>JABSTQ010010202.1:0-600000 GCA_013358835.2 Ixodes persulcatus
TGCTGCAATGTCTGATGACACAAACTGCAGCGAAACAAAACATATTTTCCTGTGAAACAGTATCCATAGCTGCAATATCCGTACCAGCACATTGCATGAGTTGCATGAGTAGCTAATCTCATTGTGCACTTCTTTCTACATTAGAAGCACAGTTTAGCCTGAAGGTGTCAGCATATTTCGGTTCCACGTATAAAAAGTCACTCATACAGATTTACGTCGAACAAACATATTTCACCACGTCGGTGGCTGTGGCAGAAATTACTAAGAAAGGCGAGATAAATCGACGATTGCAGGCTTCAAATGGTCAGAAATGGGAGGAAAGTGCCCTAGACACTTTCCTCCCATTTCTCCTCCTGTGAACAGCAAGGTCGAGGGAGCCCACCAGTGGTGCAACCGGTGGTGTGTACACGGTGCTCGAATGTGATTAATTTACGATGTTTGGATACCATCGTTTCAGTAATGTTGAGATTATATTGATACCTAAAAAAGTGTCAAACGTCGATTGAAAAAAAATTGTACCGGTTCATTCACGGCTTTGTTAGCTTTGGTTACTCCCATTACGGAATAAAGGGTTTGTTCACCAAATAAACGACGCACTCCCGAGCTTCATCCAGTTCGTCACTGAAGGCTTTGTTCGTGTTTGAAGCAAGATCTTTGCTCAAAAAGCACTTCGAAATTACAAACAGATCCACACCAACAATTGGCAACCCTCATCTCATTGAACCGCAGCGCAGTTTTCGCCCAAAGGAGCCACAAGTAACGACTCTTGAGAACAAAATAATTATCTATAAAAGCTAGACACAATGCATGGTTCCGGCTTTTGAGCACAAGGTATTTCACGTCTTTCGGGGAACGTCACAAAAGCTTAGTATTCCAACAAGAGCTTAAACATAAAAAAATTCCAGTTTTCCTCGTATCTGCCTGAACTGGGTGGAGCCACTCGAACGACCCGACGTATGCAAGATCCAAAGCATGTGTCACAAACTGCTGTGTGCGGCACGCCAGAGCAGCCATCTTTCCAAATGTTCGGACGCTGGCTCACATCGTTGCGACGCACATGTGTCTTGCGTTTACTGTTTTGATGGCAGGCTTTCAATTCTAAGAACAAAGCATCAAGTGCTGGCTGACACTAACACTGTTCACACACACGGTTGCTCAATGCGAAGTGTAAACGAGTATGCCCATGACATGCTGAAAAGGACAGCCTGGCGCCTAGGCAGTATGGCCGCGCATGTCCAATCAATGCTCGCAGGATGCTGTACATAGACTGCGCGACACTGTTAAGCACTAGACACAACAAAGAAATAAATGCAGCTTGATCCTACGAGAAAACTCGGATGACACAGAGTATAGTAAGACTTGCGAAGCATGTAACTGGGTTCATGAGCTTTTAATCACTCCCGTGACACATACCTGCACACAATCTGTCATCCGACTTTACCCATTGGATCAAGGTACATTACATTTTTTTCCGCTGCCAAATGGAAGGGAAGGCGTGAGAACACTATCCTTCTGTCTTACCCTAGCATGAACTAGCTGGTAATGGTACAATCACAAGCGAGTTGCTTTCACTGGTGTCCCTCCCGCTCGAGCTCTCGTACAGCCAAACAACGATTAAACGCAGGACGCGACAAAGCATGGCAGGAAGCCTGCCACTACAGCACGTCGGCCGCCGCGCATGACTGGCGAGTGCAAGCGCCACGTGAGTCACATGAAAGTTCCGCAAAAGCTGCGTGACTTAAAAGCACCCAGATGAAACGCCGTTCGTTGTGCCATTCAGTGGTGCAGGGGTAGAACGTCGGGCTCTCGATCAAGAGGCTGTGGGCTCGATCCGCTATAGGAGAGGCATATCATTGATCTTTTTTAACTAGCTTTATTAGGTGAACACTATATTTGCTCTTATTCTATGTTCTTCTCATTTGACGTGCTTCCGTGATCGCGACTGGGTAATCCATGTCGATCTACAACAACTTGATCTGTCGTTGCATGCCCTCAACCCTAGATACATAACACACCGTATTATAAAACGAGCATCCCGCAACGCTTACCATAGTAACCGTCACTGGCATCACTACGTCACAGTGACAAGGTGCAACGCAACATCGCATCGCTCGGATCTAGCCCATCGAGAAAAGATTGCGCAATCTGTCAGCTGCAATCCATTGGGAAGCAAAATGGCCTCCCTGTATGTTTCGATTGAATCGCTGCTGTGTGCAGACTCAACGTTCTATGTGCCAGCCTAGCAACTGTGTATCTCTTTGCTGAGTCAGTACTCTGGGCTGCACCGGAAATTATTTTCTCGCGTGCGTTGTTCTCATCAAGAAGAGCGTAACACTATCGCCGTGCTCCTAAATAGCACGGATGCAGCGAACGTTCAATGTGAAGTTTTTAGTACGCTACAAAACTATCACCCTCTACGTGCGCAAAAAAGAGAAAACACCTTTGGAATTTGACTAAAAACATATTCTGAAAACATGGAACCCTACCTATAGCCACTCCAGTGTATTATATACTAGAGCATCGCCATGCAGGTTCTCGGGCAGCTTGGGAACAGCCTTTCCCTCGAAATTAATTCCTGGCATTGCATACTAGGTGATACCTGCTGTAGTCTACGGGTTACCTTTGCAGGGAGATGGAGGCATCCATGATCACACGTACGGTAATTGCCCATATCGCACATCATCATGGAAGGTCTTCATGAAGCAGGCAACTTGTCCTGTCGATGGAGACCCAGTCATATCCTGCATATGTGGGTAAAGTGCCTAAAAGTTAATTTAATTACAACTACAACTACTTCTTTCCAAAAGCATCATGGCATGAAAGCTTGTCGCTTTTCCTAGATGGGGCTCGCTAGCACAGCCTGGCCTTTTTCGGTCGGACAGGGCCTGGTGAGCGTTTTCTAGCGGCCCGCCACACGCCCTCAAAGTTGAACATGTGTTGTATTCCAAATTCGGAAGAAATGCCTACAACCACGAAGGATAGAATTGTAGGAGGGGGCCATGATGTTAGCTCTGTAGCCCCCGCAACCCAACCTTGATTATCGCCTGCCCCTTCGCCGTCTACTTCCTCGCCCATCATGACTACCCGTCATCCCTTGTGGTTGACGGTTGTTTGTAGGGAAGGACTGGCTGGCACTGGTGGGCTCTGCGCCTCTACTCATCCCAATTCCCAAATGGAGACTGCGGCTGCCCGGTGACATCCGTCGTCTACTTCCTTTCTTCGGTACTTTGCTTCGGTTAAGGAACTGTTTTTTGCAGATAGTCTAATATGTTGAACTAGCTTACCTACGAATTTCAACGGCAATTCATCTTGGAAGTGCCCGCGCAAAGCTGGTGTCGCAATGTGTGGTGATAGCAAACGCAGAGAGTGCCTGAAAATTTTTGAGGTTGCTCAAACGATGTTAAATTACTAGCTCCTGTAGATTTGTTTGGACGCACTTTATGACAAACAAATCAGCGGCAAACGGCTCATAGTCAGATCTTCTAAATTGCCAATCGTGACACTTCCCTGATGACTTGCTAGGTGCTTTGATATGGTCAGAAAACTTCGAGTGAAACATATTTCTTCAGACTACGGATGCGGAAGGCTTTGCTTCTCGGGGTGCGATCACCCAGGTCCCCTTTACAGCCGATCGAGCCTTCGGACGGCACTCGAATGCGTGCTCAGAGTGCCGGCCAATGTTACTTTGGTGCCGTCGGACGGCACTCAGGTACAGCCTGGATTAAAACAGTTCGCTTTTATTGTTATTGCGGTCACCGTGTAGGTCACTCACTGGGGTCAGGAGGAGGTGAGACGGGGTCCAGTCACCGCCGCGATCAACGACCGAAATCCAGCGGTTCCGCAGCTCGCTGACCCTCGTAAAACCAGGAGAACTGCCCACAAATTCACTTTACTGCGAATTGTATTATGTTGTGGGACTTACCGGTGAAACGTAATGCCTGCGGAAGAATAATCTCAACGGTCCTTGTAGCCGCGCACACTGCAACGCCTCATCCTGGCCCCTCCGACGCGCGATGCCACACACTTTCCATTCCTAGAGCTCGCCTGTTCATCGCAGTTCGCCCAGTCTGCCGCTCTCGGCTTGGCTCGCTGTCTCCCTTCCAATCTGATAAAACCCACTAGACAGAACGAGTGCACGGGTGTGGTGGGCCCGTGATTTCGGAAAATGCTTTGTGGCCACTTCCCGAACTTATGCTGCCATTGTTAAGAATGGAACCTTCGGCCACCTTTTCCGAGTTTCAACGCTGCGGAAACGAGTCCCGAAACGAGTCCCGACGTGTCAGGACTGCCGGCCACCTGTTGAAGCCTGCCCAAAACGTGTCTCAACGCGTCCGTGACGTCAACGGGACGTGTGTGTGTGTGCGTGTGGGTTCGTGCGCTCCGGAAGGGGAGAGAGGCCTGGCCTAACTGCGGAGAACCTTGGCTATGACTCATTTCTAGCTACGACGCGGCGGACCCAGCTGCAAAGCACGTGGCGGTCGCACCTGCTGCCCTGGCGGAGAGAGAGGGAGAAAACGGACCCCTATATAAGGCGGGGCGTGAGGGCTCCAGTTGTTCTCTTGGATTTGACGACTGTATCGCTACCATGTAATTAAACCGTTCGTTACGTTACCAATTCTCCCACCTCCACTGGACCCCTGGGTTCTTCTCTTCGGGGAATGGTCGTCGTCACGAGCCAGGAAGCTCCCGGACGTGCGGCCTAAGCCCCGCCTCGAACAACTGGTTGGCAGCGGTTGGGATCGGACCATGCGACATCGTGCTACATCTGCGGGTGAGCGTTTGGACTTTGCTTTGAGATTCGCCAGGCTTCAGATTATGGGTAATTAATTTTGAACTGCTGGGAATCCTTAGTGTTTGACTCGTGCGCTAGGTTTTGGTATAACCTCGCGACAAGTTTTAGAACAAAGCCTAAGCTAAAGAGCAGCGATCATGGATCTGATGAGGTTACTGAGAACAGATTTACTCTGTTTATGTGAAGAATTGGGTGTGGAGGTGGAGCAAAAGATGAAGAAATCTGAGATCAGTAAAGCGATTTCAGAGAGCGCGGAAGCAGAGGAAATTAAAATTGCGTGGGAACTGCTTCAGAACGCTAAGAGTGAAGCTGCAGCAAGAGAGGAACGAGAGCGAGAACAGGCTGCAGCGAAAGAGGAACAGGCTGCAGCGAAAGAGGAACAGGCTGCAGCGAAACAGGAACGAGAGCAAGCTGCAGCTAGAGAGGAACGAGCACAGACTGCAGCGAAAGAGAAACGAGACCAGGAGCGAGCGCTGAAAAGGCTAGAGCTCGAAATTGAACAACAGCGATTAAACTCGCAGAACAGTAGAGTTGGGGCTCCGGTACGAGCAAGTGAGACCGAGTCGTATCAAATGAAGAAGCTCATGCAGCCGTTTAAAGTTGGGGAAGACGTGGGCCTATTCTTAGTTAACTTTGAGAGGACATGTGAGAAGTTTAGCTTCGCCCCAGAAACGTGGCCGCAACGGCTTTTGACTCTGTAGCCCTGTGAGGCTGCAGAGGTTGTCGCGCGCCTTAGTGCTGGAGACGCGGACGACTACGACAAGGTGAAGTCCAGCCTTTTGAAGCGGTACCGCCTTTCTACCGAGGCGTTCCGTCAAAGGTTTAGAAACGCATCCAAAAAGAGCAGCGAGGGCTACTCGGAATTCGCGTACGGGCTTAAAACCAACCTGATAGAATGGTTGAAGAGCGAGGAAGTGTACGAAAGCCGAGACAAGGTAGTCGAGTGTGTGTGCCTCGAACAGTTCTTTCGTAGCATTCCGCAGTCAGTCAAGCTCTGGGTGCAGGACAGGGTGGGAGTCGACTCTGTCGGAAGGGCCGCTGAGCTAGCCGAAGAGTACGCAACGCGTAGAAAGCTGAGCGGAGAGGAAAGCGAATCCGGCCGAAGCGATCAGCGCAAGACCTTCCGACAGGGAAATGACTCGCGAGAAAACGGGCCCGAGAAGCCCGAAGCAGGACAAAAGGTCCCAGACAAGAGCGCAGAACACTTGAACGGAGACGAGGCGCGGAAAAGCCCAACAGGGCAGTTCGAGGCAAGGAAGCCGTTCCTGTGCTACAACTGTCAGGAGCCGGGACACACAGCGGCCAGATGTAAGAAACCGCGGGTTGTGTTCTCGTACGTGAACGGTAGTGACGGGGACCTGAAGCTTCTTCGTCCCTATCTTCACGAGCTCCAGGTAAACGGAAAGCCGTGCAGGGTGCTTCGTGACAGGGCAGCGACGATGGACGTTGTCCATCCGTCGTATGTAACGCCATCCGATTTTATGGGAAAGGTAGTTTGGATCAAGCAGCTGCTCGAAAAGCACAGTGTCTGTCTGCCTATGGCGAGAGTAAGGATGACTGGCCCGTTCGGAGAGCTAGTGACAGAGGCGGCTGTCTCGCAAACAGTCCCGTTGGAGTATCCTTATTTGTTTTCTAACCGGTCAGATTTCCTGCTGCGCGAAAGGGGTCAACAACTGGGAGAAGGGCTAGTTCAGTCATGTACGAGGTCCAAATCGCGTCAGGTCGCCCCTTTGTTGACGAGGGATCCAGAGCCAGAGGCAGCTGACGGGGAGCAAGCACTCCCAGAGTTGGAGGCAGAAAACCGGGATGAGAGGGACCAGGTTGTAGAACAGCCTGACCTCGTAGCACTAGAAAGCGTACGCCGTCCCAACGCGCCGGCGAAAAAGGCGGAGGAAGACGGGATCAGTGAAAGATCTCTCGTAGCTCCGGCGTCGCGTAACTTTGGTCCTCTGCTACGAGTAGACAGAGTGTCTTTGACAGTCGAGCAGAAGAGCGACCCTAGTGTGTCAGGGTTTCGCTGTACAGCTCAGGAGATTGCTAGGACCAATGTGACGGGGAATGAAAGAGGCGGATTGTTTTATCGGAGCTATAAGGACCGCATTTTCACGTCTAGAAATCACGTGAAAATTGATCACTATGACTTCAGCGTAAGAAAAAGGAAAGGCAAATTTAACGGCAATGCCGATGGGTTGAGCAGATTTTTCTGACATCACGGAAAATAGTAGGGATGATCTCAGAGGTCTTCGTCATCCACGGGAATGAGGATCTAAGTGGGGGCACTTCGTTGAAACCCCAAAATGACCTCACAAATTGCGAAAAGTTTTTGTCTTTTGTCTTTTGTTCATAGTGACCTCGTTGGAAAAATGAGTTTTTTTGGCGACAGGGGGTCTCGATACCCGGAATTGTACCAAATTTTGGTAATCCGTAATCCAGTCTGGCGGGTCTTTGGCGAATTCCGAGCGTTTGACTGCGGTGTGGCGTGGTGTTGTGGGGGACGTTTCCGCTGATGCCTCCGTTGTGAGAGGTTTGGGAGTTTGTTTGGTGCTTGCAGCGTCTTCTCAAGGCCTACTCCAAGCCCACCTCTTCAGGCCAGCGATTGTACCACCGGCCATTCGAGGTTTCCCTGGCCCCGGAGGGGCTGTTAAGAATGGAACCTTCGGCAACCTTTTCCGAGTTTCAACGCTGCGGAAACGAGTCCCGAAACGAGTCCCGACGTGTCAGGACTGCCGGCCACCTGTTGAAGCCTGCCCAAAACGTGTCTCAACGCGTCCGTGACGTCAACGGGACGTGTGTGTGTGCGCGTGTGGGTTCGTGCGCTCCGGAAGGGGAGAGAGGCCTGGCCTAACTGCGGAGAACCTTGGCTATGACTCATTTCTAGCTACGACGCGGCGGACCCAGCTGCAAAGCACGTGGCGGTCGCACCTGCTGCCCTGGCGGAGAGAGAGGGAGAAAACGGACCCCTATATAAGGCGGGGCGTGAGGGCTCCAGTTGTTCTCTTGGATTTGACGACTGTATCGCTACCATGTAATTAAACCGTTCGTTACGTTACCAATTCTCCCACCTCCACTGGACCCCTGGGTTCTTCTCTTCGGGGAATGGTCGTCGTCACGAGCCAGGAAGCTCCCGGACGTGCGGCCTAAGCCCCGCCTCGAACACCATGCTTTCGTGGATACTCACCCTTGTTGAACGAACTGTGAAGAGGGACCGGTCAGTGGTTCAGTATTACTTTCGCTGCAATCGGAGGCGTTGATTTGAACCGTTCGTTCTCGAAATAGGAGCCTTGTCTAAAACAAAACCATCCAATAGCGCAAAGGCCGCAACTACTTCGCACACAACGGCTTACCCGCTCCACGTGCCTTGAGCCATTTTGGGTCCCAGTGTTGCCAGGTGGGGAAAACAAAAATCAGTTGATAGAACCCAATCGAACTCCTGAAAATCAGTTAATAAAATTATGTACTTTTTGTACTCCCAGACTAATCTTTTAGGAAATATCATAAACTATAAAACAACAGTCTAGCTAAAAATAAATTCCCAAATTGAGCTATAATTGTAAAAACAACTTTGCTATACTAAAATTAGTGTTCTTTTTATTGCGTCACTTTGTTGCAATGTCCGGCAGAAATTTTTTTGCGTCCAAAAGTCTCTTTGATTGTATCAAGTATTCCGATGACCAAACGCTGCAATACATAAACCCAAAACCATCTGCGTGAAAACGAAACTGCTTGGATGCGAGTTGCGAAAATACTTGGTGGTCTGGCAGCACTGTGCGGGCGGCCGTCTTGAGTTTCGGTTTCTCCGCATTTCCTTCCAGGGCATGGACGCTCTGCCACTGAGTGCGATTCGGAAACTTTATTGTTTTCTGACTTCCGACCGATCACCCAACATTGACAAAGAGCTAGGCCGTCATGGGTTATATCTCTGAGGACACTTTCAATTCTTTTTTCGATGCGAATACGGATGAAATCGTACTGTTTAGCGGTAGACTGCTCTGTGGACCCCTTGGTATGGGCGTAACGCCCGCTCACAGTTGTCTTACCCTCCCGGGTTAAACCAATAAACAATAAACAAACATACGGTATTAAATGCAACTCAAAGTGTTCTTTTCTTTTTTTATTGGCAAAAGGTGTTTTTTTTTGTTTTTTTTAGAAAGCTTTGTGTCTTAATGGAAACTGTGCCCTGGGCAATATTTTTCAGGCGTTGCAAGAGCTTAAATTGGTTTCAGAAAGCATTGACCTCAACACAGTTGACGGATGTTTTGCTATTAATGAAGATTTGTTCAGCCCTGGCAGAATAACTGCATTGACTTTCTCAAGACTAAAGAATTTTTTTTTACCTCAGCTGCGACAAAAAAAAAATAAAAAAAAATTAGTTTGTGAAATGAAGTTGGCACCACCTGTGTTGCTCCACTCGACGTCCTCAACGTAAGTTTTCGCCGCCGCGGCCGTCGAATTTTTAGCCACTGCGATGGCAAAATTCCTTCTCTATGAATGTTGAGCAAACCGACACGTAGTCTGTGTCTGTTATGTTTTCTATTCAAGAATATTTTAAGAACAAACTCCTGTTTTGTTTTAGGTGTGTTTTACAAACCTCGTTCAGCGACGCCAGATAAAGTGTATAGAAATCGCTGCAAAGCATTGAGGTTGTCTTCTGGTCCAGGCTAAGACGACACCAAGTATTAAGCCTGGTTCAGACAGTTGCGTTTGACTGCGTTTGACTGCGTTGCGGCAGCGAGAAACCAGCACATTCCTCCTGCTCATAGCGCGTGCCAAGAGATTCCTTAAATTGGGTTCCACGCTTCATACGAAGCACAGATGTGCCGGTGACTGGCTTTCCGTTCTCGCCGCAACGCAGTCAAACGCACTGAACCGGTGTCTGAACCGGCCTTTAGCGGCGAGATGTTTTGGTGGCGCCCTCCTATGGTTCCCCCTTGTGACGTCATTACCTTGCAAACAACAAGTTCGATGGTGTTTGTTAATAGAATGGTGGAAGCTTGAAATCATTGCGCTCTCATAGGAACACTGCCAACACCGTCAAAATTAAAGTTCTTTCATTCCTCTTATTTCCGTCAATGATAAATCCTTTTCTGACGTCATAGTCAGCGTTCGGCCAATCGTGGAAGGCCGACCACAGCGACGCTTTCGGTCGCGCACGTCGCCGGAGGCTGATGTCGCGTGCTCCATTTTTGTTTTCTTGGTTGAAATAATTTATCCAGTAGCGCGCGTGGATAGAGGCTGTAGTGCCGCTTTATGTAGGCACGCTCGCGTCCCAGCCAGACGACACGGCGCCGCTTTAAGTTCCATCGCCGCTCCGCCATCATTACTAAAGCCCCTCTATCCTGGGAAAGAAGGGGCCATTCATTGTTGTTGAAATGCTCGAGACACGTGCCACGCGCCCCTACTGGGAAGAACATGGCGTCTGAAATCTAGCTCAGTGCTGCGCTGTGCCGCCATGATCTTCCCAAGGGCTGCACGTTGCACTTGCCTCGTGCATCGACGCACTATGCGCTACTTTTAAAACATGAAGGGGCTTTAATCATTACTAAAGCCCCTTCATGTTACAAAAGTAGCGCAAGGTGCGTCGATGCACGAGGCACGTGCAACGTGCAGCCCTTGGGAAGAACATGGCGGCACAGCGCAGCACTGAGATAGATTTCAGACGCCATGTTCTTCCCAGAAGGGGCGCGTGCACGTGTCTCGAGCATTTCCACAACAATGAGTGGCGCCACTTTTCCCAGGATAGAGGGGTGGTTCGCGCTCCCTCTGGCTAGACAAAGGCGCCCCGCAAAATATTGCAGCACTGATCTCTAATCGATCACATAGCAGCACTAATAGAACAACGCTGCGGAGCAAGGATGGTTTTAGAAGACAAAAGTACAAGACGGCGAGATTGAAAATCTTTGAAGCGCGGCCCGTATGATGGTGTGCAATCCGTTCACCAATAACAATTAATTGAACCGCGCTCAAACTTCATGTCACGTGTAATTGTTGATAATGAGTCAGACCACTGATCAGTGATGAGCAGCTGTACCTTGGTATTCTGTAAACCATAAAAAAACGTACCTCCCCCCCTCTTCCGTCGCCACTGAATGCTGGATGTAGCTCGTTTCTGGACTGCGAGTGCCGCAAGTTACAAACAGTCGGCAGAGTCAAGTAAAACGCTACTCTAGAGGCACATACACCTTCACGCACATTGCACTCGTAAAACACATCTACATGACGTCGAATCTTGGTCGGTATCCAAACGTGCGACGGCACTGGGACGTAGCACTTCGGCGTGACAAGGAAACTTTGATTACGTCGCGAGACCGGCGAAACTTCCTCTCAACGAAATGTGCCTTTTTCGTGCGGCACTGCGCTTTTGAAAAAGTTTCCACGTGTTCTCAACGGTAAGTCTCAACGCTTACACAGGGTCTCCGAATACTTCTGCGAATGACGACGAACGAGTAGAAAACGTTTCTCCAGCACGCTGCCGGCAGCCTCTGTAACGCTAGCAAAGCCGCAATTTGTCTATGGGCAAGATGGCCGTCAGGAGCGACCAAGCGGGGAAGCGCGATCAGGAGAGGATCAGCAATAGACCTACTGCCAAATTACCCAAGCATCAAGGAGAATGCAGGGATTGGTGTTCCACGCGCCGCTCGTGCATGCTGGCCTGACAGTGGTAACTTTCCAAAGCACATGCCTAAAACAAATTGCATCTTGCACGCGCGTTCGTCAACGCTTTATTTTGGTTATTTTGGGGAAGGCATGCGCGTGCGGCGCCTGGAACACCAATCCCTGCATTCTCCTTGATGCTTGGGTACTTTAGCAATAGGTATATTTTCAAAGAGATCAGTGCTGCAAACGGTCCATCTTTTACGGAGTTGTCTGGCCAGAGGGAGCAATGGCGGAGCGGCCGTGTTGTCTGGCGAGGACGCGAGCGTGCCTAAATAAAGCGGCACTACAGCGTCTATCCACGCGTGGTAGTGGATAAAAATATTTAAACTAAGAAAACAAAAATGGAGCACGCGCCATCAGCCGCCGTTCGAAATCCTATACACCTTTTCAACGTGGGCGCCGCCATCTTTAATTCTGGAACTTCCGGTATGCGTGGCAACATCGCTTTTTTCTCGCCGCGACAGTAGAACGTGTTAACATTTTAATTGCAACCGTCAGTCGTTCTTGTTATGACCATTCTATACTTTTTTACTTGTTCGGGGTTGTAATCTCTTGCTTTTTGTTCGGAACGCATACCGGATGCGGGGACAACGTGGCTGGGTGCGAGGCTAAACGAAACAGTTGGTCCTGCAGCTAGAGCGCTTGTTTAGCCGTGCCGCTGTCACACTAGGAGCTCGCGCTCGTAGCCTTGGGGTGCAATGTTCTAGAGAGTTGTAGTGGCAAGAGCGGCGGCCACCGCGTGAAGATTTTGCGCGTAGACGACTCCGTAGCGCTGCTGCTCTGTGCCCTATACTTCGTTTCAGCTTATGTGCGAGCGAAGGCAAAGCTGGATGCGCGAGCGCGAAAGTTCCGTGCGTTCAGGCTTTGCTCGAGCGTGCGAGCTGGGGAGAAACGCAAAAAGCGCTGGTCTCGCGCTTCTAGCTTTGACTTCGCTCGCACATAAGGTGAAACAAAGTATAGGTACTGTGGCAAGAGGCTTGAATGAAGAAGAACGAAGCGCCGGCGACACACGCGCTTCATGTCTAGAGCCCAGCGGACATGGCCTCGTCTCGTCCTTCCCAGATATTCCTACAGGAACGTGCCCCCGTCAGCCTCGTCGTCGGCGCTGCTCGGCGTGTACTACTGTGGTTCGACTTGAGCTTTTCGCGACGCAGAACAAGTTCTAATGTAAAAAAAGTGTAGGTTTTTCTTTGCACTAAGGCCTCTAGAGTGTGTGCTATCCTCTACTTTTATTATTCGTGTGTTTTTGATGGAGATCATTTGATTAATATCGACAACCCCCTTTCTCAGTACTGACAGGACGTTCAACAACGCTTTCACTTGGGCTGCACGCTTAATAGGCCATATGCGAAATCCTTGCCAGCTATCATCATCATGCCATTAGGAGCCGCCATATTGGGGGTTTATCACATTTTCCAGTTGTGGACGAGGCGCATCTGCATTTAACTCGGTTTTCATGATATTAGGGCAGTTTATTTGTACACTCAATGGGTTGCTGGTTAGTTTCGGATCAAAGAAGAAAAGAAAGACGGCCGCCAAATTCAGGAAAAGGAATTGTGAGCAACGAGGTCGCAAGACTCGTCACTCAAGCAGTGAACTGGGCCATCCAGGTCAATGAACGGTATTTCTCGAAGACGTCCTGTGAAGGGTTCGTACTGGACTTGCAGCAGGTGATCATATTTTAGTTCTACGACTTACACTTTGCCGGGACTATTGTTTTTCGGGCGAAATCGTCGGTACAGGAACCCACCAATATGGAGGAAATCTGATCATTGATCATGAATACACTAGATGGCGCTTCTTTTTGCATATGGTCTATAGCTACGAAAGAGTCCACGCGATACTGATATAAGACGGGAAAATAGACAAATAAATCTCAATAAATCTCTCACTTTTTTAATGGTGAGCGGAACAATAAACTGGTGTATTGTTTTTTGTCATCGTGTTGCTGATGCGGGGACCAGCGTTTGTAAGGTGCAAGGCGGAGCGCGTTTGGGAACCGCCAAGGTGCCACTTCAACTGGCGAACATATAACAAATTGTTTTTTGTGGAAGGCAGTCTATGAAGAAAATATACCTCGATTGTACGTACATGAAGCATTAAAATACGATGTGAGCCCAAACTTCAACAACCCCCAATATGAAAAAAACATTTATTCTCAACTCACTGCTTTATGACTTCTCAAAAGTGGTAATTCACTTCATCAACATACACAGCAAGCACTTGACAAATATCCACCAACATAGTACGCAAAAAGACTACAAAATAGTCATAATATATTGCGGCATAGAATCCTAACCTCTTCGCCACTGACGATGTGCACATAATCCCGAAGGATAAGGCGCGGTTCAAAACGTCTCTCGCACACCGCTGATGTCTCGGCGAAGCGTTTATCTTCTCGATTAAGATTTTTTCCCCACAGTAGTCTGCGCGACTCCTCCTTTGGCGCACGAAACAGCGACGGCTTACGATCGCTGGTGGCAGCCCTTGTTGACCGGGTAGCCCGACTTGCATCCCGGCGCGAAGCAGTGTGTGCGTCCGTCTTTTTTCTTGCATTTATGACCGACCCGGCAACGGAACGGGGAAGACTCCCCACCACTACACCACAAAGAAAAGTGCTACAGTGCTACGTTCGGGAGAAGCGGACCGCCTCAGCTTCGTCGTCTTCTTCGCTCATCACACACCTGCCATCTGCCACAAATTCTCCTAGGGCACGGAACTCCAGTGCCACTCGCGGCATCTACGTTGACCGTCTTCACGCGGCCCATTGTAAGCGGGCGCCGCTCTTGCCACTACACCCTCTAGAACACTGTAGTCCGTACTAAGATAACACGAATGTATTCGCGGCGAGAAGCACGTAAGGGGGCGCTTCAGCGATCCTCACTGTAAAGCCCCTTCATGTTTCAAAAGTAGCGCAACGTGCGTCGATCCACGAGGCACGTGCCGCACTTGGGAAGATCATGGCTGCATGTGCACAGCGCAGCACTGATCTAGATTTCAGACGTTATGCTCTTCCCAGAAGTGACGCGCGGCACGTACATGTCTCGAGCATTTCCACAACAATGAATGGCGCCACTTTTCCCAAGATAGAGGGGCTTTACCTCACTGAGGCGGCTACACGTGCTAATCACGCGCTGAGGTTTTGTTCCCACATACAGCACAGATCTAGCTTTCATGTTAGAACCGCGAGTCACCGTGGCATGTCCGGCCGTGTCTCGTATACCGCATTTAGGTTGCTCCTGTTGCTGCGCTTCATGCGAAGTACCTGTGTCCCTGTTTCAAATGTTGATTCAGCGCTAACGTAGCCACGTAGCCCTGCGTTGTCTGTGAAAAAATACATTTAAAAAGGGAAAAAAAAAAAGAACATCGATTCAATCTTGTTTTGGGATGCGAAAAGGATCCACCAGGTAGCGACTCCCAAACTTCTCGGCGTAAGGAACGGCGTAAGGAACGGGCGTTTTTTTCCTGCTTTCTTAATTGATATTTTGTTTCACAAATCTTGAGAACAATTTGAAAAAAACAATCGATGACAACGCGAAGAAACATACGAACGTTATCGCGCGGCGTGAAGCCATTTGCAACTGTTGAACTAATCTCTTCACGAAGTTGTACCGAACCTGTTTATTAATTTTTTTTATGCGCGTTGTAGTGTCGGTTTTCGTTTTTCTTGATGCGCAAGCAGCTCAATGTATGCGGACAATATCGAGAGTTTTAATATTCTACGCCACAATCTATAATTGAAGATGCGTATGGTTAATAGTAACAACAAAAGCTGAAAACACCACAGAGCCCCCGTTTTAATGTCATATTAAAAATATAAACAATTACTTTGGAAAGCCAAAAACAACCTCATTGCTTTGCAGCGATTTCTAAACCCTTTATCTGGCGTCGGTAAACGAGGTTTGTAAAAGAGTAGTAAGCTGGGCGAGTTGGTTTGTAAAACACGTCTAAAACAAAACCAGGGGCAAATCCAGAACTCCGTTTTTTTTTTTTTTTTTTTTTTGGGGGGGGGGGGGGGGAGGGAGGGGCGGGAAAATCCAATGTAGCATGACAGGACTCCGGTTGCGCCTTTTGTTTTAGCCCCTAGATGTGCGCCGCTGCGCCGACTTATTGGCTCCAAGCCGTGCTTTGAACCGCCGCCGCGGACTTCAGTTTTGGTTGAAGCGACCGAGTGGTTCTCCAAGTTCAGAGTACAAGTGTGCCTGCCAGGATGCGACCTACCCTATTTTGAACCCTTGTCCTTGAGTACCGTGCCTTCTACCACCTGTTAGGCCGGTAGTTGGTTTTATTTGGGGGGTCCACCCATGTCAAATTGCCCTCCCAGAAGGGGGGGGGGGGTTCGACTTTGTTTGGGGGGGGGGGGGGGGAGTGGCGGCCGCCCCCCCCCCCCCCCCCCCCTTGGATCCGCCCCTAAGCAAAACAGGAGTTTCTTGTTAAAATATTCTTGAATAGAAAACATAACAGACACAAACTACGTGTCCGTTTGCTCAACAATCATAAGGAAGGGATTTTGCTATCGCAGTGGCTAAAAATTTGACGGCCGCGGCGGCGAAAACTTACTTTGCAGACGTCAAGTGGAGCAACATGGGTGGTGCCAACCTCATTTCACAAACTCATTTTTTTATATCTTTTATTTTTTTTTTTGTCGCAGCCGAGGTATAATTTTTTTTTTTTTTTTTAGTCTTGAGAAAGTCAATGCAGTTATCCTGCCAGGGCTGAACAAATCTTAATTAATAGCAAAACATCCGTGAACAGTGCTTGAGGTCAATGCTAACTGAAACCAATTTAAGCTCTTGCAACACCTGAAAAATATTGCCCAGGGCACACTTTCTATTAAAAAACAAAGCATTCTAAAAAAAAAAAACCTTTTGCCAATCAAAAAAAAAAAAACTTTGAGTTGCATGTAATACCCTAGAGCAGTCTACCGCTAAACAGTACGATTTCATCCGTATTCGCAGAGAAAAAAGAATTGAAAGTGTCCTCAGAGATGAAACGCATGACGGCCTAGCTCTTTGTCAACGTTGGGTGATCGGTCGGAAGTCAGAAAACAATAAAGTTTCCGAATCGCACTCAGTGGCAGAGCGTCCATGCCCTGGAAGGAAATGCGGAGAAACCGAAACTCAAGACGGCCGCCCGCACAGTGCTGCCAGACCAACAAGTAGTTTCGCAACTCGCATCCAAGTAGTTTCGTTTTCACAGAGAAGGTTTTGGGTTTTTTTATTGCAGCGTTTGGTCGTCGGAATACTTGATACAATCAAAGAGACTTTTGGACGCAAAAAAATTTCTGCCGGACATTGCAACAAAGTGACGCAATAAAAAGAACACTAATTTTAGTATAGCAAAGTTTTTTTTTCTTTTTTTACAATTATAGCTCAATTTGGGAATTTATTTTTAGCTAGACTGCACTTTTATAGTTTATGATATTTGCTAAAAGATTAGTCTGGGAGTACACAAAGTACATAATTTTATTAACTGATTTTTAGGAGTTTGATTGGGTTCTATCCACCGATTTTTGTTTTCCCAACCTGGCAACACTGGGACCCAAGATGGCGCAAGGTACGTAGAGCGGGTGGGCCGTTGTGTGCGAAGTAGTTGTGGCCTTTGCGCTATTCGCGACTCCAATTCACTATAGGTGGCGCCACTCGCTTTCCAAAATGGCGGGTTTAGTGAGGGTCGGAGATGCGTGCCGCTGCTGAGACTGTCTAGTGTGCTGGCTTCACTGAGCGATACAAATTATTTCTGGGAACACTAGGCAGCTAAAATGTTATGAGCGCAGGTCACCCTTTTTTGCTGAAAACAAAAACGGTATTTAGCGTAATATTTAGGCCAGGAGGTACGTTTTAATTTCGGAGCGAAACCAAAACTAACTTGATTTTGGATTAAATTTCTCGGTATAGGTCTTAATTTCAGACTCTTTCATAACTCAAAGTGTGTCTCACACCGTAATTATTTAGTTAAAGAAGTTGTTCACGGAAACTTTTGTCCCTTTACAGACAGGGTCTTTCATACACCTTAAAGGTAACATAGAATATTATTATTTGCTGAAAAAAATCAGTGCTGATATTTGTGCGTTTCTTCTGCCTTTTCTCGCTCAGATAATTGTCATATGAAATAACGAACTGCGGGCCTTTCAATTGCTTTTTGGCTATTTAGATGATTAATCTAAATGAATTAAGAAACGCTGTTCTCATCAGAAAAATTCAAAGATGGAATCCGAGTCAGGCAGCCGAAGTGTGCGTGTTTTCAAAGCAACGCGTGTCGCATAGGAGTTTATATTTCATCCAGTGTTTGACTGTTGGTCTATCTTGATAACAAAGTGAGAGGTCATCATGTGCTAAAAAGAAAACAAAATGACACCTTTCAGGAAAGACTAATATGGTTAATGGCGTATTTTTGTGATCGTGACGTTAATTGGGGGCATACATTGCCGCGATTTGCAGTAATAATAATATAAATATTAAACGTAAGATATTTTAATACGCAATTTTTCAAGCTCTAAAATAATTAGTAGCTTATGATCTAATTTCAAACGCGCGAACAAGTATGCCAATCTAAAGTGTGCTATATATCACCACTGGTGCCAATTGCAGCATTTTCAATGAACAAGTTATAAAATAAACTCTAAAATCAAATACAACATTCTAGCTAATGTGAGAAATTCATGTAAAATGTGATTAATTGAGGGTGCTATCAATGTAGCGACTTTTGACAATCGGCAACACTTCCAAAGTCGCCACCAATATCCTTCCAAACCAAATCCTCCCCCACCTAAAAAAAAATTAATTATTGCTTTTTTTAACATTTATTTACTTTCGTATTTGCTCGCCCTTGTTTTGCCAATCTCAGCCTTTCCAGTTCGAAGAAACGCCTACCTGCTTGCGCGTCTGCTCACTGCAGCACGTTTCGTTGGCGTTGGAAGCCGGTGAAACAGTAGTGAGTTTTAGTATTGCATATACGAGCGAACGCAAGCGCAGTGTGTGTTTGCGTTAGCTTTGCGTGTTCCATGCTGCGCGTGTGCGGAGCCCAAAATTGCGGTTTTGGATCGGAGCATTGCAACGATGCGCACGCTGAACGTGGATACGCCACCCTAAAGGCCGTTCTCACATGCAGCGAAGCGCTGATGTAGCGCTGCTCACGTGTCGTCAGCTACTTATCGTCTGCCATGAGCAACAGTTTTGACGGTGCGATACAAAGCTGGTGAACGCTACCGTCAGCACGCGCTTTGCACGAGGTCAGCGCTGTGCTTGTAGCGCTCCGCTGCATGTGTGAACAGGCCTTAACGCAAACGCACAGCGCTTGCGTTTGCTTCTATTCGCAATACTAAAACTCTCTAATAAGGTACAATCCCATACCGGCTGCAGCCCCACGTTGGGACAGTGAAGAGTGTTGTTTGCATTTGGAAATGACATTTAGCGAGCCATGATAGCGAGCAGTTTCACCGCGTCCGCTGAGCAGGAGAATCGGGGGACCCTCACTAGAGCGCTTCCCGTTTCCGCCGCGGGAGGGCGAGCGTCGAGCTGGAGACGCGAATGGGATGGTTTTGTTTTAGACAAGGCTCCTATTTCGAAAACGAGCGGTTCAAATCAACGCCTCCGATTGCAGCGAAAGTAATACTAAATCACTGACCGGTCCCTCTTCACAGTTCGTTCAACAAGGGTGAGTATCCACGAAAGAATGGTAGCATAAGTTCGGGAAGTGGCCACAAAGCATTTCCCGAAATCACGGGCCCACCACACCCGTGCACTCGTTCTGTCTAGTGGGTTTTATCAGAGCGGAAGGGAGATAGCGAGCGCAGCCGAGAGCGGCAGACTGGGCGAACTGCGATGAACAGGCGAGCTCTAGGAATGGAAAGTGTGTGGCATCGCGCGTCGGAGGGGCCAGGATGAGGCTTTGCAGTGTGCGCGGCTGCAAGGACCGTTGAGATTATTCTTCCGCAGGCATTACGTTTCACCGGTAAGTCCCACAACATAATACAATTCGCAGTAAAGTGAATTTGTGGGCAGTTCTCCTGGTTTTACGAGGGTCAGCGAGCTGCGGAACCGCTGGATTTCGGTCGTTGATCGCGGCGGTGACTGGACCGCATCTCACCTACTCCAGAACCCCAGTGAGTGACCTACACGGTGACCGCAATAACAATAAAAGCAAACTGTTTTAATCTAGGCTGTACCTGAGTGCCGTCCGACGGCACCAAAGTAACATTGGACGGCACTCTGAGCACGCATTCGAGCGCCGTCCGAAGGCTCGATCGGCTGTAGAGGGGACCTGGGTCATCGTGCCCTGAGAAGCAGAGCCTTCCGCATCCGTAGTCTGAAGAAATATGTTTCACTCGAAGTTTTTTGATCATATCCAAGCTCTTAGCAAGTCATCAGGGAAGTGTCACGTTTGGCAATTTAGAAGATCTGACTAGGAGCCGCTTGCCGCTGATTTGTTTGTCATAAAGTGCGTCGAAACAAATTCACAGGAGATAGTAATTTAACATCGTTTGAGCAACCTAAAAATTCTTCAGGCACTCTCTGCGTTTGATATCACCACACACTGCGACACCAGCTTTGTGCGGGCACTTCCAAGATGAATTGCCGTTGAAATTCGTAGGGAAGCTATTTCAACACCTTAGGCTATCTTGAAAAAACAGTTCCTTAACCGAAGCAAAGTACCGAAGAAAGGAAGCAGACGACTGATGTCACCGGGCAGCCGCAGTCTCCATTTGGGAATTGGGATGAGTAGAGGCGCAGAGCCCACCAGTGCCAGCCAGTCCTTCCCTACGAACAACCGTCATCCACAAGGGATGACGGGTAGTCATGATGGGTGAGGAAGTAGACGGCGAAGGGGCAGGCGATAACGGAGGTTGGGTTCCGGGGGCTACGGAGCTAACATCATGGCCACATCCTACAATTCTATCCTTCTTTGTAGTAGGCATTTCTTCCGAATTTCGAATACGACACAAGTTTAACTTTGAGGGCGTGTGGCGGGTCGCTACAAAACACTCTCGAGGCCCTGGCCGACCGAAAAAGGCCAAGCTGTGCTAGCGAGCCCCATCTTGGAAAAGCGACAAGCTTTCATGCCATGATGCTTTTGGAGAGAAGTAGTTGTAGTTGTAATTAAATTAAATTTTAGGCACTTTACCCACATATGCAGGATATGTCTGGGTCTCCATCGACAGTGCTTCTTGAAGACCTTCCATGATGATGTGCGACATGGGCAATTAACGTACGTGTGATCATGGATGCCTCCATCTCCCTGCAAAGGTAACCCGTAGACTACAGCAGGTATCACCTGGTATGCAATGCCAGGAATTAATTTCGAGGGAAAGGCTGTTCCCAAGCTGCTCGAGAACCTGCATGGCGATGCTCTAGTATATAATACACTGGAGTGGCTATAGGTAGGGTTCCATGTTTTTAGAATATGTTTTTTTAGTTAAATTCCAAAGGTGTTTTCTCTTTTTTGCGCACGTAGAGGGTTATAGTTTTGTAGCGTACTAAAGAGTTCACATTGAACGCTGCATTCGTGCTATTTAGGAGCACGGTGATAGTGTTACGCTCTTCTTGATAAGAACAACGCACGCGAGAAAATACTTTCCGGTGCAGCCCAGAGTACTGACTCAGCAAAGAGATACACAGTTGCTAGGCTCGCACATAGAACGTTGAGTCTGCACACAGCAGCGATTCAATCGAAACATACAGGGAGGCCATTTTGCTTCCCAATGGATTGCAGCTGACAGATTGCGCAATCTTTTCTCGATGGGCTAGATCCGAGCGATGCGATGTTGCGTTGCACCTTGTCACTGTGACGTAGTGATGCCAGTGACGGTTCCTATGGTAAGCGTTGCGGGATGCTCGTTTTATCATACGGTGTGTTATGTATCTAGGGTTGAGGGCATGCAACGACAGATCAAGTTGTAGATCAACATGGATTACCCAGTCGGTCACGGAAGCACGACGTCGAATGAGAAGAACATAGAATAAATGCAAATATAGAGTTCACTTAATTAAGCTAGTTAAAGAAGATCAATGATATGCCTCTCCTATAGGGGATCGAGCCCACAGCCTCTTGATTAAGAGGCCGATGTTCTACCCCTGCACCACTAAATGGCACAACGAACGGCGTTTCATCTGGGTGCTTTGAAGTCACGCAGCTTTTGCGGGACATTCATGTGACTCACGTGGCGCTTGCACTCGCCTGTCATGCCCGGCGGCCGACGTGCTGTAGTGGCAGGCTTCCTGCCATGCTTTGTCGCTTCCTAGCATGGACTAGCCGGAGTGGCTACAAGTGCGAGCGAGCGCCCTGCGTTTAATCGCGGTTTGGCTGTACGAGAGCTCGAGCGGGAGGGACACCAGTGAAACCAACTCGCTTGTGATTGTACCATTACCAGCTAGTTCATGCTAGGGTAAGACAGAAGGATAGTGTTGTCGCGCCTTCCCTTCCATTTGGCAGCGGAAAAAAATGTTATGTACCTTGATCCAATGGGTAAATTCGGATGACACATTGTGTGCAGGTATGTGTCACGGGAGTGATTAAAAGCTCATGAACCCAGTTACATGCTTCGGAAGTCTTACTATACTCTGTGTCATCCGAGTTTTCTCGTAGGATCAAGCTGCATTTATTTTTTTGTTCTGTCTAGTGCTTAAAAGTGTCGCGCAGTCTATGTACAGCATACTGCGAGCTTTGATTGGACATGCGCGGACATAACGCCTTGGTGCCAGGCAGTCCTTTCCAGCATGTCATGGGCATACTCGTTTAAACTTCGCATTGAGCAAGTGTGTGTGTGAACAGTGTTAGTGTCAGCTAGCACTTGACGCTTTGTTCTTAGAATTGAAAGGCTGACATCAAAACATTAAACGCAAGACACGTGCGTCGAAACGATGCGAGCCAGCGTGCGAACATTCGGAAAGATGGCTGCTCCGGCGTGCCGCACACAGCAGTTTGCGACTCATGCTTTGGATCTTGCATACGTCGGGTCGTTCAGGTGGGCTCCGCCCAGTTCAGGCAGATACAAGGAAAACTGAAACTTTTTGACGTTTAAGTTCTGTACAAACCACCGGTTGCACCACTGGTGGGCTCCCTCGACCTTGCTGTTCACAAAAGGGGATATGGAAGGAAAGTGTCTAGGGCACTTTCCTCCCATTTCTTACCATTTGAAGCATGCAATCGTCGATTTATCTCGCCTTTCTTAGTATTTTCTTCCACAGCCACCGACGTGGTGAAATATGTTTGCTCTACTTGGAACCGAAATATGCTGACGCCTTCAGGCTAAACTGTGCTTCTGATGTAGAAAGAAGTGCACAATGAGATTAGCTACTCATGCAATGTGCTGGTACGGATATTGCAGCTATGGATACTGTTTCACAGGAAAATATGTTTTGATTCGCTGCAGTTTGTGTCATCAGACATTGCAGCACATCATACCTACGACAGACTGTGGTGCCTGCCTTGTGCTGAAGACCTTCCAAGGTGTCCTCGGCAGCTACCGTACTTGTGAGCATGGTTGCTTCCATTACCTTGCCAAGGTAACCTCTAGACTTGGGCAAGTATCGCCTCATATGCAATGCCAAAACTTCCTTTTGCGAGAAAGGTCATAACCAAGCTGCACCACAGCCTGCCTGGCTACCCCTAGCATGACATGTAGCAGCGTCACTATAAGCGGCATTCCGTGTTTCCAGAATTAATCCTTTGTGGCATTTGAAGAGCGTTTTTTGGAGCTTACCTTTGTCGAAAATTTGATGTTTCTCAGAGCTTGTTTTGATTAAATTCTCAGTTTTTCAGAATAATTCAGATATTAGATTTGCTTGCTGATTTCCCCGATTCTCAGAAAGTCAAAAGAAACAGAAATAGTAACCAGACACAAGTGTATTAATTAATTTGTAGTCTCAATGATTACAGAAGGACTTGCCTGTGTCTAGACGAAGTTTCTTGAGCTGAATGTGGCAGTGTGACTGCAGATGCTCTACAACTCGCAGTGCACCCTAGTTAATACCAACTCTCTCACGACAAAACTTGCAAACCAGGGTTACTTATCCAGGTGTCGATACATAAAGCTATCAGTCTCCTCGATTCGTTCACTGAAAAACTTTGTTTTCCACCCACCTTTTTAAAGGCTCCCTGACATACTTGCTACTCACAGCCGTAGGTGCCACGGGAGCGTGCTGCGCGGCATGGCTGTGCTTGGTGAAGGCTGAAATCTAGAACGTTCCGCTGCTTTCGCTCATCCCGCAATATCTGCGAGCTAATGGCTTCCTTCATGATAGAAACTGTGCCCCTCTTCACGTTACGAAGCCCAACTGGTTCGTTCTAAACTCTTATTTGTTTGGAGCATGGCTAGCACAACCACATCAGATAACAGAATGGAACATATTTCTTTCGTGCTGCTGAGCAAACGTTGGGGTTCCGCAGGCTTCATTTGTTGCCATCAAAATTCTTCTGATCAGTTGGAAACAAGTTCTACTGCCAAAACGCAACCCCTCCCCACCCCCGACGTCACATATACTGATGTCACATAGACTAGGGGAACACAACTACAACATAAACTGAATCACTTCGCTACACTTAGGCATACATTGCCAAGATTGCAGATGTCAAGCAGAACTAAAAAAAACTGCCCCTGAATGAGTAAAAGTAATAATCAACTAATTAGGGAAATTATTGAAGCTGAAAAGATATCGAGGTTAGAAGAAAACTGTGTCACTAAACTTTGTCTAAATTTATCAGAAAAAAGAATTAGATTATCTTGCATCCAGATGAAACCAAAAATAACAAAAAAACGTCTTATTGTTTAAAAAGACAGGTGCAGGTAGAGAAGAAAAAATACAAGTGTGCGTTGCAAGTCAGTGCTTCATGAATGTCTTTTCTCTTTGTATGTGCCTGTGCCTGGTTGCGAATTTTTCACGCTGTGGGGAAGTATGCAACACCAGCTCGCCCAAACCTCTTCATCATATTTTTAGTACTGCCAGTAGAAACTTTCAATTTGAAAATGCGATGAGGACCGAATTTGAAAATTAAATGTCGCCAAACAAATTTTTGCGGACGTAAGGTTTTGATTACGAGGTCAGTCATAGCTACTGGTGTGTTAAGCGAATTTTGAGGCAAATTTGTGACCTTGAAAAAAATTACAGGTCTACTGTTACATTCCTCTTAGCCTCCTGAACATGTAAATCATTGGATTGAACCTTTACCACATTGTTTTTTGTTTTATAACTGATGCAGGTATCTTCTTTTTTTCCTCAACTCAGTTCGACGTAGGGGCTGCCAAGGCATCCTGTCCCTTTCACGTGAACAGTGGCCAGCACTGGAAGGAGCAATCTTTGGACTGCTGTAATCCATTCTTTGGGCAAGTGAATAAATTACTTTGAAGCAGAGACCTAGTGTTTGCACAGCAGCTCCACAGAACAAACAACACAAACACAAATGTTTCTGTGCCCAAAACCTTCGTAGCTGCTTGAACTTATTGATCTGAGCTTGCAGGTTGCGATGTTATGGCAAGATGCAGGTATAGTTAACGTCTCTCTAAAAAAAAATTGGGGGCACGTTATGCTTGAATGTCTAGCTTGATCAACTTGGAACGTCCAGCCGAATTGAAACAAGGATCTAGCCGAACTGAAGCATGCAGCCGAATTGAAACTTGTAGCCGAACTGAAGATTTAGCCAAACTGAAACGTCCAGCCGAATTGAAACTTCTAGCCGAGCTGAAGCGTCCAGCCGAATTGAAACTTCTAGCCGAATTGAAGCTTCTAGCCGAATTGAGGATGTAGTCGAACTGGAACGTGCAGCCGAATTGAAACTTCTAGCCGAGTTGAGGCAATAGCCGAATTGAGGCTTCAGCCGGATTGGGACGACACCCTTTTGGTTGCCACGTACCCTTAAGCCTCCTAGGTCAGCAGGTGGAGCTTTGTAGAAGGCAGTGATTTAAGCTTAAAGGTGAAGTTCTATAGAGCTGCGATAACGTTTTTTTTTTCAACTTTGGTGATCTCAAAATCAGACGTTGTACCCCTCACCTTCCCTGATCGGAGACAAAAAGCTGGGATATCACCTGGATATTTTACGCGCCATCAAATGTTTGTTATTTTATAACAACCGAAAACATGTTTTAAGTGAAAGCTGTCTACCTTTAGTAAAAAGTTTATGTCGAATCAAACGTGCACCGATATTTTTTTTCTAAAGCTTTATAAATTATAGTCACTCGGTCGGCTCAAAGTTGTTGTCGTACATGATAGAATTACTCGCAAAAATCCAAAATGACTATGATCCGACTTATCGCCATGCGTGCAATGCAGCCCGGGTAACAAACGCGCGACAGCAGCTTTCACAGATCATTGCGGTCCCCATTAATTTTCTTGTCGCTTAAAAGAAAAACACGCTTTGAAAATCAAAACAGAAGTGAGAGGAAGCTATATATTTATCCGCCAATTAGTTCACACTTTGCAGCGTTAATGAGCTTTCCCCCTAATCCTTTGGCGAGAGCTCCTTAAGAAGGACAGTCCGCGAAGATGGCATTACAAGAAGCGTGTGCGCGTCTGCGACACCTTGCCACTTCTGTAGCAGTGGGTAAGATCGTCGCGCAGCTAAAGTAATCCAACCAATTAGGGATCTAAAATGAGCGCCGACTCCGGATCTGGTGATAAGCCACTCGCTTTGTCCTGGGATGATTATTACGTTCTTCAACGTGAGAATATCGTTTGCTGCAGAAAAGAATTGCACACACGTGGGCATCTCCACCTTACTTTCCTTCCCTTCTAATTTAAACCAGTTTGCAAAAAAAAAGAAAAAGCGATTTGTCCGAAAAAGGGTAATTAAGGCGGCAAAATCTCTTGGCAGGTGGGGCACTGGGCAATGTCGGTTTAGGGGCCTAACAGAGAGCCCAGAAAAATGAGTCGGTCCCTCTCAAACCACGGGGCGCGTTTGCAATTTAATGGCGGACTCCTTCTGTTGAAGTTGGGCGCAAGCGTCCATGCGCCGCGTTTTTGCATGGCGCGGAGGAAAGCAGGGTGGAAAGGCGGAGACGCGTCCAGACAATAAACACTTTTAGCACCTCCTTGCAGCTTGTGTCGCGAATGGGGCCCAGAAACCACATGACCCTGATCGAGCAGTTGGAAATCTTTGTAATCTATAGGCTCTCTAGACCTTCCTTCAGACTGTTAAATGAATGCTTGTGCTTAGTAGCGAAGCGATATGGGATTCCTTACCGTGATATATCATTTTTTTTTTAATTCAGAAGCTTATTGTCAAAGGACAGTCTTAATTGTTTGGTTGTTTGTTTTTTCTCAAATTTGAGATTACTTAGTTGTTAAGATAGAGGCTCTGACTTAGTACCAAAAGATGCTACAGCATGACCCTCATCATAATATTTGACTGAGGGACCCTTTAACACAGACTCTATTTGTTCCATTTCGAAAGCATCTCTTTTCATTTATTTTTGCCCTCCTGGGGTAGTTCTCAGATGGTCGCAACACTGCGCCATCCATAATACAAAACTCTAGAGACAACGTTTATTGCTGACTAGTCGTGTTGATAACATGCAACCGTAAAATTACCAACAACAAAATTTGTCTCAAATCTGCCTAGATTACATAAAGATAACCTCGATCCTGACCAAAGAAAAGTAAAGGAGCATCTTAAAAATTTACTAACTGTTCTTTTTTGAACAAATACACCAAAACGTTAGTGTTCCGCGTTAATCTTTTCGGTGAGAGCGCCGGTGACAGGGCAACTCCGCATCATTTTTGCTTTTGAAAAACAAAAACAAAAAAAAACAATGCAGTCCCCTTCAGTATCACCTTAGGAGACCACACGTCAAATATTACAACCTAGGTATGTCTAAATGTTTCTTAGACGGTCCGGAAAACGTTTGAACGTGCCAAGTTGCCAAAATTGGCTGACTCTAGCGGGCGAATTGGGACGCAACCAACAGCGCAGTCAAGGCTACGAACGTTGGCGTAGCCAACATTGAGCAAGACATCATCACCATTGCCCACTTTTGTTTTTATATCTCCGGGCAAGCGTAACCAGTGACGTCAGCATCGCTTCCTCTCGGCGCTCAGCGGTGTCCCCGTGAAATGCGTAACGCGCCTGCGCAGCGCGCTTCTCGGGAGCCGTTTGGCCGTCTCACCGTTACAGCCGTTTCCGGCGTCACAACCACCCCCGTCGTCTCAAAATTTGTAATCATTGTCTTTCACAGTTTCCATCACGCTACATGGGCAGACTGATGCCGCAGTTGTGCAGACGTCGTCGACTGTCGTCGACGCCAAAACGTGGTGAAGCGTGCGGTGCAGAGAACACGCCCGCAACAACGGTGGCCCGCCGGCCCACTCCAATCCCGCCCATCGCTGTGTAGCGGATCACGTGACATCTCGTATCACGTGATAACCATTTTTTTTTTTTGGAGGCCCGATGTTAATGTTGCCGGACGGAGCCCCAGTTTCGGTTTCGATTTCTGCTCACATTTAAAATAAGACCTAACGATACATATCCCATTTTCAGCGAAACAAATGACGTAGTGTTTTTTATTAGTGCTTTTTAAGGTGAAATCACTCATTATCTCAAAACTGTCGGCATTGAGAGGAGTTGGCTTTTCAGGTCGCGAGGCATAGACCTCCTCAGACTCACAAGCACGCCGTCATTGCAATATTCTTGTTAGTCACTGGCAGTGTGAGAACGGAAGGACGTGTCTTTCAAACACCCGGCCTCCAGCACGTGCTTCGTGCCTTCCATCGTGCTTCGGCTGCGCGCGCGCACTCCAGGTGCCCGAAACATCGGTGCGTTGCTGAAAGTAGGACGCCCGCGCCGGAGGCGGGACCCTTTTGCCCCTCTCACCCTGCCAGGGACACTAGGCATAGCCTCCTATATACTCACAAAGCCTGGCAGATCGCCACAAGAAGTAGCCGTCGAAATTGAAAAGGTGGAGTGGAAGACAACGGATGAGAGGAGAGCCACGTGACGGGCGCCCCGCTGCGGCGAGACGCCGATACACACTTCTCCCAAGAGAACAAGCGTGTTTCGGGTCTTTGCCGCTGCAAAGGCTGTGTGCGCTTACGTCCAGGTTCCCCGAGAAATGGCTCTTCGATGCTCTATGCTACCAGATAATCGCGCCCCAAATCTGCAACCGGGCACTCTATGGCTCCGTCGTCAAACTGCAATGCACCTGTTGTGAATATGGAAGAGGCTATGATATAGGCCATGCTTTAAGTGTATAGATAGACTTACCTTTGGAGCTGGTTGTCATAATCTCCAAACCGCAATTCTCTTTGTTTTCAGGTCACGCAAAATCCACGAAATATGCTTGACAGCTGTTTTTACGAGCTTCTCAATTTCTTTTTTTTTTTAAATCTGCGGCTTTCTTGCAGTTTTTGCTGCTTTGGTCAGATCCACCAACTACACTTATCATTCAAAATATCAGCTAAATTTCCTCTTTCTTTTTCTTAATCCTGAAGACAGCCACAGAAGCGTAGCGTTCAGCAGAGTCTCTTCGATAAAATCTGCCCCCCCCCCCCCCTCCGCACAGATGACGCAGCACAACCGACGCAACGAGCAGTTCCGGCCCAAACACGCAGCGACAAATGCACTACGCCATTACGCCATAGTCGTCTCCCAGTGCGCACGCTATCAATAAACCAATCAAGCACAGACGGGGACCCCGACCCTGCGATTTTGGTCAGTGCGTCAACGGCTGTCTTCCGTGGACCTTTCCAGCGCTCATCACACCGGCGAAAACTGTCGAGTCCCTGTGCTATCCACGCACGCGCGACGTCTCATGCTTCCTGGAAGACCGCTACTGTGAACGCTCAAAACGCATATCACTGCCCTGTAGACAGAGAAGGCAGCGTCCAGAAGGCGACTATTGAAATGGTCTATAGTCTGTTTTACTTTAAATACGACCGCATCAAATCCTCGCAAGAAAATGCCTGCGCGCCGGCTCCGCAACGTCACTGTATAGCTCGGCCAGTGAGCTGAAAAGTGTCAGTCGGCTTGGGTGCTGGGCCCTGCTGTGCCGATGCGCTGACGGGGCGGCCTGTAGTTTCGATTAAAAATAGTGTAGAAATATCACATACCCGCGTTTGAGAACGGCTTAATTAATTGAATTAAAGGTATTTTTTTTTTATAGATAGAAGTTTAAATGAAACTCTGACTTTTAGTGTTTACCATTAGGCTGCGACGACCGAAACCAATTATGTTGAATATTAGCTACTATACCCTTTTTACAATTCTTTAACTTGATCCCCTTTTTAAAACCAAAGTGCTTTTCTGCAATTACATGTATTCTAACTTGAAACATATTTTAAACGTCCGTGGTTATCACACAACTAGATAATACGTGAAAGGATATTTAACCCCAGCGCCTTCCAAATATTTATGTTCAGACAAAAAAAAAAAAAAAATGACACCACACTTTCTAGCTTTCACCACAGGTTGGACGGCCACATTCGTATCCAAAAAAAAACTTTTAGCCTTTCCACTTTGGTGAAGAAGGAAGACCAGCGAAGCTGTACTATGATGGGAATCAAGTAATGGCCGGCCGCAAGTCGGCAAGCCTGAATGGAAAGGCTGGAAAGGTTGCCGCCATCTATGAGCGACGGCGGCAACCAGACGACCGGCAAGCAGGCTGTCTGGTGGCCGCCTTCGCTTATAGATGGCGGTAGCTGTCCAGAGTTTTTTGTTAATATTTGTTTACTGGCGAACACGATATTGGATAAACTAGCCCTTAACAGCTCCGCTGTAAAAAGTAAAATGTACGCAATTAACTGACGGTGCGGGGTCGTTTGTTGTATTTAAAAAATACAGTTTTAAGAATGCGAAAGAAGCAAATGTGACACAAAATCGGTCTGATCGACTACGCGTCGGAAGCCATTATGTAATAAATAAATGTGACAAAACGTGTAGTTCGTCTCATGAGACAACCTCATTTTTGCCTCCGTCTCAGGTGGTTCCTTTAGTTTCCCTAACGCAAAGAAACTTCTTTTCTGTATATACAGACAGTCACTTTTTCGCTGAAGCAGACCCTGCATCCTGAACTAAGCCAACATTTTACCCCTTGCGCGTATTTTGTAGGAAAAATGTTAGTCGACAAGGGGAGGAAGAGTTTAAAGGACACATGAAAAGAAAAAAAAAGTTTTTTTTTGAACGGCTTAGATGGAAAAAGGATGTCATAAGACGATTTTACAACGAAGAAAAAAAATTTTTAGAGCTATATTTTCGGCGCAATACGAATTTGTAGTTGGCGCCCGCGGGCCCCGCGGAAAAGTGGCCCATATTTATCACGTGACTGGCCCTTATCACGTGGTGCCTGCGCTCTTTCGAAAGCTTTCTATGGTCTTTGAAAGTTACTTATTTTCTTCATTTTTTTTGTTGCACTTATTTTGTAACAGAATATTTTGACTTTTGAGAAACTTCAAGTATAAGAAAATCATCACTTCCGTTTTGACGCTTACGAAACCAAACTAAGTCCGCCATTTCGTCTGCGAAGGGGCGCGGAGCTGACGGAGCGCGGTCGGCGCGGTGTTGTTTTTGACATGCCGGTTCAACGAAAGCGACGCCACTGCTCGACGAAAGGCTGCAGTTCTCGTGATCGTGACCAGGAGGATTTCAGTAAACATGCGGTACCGGCGGACGAGCATTTGAGAGCAATCTGGCTAGAGGCGATCGGGCGTACGCCTGGCACGTCTGGCGAGAAGAATGTCCGGGTGTGCTCTCGTCACTTCGCCCCGGAGGCCTTCGAGCCACGCAGCGAGCGAACCCAACGCGTGACGTTAAAGCCAAATCGCATCTCGTCACTGGACAAATCTAAACGATTTGTCGAGATCTAAACGATTTGTCGAGTGACGAGACGGGCGACGAGAACCCGCTGTCGTGCGTCGAGGCAAACCGCAGGAGAAGCGTATCGCTGGCCTCGGAGCTTTCCGCGGGGGGGTTCGCTGGTCTGCGAGGCGTGTCCTCGTAGGGGCAAAGCCCGAGCTGCCTGCTCCGGTCGACGAGTCTGCGCTTCAACTCGGGATCTATCGTAAAAGACGCGGAGCAGACTACCACCGCTTCCACCACCAGCACGACCAGCACACAAACCCAACAACCAACGTTGCCAACACCACAGCGCGCGCCGAAGTTGAACGGAAGTGGCACCTTGTTTAGCCGAGCAGCCAAGCCAATCCAAGCGGCTTACCTCTCCTCCCCGCGGAGCGCACAGGCGCGAGAGAGAAAAGTGGAAAGGAGGAGCGTTACACCGCGCTTGACAAAAAATCATCTCGCGCCGTAAATATAGCTCTAAAAATTTTTTTTCTTCGTTGTAAAATCGTTTTATGACATCCTTTTTCCATCTAAGCCGTTTAAAAAAAAATGTTTTTTTTTTCTTTGCATGTGTCCTTTAATCACCGCTTGGTGTAGGTGGTCGCTTCCACAAGTGTCCAAACTTTTCTAATCTTAGTGGCATAGTTAGTGTCAGGTCACTGACAACGTTCTGTTCGCTACATAGTCATAATTAAACTGAGCAATCTGCTGGGCCCGACATGAGCTTGTTTCTTCAATAGGCATCACCACACTGACGAGCAGTCGTGTTGAAAGGTGCAGTGCAGTCACCATCGATTCAAAGCATCTGCCAGATGATGAGAAACCACTGCATCGCGAGAAAGTGTCTTCCCAAAACCGAATATTCCTTGCCGTATTCACACTTGAGTCTCTTAAGAGCCACAGAGACGAAAGATCCAGCTACGTAGGTCAAAATAGAAATCTCTGACATCTGGGCCTCTAAACTCCTGAAACACAAAGTTGGGGCCGGAGTTGCCGGAGCCGATGGAGCAGATCGATTGGCCTAACACGACGATGACTTTGCGCTTTTTTTCGCCTACGTCCACTCGGGGCACTACGCAAACTTTTTGCTCTAACTTTGTGTTTGACGGGTTTAGGAACCCAGAGCAGCTAAATCATAGTCGATGATGTCGAAAGCAAAAGCTAGAACACAAAGCAAAATACTCTGCGCGTGTGACGTTCATGCTGATAAGAAAAAAAAAAAAAAAATTAAGACACTTTGGAAGTAGTAACTTGCTCAACGAACACCTATTATGCCTCCTTGAGACTAAAATGAAAAAGAAAAACGATGTTCTTTTTTATTGACACCCTGCAGATCTAACTCGGTGCCGATACACGCGCTTCTCGCGGTGGCGTCGCGCGTACTCACCGGGAACCAACCTCGGCAGTCGCAGCTCGACTGCAGTGGGACAACGGTGGGTGTTGCAAGGTCGGCACGCCTGCTTGGGCTACCATATTGGCGGAAGCGCGGGATCAGCGGGTGCAGCGGGAGTGGCACAGGAGCTCTACCGCTTTCCTTATGCTCACTCAAAACTGGCCGCGCGCGGCGCTGTTCACTGGGCGATTGGTAGCGGCTCCTAGCGGACGCATGGTGCCCATACTGTTGTCCTTCCGGGTATAAATGAAATTTGAAAGCGGAAGAGTGCAATGATAAAAAGAAAAGCTACCAAACCAACGTACCTTCGAAGAGCTCGCTACTTGAACTCCTTCCGGAATTGCAGTAATCCACGAGGTGCGCCGTTGCTCGTCGGTTGGGAAGAATAAAGTGTGGAGCTTCTGCTCTCCGGCATAACTTGCCATACACCAAGGCACAGGACATTTATAAGGCATTGATCTTTACAATCGCACACAGAAAAAAACGTTAGAGACGCTGGTCGCCGACGGACGCTGTAAATACGCAGGCGTCTCGCATCCGTATTTCGAACGGCTCTCCACGTTGCCCAAATTGCGCACTTCACTACATGTCCGGCTTTGCATCGCTTGAGAGCCAGCTGCAGTCAGATAAAGTTGCGTCGTCACGTCGTAAGATCTTCTTCTTTAGTTTTATTAATATTTTTCTAGATTAGTCGGCACAACCGTCTTTGACGCTCGGACCAAATGCATCGAAGATGACAACGCACAAAATAAAAAAGAGCATGCCTCTGGGCCATTGGGAATGCATCGTCAACATCCTCGCAGACGCTCGGTGGTCAAAACCTTCTGCCGGCTTTCTTCTCTGGGACTGAGAGCGAGAGCAGTGACGCAGCTGAAAGAGCAACGAAGCGCGCGGGCTTTAGTTTCTAGAAAATGTTGGCGCAGCCGACGCTATACGGTTCGATTGGCATGGACCCAATCAGGAAGCATCGGAAGGGATTCGTCGTGGTACTCGTCGCCTTTGTACGTTTGTGATTCTCGACCGACTAAACAAATCCCACGCAGTAAAGGCGTCCCAATCCTGCGATTTGTTTTCTTTTTCTTTTTTATATTTTTCCTTTGTGTGAATGGTTTAGCCGGAAACACTCAAGCACACATAGACAACGAGTTTCGGGAGGATGTACACTTGAGCTGCTTGGTCAGTTTCGTCGGATAGAAACGTGAGCTGCGCGGTCGGGCTTAAAAGTGAAACGGAGTATATAATATAATAGTTTTAAAGTTGAACGTTCCCACGTGTCGATTGCTCCGCCGTTCTACAGTCGCTTCGACTTTAAAACAATCGGAACATAAGTGACGAAAGAGGTCTTCATCATATGAATGTGTTCTTTTGCATTGGCCTCCCGAGAACTATATACTACATTTCAACGTAAGTCATGACGCGATCGAAGGGCAGAAATACACGGGGTGTTTCTGGAATTATGATCAAAATACTACTTGCAAACAATATCCACAGAAAAAAAGGTTGATGCCGTAGTGGGCTCTTTCATAGAGCTTATTAAGAAAAATGATTAGCATTTGGTATAATTAGTTCACTAATTACTTTTCAGCTATGGGGATTTTAATTCTTACTTTTGAAATTATGGTTTCGACTAGAAACTTGATGCGAATCATCGAAACATCGATTAGAAACTTTATGTGCATCCGTCCAAATTACAAAACCGTATAGTGCACGCGCAGAATTTTGCGGTGTTTCGAAAACACACGTTCAAGTTGGACGCGTTTCTATGGACCAACGTTATTGAATGACGTCACACCCCTGTGGTGGCGCAGCTGTCGGTACTGCGCATGCGCCAGAAATTCCGCTCCCGGTGGCCAAAACGCGCAACCCGCGTGCCGCCGCATGGCCTCCGAGATCCCGAAGCTCGCGCGCGCGCTTCGGGATCTCGGAGGCTATGGCCGCCGTCATCGCATCGCACGTAGAAGGGTCTAAAAAAGAAAGCTTCCTGGGGCCCTAACTCGTCAAACACAAAGTTGGAGCCGAAATTTCGCGTAGCCCGCCGATTGGACGTCGGCAAAAAAAAAAAAAAGCGCGAAGTCATCGTCGTGATAGGTCAATCGGTGCGATCCGTCAACTTCGGCCCCAACTTTGTGTTTGACTATAGTCGGTTACAAGTTAAGAAAGTAGGAGAAGCTCCTCCCACAAGCGTGGTGCGCCGGTTTCAAATCCATCCGCAATCGAAAGAAGAGTTCACTGGAAACGCTCCTTGTTCCACTTCAATGGATAGATAATGGCCACAGAGTGGTGCCAACTTGTCTCCGACCTCCACTTTTTAAGAAAGCGACCTTTGTATCAATCGGAGGGGGAAGCTAATCCCCGAAAGTCGTCTTTGTTTCCATCGGAGGGGAAAGACTCTAATCTCCCTCTCGTGGCTTCCACAATGCTAAGTCAAAGTCGAAAGATAAAGCAAATATATACAGAAAAGCAAGACCCTCCTCGCGCGTTGGCCGCAACGTCATGGAAACGGTGGGACGCTATTGGATGTGGATGTGGCGGAGGGATATATGATTCCCTTTGAGGGGCATTTGCCGCTACCTTCTTGACTTGTAACCTACTATAGTTTAGAGGCCTGACTGTCGCATGAGGTTTGCCTTTTTGAAGTTGGTGCCGGTGTGAAAACGCGCCTCTACGCACGATGCGAAGCGGCTCACGCAAGTTTTGCCTTTTTGGCCGCGGAGAGCGGTTCTGCTGACGCGGTGACGCGCTTCGATAAAAAAACCGAAACCTAAAATCACCTCGAAATTGTTTTTTTTTTTTCAGAACGCTGTAAAGTTCCACGCGTGTCTTATATCGCTGTAATGTGGGAGCATCCAGTAGTCTTCTTTCACTTTTAATCATTATAAATGTACCTTTAGAATTATTAATAATAATTTTAGTTACTAAAGTTAATTAATTACCTAAGTATGACGAGCGTTAATCATTGTTCTTAACGGACCCTTTACGGAGACCACTACGGCATGGACCATTTTTTTGTGCGATGGTGATTTCGCGGACGAATGATTTGGCTCACGTTTTAAGAAACACCTTGCATACATATTTCAGAGCTAGCAGTTATGTTAACCAAAAGTTATAAGGGATTGTGTGAACTTTTCAATGGAGAAAATGGCGGCCGAGTTAGCTCTCGAATGCATGACGATGACTGGGGCCTGTCACCGAAAATGGCAAAAACAGCCCATAGAAACTCCCATTCGCACATTGAAAAAAAAAAGTTTTTCATCTGGTTCAGGTCGCCAGCGCTACATTTCGGCGGAGAACGAGCTTAATTTTGCGATGAAAAAGAAGCTGTAAGTTTGTTTTGGGACGCCCTGTATACTTCGGGGGAGGTGTATATAAGGCGTAGAGGCAATAAAGTTTTTAGCTGAGTTTGATACGTTCCCAAGCAGCAGGGAATTTGGCCAAGCAATGGCCAATGGCTGGGGATGGTCTTGTGGCCAGTGGCCAAAGAGTGGCCATTCATCGGCCAATGTTTGGCCGATGGCTGATGGCCAGTGGCCATTGGCCAATGGCCACTGGTGGCCATTGGCCAAGGCGGCGTTCTCGCCGGTGAAAAAGCGGTGAATCTCCGACAGACGCAGGAAAGGTAAAGCAACCATCGCTTTGACTAGCAGACGTAAAGCAGACGACGTTAACTGCGTCAACAGCGCCAACCCGGCAACGCCGTTAAAGAGAGAGGAGTCTCGCCGCACACGAAAGGACGGAAAAAGTATTTGGGAGGGAACTTGCGAACACTAACTAACCACCCTCACTCTCGGTTCTTAGCAAACAAACCTCGGCGCCTCGGGGCATTTCGCCAGTCAGTCCTTTGACTTCTCTCCTTGATGCGCGTCTGCTAGGTTTTAGACAAAAACAACGTACCGTTCGAGTTATTTCGTCTGCCCTCTCTGAAAGGCGAAGTCGAGCTCGCTCGTAAAGACGTGCACTTCCGAAAGTCGCAGGAAGGGTAAAGACAGACGCAGACGACGTTGCGAGCAGACGACGTTGCAAAGGAGCAGACGACGCTCAGATAGGGGGTCGCGATCAGCCAATCAGGGCTCGGCGTTCTGACGTCACCGCAACCCCCTGCGCAAGAAGCAGACGAACTTGCCCTCCAAATAGAATCTAAAATGACAATAATCTGTCCTGCCGTGGCCATTATGAAGTGGAGCAAACGGAATAAGAGGAAACTAAAACTAAAGATCGGTTGTGGCGGCGAGGCACAGCTGCCTGAAAGCGTCTATAAAAGGCCGCCATTGGTATGGCACAAATACCATTCTACAGATGATGATAGTGATCAAAGTGGCCAGACTGAATTTCGGAAAGGGTCTAATAAACCCTTTCCGAAAAACAAGTGGGCATACTAAAAGTGCCAGTCGCTGGGCCTTTCCTGTTCACGATTGGTTTAGTGAAAACGCGGGGAGCAAGTCGTCTGCTTTTTGCGCAGGAGTTGCGTTGACGTCAGAAAGATGCCGAACTCTGATTGGCTTTGATTGGTAGGATAGTGGTGAGCCCTCAATGCAAGACTCCTTGAGGTATTCCCACTATTTTGTTTTCTCATTCAGTCAATAAGAGCTTGGCGTTGTGACGTCACCCCAACCCTTGTGCATGAAGCAGACGAACTTGCGCTCCGCATAAAAAAAGTACGGAAACATGACGAACACCATGACTTTGCGCTTTTGACGCATGTTTAGATTGGTTGCATCGATTTGTAGGCCACGTTCAAGTTTAAGGTGAAACGAAGGTTGAGGGAATATAAGGTCTCCATTTTGGAAAGACCAGTTCACAGTTCAAACTGGTACCAGTTTCAAACTTGGTTATTGCTCCAGTTTTACCAGTTTTATAATGGTTGAACTGGTCAAGGTGGTTCGAACTGGTCACACTGGTTAACTGGTCATGGCGGTTGAACTGGTCATACTTGTTGACTTGTCATGATGGTTGAACTGGTCATGGTGGCTGAACTGGCCACACTGGATGACTCATCACGCTGGTTCGACAAAAAATATTTCCATTTGTTCACGCCACCACTGTGCTTCGGAAATCTTTATTATACACCTTTTCCGTTTAGCCTCGCACCCAGCCACGTTGTCCCCGTATCCGGTATGCGTTCCGAAAAAAAAGCAAGATATTACAACCCCGAACAAGTAAAAAAGTATAGAAGGGACATAACAAGAACGACTGACGGTTGCAATTAAAATGTTAACACGTTCTACTGTCGAGGCGAGAAGAAAGCGATGTTTTCACGCATACCGGAAGTGCCAAAATTGAAGATGGCGGCGCCCACGTAGAAAAGGTGTATACACAAATGTAGACACAATACGCCTACTACAAGCATCAGCTGAACATGCATTGAGCGCATACACACAAACGGCACATACAAACATCAATACAACAGCACACTAACACGATCACTACTTCCGAGCTGTGCGTTTCCGTCTTTTATACTGGTCGTTTTGAACGTACGGAATTTCTCGGTGGCCGCCTCAGCAGTAAAAAATATTCCCAGCATGTTGATTTTTTTCGAGCAATGTCATACCTCTGAGAGTAGTTTGAACGGCTCAAGCGATGAATCTTTTAGCAAAAAGTAAACGCTCGATCATGCTGTAATTATTTGAAAGCCAATAAATCAAAGTGAGAAAGCCAATAACTAAAGCGAGAAAGAGGGGTCAAACTGGTAACCAGTTACACTAGGTATGCCAATCTGGTGACCAGTTTGGTCAGTCTGGTTACCAGTTAAACCAGTTCGGCCAGTCTGCTGACCAGTTCGGCCAATCTGGTGACCAGTTCGGCCAATCAGCTGACCAGTTCGGCCAATCTGGTGACCAGTTCGGCCAATCTGGTGACCAGTTAGGCCAATATGGTGACCAGTAAGGCCATTCTGGGGACCAGTTAGAAGGCAATCTGGTGACCAGTTAGATCAATATGGTTACCAGTTAGACCAGTCTGGCTACCAGTTGCATCAGTTTGATTTCCTGCTAGACCAGTCTGACCAGTCCAAATACCAGTCTGACCAGTTCGATTTTCAAACTGGTCTTTCCAATAGGGTGTGAATTCACCATGCTTTTTGATCCCTAAAATCCCCAGATCCTGGGAGAGTAGCGCCATTGCCTTCCCTGCCTGATAGCCGGACACAAAAATATACTAGCATGCAGATTGCGAGGTGATTGAGTCATCGGCCTTAGTTGCTATGGGAATCGCCATTTCGGTCAATTCAAATCTTCGAAGCTCCGAAAGGATCATTCTGAACAAAAAGAGCCGAAATCGCTATGTAGTATCATCGTACCGCATGCGTTCCTGACAATATGAGTGTCCATGGCACTGTGCATACAATCCACTTATCAATAATGCTTATCTCCACAGAATTTTATTATGCTGCTGTTGTTCTCGCGCATTTCAAGATGGGAAAATTATTTTTTAATGCTGCTAAGCACCGACCCGGCCATGTGGTGCCGGTGTGAAGATGTGTGTTTGTTTCGCCGGTGTGTGACTAACAAAATTTCGGCGTTCAAGAAATGTCTTTATAAAGCAACATGTCACAGGAAATTTGGTTCGGCTCACCGGGAATGAGAGAAGTCAAAGAGAAATTCTTCGCTACACGAACCAAAATGGCGAGTGTACTGGAAGCTTGGCACTATACTTTCCCAGGAGTTCAGCCGACAGCACTCGAGTTTAAAGATTACGATCGTGGTTATCTTGAAACTTGATCGGGCTTGATCGGTTTAGCCGATGATATCACACATACGGCCAGATTACAAACGCAACCATCTTGCGCTTCGTGTGCTCTATTGATTCCGTCGGCTCGGAACGTTGGCTGCAAACTAACCCGGGGTGAAACAAAAAATAAAATTGTTTTCACGTAAGAAAAAAAAAGCAATTGCTTGTCGGCACCGGTCAATCTCCACAAGCTTCGGACGGATTGCCATTTTGTGTCTTACGAAGCAACGCGCAGCACCGCCGTCGGGTCGTTTCGATAGCCAGACCTGACAGGCCGCTGTCATGTCTGGTCATGTCGTTTGGCTTCCGCAGTCCGGGCGTCTTTGTTCGTATCGTCTGCACTCCGTTTTGTATTCAATCTGACAGCAGTCAACCAGCGATCAGATTAGGCAAAACGTGCAGCGCCAGGAGTGTATCTTCACGGCGCTCGTACGTCGTTGATGTACTTATCTTATCGCCGGCTAAGCCATTTACGCAAAAACAAAAGCGGCGGATAACGCCGTATTCACTGCGCGTGATTGATTTGGCCGATAATAGCAAACGAACATGGACGGAAAACGCCATGTTTTTGCTATTTTGGCACTTCTTGGTTGGCTTCATCGGGTTGCAGTGCTGGCTGAGGTCGGAGTTAAAGGGCATAGCTGAAGAGGTTCTTCGAAAAGAACGTGTTACAGCTGAATTCTAGAGTATATTTTCTCGTGAATCTGAACATTGCGTTCGTTTTCCCCGAAGATTTGACTAGACACGAGAAGACACGAAAAACCACCGACCAGTCGTGACGTCGTAAAAGTATCTTTCGGACGCCAAGCGCGTGCCGCTCGTCTGGGCAGCGCGCGCAATTGCAAGTTTATCAGGCATGTTCTCCCGCACTGACACCAGTCGTGACGTCTTTTTTTTACCTTTTTTTTAAATAGTGAGGGTGCGCGGGCATAGCTTTCATAGGTGCTGAAGATGCACGAGTGTGGAGGTTCCGAAAAGTTCTTTAATGACGTAACGTTCCGGGAAGGAGGGGCTCAAGAAGTACTTTGAAAATGATTTTATGTAGCCCCCGTGCACAAATTGAAAAGAATCAACTATGTAAAACCCGAGACGTAGGACAAAAGGAGAAAACAAGAGGGGACAACACAGACACAGGTCTCAAACTCAGCTGAACATTTATTCCCCCAGCCTCGCTTATAAGGACAACAAACCACCATCCCTCGGCGCATGACGTCACACTGTCAAACACTCACTCACCCACCCTTTCCACCACTCTCTCCCCGCCAAGCTTCTTGGCTGACTTCCCTCCGTCCATTTACGTCACGGATTTTACAATGTTCAAAGTTTACCAGCTCGCTTGCGTCTTCTTCTCTGTAATTTCTATACTTGAAAAGAATCTTAATATTCGTGATTCTAGAAGCCAAATGAGGACAATATAAATGTTTTGACTCGAATCCAGAACTGCTTCAGCTTTTCTTTAAATTGTACGACCTAGTATTTCTGTTCTTCCCTAACTTGTAATACTTTTTTGTTATAGATATAAAGGGATCACCTCTTGCTGGCTACGAGTGGCAACATTCTTCGAGGATCCGGACTGGTGACGCAGGTTTCAGAAATAAAGTTGTGTTAGTTGAGTTGCTCTTTCTGCAAACTGTACTGCGTTACGTGTGTCGACTGTCGCTATGTATTAATAGGTGTTACACGGTATCGTTAAACTTTAATATCGCCGCAACGTTTTGGTTGTATATGTTGAACTCTTTGTAGGAAGAGATCTGTTCTCACGTCATGGTCCGTATTGAATTCTCGTATGTGTGTGTAACCTGCCGTTGGCATCTTTTTAAATAAAAATATCGTTTTATTTGTGTTTTATGAAACTTTCTACTGTATAAGCCCTGCAAGCTATCTTAATTTCAACGTTCTTGCCTAGTCATGCTTGTGACATTAAAATCTGCATTTCAAACAAAACTCTTTTCTTTTAGTACGATTTTGATGAAGCAGGAGTTTACACGAATACCAAAATCGCGACCACAAAACCTCAACGTGCCATCACACGACCAAGATGCAGCGATTGCTTTATATCGAATAACTCCTACACAGACGACGAATGCGGTATTTTATTACGTAGGATTTTAAATTGTTCGCGTGCGCGTACCCAGCCGTAGCGTAACCAATGCGGAGGGCATAACAAAATAAAAAATAAACACGTTTTAAGGATTGTTTTTCTAAATCGACGAGTCATGTCAAACACGAGTTTTGGAAGATGAAAGTCGTACCGCCGGTGTTCAATATTCAGTCCTATATTGCCACATCTGAAATGAAACCTACAAGAAAATCAAGGTGCTGCTTTCTGTTTTCTTTTTTTCTTTTTTTTTTTTGGGGGGGGGGGGAGGGCAATTTTAGAAACTTCATAATTTTGAAAAGAAAACGACCTTTTGATAATTCACTTAACGTTCAGCAAACTGAAAGTAGTTCGAGATTATTTTAAATTCAGAAAAATTACAGTGAATAAAAGAAAATAATTTCAGAAGCACTTTGAAATATTACTATCCAGTACCGTTCAATTATTTTTGGTGGGAGGGACAACCATTATGGAAAAATGTTTTGGTCCAATAAACGCGTATGATCAAATAAGTTCACATAATAATATATAAGAAGCATGCAGGGTTCAAAAAAATATAAACGACTGATAAGAAGTTTTCTATTACATAATATATTATCTTATATTTATGTTATATGTTCTCAGAAGGTCCTTATAGGCTCTAATAATTATCTTATTTGATAATATGTGTTTATAGGACCAAAACAGTATTTTCCATATACGAGTATTTACTGGGGATATAACTGGGGCTACGGGCCGTTCGTCGAAAGACAATTCGTAACAGGGCAATTGGTCGCGTAGGGCAATTCGTCATAGGGCTATTTGTCTCTAAGACATCTAGTCGAAAACGATCTTTTTTTTTAGGGAAGTTTAGAGAAATTCGAGGAAAAGGGGGGGGGGGGGGGGGAGAGTAGAACGTGCATGTATAAAATATAAAGTTCACAAGCTGTTCAAGAAACGTTCGAACACTGCCATGTTTTCCGCGTCTTTTTGCAGTTTCGAAAAAGTCGGAGGCTTTTCTTCTAAACATATCAGCGGCAAGCGGGATCACTGCCACAAGGGTGTCATGGAAGCAGCAAGCCTTCAATAGGCGCTTTCAAAGAATTCTTGGAAGCTACAATGGAACAGAATACTTGGACATCTTCGAGGCTTGCGCCAGAAGCATAACATTGTAAGCGGAGAGGTATATGCAGAGTTACCGATCCAAATAAAACTATTTTTGGTAACTGACGCCTCTGTGGTTGTCCTATCAAAATTACTGAAACATAATTATAACTCGGCTGTGGCGTATACCCAAAGACGTAAACAGTCTACTGCGAAAGTAGAGCATTTAAGCCAAATCCTAAACGTTATGCTACAAAGCAAAATATCAAATGAGGGAGAACCTTAGTTCATAATAAATAATTTTGAAGCAATATACTTGATAAAATGTGGAAAGTAAACTTATAAGAAGCGTTTAATTGGGTAACGAATTGCCCTATTACGAATAGCCCTATGACGAATTGCCCTATGCAATAAATTGCCCTGCTACGAGTTCCCCTGCTACCAGGAACGTAGCCAGGGGGGGGGGCACCATGGGGCCCGGCCCCCCCCCCCTCACCCCCCCCCAAAAAAAAAATCTTCAATTATGCTGGGACCTCCTCTCTTCTCTCACCCTCATACAGCATTTTGTCATGGGCGTGCCCCCCCCGAACCAAAATCCTGGCTACGTCCGTGCCTGCCATACTTGAGTAGTAATTCGATTACAGTAATTGAATTACTGTAATTTAATTACTTTTCCTGGTAATTTGTAATTATAATTAATTACTTTTGGTTAAAAGGAATTGTAATTGTAATTTAATTAATTTCTAGCGTCAGTAATAGCAAAATTTCAGTCACAATGACAATTACTTTTGCAACATTTTGCGGCGCCGGCGCTTTTCCCCCCTGACCACGGAGACGACAGTACAGCCAAAGCGACAGGGAAGAGAGTGCATCCCAAACTGCTCAAAAGAAGGGAAAGGAGGAAGGGGAAAGAGGCTGGGATCAGTGGCAGATTTAGAGGGGGTTCCTGATGTCGTGACCCCCCTCTTGATTTCTGCATGTGTAAAAATTGAGGGCGTGGAAACGGGGGAGTGGAGGCGGGTTCCTAAACATACGGTACGCTGAACAACACCTGACCCCCCCTCCCTCTCTGAAAATATCTGCATCCGTCCCTGGCTAGGATAGAACGGAATGAACGGTTTTGTAGACTGCAAAACGATTCAATGAAAACTTTGAGAAATAATTTTATAAATGAGGGCTATATTCGCGTCCGTTTTCGTTCCTGTCGTAGTTGAATCTGTCTCTTCGTCTCGTTCGCTTCCTGTTGCTCGTGTTCCTACGGGTCTTTCTTATTTCCCATTCCCATACGGGGGCATCGAGGGTCGAAGTCGAGCTGGTTGGGCTCTCGGATCACATCATCCGGTCGAGGCGGGGAGGTTGGTTCAAGGTTCTCCTTACGCGTCCTCGCCGCTACCATATTCGCTTACGTATTTCAGTCAAGTTGGGGATTTTTTATTGTCCTTGAAATTATTCTCTTATCCTTATGAGTTTTTCACGTCCCTCCTCTCTAGCTCGTCTCTTGGTACCACTAACAGTAAGTCGTGCTACTCTAACACGACTCGAAGAAGCAGCAGGTCTCGTTAACACGACTCACCCCGCCTTACTTCCAACCGTTGTTGCTACACTGCTCTTCGCTCTCCCAATCCTCGGCTACCTTTTTGTATAAATTTTAATCTTTTTACTGTTTGGTCTAACCCCTAACCCTTTCAACCGTTTTTCAGCCTGATTGTACGAGATTCCAAAACTTCACAAACTGCGACTCTAGGCTGTCGGAAGCTTGTTTGTTACATTTTTTTTTTATATATAGGGTTTCTCACGCCCGGTGTGGCATGGAGCGAACCGGCGTTATCAGCTTTTGAAACCGCGCCAAACAGCACCTAAATTCTCCTGTCCCAAAGAGCGAAGCTTGTAGTCTGTAGGAGGTGAATTGATAGATAAGCTCCCACTGGCTGGCGCGCGGCGGGTTCCTATAATTTCGTCGAAACTCGTTTCGTTTAATTACATTTCGTGGACAACTTTCCATGGACACACGTTTCATGGACACACATTTCGTCGACAAGGTTTTCTCATCGACACTCGTTACTCTAATTGCACGCTGTAGGGACATTTCGTCACGCGTGCATCACTGCGGCGCGCGTTAACCCCCCCCCCCCCCCCCCTCTCCCCCCCGCCCCCCGGCCCGCGTTCACGCCGCTTCGCGGTGACAGTATGCGGCGGCTCATTGCAAAAATGTTAATTCACCTGACCGACCCGTACACGCCGCTTCGCGGCGACAATATTATGAAGCTTATCACAGAAAAAAGGCTAACCTGAGCTGTCGATGAAACGTCGTTCGATGAACTGATTGTCACCGGAGTGAGAGGTCGCCGGGCTCAGCAGAGCAGCCGGCCGCAGAGCCCACCCGGGCAGCCTCCGCGGAAATCTCCCGGCCGGGCTCAGCGCGGCGCGCAGCTTGTAGAAATACGCTAGGTATACAAATTCTCTCGCATTCCGACACGTTAGCAGTCTTAAGTGTCTTGGTATTTTTTGTCAACTCAATGTACATAATTTACAATAACATGAAACGTTTGTAGGTGTATGTGGTCGTATTAGTGCGTAACGATTGTAGTTTGATATTAACACTAATAAAATATTCAGATATGACCAATTGTCGCATTTTTATTTGCCTGGCTAACAAACGTGTGTAAACTCCAATTTACTTAGCGATCTGGCGTCTTCCAGTATATAAAATAATTTTATTTTATTTATTGAGAATATAAGAATGCAGAAGTTCATTACTCCAAACTGTCAAGTTCTATAATTCATTTAACAAATTTGTTGAAAGGAAAGTGCAATATGTGACATTTACACATCGGCCATACTTATAACTCGTTTAAAGTTATATGGCCCAAGATGGGAAGCTCTAAAAAAAAGTAATTGTAAAGTAATTGCATTACTTTTTAAAAGTAATTTGTAATTGTAATGAAATGCTTTTCACGTAGTAGTAATTGTAATTGTAGCTAAACTAGTTCTGGAGCAAAGTAATTGTAATTGTAATTAGATTAAATTTTGAAAGTAATTTTCCCATGTCTGCTGGCTGCTACGAATTGCCTTTCAACGAATAGTCCTACAGACGGAATTAGAGATATTTGTATATTTCGAGAAATTGCAGTTCGGACATCCATTTGGGAACATAAAACAATAAAAAAATTAAAGACGTTTACAATTCTCAGTACTGCCAAATTAGAACTCAGTCCCTGAGAAGGAGGAGGCGAGGGTACGGTGGGGAAGCTATGCCCCTGCTTCCCTCCGTACCTTCCCCTCCTCCTTTCCTGCTCCCCTCCCATTTATCGAGAAATTTTCGCTAAATTTCCCGCTAAATTAAGCGAAAATGTTCCCGCTAAATTTAGCCGGGAAATTTAGCGAAAATCTTTTCGATAATTTTAGCGGGGAAACTGAATTGGTGTTGAGGTCACGTGACGTGAATTTTTCCGCTAAATTTAGCGGGAAAATATTTACTCTACATAAAGCGTGACGTCACACAATTTTCCCGCTAAATTTGGCTAAATTATTTTCCGCAAAATTTGAGTGCAAAAGTTTCCTTCCAATTTTAGCGGGAAAAGTTTACCCTCATGACGTCACACGTGAGGTAACGTGTTACGTCATCATGGAAAGGGTCCCATATCGTAACGCGCGGTTAGCCGACACCGACGCCGACGCCGCTCAACCCGGAAACGGGCGCCTAAGAGCTGCACTCTAAAGCATTTTTAGGATGGGGAAGAGGGGGGGAAGGGGGAATGGTTCCGGGTTTCAAGCTTTTCGCGTCCGTGCTGCGAACACCTTAAGCGGTAAGTCACTTGCCTCATTGTCTGTGCTTGTCCTCGTCCAGACGTTAGACACAAAGCACGATACTAACTCTATCAGCTTCAACTTATATTATGTTGATGTAAAATCTACTCGGTTGACAGCGCTGGATTTGAACGCTTTCTTCCATGCGGCCTTCGGGTGTCCAAGGGAAACTAATATAGAGAAAGAATTGCCGCTACAGTTAATTTAAGTAACAGCACCTTTTACGGAAGGACTGTACTAGTTATCAGAACCTATAATATTTACATTGTAATCACGTCATAAATGGGGTAGCGGTCATCCACCAACCCATATTTTATGAAATGCTCAACTGTTCCATACATTAATAGACTTTGATCAGTGGTCAACTAGAATATTTCAGATGCGTTTTACTGTTTGTCCTTCGGTACTCCAATGACCGAGAAGAATTTATTAATTCCTCGTGCACGGACCTGGAAATATACAAGGTGCAGTCCTCGGCTATTTACCGGTATCTAACAATTTCAGTTTTTTCTTTTCGCAATTTCAAATTCTAGCATGATTTACTACCCCTCCCTCTGTGTCACGTGTTGGCCGCCAGGACACGACGGCTTTTGCTGTATACTTCAATAGGCTGCTTCCCGGCATCGCTTCCCTTAGAGTTGTGGATACTCTCACCTGTGGAGTGAAAGCCAACAGGGCTCCAATGGCGATATCATCCCCAACCCCCAGCGAATAATAATAAACCTTTCGTTCGTTTGCCGGGGGTGGCCGTCTTTATTTGGAGAAGTTTCTCTGATACTTCAAATCAAACAAATCAGTTTTATTTTCAAGTAGTCGAAGTACAGTGCTGTGGGAAAAAAATCTGCAGCAGCGCAGCTTGATGACTACACAAACCTTGAATATTGGGAGGTAAGTGGCACCATCCTAAGAACATTCACAAGAAAAAACAAACAACAAAAAGGAAAAAGAAAAGTCCAATATTGCTAACAATGAAGTTTAAAAGCACACTCATTCGGTGAAAACAACCATGAAAAAAAAAAAAAAACATTGAGAACATAAACTTTCAGGGCGCATATATCTATACAAAAGATCATTAAACTCATATACTCCCGGCATCATACATTGCAGAGAGTTTACTGTATTTACAGGTGAATAAATCAAAATGCACAATCTGATAACAGTTTAGCAGACACCGTAGTACATGACAAGCAATTTTTTCCATAGTTAGAGCAAGGTGTTTGCATTACCCAATTCTCTCCGTGTCTCGTAGAGAAACCAGTTGTTTCCTTTATCTGAAGATGAGCCAGATTGCGTACATCATTGATATCGTCTCGTGTTTATAATCTATACCGCAAACGTAATCGATATATATACAGGTTGAACGCTCTAGTCACATGGGAGAGGTGAAACAAGTTAGTTCATGTTTTAACGGTACTGGTACTTACAAAGAACTTCTGGTTTCAAAAAGGAAGACATCCAACCAAGTCCAGTTTCGACGTGAGCCTCGGCTGCATTCATTGCGACCAAAACTGTAACGACCAAACAGCATCGGACACCCACGCACAATTCGTACCTTCCCTGCTTTGCGGTTGTGTACGCAATCAACTGCAGCAGCGCAGTAATTGGACTTACAGAAGACGTTTTGGTGAACATGCCTGATAGTCGCCCGGTTAAAGGCGCTGCATTTTTGCTCCAGCCACTACAACGAAATCATCAAACACTCTTTGTGTACCTTTGCACTGCTTTGACTTCACGATTCTGCGGTGGCGCTGTTGTAGGCACGGCGAGTTATATCTACTTAAACAAATAACTTCATGTTAAATAAATGTTACGATAAAAAGAAAACGCTAGCTAGGTGGCGCAAGACGCCACCCGATTCAAAGGGTTCAGCTTTATTCATCTATGCATCGCATGCGCAGACGCTTCACCTCACGAAAATCTGGTTTCTGCGCACGCGCACTAGTGAACACACCTTGTGTAAAAAACAATGTAATTATTTTTCTTTTTTTTTAAAGAGTGTTGCTCTACAGTTGTGTCACAACATGAAAACTAGAAGGTCAAGGCTCCGCGTGGAAGCACCAACCCTACGCTCAATGTAAGATGCGTCGAAGCGCATGGGACATTAGGTGAAGCTTCATTTCTTTTTATCTTTGGCGCCATTCCTTACAAAGGCCACTCCCGGTTGCTCCTTCCTTTCTGTGGCGTCAGAAAAATTATGAATTCGTATACGGTAACGCAACATCAGCGCCCATTGAGGGGAATCTTGCCGCGCCTGCCAACCTTTTTTTTTTTCTGCATTATTCATTCTGCATCAAACGTTTTATACCACCCAAATTAAATTTCGCCAGCAAAACACGAAGGAATGACCGTATGGTGCAATGCATCACGTACCAGCAATGCATGGAGCCGTAGCAATGTAATTTTTAATATACGTTCGCGTCCGGAATCTTTCGCACAGATCGTATGCTGCAACATAATTCATATGCGTCTTTGGGTTTTTGCGGCGAATTGCAGCCCCTGTCTATGCGGTTGCAGGTGGCGCGGGTCAAGGCGCACGTGTGAACCGGCCTAAGCAATTCAAACACGCTTGCGACGATCGCGCTGCGAAACGAGAAAAGACGGTAACTGCAGGTCACGTGGTGCGCGACAGAAACGACAAGAACAGTGTACACTTCGTTTCAAGGGACAATCAGGAAGTGCCAACGCGTATTTCATCCCACAGAGCACGCACTGCACTAGTCACATCTTCATGAAAAAAGTGGAGACACCTTCTGCGGTGCCTGAAACGCCGCTTCGACTGGCGTGTTTAGCGTCCCACTGGGAGCGCGACACCTAAAGGCAACATTACTAAAACACTCAGTTGGGAAAGTCACCCTTGAAACCCTGAACGCTGGCGTCCGCCGAGACCGAGCTAAATACGATAACAGCGCCACCCTTTGACGATGAGTTGAAACATGAAATTTGCTTCATATGGCTACAGCTAGAGTCACTGAATGTTCGCAGAGTATCGAAACCCCTTGGCTCGAGGTGCCAAGATTGCGGATCAATCTTCTTTTTTCTTTACTGCGGTTACCATGAGCTTTTAGAAAGCATGTTTTTCTGTAAAAGCAAACGAAAAAAGTCTTTTTGTAAGAACTTTTATTGGAGATTAGCACAAAATTACAGAGCGTGATGTTTGGATAAAATTTTAGTTTAAAGGGTTTTGCGGCACAAATAATATTGTTTTTATACAGCCATGTATCACCGGTGACTTCAGGTAGCGTGTCTCGACCTGGGTGCCTCCTAACTTGGTAAATAATAGCGGCGCGTCCGCTTGGGAGATAGGGTTGCGCAGCCCTTCCTTCTACTGTATACGTTTCGACGCCACAATGGCCGATTAAAACAAAATGGCACAGTCACTGGGGACTTTATCGAATGCGATACTCCGAAGCCAAAACAAGCAGCCGCACCCTAAAAAAGGGGGTGTAGACGTTACACCCCTTGTCACATATACGACACCCCAAAAGTTTCAGTTGTATGTACAGCGCACTGACGTTGTACCGACGCTACCAAATTTCACGAGCGGCTTGATAGCCGAGTTGTACAACTCATTAAAATAGTTAATGTAAGTATGACTGACTGCAAAAAAAGTTATCGGGGTTTTCTAGGCTCAACTGCAAAACCTGTGTGTTCTTTTCCTGTAGACTTTGATACGTACTTTAGCTGTTTAATATGTTATATCGCACCGTCATGAACTGTACGTTGAACTGAAGTTTTGGGGTGTCGTATATGGGACAAGGGGTGTAACGTCTACACCCCCTTTTTTTTAGAGTGCGTGCAGTTCTCCGGGTGGCACCTGCGGGACAAATGGTGGCGTTACGATCGCCATTAGTTCGGTTCAAGAGTACGGATCGGTTCCATGTTTTCAGAGCAATCGCTATAGCAGTTTCCCAACTGAGTTGTTATAGTAACGTTGCCTAAAGGCTATGGGCCGATCTGCCTTGGCAGCTACACCAACGTCAACGTCCGTGTTACGTCATGTAGTGAAACGCTGCGCGCTCAGACCTCTACAATACCCATTTTAACCCTAAACTGAAAGCTCCGCCTTCATCGCGTGCTTTCTGCCCTTCTTGACACTAGTGTGACTGCGCAGGCACGCGCAACCAAAACACCGCTGAAGGGGGAGCTTCTAGTCTCAGCTTTATAGGTGAACGGAGTATAATGCAGCCGGAGCGTCCTGGCCACGTTTCTCATCTTCGTTCGGAGTGGCATATTGATATTCGAGAACGTATCGATGCGAAATGTTGCTATGCACGTGTTCTCACGTCGTGCGACGCGCACAAAAGTCTCGGAGCTCGTATTGAATGGCGGCAACGACGGCAACACACAACAATGTCTTTCCTTTATCTGCGCTGGAGTATACATTGACGGAGTATTTGTGTGGTTGACGGTCCAGAAGTCAATACGGGACGACAATCACCACTGACACGAAGTAATAAAATTTGCATAAGATGTATCTTTCGCTCCTCTTATGATCAGATTACTCTTCGCTCGCTGACGCGAATCGAATAGACGCACTGGGATTTAGTTGATGCAGGTGTTTACACCAGCGAATGGAGAGGATGTGTTCGCAATTACCGGGTTTTGTGTAAAAAACTAAGTTAGCGTTGACTGTGGCCTTGAAAAGTTTGGTATAGCGCAGTGCTTGGGTAAGCTGACAGCGACTAGAAACTAAGGTCGGCTGCTACACGTAATGTCTATGGAAAATGCTTCTGCTAGGTTCAGCACCGTGTCGCCGCTGTCTTATCCCTCGCCTCCAGTACCGCCCAAGAACCTAAAGAGGACACGAAGTGGCAACAAATGGTGTCACAAAAACCAGAGGCACACACAGCCGCTGGTCACGATCATGGCGGTTGGTCAAAAAGTACCGGTGAAAAGGAAGCTTGCACGCAAGTTTCGCTGTCATTGCGGCGTCCCAATTGGAACCTGCTGGAGCTTCCGTCATCTGGGCAGCCGCAGAGCGAGCTGCAGCAGGACCGGTGTTTGTGGTGACCTTTACCAATGCTAGACCACCCCCAGGGTCGTGGTGAACAGCATCAAAACAAAGTTCTGACGTCATCGGCCGAAAATTGAGGGGACAAAAATAAATACGTAGCACACCACGTTATTCGGGGACATGTTGCAGGCTTCATCCCTACGCTAGGTATCATTCCTACACAAGGACACCAGTCTTCAAGATGCCCATATCTTATGAGCTGGTTCGTCCGAGGCTACAGCATTTCAACTGACAAGCTTTTAAGACATTGGGCCTGCAGAGATCAATAGAAATACTTGTTCTCAATGCTCTTACATAACAGTTTTTATGGCAGTTATGTGTTATCATTTGTTATCACAAAGTATTGTTATCATGGAGGCATTATTACGCGACCTGAAGAAACTGTCTTTTAGATGTAGTTTTAGAGAATGCCTTTTGTAATTTTTTTCCAATTCAGCTATTTCCGACATAACAGAATATTGTACATTTCCAGATGATGTAAAGTTTAAAGCCTGTTTTTTTATGAAATATTGAAGAAAGAGTGAATGTTTTAGAGAGAGAAGTAGGCGTTTTTTTAAAACAGTGATGTCATTCAGCGCCTTGTGATGGTTTGCTACACTGTGAAAACTGTGAATGTTTTAACAAACTGTTCTAGTTTGGGCCAGCTCGTATAGCAGAGACCTTGCGGAAAGTGCAGCGGGATGTTTAATTGGTTCACTACCTGTTTCACATCACTATTTCGGGCCGTCGGTACCTAGGATTTTTTTATGTAGCATCAATATATCATAGCGGTTGGCGCTTAGCATGCTCTGCGGGAATGTATATGCGCTGGAGGGGGATCACAGAAGTGGGAGAGGGAATAAATTGGGTAAGCGTTTTGTTTTTATCGCATCTACTTATCAATACTCCACGCAAGCACGTCATTCGCAAGAACAATTGGATCGTACAGAACACAAGATCACCCGATTGAAGCGCATAAAATGTTGAAAAGTATTTTCTTCTAAATGTGGCGGCGTATATGGCTCGTTCACTATCGGTCGCCTAAATAGTGCCTTTGGTGGGAAACTATAAATTACTCCTGCAAGGAATTCACTTTCAGCACTCACTCCTGGGAATGCTGATATAAATGAGACCTTCGGAAAGTGAGTTTCAGGCTAAGCGCTTAAAAATAGGAGTTCTTGCATTCTTAATAGCTTTAACAATGTACTTACACCAAACGAGGTGTAAAAAAAACCTGCAGTGTGTACTACGGTTTAACATCAACAAGGGAAGTTAAGAAGTCATCCAGGAGCCTGAGATATAGCAGCCTACCTTTCACCAAGAGACTTAGCTTCTTTAGCCCTGAAGAAGGTAAGTCTTTGAGCAAAACGTCAGTTACCACGCTGGGGCTCCAAGAAACTTATTTTACAAGTTGTTTCTATCATCTTGAATCATTTTCTTGAGCTGTATTAAGAAGGGAAATGACGCTAAAGTATATCGTTTGACACTTTCGACGTCTTGGTGCCGCAGTTGCCCATATCTCGATCTGTTCGTTCGCCGTTTTCCCCGACCCTCGATCTGGGCGGATCGGAGGAGGTCGGTTTTTGGTAGCAGAAGATGATCTTCCGGAAACTCTTGCGGAAGTTATCCGAGAGAAACGCATACAGAAATGGATTGACGCACGAGTTGGTGTAGGCCAGAATCTGTGATGCAATCTGTATAACGATCCGCGTGGGATTCATTGGAAGACCATAGAGGTCGACGCTCTTGAGCACCAGTACGACTTGAACGGGACACCAGCACACGGCGAACACCAGCACCACCACCACAACCAGACGGGTTACTCTCTTCTTGGAACGAACGCTCTCCCTGCTAATCCTTCCTCCTGGCGTCACGCCGAACCACAGCCTTTTGAGCATCAAGACGTAAAGAATAAAGATAAGGGTCAGGGGTACCACGAAGGAAGCCATAAAGAAGCATATTTGAAAAGCCGCTAAGCTGTAGCCCACGTCGGTCAGGAACATGCAAGAAGAGTAGTTGTCATCGACGAAGACCATTCCGTGGGCGAAGAGTGCCGGGATGCAGGATAACAGGATGACAATCCACGTCATGAAGATGGCGAGGAAGGCGTTTCGATCAGTCCTGATGGCCATTGATGTGATGGGATGAACCACAGCCAGGAAGCGGTCAAAGGACATCAACACTAGAGTATAGATGCTAGCAGATGCACATACTATCACCAGGTATTGCACAATCCTGCACCAAACGTCACCGAATGGCCAGTAGTTTAGAGTGTAGTCCCAACCGGTGAAAGGGACACAGAAGACAATGAAAAGTAGGTCCGCCATAGCCAGGTTAATTATCAGGATGTTGGTTGTAGACCGCATCTGTGGGTTGCAGAGGACCACCAGGACCACCAAAGCGTTGCCGAAAAAGCCGATTACTGCAATGGCACCAAAAAGTATTGGAACAACAATTGCCAAGACTTCCTCGACCGCCCTGTTGCCAGGATAGTAGTCAATATCATCATCGTTCACTCCTAGGAGGGATGCGCCAGAGGCATTTGTCTGGCAGGCAATGCTGCTGTTACAAAGAGTCATAGCCGTTGAGTATGCTGACTGCGAAAGCGTCGTCAGTGCCGTGGTGACAACCTCCCCAGTGCTGTCAAGGTGATGTCCTGTCGTCGTGGAGTGATTGGGCCCTGTGATGGCATGGGACGCCGGCGACACGAAGGTGGTGTTGGCTGCCATTCCAATTTATCCAGATAACCTGCCTAGGGTTCAGCCGTCTTCCGTCTTGCCTGGCAACGTTGACATCTGCAATGAGACAAAGCACCAAACGTTTTCATCGAACTAAGACAACAATAGCGGCAGCCATATATGTGAATATTTGAACATATTAGGGTTAAAGTCAGTTTTTATTGGGCAATTTTTTTAAACGAAATTAAAACGAGTGAATGACCTCACACTCCTATCTTGCCAAAAAATGACAAACAATGTGAACTGCTTCCAATTTATCTTCTTGGTGAAGAGGACGTCACCGAAGGCTGTACACCGACGCATTCATTTAGGGTTTCATGAATATTTAAAGTATGTGATTTAGCATCGTATGAGATAGTCCGTAAAATCCCGCTCACACGGCCAGCATAAAGGTGGCCTATCTTCAACACCGATTTGTTTTACAATCGGTGATTCGGACCACGCTCCTGGATCGGGAGCATATGCCATGTGCGAAGGATCGTGAAGGGACTCGCCTCCAGTCACAATGGCGCATTAGCAAAGGGCACGTTTATGATCGTGTAAATGGTGTAAGTGATATTGGACATAACTAAGCAACGAGCGCTCTTGTCATTTGATGGGATTAGGACCACCCGGAGACATGGTTGCGACAATTATACATCTTGTTAAAAATGCGCTTCAACCGATTACTGAGCAGCAAGGCAGTGTATTGTAATTAGGAATATTTTATAGTAGTAGTTTGTTTTACAAATATTTTTTACGGTTATGTTCTTCTCAAGGTCGAAAACTGGGTTCAAATCATGGTTCAACGCCTTCTTATAATTAGTTTCCCAACTCTTCTTCTATACAGACGCCCGTCCAGCACGCGTAGTTTTGCCCTCTTCAGATAGCCAACACCCTAAAAAAGGTTTGTCCGTTTACTTTCCTGTACGACAAGAAAAACAAACAAATCACGGCGAACAAAAAATGGCGCCCAGAGCATGATTAAACCCAGAATACAATCATCGCCAACTTTCTTGAACATGAACGCTTCGGCGCATGCACTAAAATAAAATTTTAACTGGGCAACAATAAAGATCACAATGTTCCCTTGGAAATATTTTAGATGACACTCCTAATATATCAGTAATCAATAAGCATTAATTAAACTTTCGGACACGTATAGTTTTGCGCTGGATTCATTAAGTTTCATTCACAAAAGATACAAATGTTCCCGAGGACTGTAGTTGCCTGGGTATCATCCAATGCAAATCAATGAAATGAAATCAATTGTAAATGAAATCAAAACAAATCAACAGCAGTTGGAAGACAAAATCACTGACGTCTCTAACCGACTCCAGAATGTGGAAACTAAGACTAATGCTCTTGATAGACTGGATTGTGAAGTACGCACTACACGTCAGGTTTTAGGTCTGGTGTCCGCTTCACTGTACTTCCTTCCTTAGAAAATACAGAGTCACTGTGGTGCAAGGTGCATGTCGATAAGTTTGTCATTGTTATCGGAGCTATTTACAGAGCTCCCGGTTCTTCCGCTCAAGTGCTTTTTGATATCCATGATTACATATTAAAACATAACCTTAGAAACTACAAACTCATCCTTACGGGAGATTTTAACTTGCCTGACATAGATTGGAGTACGTTAACAGTGGGCAGCCGTGACAAACAGCTGTGTAATGCTCTTGTTGATATCGCTATGTCTTTTGATCTTGATCAAGTGGTACATCAGTATACTAGGGATAATTCAATTCTTGATCTCGTTTTTCTTAGTCATAGCATTACTTTGTCTGGTTTTGAGTGTTCTGTAGTAAGAGGTCTATCAGATCACAGTGCTGTTTTTGTGACGCTCAATATTCGTGTACTGCATGCAAATCCCAAAATTTTCTCCTTTCTGGACTTTTCTAGAGCAGATGACGTGTCCATTCTTGATTTCCTTAGTTTTTATTTTGATGATTTTGTTGCCCTAAGTAAGGACTGTGACGTTGATATGTTACTCAGCAAATTCTGCACGTTAGTCAGTGACTGCATTTCAAAGTTTGTTCCAGTCAAAATTAAAAAAAAAAGAATCTGACACAGCCTTGGATAACTAGGGAAGTGATACAATTATCTCGCCGCGTTAAGAGGAATAAGAAACTAAAGCATAGTGTTAACCCAGTGGACGTAGACCGTTTTGAAAGTTTGAGGAAAACTCTTGAAGAAAAGATGGCTGCCGCAAAGGAGGTTTATTTTAATGTAACACTGACTCAATTTATGAAGTCAAATCCAGCAAAGTTTTGGAGGTCCATCCTACCCAGAGATGAAACGCCCCGTAATTTTATTATTCAGGATAAATGTGTTAATGACCCTTCTGATATTTCGAATAACTTTAATGAATATTTTACGTCTGTTTATACTCTGGATAACGGCTTCGAACCTAGTTTTTGTCCCACTATATCATGTCCACCGTTAACAGACATTCAGGTTAATGACTCTGGTGTACTTAATTTGCTCCTGAACCTTGACTGTAAAAAGAGTTCAGGCCCGGATGATATTCCAAATTCTTTTCTGCATCGTTACTCCGTCTGGACATCGAGATATTTAACTATAATTTTCCAAAAGTCTCTTTCATCCGGAATTGTTCCTCGGCTTTTGAAATCAGCAAGAATAGTTCCCATTTTCAAATCCGGTAATAAGCAGAGTCTTCTGAATTATAGACCAATTTCTCTTACATCCTCTTGCAGCAAACTCCTCGAACACATAGTGTGTAAGCATATCTCCAATTATCTTGAAAATTATTCTTTACTCTGTCCACACCAACACGGTTTTCGTCGTCTTTTTTCAACCACCACGCAGCTTCTGGAATTTACTCATGACGTTGCTTCATCATTAGATAAAAGAGGACAAGTTGACGCTATTTTTATTGACTATTCAAAGGCGTTTGATAAAGTATCCCACCCCAAGCTTCTTTTAAAGTTAAAAGTCATTCTTAGAAACTCCCTTCTGCTTGATTGGATTACAGATTATTTGTATAGCAGGTCGCAGTTTGTTTCCTTTGCAAATGCCTTCTCTTCGGAAGCTTCGGTTAGCTCAGGTGTACCACAGGGTTCGGTGTTAGGGCCTCTTTTATTCATTTTATATATAAATGATGTTGTAGAAAACATACCCGTTAAAATTCGTCTTTATGCAGATGACTGCATTCTGTACAATGACATCTCGCCTCCTAATGATCAACTGTTACTTAACGAATCCTTTATCCGTTTTTTTAATTGGAGCAAGAAATGGCAAATGGATATTAATTTTGATAAGACTGTGTTTATGAGATTTACGAATAAGAGAACCCCTTTAGTTTTTAGCTATGGTATTGATGATGTCATTTTAAACGAGGTTACGGAGTTCAAATATTTAGGTGTTTTCTTCACGTCCAACCTCAAATGGGACAAGCACGTCAACTTCATTTGTTCTCGTGCCCTAAAAAAATTAGGTTATGTCAAACGTACTCTTAAATGCTCTACTAAAGAAGTTAAACTCTGTGCTTATAAGACACTTGTTAGGCCCATCTTGGAGTATGGATCTGTTGTTTGGGATCCTTATTTTAAGAAAGACATTAATCTCATTGAATCTATCCAGGCCAAGGCTGTAAGGTTTATTTTGAATAGGTATGACCGTAATTTTTCACCCTCCTCGGCTCTTTCATCTCTGGGGCTGGAGCCTTTGTCTAGAAGGCGAACAGTTGATAAAATTAAAATGTTGCACAGAATTGTTAATGAGGACTGTGGAATAGAGCGAAGTAAATATATTTCATTTTCTACTAGTTCGCGCACCAGACGATCTCATTCATTACATATTGTTCCATTTCAGTCTCATACTAATTGCTTTAAATATTCGTTTTTTCCACATAGTATTGAAATTTGGAATAACCTTGATGGGGAAATACGTACTCTTCCGTATGGTGATTTTATTAGCGCGGTTCTGCCTATTCTTTTCAGTAACGCATGACGTCATCATATTCATTTCTGTTATGTTGAAGGGCATGTTGTATTGTTTGAATGTTAATTTGTTTCTGCATTTTCCACTCCTGCAATGACCTCACATAGGTCGCAGTATGTGTAAATAAATAAAAATAAATAAATAAATAAAAAGTTAAAAAAGAAAATGCATTCTTGCGTGCTAGACTTGACGACCTCGAAGATCGGTTTCGGCGAGACAATCTAATCTTTCATGGCATAGATGACTCGCCCTCAGAGACCTGGGCACAATCTGAGCAAAAAGTACACTCGCTGCTTTCTAATGTCCCTGAGCTGAGCATTTCTGATAAGGGAATCACTCGCGCGCACCGACTTGGGACGTTTTCTCAAAATAAGTGTCGACCAGTAATAGTAAAATTTGTGTCATCCAAAACTAAAGAGAGCATCTTCTTAGCAAAAGCTAAACTAAAATCATGGAACGTCTTCGTCACTGAAGACTTCGCACCAGCCACACGTTATGCGCGCAAGAAGTTGTTTGATTTCGCAAAATCTCAGAGTCCCGATAGTATATTTAAGATAAGGAACAACAGGCTTCACCTAAACAAGAAGAGTTACGCCTACTGCAGTACGAGTGACGAAGTTTATGAAATTTCTAGTGCTACCAGCGCTACTAATAGAGGTGCCGAGCCACTCAAACCGCAACACGTGCAAGAATCAGCAACGTCATAACAATCGTGCACTCTTCCAAGATTCGACGGTGAAAAATGTTTCTGTTTTCTTTACAAATATCCGAAGCGTAATAAAGAAACGCGATGAATTGTGCTCCGCTCTTGATTCTGCTTCTGCCGACATCATTGTGTTGACCGAAACATGGCTCTCTAGTAAAATACGTAACGATGAACTTTTTTTTGTGATAAGCAGTACAAAGTCTATCGGCAAGATAGGGATTCGCAGACGGGTGGAGGCGTGCTAGTTGCAGTTGCTGATTACATTGAGTCATCTCATATTAACTTAACATCTAGCTTAGAAATGGTATGTGTACGTTTCCAACTAAGTCACAGAAACATTGTTGTCTGTGCATGTTACCGCCCACCTACCTTTACTATGCATTTTGTGGAGTTATTACATGACACACTCAGCAGGATTGTATCAATGTTTCCCAACTCGCAGCTATTTATTTTTGGCGATTTTAACTACCCAAATATTAACTGGTCACAAGATATTCCTACTTGCTTGCCTTATTCTTCTGAAAGCAATGATTTCCTAAATTTCTGTGCAGATTTTAATCTTTCGCGATTAGTAACCGAGCCCACGAGAATTACGTCCTCAGCAGCCAACGTTCTTGATCTTATTTTAACTACGTCTAAGGACCTCGTAGAGCCGATCTCTTATCTTCCAGGTCTTAGTGACCATTTAGCCTTGCATTTTTTCTGCAAATTCCCAAGAACAATTCTGCTGGGTGTGTCAAACACATCCGTGATTACGCTAGAGCCGACTTTGAATCCATAAACCGCGAGCAATGTACATTCATGGACTCTATTATGCAGAATGTTTCAGAGCGATCGGTTGAAGGCAATTGGTGTCTGTTCAAAGATAAAATTTCTTCATTGATCACCAACTACATTCCCTTTCGTGTTGTCAAATCAAACTCGAAATCACCTTGGTATAATACGACTTTAAAAAGGCTGTCTAATAAGAAAAAGCGCTTATTTCGAGCAGCTAAATCATCAATGTCTCCTGATCGCTGGGCCGCGTACCATTCGGCAGCTGAAGTATACAAATTGGCCGTCGATGAAACTAAAAATAATTTCTTCAGCATAAAATACCTTCAATGCTCACTAACAATCCAAGGCAGTTTTGGAACTTACTCAACCCTGCCGACAAATATTTAATACAACTTAAAAATTCAGGCGGAGAGGTGATTTCCGGTGAAAATTGCGCTATGACTTTCAACGAATGTTTCATCAGTGACTTTAGTGATCTCTTAAGTGCCAACCATCCCATACTACAATCTTCTGATTTTTTGCCCTATGTTACCAATTGTGTTTGATCCACCCGGTATTGTTAAAATTATTGAAAACCTCAAGCTGTCATAGGCATCAGGTGTCGACGAGATAAACGCGAAATTTCTAAAAAATACCAAAATGTACTCCTCGATCATCTTGTCATCTTTGTTTCAACAATCACTTGATCGTGGCGTCTTACCTGAGGACTGGAAAGTAGGAAAGGTTGTTCCAATTCACAAAGCTGGTGACCGTTTCTCCCCTTTAAATTACAGGCCAATATCTCTTACTAGCGTACCCTGCAAAATTATGGAGCACATAATTTCTTCACAGCTCTCGCGTTTCCTGGAGTGCAACTCCTTCTATAGCCCTTTTCAAAATAGATTCCGCAAATCTTTCTCGTGCGATACTCAGCTCTTGGTTTTCACCCACAACCTCCACCCGGCTCTGGACCGGGGATCTCAGACTGACTGCATCTTTCTGGGCTTTGCAAAGGCTTTCGATAAGGTAACGCATAAACTACTACTATGCAAACTTAGCCTACTCAGTATTGATCCATATATCTCATCTTGGTTAGAGTGTTTCCTGACTAACAGATCGCACTTTGTAACTGATAATAACAAAAACTCGTCATCGTCCCTCGTTGAGTCCGGTTTACCACACGGTTCTTCTGTCCTAGGCCCCCTCTTATTCTTAATATATATAAATGACCTACCTACTAGCATTTCCTCCTCCATAAGCGTATTTGCGGATGATTGCGTTCTTTTCCGTGAAATTACTAATGACTCTGACGTACACATAATTCAATCTGATTTAAATGCAATTTCTTCCTGGTGTAATGCTTGGCACATGAAACTAAACATTATGAAATGTAAGACAATGAGGAGTTCACGCAAAGCAGCACTCTGTCCTAACTACTTCCTATCAAATAACCTCCTTGAAAACATATCAACTTACAAATATCTAGGTGTTCATATCTCTTGTGACCGATCATGGAAAACTCACAACGAATATATCGTTAATAACAGTAACCGCATGCTTGGATATTTAAGACGTAACTTTTCTCTAGCTCCATCATCCTTAAAATTACTACTTTATAAAACACTGGTGCGACCAAAACTGAATATGCATGCTCGGTCTGGGATCCCGGTCAGAAAGCCTCATATCGGCCCTTGAAGCCATCCAAAACCGGCCAGCACGTTTTATATTATCAAACTACCATCGTACATCAAGCGTCACATCCATGAAAGCTACTCTCTCCCTCCCTCTTCTTTCCACTCGTCGCACTATCTTCCGTCTCTGTTTATTTCATAAAATTTACTATGCCAATTCACTCTTGAAAGAGAAACTAATCAGTGCCCCCCATCTACGTATCCTCTCGCCTCGATCACTGCTGCAAAGTTGGTATACCCACTTCCATCTCAAATTCTTTTTTCAAATCTTTCATCTCAAAAACATCCCGTGAATGGAACGGCCTTCCCTCACCCATTGCGACCGTTGGCGATTTTGTTCTCTTTAAAGAAGCCCTAACAAGTTACTATTCATATTCTATGCCGGACTAACCATTTTCAGCGTTTTTGTACTTCCGTTGCCACCCCTCTGTAATGCTTCGGCCCTGAGGGTATAATAAATAAATAAATAAATAAATTAGAATATTGATATTTCTTTTTAAAACTTCTTATTCCACGGAATGCCCCAGAAACTTGACCATGTAGGCAAACAATGAGATGCGCACAAGGATAATGAGCGGGATGTTTCACTTGATTACTGTTTCCACACACAAAGCAGTTTTTTATATCTAATTGTATTCTGAGCTTCGTCCTTATACAGTTGGTCGTGATTGCCTGCTTTCATGTTCTGCAGGAAAGCAATCTCGCAGACCTTAAAGAAATGTACATACACACAAGGATATCTGCACTCTGTGAGTTTCCATCATCTATGTCAACAGTGCTAACACCACGTAGCTATAGAAACGTGCTTTTTCTTTATTTGTGTTTGCTCGGACGTACACCATACATGGCGTTTTGCTTGATTGTCAACATCACAGATACGGCTCGAGCGAAAAACAACCCATCGAGCTCAGAATTGTAGATAGAAAGGAGAGTCATTATGCAACGGAAGGTGCCGACAACGAAGAGACCCTTCCGAGCGAGAACGTGACCCTCAAATAGCTAGAGCCTCAGGCCATGCTGATTCCGGCAGCCTTCCTGTGGGACAACCAACACAAATGTAAGAAGGCCGAGGATCACGTAAGTATGCGTCGTTCGGTTTCTTTCAATCCGCAACGAAGCCCTAGTACGAAAATGAGCACTAGTTGTTGAAGTCGTATAGTGCCATTCAAGTCCGGCTGCCGAATTGCAAGTCGGTATACGCTGGCTGCCTTTATGTGAAAAAAAAAAAGAAGAAAACAACCCCCGAGCTGTTTGTTCTGGGAATTGACTCGCCTAAAATAAACATAATCTTTGCGGGCAGCAGCGCATACAGAATGCTTCTGTTTTGATTTGAAACTCTTATTCATCGCGAGTCGGAATTTAATATGGGTTTTCTCCTTCTATTCCGGATCTGAAATCGCCTCTCATTTGAAAATAGTTCTTTTGAATTCGCGTTTGAATGGATGTTTGAGATTACCCAGTCGGTGCATGCCTGATTTCTGTGCATCGAGTTCGTCTGTTTTCACAAAGTTCAACAGCACTTAAATCTACACTTCAGCCTTTGAACGGAGATCGAAATTTCCCCATTAAAGACCATCAACTAAAATGATGATCATATTGCAAAAACACGGGAAGGCTCGGAAATCTCAATAAAATGCGCAGTTGACGAAACGAAAAACGGTATCACGTAGTACAACATGTTTCGACGTAAATACTCTTTGTCACCCCACGTACTGCTGTCCCTCAACACAGTTGGGACAAAACACTCAAGTGATTATAAGAGTATAGTGTTCATTCTGGGACCATCAAGTCATTTCGCTTTAAAATTCGTACAACCGCTCGTTCGTTTTTTTTTTTTTTTTAAGGCGCTTTGCATTGGGTGTCGCCAAATGGCAACAGGCTGTTCTAGTGGTTAAATGACGCCGCGGGCATCAGCCCAACCACCCGCTTTGAAATGCATTTGAACACACAGCATCTTCTTTTCCAAGCTTGGCAAAGATTGTGTTATTCCGGTTATTTTCACTGCCAGCAACTTGTATGTGAAGCGGCTAGGCTGCTTCACATATAATATGTACTGATTACATCACTATTTAACCCATTTGCGGAAAGGAAGGAGTCACTGTTCGGTATGGGTCTCCTCATGCGTAAGGGTTTGAAAACAATGGAGGAACAAACAACAATTTTTCGCAGGCAGTATCAAGTACGTCTTATTAGAAAGCTCTTCTTCCGTTGACGATTCACCAATACGGCGACATACGTAGGTTTCTGAGAACTTGCGCTACCCAGAAAAGCTGCTTGGGTCTTCAGAAAGTTGGCAAGTTTTGACGGCAGAGACAAATCAATGTCTATCAGGCAAATGGGTAAAGCTCATGGGTATATCCTTTCGTCCAAGGGTATTAAAAAAAGCTAAAATAAGCCGCGCTCCCGCGAAAGACTTATGAAACACGGACCTCCAAATAATTAAAACTATATTCTCAGCTTTTCAACTACGAAGAAAAACGTCAGTGTCCTCAACGATTACAGTGAACACCCCGGTACGGTGTGCCTGGAGCAAGTCTCCGACTAGTGTGTGTTCCGCGTTCAAAAAGAAGTGGCCCGTCGATTTCCTCCTGGTAACATCATAGAAGTGTCATGCCGTTATTATGTTGTCGATGGTCGCGATCCTGGTGGCGTCTCAGCAGCAGTGGTGGGTATTTTGAACGCCTGTTCTGCTGCAAGTCGCTCTCCTGTGCGACAGTCCACGGAAGCTTCGGCAGCCCGAAGTTGGGACGCCGCGACGATGGCGACACTCGCGTTCGGCCGTGCTCTTCGCCAGCATTTCTACGACCAACCGCTAGGATCGCGACGTCCAACGGCATGACACTCGGGCTTCTGCAAGGTCATTGTTTTTTTTTTTTTGCTTCTGTGCCATTTTTAAGGTACGGGTGAGACTGGACCCTAATGACACCTGGAGGGAGACGGGTTTTGGGTACAATACCTCCAGGTCATTAATGCCGAGAGTTATAGTCACCATCGAAATTCGAATGGCGGGAAGATCCTTTAATTTTCCCACATTCAAAACGAGCTGCCTACCCTCGATAGCGTTTAGGAGTCTTGGAAGCATCGAGCATGTACTTGCAGTCAAAGCACAACGGAAGCCAGCAAGCAAGTGCTGGAGGCCGGGCGTTGGAAGGAGTCGCCCTACCGTTTTCATTCCGTCGATGACTAAGGACGTTCAGTCCACTGATCTCCACTATAGGGAGCTGGATGGCGCATTGAGAAAACAGGTATGAAGCCACCGAAAGTAAGCGGCTTGTCCCGAAAGTAAGCGCTTGACAGGTTTTCCGTCTGTTCCGAGTGCTGGATCAAACAGCGTTCAGGGTGCTGAATTATTTTTTGCCATCCCAAGAGGGCCTGCTTTTGCGGAGTAACAGCGCATGCGGACCCGAAACTTCTCCTTGGAAGCCATTCGATGTGAAAAATTTGAGATTCTAGTTGATCAAATGTGCGTATGTCCCAGGTTCGAATGCCTTATTGTCAGGATTTAATTCAGAAAGGGAGTATTAAAAATCCAATCAAAGACAAAAAAAAAAAAAAACATTGACAAAAATATCGACTGAATGCACTAGGAAAACCCTCACACGTCCGACTTCCGGGACGAGCATCGAACTTCCGGTGGCTTCGCTTGCGCCAGGCTCGGAGAGTAGCTATGTGCCATCCAGCCCCCTCTAGTGGAGATCAGTGGTTCAATCTTGAAGCTCTTTTGTGACTGAGAGAAGAGTTCTTTTCTCCAGTCGATTTAGAAATTATCTGCGAAACCGCTTTAGCTTGTGCAGAATACTAAAAGATTTCGAGGACATCGGATATACCCGATTTTTTCCACCTTATTTTCTTTACCTTCTTTCACGTCTTGGTGTGTCTGCCTGATTAAGTTTCGGGATACGCTATCGGACAGGTGTCCTCTCATCGCCTAACAAGGTTAGGCTTTGCAACGAGAACAAAGTGGCGGCAAGCATACGGAAACAAATGATTTCCCAGAACGGTGTTTCCCTCTAAGGCCCTTTGACGAGGACACGGACCAGGCAAGAGCCAATTAGCGTCCGTGTGGGTTCCCGTCGTGTCAAGTTCACTTAGTCGGGAAAGGATCTGATTCCCAGGTGCGAAGCGACTGCTACTTTGTTTTAACGATTTACTTCCGCTGCTGGGTTCTTCGCTTTGCTCCAGCGGCTTTTGATTGCTTAATTACCACTTGCAATGTAGATCCAAGCTGAGTGACAGATTAGTACAATAACATACTTTTTTCGCGAAGAGAGAAACACAAAACAATGCAAGCATGCAGCAATCTGCCCATTTTTATGGTTAGTGTCATGGCAAACGGAATGCTTCATCCGGCATTAAACTTCTAGCTATTTCTATTCCCGAACAATCTGAAAAAGCCCAAAGGAGCACGTGGCCAAACAAGGCCTGTCTCGCTATCTATCAGAAGAAAACAAAACCATTATCGAGGCTTCAGCGGCTCTTTACTTTTTGTCGGCAGTCCCCACTTGACACGCAGTTGCTGAGTTGATGCTGATTCCCTTGAATATAGATGCATCATCCGCCAAAATGTAAAATGAAGCGTGGATGAATCTACCGCATCGGTAGGAGCGAGCCATCGGTATTAGTGTGATTGATGATAATTTTGCGGAATCAATGATGATGACCGGTTTTTATTTTATTTCACCAAGCACTACTACTATCGTTGTTGACTCGGCAGTGCTGGCCAAGTGAGAGTAAAGACACAAATCAAACAGTCGCTGAAATGCCGCTCGAACTTAGCTCTCTTCTGTAAGATTGCACTCAAAATCTTTAAAACCACGCGCTCGCCTGGGTTCTTTTTTTTTTTTTTCATATCGTCGGCGGCTGTACGTATTCATTCTGTAATACAAAATGTCTGTTAATTTCTGTTAATAACATTGTGTCAAGGAATGTGTTCTGTTAAGGCTGGACTCCATGAAGCGAACTTTCACGGCGAAATACACGCAGCAAAAGACTACAACGACCCGTCGCGGCGTATGTGTTCCATTGAACTCCATGAGACGAACAAGCAGCAAACGCGGCCAACGAGGACAGAGCGACTTTCATTGTTGCCAAGGGGGTAAGTGAACATCCACTGAAACCAACCACTTTAAAGCTTTGCTTGAACACGTCATTTTCGTAAAAAAGCGCAAATCAAATTTGACTAAACGAGCAAGTAATCTACAATAATTTACTTTTGAGCCTTAATAAACCTTCAACTGTTTACTAGGAAAGAGATTGTCCAGATGCGGTGGGAAGCATGCTTGGTCTGTAAAACTGTGCATCGGAGCCAGGCGGAAGTCAAACCGCGTACTACGTTCTGATTGGCCCGCGTCCTTCACCGCGTGTCGGCCGCTTCCGGTAGCTGCGTTCATCGGGCGAACAATATCTACAGGGCGTCTCAAATAGCGGCCAGGCTCTTTAAATCGACCGCAACAATTTGTTTCTTAACCTAACGCGCAACAATTTTGTGCAGCGTTGCCCGTATATGGTGAATTGTTTTCTAGAAATTCGCAAATAGTGAGCTTACCCGAGAAAAAATTAAAAAAAAAACAAAAAAAAGAAAAAGTCTTAACTTCTATGGAAACGCAGCGAAGTCACCGGTCTTCAAACAATAGGGCGCTGTTTGGCACGGGAGACAAGAGATAGCTCAAGCGGTCGCGACGCCAACTGCCGCCAACGAACGAGCATACGGAGCCGAGAGCCGGCGTCAAATAGCAGACGATATTTTCTACTCAAGAAAGGCGTGCGTTCCGCAGGCGGCGGCTGTCGCAGAACCACAAAGAGGAGCGGTAGCAAGGAACTGCAAAGCAGACGATGTAATTACCCCGTAAAAAGAAACAGTCAAAAGAACCTGCCTGACAAACCATTTTTTAATCGATTATGTGTTTATTTATTCTGTTTTATTATTAAGGATGATAAAATCATGCATTGGCAACTGACATCAAAAAAGCTCGCGCCGCTTTTGAGTCGAACACGTCGTCTGCTATTTGGCGCCGGATATCGGCGCCATATACTCGCTCATTGGCGGCAGTTGGCGTCACGACGGTTTGCGTACAGTGGCTTAAAGGGTGTAGTGTAGTTACCGCGTAGCCTCCACCATGCATCGGGGACGGCCGCTCCTTGGAAGACGGTGTAGGTGGCGGTTCGATCCGCAGCTCCGTTAGGGTGCCTCCATCGGCCGGCAGATAGAGGCACCCTAACACGCTTCATAACTAATATAAATACATCAAAAACAATTATTTGTTTCCAGTGAACTTCCAAAGAGATGGTTTGTGTTCGTAGGTGAATAACAATGTGAAACTAGCAGACGACAGTGTAGTCGACAGCTGCGAATCGGCGGAGCTGGCCGGAGCCAAGCTGGCCAAGCCGGAGCCATAGCCGGAACGACGGTGCTGCAAGCGCCAGCGCCACCCGCGGCCGTCTTCCAAAGCTGTGCCGCTTCTCCGGTTTCGTTCGTTACACTTCACCTTTAGGCCACTGTAGTTTGCGCCATCTCTTGTCTCCCGTCCCAAATGTCATTCTATTGTTAGAAGACCTGTGGCTTCGCTGCGGTTCTATAGGAGTTAAACCTTTTTATTTTTTTTTTTACTACTTTCTCGGATAAGTTCGCTTTTTACAAATGTTATATTAAAAAATGCACAACCTGTGGGCACCGCTGCACAGAAGCGTCGCGCGATAGGTTAAGAAACAGAATTTTGCGGTCGAGTTAAAGAGCCTGGCCGCTATTTGAGACATCCTGTAGATCCGCTAGATATGCGGCGAACGGTCCATTTTTTGACGCCGCAGCAAGAGCGAACGCTGCCGGGAAAAGTTCGTCGGTTATGGGCCGCATATTTGCTCCTTTGAGTTCAGCCTTTGCACTGAGACCGTAGCGTTTCGTTTTCCTGGTGTTTTTATTTCCGCCTTCAGCTGCAAGTTCTCCCCTTATTGTGATGCTTCATGGTGGTGCACCTATTCAAACAAACAGACAAACAAATAAATAAATAAATAAATATTTACGTGGTAGTCTATATATTTCCATTAATCAACCCAGCTGGAGTATCTAATGCACCTGAAGATCTTTGCAAACGCATACCTTATAGTGATAACAATAATAATAATCCCTGGAGAAGGGGAAGAGGCGGAAAAAAGGACGAACAAATCTACAAACACTGGCTAGATGACTGGTGCGCGACTGCAAAAAAAAAAAAAATCCGCCAGGTTTTGGTATCATACCAGCGACCTCTCCATTCCCAGTGGAGCGCTCTACTAACTGAACTAGCCAGCAGTGCAGCTGGTGCCGCGCTCCACTGAAAATAGAGAGGTTCCTGGTTCGATACCAGGACCAGGCGAATTTTTTCAGTCACGCACGAGACAGCTCTGTTTGGAGATTTCAGTTTGTACTTTGCCCCTCATGTTTCCCTACTCTAGAGATTATTATTACCGTTGTTATTGTTCAGCTGCCTTGCTCCTTTACATTAATTGCATTATCCCCATAGCCTTAAAAAGCAGGCCCTTCACCCTTATTATTGGTATTCGACTGGTGGCAGCTGTTGAAACCAGTTTGCTTTACTGACGCTTAACTCCTGGTTAGCTCAGTTGGTAAAGCGCTCCACAGGAAATGGGGAGATCACTCGTTCGATACCAGGACCAGGCGTATTTTTTCAATTCCTCACCAGTAACCTAGCTGTGTTTGGATATTTGTATTTGTTCTTTGTCTCCCGTGTTCCCCTTCTCCAGGGATTATTGTTATCGTTATTCTTGTCCAGCTCGCTTTATATTTTGCTTTAATAGCTTTATCATCATAACCTTATAGTGGTCGGTATTTTATGAAAAAGAACCAGTTCAACCACGCCGGACTTGAACTTTTTTATTTTAAACCGCAAATTATTATGAAAACCTCATTAAACAAGTAAAAGTATTGCAGGGTCGCACATTAGTGTCCTAATTATATTGCAATATTAAACAAACGATGCACTAGCAGCTGTACATAAAACGGTTTTTGATTATGGGGCTTCGAACAACGGAGTTCGATAAAACGACGTTCAACAATGCTTTGCTTCGATTAAACATAACAGGCTACACTAACGAAACACCCCTGGCCGTGTCAGCGGCATTGAGATAAAGTACTCGGAATAATATGAGCTTCGGAACTGGCAATGTACGGCAGAAGTATTGAAAACTGGGCCAGTTTAGGTTCTTATTTGTGATGAAAACAGAGCGAATAAAATAGGTATCCATTATTGTATTCCTCTTTATTGTGCGCTTTGTTAAATTTTGGTGCAACACAATCCGCTTGATTGCTTTGTTTTTTGTGTGCTTAGTTTAGTCACGACCCGGTTTCAGCTATGCCATGCCAGGTGCGCGAGCTAACAAAACACATCTGGAGGGCGTATCCCATAATTGAGCACATTTTGCAGCGCTGCGCACTGCTGACGAAACGAAAAAAGGTACCGTAAGATTTCTAAGCATGGAGCACGTCTACTTGCTGTTCAACGACCAGCTCAAGACGCATCCCATCGTCACCCAAATTGCGACCATTACTTCCCTGACGTTCCTGGGCGACGTCCTGTCTCAGTTGACTTTTCAACGAAAACCATTCAGCGTCAAGCAAGCGGCCATCTTTTTCTTCATCGGCCTGATATACACGGGTCCTCTGGTGGTGGCCTGGTTCGCGTTCGTAGAATGGCTCGTGGTGATGGACCGCGTCCCCGCCATCGTTCTCAAGGTGGCGCTTGGAGAGTTCCTCTTCACACCTCCTTTCGTTCTGTGCGTCATGTTTCTCCACGGCTTTCTTCATGGACACTCCTGGGAGCTGATCAGGGACGACGTGAGGGTGAAGTATCTCTCCATCTTGATGATGAGGTGCGTCGTGTTTCCCGTGTCGCAGCTGGTGAACTTTTTGGTTGTGCCGGTGAACTATCGTCCGATTTTCTCTAGCTTGCTGGCCTTGTTCTGGAGCGTTTACTTGTCATGGAAGGCGAACAGGGCAGAGTCGAAGCTCGAAAAGCTTGAGAAAGAAACGAGTGATGATGATGAAGATAAAGATGCAGACAATTCAGACAATGAGAATGAAAAAAACTGAAAGTGAAAGTTCATTATGACACTTCATTGACGTACGCAAAAAGTATCATACAACCAATGTTTGCCGTCGAAATGTTTTCCAGGCCCATGTTCCCGAAAGCCTGCTTAACATTTTTAAGCAGACTATTCTTTATAATGTACCTTGATATAACCCCTGACTGCCTAATGCTGAAGTACAAAGCTGAAATAATCAAATAAATAGAATACTTTCTTTACAGGAATATGTCGGAGCTCTTTATAGTTTATATAACTCAATTTTTCCATCTACTTGTCTCTCTCTATGTGATGTATTCTATTTATATTCTCGTTTTAGTTTCTTTTTTGCGATTAATCAACCCAACTGTTAAAAAATTCTCGTCATTGTTTCATAAAACCTTACCCATGTGGCTTGCTTTGTAATTCAAGTATTCTTGCATAATCAAACGTTTCGTCAAAGTGTTATGCGGATTCCCTTCCGATCGGCGACATTTCCTTTTTACCAATTTTCTTGTGGCGTTGACAATTCTATTTTGGCTGCTCGTAAATATACTTTTAAGTTAAAACGTGTGGTATTTTCTCTATCTTCCGGCTGACTAAACATCCATAAAAGCAAGTCAATGTTTAACAGATGTTTAACTGTAAATGTCAATGTTTAACAGTTTTAATTCGAACTTAGCGTACGTTGCAGTCTCCCTCTTCGTATCTGTTCGCAAAGTAAATTCGTCACCTAGTCGTACCTGCGTAGTAAACTAAATCGTCGCGCTTGTATGGCAAACGAAAACGTCAAGCGTTTTTTAAATAATTGATTTCCTCGATACTTTTTATTAACGGGAAAACGAACTCCGCATAAAATATGGCCACAAAAACACTCTTAGAATACAATAAACGAATCACTAGACGCTGCTATCATTTGGCGCAACTCACAAGTGCGGCAGCAATTGTCTCTCGGACCGCAGTCACAAATCAACTGACGAAACGTTTTCGAACCCTCACAGCAGTGGCTGGAGCGACTTTGTACGAAGTGCGCCGTTAGGATCGAGAGTGCGGACAACAGGTGTTTTAGAACACCCAGAGTGCGGAGAATCTTTTTGTAATCATCCTCGTATTTCTGAGGTCATCTTTCCGTCATGTTTGGATAAACATAGACGGGAGATGAGAGACTGGCATTCACCTCTGTAAGTATCGGAACAAGTCTTAATTGATTTAACGGCCGAAGAACGCCCTGCCTTCGCATCCCTTCTGCGGCAGCCTTGACAAGTCACCCGATTACTTGTAATCTATCGATTTGGGCACAGACCTCTAACTAATATTTGTCACGCAGGAATCAAAAAGAGAATCTGATTACCGTTCAAGAAAATCAACTTACTAATAATATTTACTTAATAAACAACAAAGAGGGCGCAACCTCCACCGTGATTAGATCTAACACAGTTATGCTAACTAGGTCGCGCGGACGCCTCTGGAGTGATGAGTTAGTCTCCGTTGATGAATGGCGACTTGCAGCTTCGTTGTAATGGGGAAGTTTCACTTATTCAGGAGGACTACTCACACTATGACCGCACAGCAAAGTAAGATAGATTAATTATTGAGACCCGAAATGCGTTCGGGTGTGTTATCTCGTGAAATCACTGTGTTTAATTTGACACGTAAACGCTGAGAACGAAATAAACATTTATATATTACCGGCATGCCTTAAACCACAAAGCCACGAATCCGATGTTCCCGTTTATGGTTCTGAATAACCTACGTCCTACGTAACTCAATAAACAAACTGACACAGGCCTGGGTATGTTATGCATATTGTCCTCCTCTCACAACATGTTATGTGAAATATGTTAAAAAAGTTCCTTTCTGGCGTTTAATTACGTATTCTGATAAAATACAACGGAGTAAGTACATACGATAACATTAATTAGGTCCAAGGCATAACAGAACTGTTCGGAATGTCAAACTCTTGATTATCAGCTACTCCCAACTCAATCCTAAACTTTTATGTGAGTTGCATTACTTGCATTGCGACAAAACAAAACTGAACGTTTTCTTTTGTTTGTAAGGTAGTTGTTTAATGTCTATTGGTTGTAAAACTGGCGGAATAGTGTCAACTTACTCATACTCTATACTCCGTTTCACCTTGCGTCCCAGCGTAGCGGATGCTACGAGCAATCAGAGCCAATCCAAAGCCGTGTGAGTGACACGGGACCATGAAAACCGGGCTCAGGGACACGTGGAAAGCGTATCACGGGCTACGTCCACAGAACGGGATTGGCCAGTCAGCTCGTTGCGTCCGCTGCGTACGGACGTAAGATGAAACGGAGTATAGTTTCGGCCTAATCTTTATCATATTGCCGCGTGCGTGGCCAAGGACAACACACACGTGACTCTCAAGGAGGCGTCCGGGGTTCGATGCCCGGCGCCGGACATTACATTCATAAATTCGTTATTTTCCGTTCTTCTAAAATATTCGTGTTTACTCTTACCTCGAATATTAGAGGGTTGAATATTCTTGGCCGAATGTTCAAGATACCGAGTGTACTAGGTAAGGAGCCCAGCATAACCGTGTAGAGTAAGTCTCGAACATTCCAGGCCAAATGTTCGAGATAACCGAGTCTTCTAAACAAGAAGCCTAGCATGGCCTTGACGAGTCATTCTCTCTCAAGCCAGCTGTCACACCGACGCCTCGACGCATGATCCGGCTTTTTTGACGCTCATCCTCTTTTTGATTCTGGCACATGTTCGCCGATTAAACCTTTATTTTTAGGTTTACGTTTGTCGATCCTTTCCCATCCGCGACCATATCTCTTACAATGTGAGTCCTGTATTAGTCACTGACTTGGTGAGAACGGCATGGCGTCTTTTTCGAACCCCCGGCCTCCAGCATGTCTTCGTCACCTTCCGCAGTGCTTTAACTGCACATGCACGCTCGAGACGCCGAAGAGTTATTGAAATATGAACGGTCGCCCCTGGAGGCGTCGCAACTGAAACTCCTCCTTGCCGTTCTAATTCTGGTCACTGGACGCCATATATGACTGCACTGTGGACTTGGCATCCTCAGAAGGAGCTCATACTTATAGGTTCCCGAGACCGGCAATCCTGATGGTGTGGAATGCACGTTGCAAAGGCACGGTGGAAGCTCGTCGTCAACATGCACTGAGCAGCCACGGACTCAGCTGTGGACACCAGTGAACATCCCTTATAGTGGAGTGGTGCAAATGGAGCTCTTGTCATAAAGGATAATTAGCTCAACAAAAGTTAAGCGTGACCGTTTCTGCTTGTATACCGACCAACCACAACATCGACGAAAATATCAGTTTAATATGGAAAAACAAAACATCCAACTGGGTTCAGAAAAGTGTTTGCCATAAAACGACCTTATTCGTGTGTGATTCACATCTAACGTCAGTATGCATTCCGTCCTCATTCCATACCGCCTTCAACAGCGTTTTCTCGTGAACTTCACCGAACAACGAGCTTCGAGCGCGCCGTCTGCACCGAATGTAAGCTCACCCGTTCCTCCAACATGCTGCAATTTTATTCTCGTACACCGAGTATTTGAACGTGCATGCACAAATCACGAAAATCCTGACCATGACCATAATGACACTCGCCGGAGACGTCATATCCCAGGCAGCCTACCAACATAAAAGAATACATATTTTATTTATTAATTATTTTTTTACACTTACTCTCAATGCATAAGCATTATAGAGGGGAGTGGCAGAGCAAATAGCAAGAAGTAAGCATGGGATGAAAAGGCATGAAGCAAACCGCCATCTTAGTCATCCGTCTTGCCTATACGTAGGTTTCTGCGTTTTCGAATAAATCCGCTAAAACCCGAAAACCACTTGACGGTAAACATAGTTCACATTCGGATTTATCCGAAAAACATCTAAATTCAAAACTCAACTTAAAAAAAAAAGAACTTTTTCCGACAGTTTCAAGACACTTTCTTCGTCCACTTTTGATTGATTTCCAAGCTCGTTCGTTTCACTTTTTCCCTTTCCAAAGGCTTAAAGAAGTATGTCCTCTGACCCTTATCAGAAAAAACAGACGTCCTTCCCGCGAAAATGGCCGAACCAAGGTCGAATACTTAGCCAGTTCAAGCGGAGGCCTTCCTCCTGGATACCTTTCTTTCTAACACCTTCGCTCGCTCTCCTGTGACTTCGTTTTGTTGCACACTGAGCCTTTGCACACGTTCCCCTGTCATCCTCGTTGACGACAGAAATTCCAGATTCAGTTGGTTGCATTAATGTGGCGATTTGGGCCAGCTGGTTCATGATCGTAGACAAGCTTAAAAAAATATACAGGGACAAGAAGTTGACGTTAACACTGGCGCACTCGCAAGTAACATTTATTGATAAACCAATTCCTGATATAGCCGTGAAAAACGTCAGTCTAACCGCTGTAGCTCTCTATCAAGAAATTCATATTCTTTTTCTGATAAGGTTATGAATGTGTCACTTGTACACCTCCTGCCTTTGACGTTAACCTCAAACGCCTCGTGTAGCTCTGTAGATACTTTATCTGGGTATCTTGTTTTTAACCAGATATCCAAATCCGAGAAACTCCGAACTTCGGAAAAAAATAAACTCCGAAAAACACCTTTCGATTTTACTCTTAAAGAAACTCTGAAAACGCAGAATCCTACATATACGCGTCCGTTGGTCTCGCTATGGTACGGCATCGTGTAACGCCTTGAGGTAGGGGACAGATTCTACGGGGCGCTCGTCAAGATGCTGTTGGGTCAGTCATAATTATCGAACGCGTTGTACGTCGGATTTCTGATTCTTCACGACGTCCTCTATCGGCACACTTGGCGGCAGACAAAGTAAGCCATAAGCACCAAGTATTTTAAGATACTGACGACGATATATATGATCTATCCAATATGATCTTTCCAGCGGCGCTGTTGGTCAACGTCCAGTTTGTACCTGTGAACTACCGTCCCTTGTACGTGAGTATTTGACGCTTGTCTGAATCCTCTACCTATCCTGGAAGGCCAACCATGTCACCCATTTTCGTGTTCAACAAGAATGAGCGAAGTGGATCAAGCCCACCCAGCCTGAGCAGTTCTGTTGGTTTCTATGAGGTGTCACTTCCAGTGTGGTAAAGCATTGCTTTACCACACTGGTCACTTGTGTCACTTGTGAGATCAAAGTCCTGTTGAAGAACGGTTATCAAACTATGAGTAATATTGTAAAAGACAAATTTTTATGAGTCATGTATACTGCCACGAGCGCAGCTGACTAAGTAGGCAGCGCGCTCGTGGCCTAACGGTTATCGCGCGTGCCTTCCACGCAGAAGCCAGAGTTCGATTCCTGGCTACGGATACGCATTTTTGTTGACTCTAATATAATGTTCTGGTAAATTCGAGAACTGTGTTGCTGATTCGAGTTTAGAATGTTCTACACGCCGAACCTTCTACGCCGACTGTTCCAGAAGCCCACGCGTGTACAAAAGGGGCTCCGTGTGGACATCCGGAGTCAGTTTTGCCTCAGCGTTCGATCTTGCTGCTTCACCGCATTCGATGCCTGCAACGCTCTGTTGTTATCTTTCTTTTTCCTTTGATTTTAGGGGCACAAGTGCGCCCCATTAAACGTTTGAGTTTTCTCGGTTATTCCTTTCCTTTGTTTCGTCACCTCGTCATTCGTGACATTTTGGTGGAGGTGCGGGGTACCGCATGCCCCTGCAGCTTATCCCTCCGAGGGCCCGCAGTGCAAGTCCGACGCCAAGCCCACGAAGAACCAACGAAGGCACCACCGAGATCCGGTTCAGTCGTCGCACCCAAGGCCTGCACCCGGAATTCGGAATTCTGCCGCCCAGGACCAAGCAGCCAACGAAGCCGACGATGGACGGCCAGCAATCGCAGACCCCGACCGCCGCCGCCGTCATCTACCTGCCCGTTGCCCAGCGAACCCCGACGAGCTTCCATGGCGAGACCCATGAAGACGTGGAGGACTGGTTTCTGCACTACGAACTTGTAGCACGCCATAATGGATGGACCACTGTGCAGCGCCTCCAAAACCTCTACTTCTCCTTGGAAGGTACCGTGAGGCAGTGGTTCGAGAACCATGAGGCGTCGCTTGCGTCGTGGGACACCTGCATCGCCGGCCTGAAGGAGACATTCACTAACCAGACACGACGACAGCGAGCGGAAGACCTCCTGCAAGTACGAACTCAAGGGCCCAACGAAACGGTCACCAGCTTCATTGAAGACGTCCTCCGCCGGAGCAGCCGCGCCGACCCTCAGTCCACCGAGGAGAAGAAGCTGCGCGTCTTGATTAGAGGAGTGAGGAGTGACATCTTCGGTGGCCTTGTTCGCAACCCACCAACTACTGTCGATGAATTCGTTGTCGAGGCAACTAACATCGAGCGGGCCCTGTCAATCCGAGCCAGCCACTACAACCGACTTGCCGGCACGCCTGCTGCTTCGACGCTGACATCTCTCCGATTCGACGAGGGCGGCACCAGAGCTCACAATCTTCGTGCAATTGTCCGCGACATCGTCCGGGAAGAGCTCAGGAAGCTGCTGCCTGCTGCCAACCAGCCGGCTTTGCTGTCGATAGCCGAAGTGGTACGCGAAGAAGTTCACCGGGAAATTCAACCGGAGGCTCCTGCCAGCGTAGCAGCACCCGAGGAGCCCACCCTCACCTACGCCGCAATGGCCCGACAGCCACCGCCTCCCCCTCAAGCCTATGCCGCGCCGCCCCGACGTCAGCCTCCAGCGCCGCAGCACGACCGTCGCCACGACGTCCAGGTCCGGTACGCCTGCCAGGAGCCCCGCGCACCCCGGAAGACTGACGTGTGGCGAACGCCCGACCGACGCCCTCTGTGTTTCCACAGCGGGGAAGCAAACCACACTTACCGCCAATGCCCATACCGACGACTCGGGCTGCGCGGGTTCCACCCAAACGACCCACGCCTCCGTTATGGTGAACGCCCCCGGGCGATCGACGAGTACCTGCGACGACCTCAGTCCCCCGAGCCTGCGTCCCGCCGAGAGTTCCGGTCGCCGACGCCACGACGTCCAGCTTCGCCGATGCACCGACCCCGACGTGAAAGCCTGTCGCCCCTCGCTCCTCGAAGGGGAAACTAGACGCGGCAACCCCTGGAGGTGGAGTCGCCGAAGACGACCGACGCAAAGATCCTCTACGAACGTCGGAGCGCCCCTACTTGAACGCTACCAGAGACCAAAACGACGCCCCTGCAACGGTGTCTAATAACCTAAACGTCGTCATCGACGGCCACGAGGCGTCAGCACTCGTGGACAACGGAGCAGACTACTCAGTATTGAGTGGGAGGCTCTCCCGCCGCCTTCGAAAAGTCACGACGCCGTGGGATAGACCTCAAATACGAACCGCCGGAGGGCACCTCATCACACCGGTCGGGTGATGCACTGCTCGAGTCAAGATCCACGGTGAGACGTGCCCTGTGTAGTTCGCCATTCTGCAAGACTGTTCGAGGGACGTTATCCACGGAATGGACTTTCTCTGCGAGTATGGTGCCGTCATCGACCTCGGAGCAAACCGGCTGACGCTACGAAAACCTGCTCCACCACCGGAGGAACCTAAAGCGACGTCATCCGCAGTACGAGTCCACGCAAACCACGTGAACCTACCGCCGCGGTCAAACGGTTTCGTACCCGTCGGGGTCGATGAGACTTTCTGCGGCGACGTTTTGCTCGAAGGAAGCCTCCAGTTGCTTCTAGGAAGAGGGATCGGCATCGCAAGAGGCGTCACGGAGCTTCGAGACGGACACACTGTCGCACTCGTAACGAACTTCCGACAGGAGGCCCAGCACCTTACGAAAGGCGCCGCCGTGGTTCACGCCCAGGAACTCCCGGACTCAGCCGCAATCGCCGAAATATCAGAAGACCTTTCTTCGTGGCCACCCAAGACAACGCCGCCTTCGCAGTTTTACATCGACCCAACCCTGCCTACCCCACAACGACGACAACTCAGTGGCCTTCTCGCCAAGCTCAATGAGTGCTTTTCCACGTCGTCAAAGGTGCGCCAAACGACCGTTGCGAAACACCGAATTGTCACTGAAGACAACGCGCTTTCAGTTCATCGGTCGCCGTACCGTGTCTCTGTGAAAGAGAGAGAAGTCATCCAGAAGCAAGTCCAAGAAATGCTCGATGACGACATTGTCCAACCCTCAAGCAGTCCGTGGGCTTCACCGCTAGTCCTGTTGAAAAAGAAAGACGGGACTCTTCGGTTCTGCGTGGAACATCGCCGACTGAACGCCGTCACAAAAAAGGTCGTCTACCCGCTGCCACGAATCGACGACACCCTGGACCGGCTGCGCCACGCCCGATACTTTTCGTCGATGGAACTGAAGAGTGGGTACTGGCAGATCGAGGTCGACAAACTAGATCGTGAAAGGACTGCCTTCGTCACGACGGACGGGCTGTACGAATTTAAAGTGATGCCCTTCGGACTATGCACAGCACCGGCGACGTTCCAGCGCGTAATGGACAGCGTTCTTTCCGGCTTGAAATGGCAAAGTTGTCTCGTCTATCTCGACGACGTCGTGGTATTCGCCAGCGACTTCGACGAGCACCTGAGACGTTTGCGAGCCGTGCTACTGGCTATCCAGAATGCCGGACTGACACTGAAGCCGTCAAAATGTCGGTTCGCTTACGGCGAGCTCACATTTTTGGGCCATGTCGTGAGTGCTCAAGGTGTAAGTCCTGACCCTGCAAAGACATCCGCTGTCGCCGAATTTCCGAAGCCATCAGACAAGAAAGCCGTACGAAGATTTCTTGGGCTGTGCGCATACTACAGACGTTTCGTTCGCGATTTTGCCAAGATTTCTGCACCGCTCACGCATCTGACGAAGGACGACGTGAACTTCCAGTGGGGGGAGGAGCAAGAACACGCGTTCAACGAACGGAAGGAAAGACTCCAGTCGCCCTCTGTGCTGCATCGGGACGATGCACTTTTTTTAAAGGGGGGAATAATGCCGCGAGCGCAGCTGACTAAGTAGGCAGCGCGCTCGTGGCCTAACGGTTATCGCGCGTGTCTTCCACGCAGAAAGCCGGAGTTTGATTCCTGGCTGCGGGTACGTATTTTTGTTGACTCTAATGTAATGTTCTGGTAAATTCGAGAACTGTGTTGCTGATTCGAGTTTAGAATGTTCTACACGCCGAACCTTCTACGCCGACTGTTCCACAAGCCCACGCGTGTACAAAAGGGGCTCCGCGTGGCCATTAAACGTTTCAGTTTTCTCAGTTATTCCTTTGTTTCGTCACCTCGTCATTCGTGACAATATTGTGAGGCAGTTTATGCCCTTTACAATATTATGCCAATGAGTAGCTCACCCCAAAAAAGCTGAGCTTACTTTTAGTCTCGCACAATCAAGATACCGAAATTGCTCGTTATATACGAACATGAAGAAAATACTGCGATGAGTATTTTATTGAGGAGCAACAACGTAAGTTACTCGGATCGAAATGAGCTGAACTCTGGTCTTCAAAATGCCGGACGATGCTAGTTTTCTTGCGTTTTGAGTTAAACATCCCAAAGCGCCAGTGCAACCCTTCTTCCAGCTGTTTTCGCGTGCTAAAAATTCGACTTGTTTTTAGAGCGCAGCTCTTAGGCTCCCGTTTCCGGGTTGAGCTGCGTCGCCGTCGGCGTAAACACGTGCGTTCTATTATGAGACGTCACAGGTTCCCTGCTAAATTTAGCGGGGAAATTGACTTCAAGTGACGTCAACAGCAATTCAGTTCCCCGCTAAATTTAGCGGGGTAAATTACGTCACATGAATTCGTGTCACGTTACCCATGAATAAATTCAGCGGAGGGAAGAGGGGAGGAGGAGCAGAAGTGGAGCGGAGGGTGCCGAGGAGGAGGAAGGGCACACCCTCCCTGTCATACCCCCCTCTAATCCTCCACAAGAGCTGCGCTCTAATTTTTCGTTACAGAGATTTGTAAACGTCTTTCACTTTTTCTTGTATACGTTCATGCGTTAAGTCAGAGTCATAAAATTTATTTTATCGCATGTTAAAACTTTTTTTTTTATTTTATACTGAAATTGTAGCAAGACTTACAAACTGAGCTGGGTATTTAGTACTGAGCTCGGTATTTAGTAATGATATACGCGCTTAAGAAAAAAGAACATAATTTGAAAGCATTGTTTTGTTCTACAGTAAAAACCAAGGAGAATTATTTCCTGATTCCTTTATACCAATCCAGGAAGAGGAAGACTTGAGTGCGCGAGAACTGAGCCACTGTCAGGCGGCAGGGGGTGGCAAGAGAATCCAACATCCTTGGTGCTGGGCGCTAGGCTTCGTGCTGTCCGTTCTCTTCACTCTGTTCGTGTTGACGCTGCTGCTGGTTTTCCTATTCGGATCGGCCACGGAGGTCGGCAGAGGGGTGGCCGCAGTGTGCCGCTCCCCCAGTTGCCTGCGTTACAGTCACTGGTTGCGGGAAAGTGTCTCCAGGAGCAAGCGTCCGTGCGACGACTTCTACGAACACGTCTGTGACGGATGGATCATCAAGAACACGGTGACAAGATCAATATCAGTACAAGCATAGCCTTTTCTATACTCACAAAGACTGGCAGTTCGACGACGGAGACATGAGTGCCCTGTCGGAGATTCGGAACGCAAGGATTTGGTAGCGCAGAGCATCAAAGAGCCATTTGTCGGGGAACCTGAACGTTAGTGCGCAGCTTTTGCAGCGGTCAGGACCTGAAACACGCTTCGCCAACAGGGAAAAAAATTATGGTGGGTTTTGACGTCTCGCCACAGCGGAGCGCCAGTCACGTGGCTCTTCTTTCATGCGTTGTCTGCCGCTTTACTTTTTCCATTTCGGCGGCCGGTTTGCGTGGCGGTCTGCCAGGCTTTGTCAGTATATAGGAGGTTATGATACATTCCGATGCCTGAACTGCTACACCTTCATAGCGGCGACAGATAAATCTTTCAGTTGGCTGTTAGAATGCTGACTGAGGTTCATGGTGTGAATACATTCGTTATGAAAGCTTGGAATACATTGTAACGCTGTCTTCCTAAAAAGATTGTGCGTTGGTGCATCCGTGCTTGCGCGCATACTCCATGGCAGGGCATTTCAGCACAAACGGTCAACAGCGCTGTTGATCTAGCAACGTTGGGTGTCAAGTCGCGTAACGTGGCGCGTCGTCACCTGGCCAACGTCAGGCAACCTCAGGTCACGTGACGCCAAAATTCAACTCTGACGTCACGCGATCATGTAGCGTGATGTCACGTTACGTGACGTCGTGAGATGATATCTCAAATGTAAACAATCGCTTCTGCTATACTGCACGCGGAAGAAGGACATTTGAGATGAAGGCCGAACCAATTTGTATTTCATTCTCCCTCTAGTAAAGCTTACTGCACTTCAGTCGAGGCTTCTTGAAGTGCGGATACTTTTAACTGAGATTTAAGTGGTTACCCTCTTGAAATATTTAGATATTTATTATATGATCCTGCGTCCTTAGTTGGTGCGGGCAAGATGCACCCCTACCTAAGGGGTGTGCGTCTGGCACCCACTTTTGCTGGTGGTCTCCATGTAATATCAGACGCTGTTTCATTTCTAGTTTGATTCCAAGGCGAAGTGCTCCCACTTACTGTTTTAGCTTCATAGAATTAGGGTTTCATTCATACGCGCGCTTCATGAATCAGCCAAAGAAACTACCCGTATCTGTACATGTGGCTCACTTTCATATAAAAACAAACAAACTATCAAAGGACAGTCCCAGAACGCAGGATGTATTGTGTAAAAGGAATGATCTGAAACAAATAGTTATTGTTGACACTTGTCCTTTTCTTGGATGTCCTACGCATGCTTTGATCCAATGCCGCACGATAAGACTGCCATCTACAAGTGCTATGCCGACTGAGGCCGCGTTCATGATTTTATAAAACCTGTCCGATTTCATTATATTACTATGTGCTGCGTCATTCCCCCAGGCTCCTTACTGCGCGCACTGGAAAAGACACATATAGCTTTCATCGCATTCCCACTAATGAATCGCGGCACTCATGCCGTGTTCGAATATTATATTTATTTCATTTATGAGTTTTCAAAAGAACGCTTTTTGTCTGAACAGCGTCATAAAAAGGCGAATTCAAATAAATTTAGCGGATGCATTGCTACGGCAATAAAGTTAATAACTCACTATCGCCCAAGCTGCTCTACATGAACAATAAAGACCCAATCATGCGTAAACGAAACTGAAATTAATCTCCAGACTTTATTTTAATTCGTGCATGTCGTGCTCTCTTTGTCGTTTACAAGTAAAACGAAAATTAAAATACAACGAAATGCACATTGTCTGCATTGGATCAGGTTGAATTCTGTATTTATTGCTTTTATGCAAGGGTCGGCAACCTTTTGTCGCAGCGGGCCGAATCGCCGAATATTGGGAACGATGCGGTCCGGATCATAGACCGGAAGGAGGAAGGGGGGGGGGGGCAAACTAGAATAAAGAAGTGCCTAAAGCGGTGCAGAAATGGCACTCTCAGAGCAATTAGCCGTCCACACTAACTGGTGAGTTAGCACTCCACTTTTGCGACAGGGCGAAAAGGCAACCGATGAAATTCCCGAAGCGTATGTGATCAGAACAAGAGGTATCTGCGACCCATCCTAGCGCTTGATTGATAATGAACTTGTTTTAATGTGAAAGCATTAAATGACTCATTGAGCGATCCGGGGTTATCGCTGTCTGTAGCAGCGATAAACGGCACCTACATTTCTCTGAGCGAAACAGGACCTAAATTCCCATTCGCTGCGACGCGTCACGTGGCCCCATAGCAACGGCGTCATCGTTGCTAAGGAGCCAGACGAACTGCTGGCGGCGCAGCGGGGGAAGCGTGTATGCGCTGGCCTCACGTTAAGCCTCACATTAGGCCTATCATTAGGCTTTGAGGTCTAACGTTGTTAACCGATACCCGCAGTAAGGGCGATGATGATAATGAAACGACGCGTGATTTAAGCACGCGCCGCGCCTAGCTTCGCTCTCCCGGCCCCATTCCGCCCTTCGCACTCCCGCCGCTCCCTCACCTAGTGGCGCAGCAGTCATCAGCGAGCCAGGGATGCTTTCGGATTCACAACTCATAAGAAGTGCTTTGGCGTCCTCGGAATCGTTTTTAGAACAAAATTGGCATGCTAAAAATGTCGTGTTCGTTTTTTGTAAAATGGTGTTTAAGTTGTGGGCAACCCTTACTGTGACCGTGTATATGGCCCTTTTAATATGCGAAAAGGTTTTCTTGATTTAGGCACACGTAACCTAAGATTGGTCGAGCCGCCTCTCAGTAGGAGTTGTGGTATTCAATATTGCTTGACAGGAAAACGAAATTCACATTAAAGCTACTATCTAAGGAAGGTAAAACTTTCTGGAGGTTGGTAGCCTATTGGTCATTGGATAACACACGTTTGACTTTACGGACTGCACCTTAAAAAAAAAAGAAGTTCACCGATATACGTTAGATATATGACTGTGCTATCAAAGCTGCTGCGAGCCTTCGAGATTTTAAAACTTTTATTTGGGAATAATTGAGCAAAGCTTAACGAAGTCGTTCGCTGAGAATACATCTCAACTTTTTATCTGTTTTGTGATCCGCTGATCAGCGAATTTGATCGCTTAAGCCTCCTGAACTTGATCAGGGTCTGTTCTGAGCAAATTTCAGAAATATTGGGTGTTGTTTGAGTATTTCGCAAAATAAGAAATTCTCACCCCGACCCTGTTCAGACCGAGAACTGCCACACGAATAGTTTCCTAATAAAACAGTGTGCTCGTTCGTCCTACAATGTCCTTCACAAAGGAATGTTTTTATAGATTCCTTGTTGATATAGACATTTTGTGTTGAGAAACCTCGAGGTTCCGCTCGAAAACGTTAACGTATAAAAGCATACCATCCCGAGTTTCTCATTCCTTCGTACTATAAGTTCCGTTTATTAGAGTGATGAGATATATCAGCCAACAACGCCAAGTCGCACAGCCAGTCAGGATCAGGAAGGCTCTGCAACGATGTTTTTATGAATCTAAAAAAACAACAAGCCTCTTGACGTTTTTTTTTGTAGCACTGGACATCCCCATACAATGCCACTGCATACGACAAAACTGTTGAAAGGACGATGGTACAATTCGCGGTTCTCGAAACGCTTTGTGCTAGATACCACGTACCTTAATTATTGATTCCCAAGGCATCACCTGTATATAAACAATTACCGATTGAAAATACAATAAACGTGACTAATGTGACTAACCTCGAGGCATGCCAGTTGAAAATGAACAGGTTCCGTTACACCACATTTGCGACAAATTACAATTTTGGTGCCATTTGTCTTGAAGTGCCCGTGTGTATGGTTCGGGGAGGGGGGTGGGGGGTGGGGGGGGGGGGGGGGGGGGGCTAATTTGGTAGCGTGCCGGGCGCCGCATAATATTGCCTCGCGGGCCGCGGGTGGCCGATCTCTGCTTTAATCCGTTTTTCTTGTCTTTTACAGCACACTGTTCAAGTAGAACAGCATCGCCGGTTTCAGGAGGACGTGATCAAGAGCATTCGGAATGTCACGTGGACAGGTGGGGTGCAGACGGCAATTCAGAAGGCTGCACTATTCTACCGGACCTGCGAAACTGTCGTCACAGATAACAAGAGCGAGATTGAGTCGCTGAAGAAAATGCTAGCTGAAACAGAACTTCCATGGCCACACTTGCCTCGAGATCACATAGATCTCCTTAATGTCACGTTCTACATCAGTACATCATGGTTTTTTGGAACACTCATTTGCATTGATGCCCACAAGGTTGAGAACGGTGTCCTAGTTCTGACAATAAGTCCATCTCCCTACTTCACCGAGATCATGGCAATCCGGAATTTGTTAAACGCCAGCCAATTCGAGCATCTATTCAACAGGCTACGGGATCAGTTTGCTAGTAACCTCGCATCTGCGATTTCTTTCCAAGAGTTTGGTCTCATTGAGAAAAGTCTGAAACCCTCTTTGGAAAAAGAGATTACCAACCTTGCCGTCACTTGGTGGAATTCCGACAACATTACCATTATCGCACCTTATGATTGGAAAAAGATGATACTTGCTTACTATAGTGAAATTGAGACGAAAATGGTCATTACAAATACAAGGTTCTTTCTAACAATCTTCGACCCCCGTTCTCCGTTTCAAACTCCGGAAGGAGTCTTATTCTTCGGTTGGTACGTAGTGCTTTTGGGATCATACTTTGTGGACGGTTCTTTTGTAAACTTTCTTTATGGTGATCATGAAATTGCTGCAGAGCACAGAGCACAGTTTTGCTTTAGTATCTCGGAATTGCTTATGGGAAATGCTTTAATCTCAACGTTTGTCACTGAATTGTTCACTGCCAGTTCCCGAAACGCCTCGCTCCCATTGCTTAAAACTATACGAATGGCCTATGACAAGATTATATCAGACAATGGACGGTATAAATCTACGTTTAACGCGCCGACGTACGTCGATGGTACCGGTCGAGTCCTCGAATTTATCACAAAGTCGGATCCTCATTTTGTGGAGAATTCTTTTAAATTTTATGACGATATGACTACAAGCTTTGTGCAAAACTGGAAATCCGCCAATCGTGGATTTCTTCAAGCTAACAAAACCGACGTCACGTCATTTCCACTCCAATTGTCAAAAATGACGTCCGCTTATGAGGTCATCCACAAGGAGTCGGACTTCAGGCTTCATCCACAGGTTGCATCAGCGTTATCCCCCAACGAACTTGATGCGCCACTAGGTCTGATGCTTGGGGTTCTAGGATCAGTCATTTCATTGGCGCTGGGGGAACTTCTGTTGGAGAGCAAGAATGTGTGGAACCAAGATATGTGGTCGGAAATACAAAAGCAAGCCAAATGCGTTCTGGGAAAAAATACATCTCTCGAATATTTGGATGCAATCGAGACCGAATTGCTCACCAGGGTGCTTTCGCTGCAGGCCCTCTTAGTGTCGTTCAACTCGACAGAGAAGGTTCCAGATATTATGATAGATAATTTTCCTCATCTGAGTGACATACAGTTATTATTTATGGTCTTGGTGTTTCGGTCAGTGCGGTGAAGTGCTAGGGCGAGAAATGTGCAATAAGCCTTTGATGGAAGTCAGTTTATTTTCGAGGAGTTTCGACTGCCCTTTAGGAAGCAGAATGCAAAAACAGAAACCGTGTTTAACGTAGTTTTTTTCTTTTAACTTATAACGCTTAAAGCTATGAATCAGCGTGCCGTATTTTGTTAGTGTAGCAGGTCAAATGTTTAGGCATAAATTTAATGCCAATGTCGCTTATTATCCAGTTGGTGCAAATTATTTGTAATAAAATTCTGAAAAGTCGAAGGACAATCACATAAACTCATAGTTTCTCTTATTCTTTGGCAAGAAAGCGTTTAACATATTCTGTTTTGTCCCTTTACTGTAATTCTCATGCCTTTTTTTATTTTGTGGGCTTCGACCTAAGATGTTTAGAACTGATATAATTTATTGCATTCACGAACGTTTCCTCCTGTATTTCTTTTTGCGTTTTAGGTGACGTTGCAAGCTGGTGTTTTTGTTTGACTACTAAAAATAATTTAGATATGACAATGGCGTAGCAGAAGGGGGAGAGGGGGGAGAGGGGGGGTTCGGGGGTCGACACCCCCCCCCCCCCCCTCCCCGAGATACCGAAGCTATCCCCCCCCCCCCCCCCCCCCTCCCCCCGCCGGTGCCATTGGGCCCTCTCCCTACCCTGCTCACGCAGTCGGTCTTGCACGGGGCACGGAGCAAAGGGGGAGCGCGGGCTATCCCCAACTTATATGCTTTCGGGAGGAATGTTTGTGGGGTAGAAAATGCTCAAATAAATAAAATAGTAAATATTTCTTCATTCAAGCTTATTTCATGGGATGCGGATGCGGAACTTGATCTCAGATATATAAGGAACGGATATTTCGCAACAGTTATGGGGCGAAGGATGGCAATTTCAAGGCAAAGTATTACAAATTATCCTCACTGAAATAAATGGTTGAATCAAAGTAAAGCGGAAATAATAAAACGCACACTTAGTGATAATATAAAACAATGTCAGTGATGTAAGCAATATTAACTTAATTGTAAAAATAATTCCACTGTAAGGAACGGGTGGCGTTGCGCTCATGCACACCTTGAGTACCGATCAGAATTACGTGCTTTCGACTAGACATTACCGCGAATAAAAAAAAGTAACTGTGACTGGTTATTTGGGAAAGCAATTTACAGGCTCTCTTGATCATTTCATTTATGCCAAGCGCCTGCGTTCACGGAAACATATATCCAGGATGCTCACCGCTTGAATTTCATTGTCGCGTTGAACATTCGAAAGCAGTAGGCCGAGCAGTCGCTCATTCGAAGTGGACGCTCTCAGGTATGTTTTCAACCGTCGTAGTGAAGAGAACGAGCGCTCAGCTTCCGCCGTTGTTACGCGTAGAGTCGCTAGTGTCTTGAGGAGACGATAGACGTTCGGGAATAGGGCCTCCGGACAGAGGGCGACCGCCTGTTGCGCAGACCTGACGGGCGTTTCACGTTTCTCCCTCTTTCATTGAACGCTTAAAATTTCCCTATTTTGAGTGAAGTTTCCGCTACTTCGTGAAATTTCGCTCAATCGAGACGCCTGTCATGATGGTCGCTCACGAATGCGATGAAGTCCGTCTTGCTTTCTGCTTTGCATGTCGAGGTGGCATTCGATGCAATTTGTTATTAGGTTAATCTTTTCTTTGCACGGAACATCAGAAACTCCGAAGAGCCTTATTATTCTCACTACGCACAGGCGCAAGGGTACGCAAGTTCGTTTCCACGTTCGGCGTATGGTTTGCGTGTTTGTGTGTGGTGTGTGATGTCCTTTCTCCGAGTGACGGAACGACGAGTTCGGACTGACGACTTCTCAACGCCCCAACGATATGCCGCTGCTGCCTTTGGACCATACTGCAAGATAAAGCGGCCTAGCAAAAATAAGACTCTATTTCCTTCGGCATCTTGTTCTGTAGCACTAATTCGTTAGACCTTTAATAGATAATAGATTTTGATTTTGTGACTGTTCAGAATTACCCTCGCCCTATACAAGGGCCCCTAGGTTTTGTGCGGGGACGGTTGCTCCAATTTTTCAACGTCGAGATTGTTTTGTTTGTTTTTGCTGCTTAATTTCTTGTGACAGTGTAGCCTGCCGGTAACAGCCGGGCGGCGCCAGTAGAGTGAGAGTCGAAGGTTATACCTTGCCTCGGTGTAACTTGGCAAAGGGTGAACGATAACTCCCCTTTGCGTGCCGACGGCTTCGATATCCGCTACGCATACCAGCGCAACGCACACATATTGGAGCATGGCGCAGCGAAAAGCCTAGTACTTCGCTGTAAAAGCGCACTCCGGTGATACGTAGTCACGTTCCGCATGGCCCGCCAGGCCGCAGCTTCCGCCGTACTTTCATGTTATGCGATCACGGCTTCCTGGCCTACCCGGTATTTGTTGCTTCAGATACTAGGCTTTAGTGGCGCCTCCAGTGTAACAGAACACGTTTGAACAATGCAGCTGCCACTCCCAGGCATGTCCAATGTTTCTTGCTTCGGTCGCAAGATAGCGCCAAACTAAACCGCATTGCAGATTGCCTGTAGAGCAGTGTCCGAAATCCTAGCCCCCAGCGATAAAATAGTGAAATAATAATCTCAAGGGCAGGCTCTTGTGAAGAGAGGGGCTGCGCACAAAACAAAGTTTTTGGTCTTTACAGCACTCTTGGCATTGGTGTTGTTCTTGGAGCTTCGTGACTATGCCTTTCCGACGTTCTTGCACTACGATATGTGCGAAGGTTTCTAAAAAAAACGCAGTCTCGCAAAAAGCGCAGCCCCCCCCCCCCCCCCCCGTCTAATGTGTCACTGCGTCAGCATAAACAAACATGGCGGCGCCCATGGAACAGAGCAGACACTGGCCTATAGCTATCCTTGTGTTTTGTCTGGCCTTAACGCGTTGGTAATGAAGTGGTACCTCAAAAAGTGTGTGTGTGTGTGTGGGGGGGGGGGGGGGGTTGTGCGCTCTAAGGAAGCTTTTAAAGTTTGTGGGGCGCCACTACGACGACAATAGAACAATGAGCCACCATCCTGTATTCCAGTAAATGAAGCCTGCTCCGTTTTCAAGAATGAAAGAGCAGCCTTTCTCGTTTTATCTTAAGAGCGCTTCCCTAATCTGTACGTGAGCGTCCGTACCGCCGAGTTCACCCTGCTTCGTCATTTGGGGGTGGGGGGGGGCGGGATTCTTGCCATTGAACCCCCCCCCCCTCCCGAAAGAAAATCCTGGCTACACCACTCGACATGGCACAACAGTTGCTCTAGAAATTGTTTAACCAGGGGCCCTAATCTAGACGGCGGGACCAAGCGGGACCAAGGAACCGGGGAATTGCTGCATGGTATACGATTGGTCAACTCGACATCACAGACCAATCGCAGCAGTCGGCGATATCCCGGTCCCGCTTGGTTCTGCCTTGTGGAATAGGGCCCCAGTACTTCCTGACCTCGATGCCGTCGAAAGAGATTTATTCCATGATGTTGCTTGAATTGAGAGGAAGTTCTTTATTTAATTTGTATCTCTATTATTTTTGTTGTTTGAAGTTTCGGAATTGCATAGCACAGGAAGGAGTTGCGTGATTTCACCGATTTTTGTTTCATTATTTTATCGCTCAAGCATTTTTTTTTTTACTTTCCGTGTAGAGCTAATATCAAAACGTTCACTAAAATTAAGCATTGGGAGCTCCGAGAACGTTTTTAAGCAAAAAAAAAATAATTGTAACTTTGAAAAAGAAAAGTTGGAAATTTACTTTCCGTTTTAAAGCTAATACCAACGTTCAGTAAAATTAAGCCTTGGGAACTGCGAGAGCGTTTTTAAGCAAAAAAATAAAGTTAATAGTAACTTTAAAAAAGGAAAGTTGCAAATTTACTTTCCGTTTACAGCTAATATCAACGTTCACTAAAATTAAGCTTTGGGAACTCTGAGAACGTTTTTAAGCGAAAAAATAAAAGCTAATTGTAACTTTAAAATAGAAAAGTTGAAAATTTTGTAATAATTGGTTTCATAGTTTTATAATATACACAAGTATAAATATGTCTATCGACAGTACATTGACAGGCTGTAAGTGATAAACCTTCAGAAAAAAAACTTCACAGCTCAAAGAACCTGGATTCGATGCCATTCCCAATGCCAATCCACAATGAAAAATACGGCAAAAACTTCCAGCGACATCCGGTGGAAACTGATGAATTTTCACCCGTTTTCTTCCGAAACCAGCTTAATTTACCAGTCTTCGCCGGAAGTATTACCACCAGCCGCCCTCGGTTACCAGATTTTGTTGGAGGTTTTACCGGCAGCCACTCTCGGTTACCAGATTTCGCTGGAAGTTTTACAGGCAGCCACCTTCGTTTAAAGGGTAACTGCAAAGAACAAAAAGTTTTTTTTTAGCAATGGTGAGGGTGCAGGCTGGCTGGTGTAAATTGAGCATAGTTGTAAACCCAAGACTGGGGATATGGACAAGGGACAAACGTAGAACGACGCGGACGAAGTCTCAAACGCAGCTACAAACTTTATTTCACAGGACAAACATATATGTCAGTCGCCACCCTTTGTCCCCCTCTTTTTCCATACTGAAGGGGGTAGGGGTTTTTGGAGAACGAAGGGAAAAAAGGGGGACAAAGGGTGGCGAGTGACATATATGTCTGTCCTGTGAAATAAAGTTTGTAGCTGCGTTGGAGACTTCGTTCGTGTCGTTCTGTGTTTGTCCCTTGTCCGTATCCCCATTCTCGAGTTTACAAATATGTTTTTTTTTTAAACAGCTTAATTTGGACTAGCATGTCACAAAACAAATGTTCTGAGAAAAAAAAAATATTTTTTTTAGCAGTATTTACGCCACAGGACGTAATTTAGTCGGCGTCAGAACCTCACCACATTTGAAACTCCCGCTCTTTCGACCCGCTCTTGGATTTGCTCTTGGATTGACTTGGCTGCGCAGTTGAACGACGTACGCAGCGTCTCGACTTCCGGTGCGTCTTGTGGAAGATACGCCGCGGATCAAGGGGGGAGGGGGAAGGCACTCACTTGATCGAATGACGTTTTAGCGAACGCCCACGTTTCACCGAATGACACTTTAGCGAATAGTCGGACGCCGCGAAGCGGCGTTTTCGGGTGGGCCAAGTAGGCTCCCACTTTTTGTAATGAACCGCCGCAGACTGTCGCAACGAAGCGGCGTAAGCGCAGAGCGGGGTATGGGCTAACGCGCGCCCCCGTTATTCGCTAAAACGGCGATTCGCTGAAATGTCCCTGTTCGCTAAAATGTCGCTGTTCGCTAAAATGGCATTCGCCCATGTGATATGGACCCGGGGGAGGGGGTGGTGGGGTTTCTGCCGATGTACGCTGGAAGCTGGAGCCGGTTTGCTTTCGTTGTTTTTGTTTGGTCTGAGAAAATTAGGAAACAACGCACGTTAAACATGGCACCGGTAATGTTTTGGCCTGACGGGACGCGAGAAGCTCCGCGGTTTGAGAGCACATGTAGCGAAGATGTCACCGAAGAAGTGCCCATGTGATATTTCCGGAAGACGAAAAGTATCATTGGTAACCGTCGTGTGTGCTTTAAAAGCGAAGGAAGTCACAGGGTCCACGAGTGCACAACCACAAGCCAACGTTCACGACAGCGCTGCGTTGACTTCGGCAATCTCGCGCTGTTTGGTGCAACACGGCGATGCGACAAAGAACTGAAACGTTCGTATTGTGTAATGCGGGGCTCGGAAGTAGCAACCCATGCTAACACGGAGCGCAAATTGGTTGTTGTGGGATTGAGGTTCAGCGGGTTCAGTCCCGTCGTCATCAGCTAATGTGGTCCAGCTGGTCCGGAAGGACGCAGCGAGATTCTTTAAAAGTAAACCTTCCTTCGTTCTGTTTCAAAATGTGGAAGATTCCCGACGCATACCGTGAGTAAAATGCTGCGGGCGTTTTCAACAAAATTACGTCGTTTTAATTGAACAATAGACTCCGGATTATTGTCCTAAATCTGCCGTTTGTATGCTTCGTGTTGTTGGACTGCGCTTGCACAGCGACGTGTTTGCACAGCGACGCACAACGCTCGAGTAGATGATTCGGTCCTGCAAACGACCGGTTATACAGAATTTCAGGGAAACATCAGTCACCACCGATATTTCCCTCTAAATCTCGTGCGAGGTTGTTTCGGTCATCATGCGGTGTGAATAAATTTGGGCAAAATTTCCTACCGGCCCACAGATGCATGAACTGAGACAATTTTTTTATGTATTGAACATAGTGCTTTTTCTTTATTGTGGGAAGAGGCGTTGGTGCATTTATTATAGGAACCGTGCACATCTAATTCAGGCCCCGACCAGGGCGCCCCTAGCGGCAAACGGGTCCGTTTCATCGGGGAACTTCCTTGGAACTTCTACCAGTCGCTGTGTTGGTTGTGCGTTGTAGCGGGTTAGCGCTGTAATTTCCAAGGTAGCTATTCCGCTCTAAGAAAGCTACATTTGATGCGGCAAACAATAGGCGACCGCCGCGACGCGGCCGGCATGCTCGCTTCCCAGAACCGTGCACATCTAATTCAGGCCCCGACCAGGGCGCCCCTAGCGGCAAACGGGTCTGTTTCATCGGGGAACTTCCTTGGAACTTCTGCCAGTCGCTGCGTTGGTTGTGCGTTGTAGCGGGTTAGCGCTGTAATTTCCAAGGTAGCTATTCCGCTCTAAGAAAGCCACAACAATTGATGCGGCAAACAATAGGCGACCGCCGCGACGCGGCCGGCATGCTCGCTTCCCATGGTACAATCACTTGAGAGTTCAGAAATTGGGGAGGGCGAGCCAGCTTTCCCAACTTTGCCTCTTTTCGCTCTGGCACTGCCCCTGGTATAAAGTTGCAGTATTAGAGGACATACCTACTAGCAGGTACAAACTGCTCTAAAGCAGGTAAAAGACTGGCAAGTCAGGACGGTGCGGACTTCGTGTTTCGCGCTTTTCGCAAGGTGACTCGGGAAGTGCTTTCGCGAGGCATGCGAAATATGCAAACGATTTTGTAATGCCCGTCGTTTGCGTCTCCCAGCAAAACAAATAAGATGATCTACAAAGGCGCAATCACAAGCCAATATTTACGATAACTGTACGCATTCAATTCAAACAACTTTACGTAACACGGTTTAGAAGCCGAGAAAAAAAATCTCGTCTAACGTAGAATTCGAACGTCCGAAGGCTTCTGCGGAGAGCTGTTACGAAATAACCTGGCTGTGCCACTCTTTTTACGTAACAGCTGTGTCTCAGTCGCGGACGTTCGGTGCACCCGATGCGAGTCTCGAAGGCCTCCGGAGCGAAATGACGAGAACATACCTGGACATGTTTGTCGCTACGCGAACGCCCGATTTCCTCCAGCCAAATAGCATTCAGCTTATCTTATTTCGGGGCCACATAGCTGCTGGAAGACTCACTGTCGCGATAACTGATCTGGCAGCACTTTACAAATCAACGCCGCCGCTTTACAGGAGCTGACATCTCCAAAGAGTCGGCATTTGCACGCGCAAGCAAAAAGAAAAAGCACGGTAAGAAAGCAAAGAGGGAAACGAAAGTAACAAACCACGCTATGAAAGTCAAAAGCCCGCGTCACTTCCTATCACTAACACCTGCGACAGCTGCTAAACACACACTACGTCACTTCAGGTGGTCTCACTCAAGCACCTGGGTCAACACGAAACACTGCCAATCACTTCGGCGAAACTACTAGTCGAGGTAGGAGAGACAGGCGGCCATGAAACTTCGGCGGCCATGAAATAATGGCGAAGCTTTCGTTTGTTATGGTATGAATCCAAACGGAAGTACCCGTCTTGTAAACCTTTTGTTAAGAATAATAACTCTCATTACATGGGTTATTTTGAAATGTAAAAATATGCCGAAAAAAGGAAATTACAACATATCACAAAAGTCTAACAGCCAAGATCTAAGCTGTCAATCAATCTTTACCCAATGAGAAGAGTTGCTATCGGACCTCGCTCCGTGACGTATAGCAGCTACTCCGTGACGTATAATAGCCACTTTGTGGCGCGCGATTTAAAACGGACGAAATAGCCGCAAACTAAAATCAGTCTCGCGCAATAACTATAGCTGTAAAAAAAAAAAAAAAAAAAAAATTCGCGGAAACATTTTGAGACATGTTTGTCCCAATTAGGCTATTTAAATTTTTTTTTTTTTTTTTATTTTGCAGTTATCCTTTAATAGACGACCGGGCTTTGCTGCAAGTTGTACCGCCTGTCACTTTCGTTTAGCCGTTTACCGAACTTCACTGGAAGCCGACGCAAGGGTAACGACTAAAGACAAGACGAGCCGGGCACTGAGTGTGTAATTATGGTGCGTCTAACGCCTCTCCGACTGGTGTGTTACAGTTGCCTATAGGTGTGCTTACCGCGTCCAAAAATGTGGTCCCTTGATTTCAACCCAATGGCGCAGTAGTAAAGTGTCATGCTGTCACCAGTTGCAATCCTGGCGGTGTCCAAGCAGCGCTGGTGCACGTGGCAGAGTCCCGTTCTGCTGCAGGTCGCTTTCCAGCTTGGCAGTCCACAGTAGCATCGGCACCCAGGATTTAAGACGCCGCGACGACAGCGACACTCGCGTACGTTCGAGCTTTTCGCCAGCATTGCTACGACCAGCCGGCAGGTTCGCGACATCCAACAGCTTTGACACTTCGTCCTTTGTGACGTCTTTTGTTGCCACTTTGGGGCCAACTTTGGATGAACGGAAGGAATAGGATGCTAAGCACACCCGTCGGGGACGCAATCCATGCAGTATGTGTAATGGCGGCCGCCAAGGCAGCGGCACTCTTGTGAGCGTTTTTTGCCCTGGTCGACGTTGAAATCCTGCAAGAAGTGCTACGTTGCCGAGGCTAGCCTAGCGTCCGCAGTGCTCAAAGTCTATCAAAGAACGTAACGCCTAAAGGCGCTCATAGAAAGGCACTTATGTCTTGAAAAGTTGGAGCACTGTGGATGCTTGACTAGCCTTGGCAATGTAGCACGGACGGGTCCCTTACGCACTCTCTCTCCCTCGCGTTGGGTGCGTGGGGAAAATGGGAGGGAGGCTTTTTTTTTTGTTTCTTTATCCGCACACCAAGAGTGCTGGGTCTGCGGATAAAAAAAAAAAAAAAAAAGATCTTTCAGTGACCTGTTTGTTAGGCCTCTTCGTCCGCCCGGCTTCAAAAGCATCCAGCGAGCGAAACAGATGCCGGAGACACCGCCGCGAAGGCACCCTGGACGACACCGTGACTGTGCTCAAGATTTCTCAAAGGTGGCAGAGGCTGGTTGCGCCTTTGTGGTTTTCGCTAAACGTCCTCCTTACAGTGTGTCTGTGTGTCTGTGTATGTCAGTACGATGCACGTGGTCGGTATTATTAGTTGAACTACGGTACATCTAGGAATTTACCCAGCACATTGTGAGTACCTTGAAAGATATTTTTTGCGACAAAGAACTCGGTTGTTCCTTTTTGGTCTAATTGCTTTTGTCTCTGTGAAATAAAGGCATGGAACTTTGAGGTGTATATGGACTAACCGTTTTAATTGTTACCAATTACTCCTCCATCCGGTAAACATACCCCACCTTCGGTTCACAGGCATTTTTCAAAATGCCTTCCGGTGACGTCCAAAAAAAAAAAAACAGTTCTGGTGATTTTTGGTGAATCCGGTGACTTCCGGTGATTTCTCGTGAATCGATGCAAATTCCGTGACTTCCGGTAATGTCCGGCCTTACCGGAAGTCAAAAAAGTACCATAATTTAGTAATACTATTTATTACTGGAAATAAAATTCCGGTAAAAGATATTTTTCTATAGGGTTGTCAGCCCCTTTCAAACTAAATGAGCACTGGGTCGGGGTACAGTCGTGTATCTCTACCACGTGAGGCACGTTAAGACCCCATGCCCAATTCGTACCACGGGAGTTAAGCTCTAGCATCTACCGTGGTAGAGCGCGATTGTCCACACGAGGCGCGTTTCGGCAAAAACGAAAACGGAATTAAAGGGGCGGTGCAACGATATTCAATTGGAATGTTTTTCACTTTACACTAGCTTACTGGCACTAGTGAGACTCAAGGTTACTCGCACGCAACGCCACAGGCCAAGAAACTCCTTTGTTGCGGTGTAATTTCAGAGACAAAAGCGATCATTTTCATTCAATCTCTCCTTTGCAAAATTTGATGACGTAAAGTGGGGATCGCAGTACAAACATATGACGATATTTTAATGCTGTTCATAGATTGGACCCGAGCATTGCGTGGGCACTCGATTTGGGCTCGTGATAATTACTAGCTGGAGAAGCATTCGGGTAGTGGCCCGTGTCCAATCGCTGCAACGACGACAATAGCCGAGCCATAACAATGTCTGGAACTCAGCGCGTGTCCTGTGCTTTGCCAACCCCAGCGCGTGGCTATGATCAACATTGGCGGCATATACTCGGCTCCAGATCATGTGGCCGCTTGTTCTGGCTGCGAGTTGAGGGGGTGAACGCTGCTCGTTTTAGGGGCGAAGCTCCTTAGGGGCTAGCCATGTCCGTATGTCCGTCCACCGTCCGCCGTCCGCCGTAGGCCGGCGTCGGGTGCTCGTGATTCTGCTCGTGAGATCACGTGCTCACGAGCACGTGAGCACATGCTCACGTGCTCGTGTAGGGCAAAACAAAATTTGAAAAAAAAATTGGAGAAAAAATTATAAAAAAAGAAAAAGAAGAAAAAAAAGAGTAGAGGGTTCTGAGATGCCATCCTATCTGTCTGCTTAAAAAAAGAAAAAGAAGAAAACCACACATTCTCCTACTGCCATGAATGAAAAGGACCGAAAAGCTTGGCATGCAGCGCCTCAGCGTCTGCGCAGACAGCAAGCTGCTCCGGAGACCAGGGCGCGAGAAGCTGCTGCACAGCGTCAAAAACGCCAAGCGGACCCGGAGTTGAGAGCTCGGGAAGCGGCGGCAAAGCGTCAACGCCGACAGCAAGCAGCAATACCTATGACCAAAATCAGTATCATCAGCACCACCCGAGCTTTGCCCCAATCAACATCATTCACCACGTGGAGATGCGGTCATTTTTTCTTTAATTTTTTACTGGGACTTCTATTGCGTGGGGTGAAAAACGTACGCGTGTTTCATCAGTCATTAACGTCAGGGTTCCGTTGTAATCGGTATTTGCGCAAAGTACAAAAATTGTTGCATCGCCCCTTTAAGGTACTCTGCAAATATCAGCTCAACGACCCCTGAGGGATAGCACTGAAATAGGTGCTGCGCATGTGAGTTTCACCCCCCCCCCCCCCCTTCCAGCCCGTTTTTTTTTTATGCGACATTCCTTCCCAGTGACTTTTTTATGCGCCTTTTTATTTTAATTTTATTGGAATAGTTTAGATGTCCATTTTCGTACCCCTCATTGATGCTCATCATTTACACAGTAATATCCTGCTCTCAACCACATAAAAAAAAAAACGCACAATCAAATTTACGCCGTTATGTAATGTTATTATAATGTACGCTAGAGATTCAGCTGGCTCTAGTGTGATGTTTCAGATCGAAGCGCGCGGTAACCAGGGTAAATTTAACTTCCTCTCATGCATTCATATGGGAATTGACCGGTATGGTACGGCCACCATTAGGGTCACCGTATGGTGACCGAAGTTAACTTCGAGGGCAGCGCGAAAGAATGAAGCGGCGAATACCCGCATAAAAATCTAAAGCTTATAGAAAATGCAAGAAAAAACCCGAAAAACTTGGGTTTGATTTTTTATGATGGAATGGGGCAGTGAAAGCAGGGATGCCAGCGTATCATACGCAACGGTGCGGCAATCAGGTAAACTTCCTGAGTTTAGTCCGGCTGGTTTTGTTGGACTCCTGAAACCCGAGTTGTCTCTTGAAACAGACTAGCATCCCATTTTTAAACATAAATCAAACATACTTAGAAACCCTGCTTTCCCCAAAAATTCAGAGACTAGATTATCAAAAAGCGCTGCCCACATTAAGGGCATCGGGAGGCAGTGATCGATGTCATAGCCAGGGACAGACTAGTCAAAGATTAAAGCCTGTGAGGTGTTGGGGGGAGGGGGGGGGGAGGAGAGGTGGGGTGCTTTTCTGTAATCGTGCGGGTGGCCGCATGGCACTACCTCCGGGGCAGTGGATTTCCGACCCTTGCTTTGTAATATAAAGGTCAAGTGACCAAGTGACCTGGCATGCCCTGTGTGCAATCAGCGATCAGCCAAATGAGCGCTTCGAGTTGTAGGTTCAGCGGCACGGACGGATTAGTTGGATGGGCGGTGCAGATGCAGGCTCTAGTTGTACTGACGACCCAAGGATAGAAACGATTGCTCGACTCTTGTGCCCCTTTCCATCGGTGCTGAAGCACACACATTCAATTATACGCAACAAAGGAAACACACATATGAACAACACCCTGAAAACTGCACCAGGAGAGACCTAAGTCTTTCTTGGTGCAGTCTTCTCGGCAACAAGCTCAACAGCTTGTTGCCGAGAGCGCGGCCATTTTGGCCCCTTTCATGCACTTTCGATAATGGTTTAACCGGAGTTTTTTTCTTACTGGCGCGCCTGTTTTTACAATAATCGCTGTTGGATTTTTATTTTCAGATTCCATCAGCAGCATACCAAAAAAAAACCATTAGAGCGCTATGTTGGCCGTCGGAGACGATGCCGCATCTTACCTGAGTCACCGATCCCTATTGGAAAATCTCATTTGTATGAGAAGTGCTTGTATGCAAGAAACACATATGAATCTTACAAGATATATAAAGACATATAAGAACCGTATTATAGCTATATAAGAACTACATAAGATATTTAAGAGCATATAAAACCATATAAGAAACTTGTGAGAATTTTCTAATAAGTTGCTTACATGGCTCTTATATGTTCTTATAAGTTTCTTATATGGTTCTTATATGTTCGTATATATCTTATCTAGTTCTATATGGTTCTTATATATCTCGTATTATTCATGCGTGTTTACTGGACACGAGAAAGTTCGCATACAAATGGCTTTTTCACTACGGATGTCTAAAGTAGTAGTTTGATTATATACTTATACTGATATTTCTTTTTACCTGAAAGAAAAAACAAAGCTCATTAAATTATTTTGCTGCCATTTTTATAGTGTCATAAATTTGAAGACTCACTCTGCAATTGATCGGAGATATTGGCGTTTCAAATAGCAATCTCAATTTTTCTTCAAAGGTATAATTTAGTGGTGCATTTCATCTTGGGAAAGTTGAAGATTTAACTTACTTCCTGTGATAAATTGGACTAAACAGTGCGCCAGATTCAAAGGCAAATGTGAACACGGACAGCCTAATTAGCGAAGATAGAAGACGCCCTCTCCGGATTTTTCTAGACGGGGGCAGCGAGCAGACGATTAGGCCGTCAGCTTTCGGCTGAGTGCTTCATCTGCTCGCAACGCCTACCGAGAGATGGTGTTACAAGCCCAGTTATTGCTAACCCTGCCATCCTCGTCGATGTGCGCTGTTGACCCTGTCAGGCTTGATACTTTCATTTATCGAAAATTAAAATTTTTACAAGGCAAAAAACACTAATAAAAACCCTTTTGACGTAAATGTGAAATCAATACGTACAGCCACTAGTTTTCCCGGTGACTTCGAGAGACAGCCTCTGGATTTAAACTATATTTATAACTTCAACGCCCCACAGAAGGTGGGCGGCAGTTCCAAAAAAGCGGAAGTGAATAGGATAAATTATCCACAATACCCCGTGCGCCTGCTCGCTGATGCTGGTCAGTGTGCCGAAATTGACTTATCTGGCTACAAATAAGATACGGTCAGAGCAGGAGCATGTCATAGGTGACGGAGATCTTAACGTCCGTTAAGAAACTGAGCATGTTGATTTTTTTTTTCAGATTTGCGAAGCGGAACACAACAATTCCTAATTAGACGCACTCGTTTTCTTTTCGTTAGAACAGCACGAAGCACGAACAAGCCGACAGGAACCGCGCGGTAACAGCGCTTCCAAGACAGATTATATTCCCTGCCACCGTCTCCGCCGCCGCCTCCGCTCCTCTGCTTCATCATTCACCCGGGGGAGGGCGAGCCTCGGGCTGGAGTTGCGAATAGGGCCGCTGATTACCATCTCGATGCGACGGGAGGACTAAAGCGTACTTGAAACTTCCGAAATATCTTCTTTTTAGATTGCACCTTGATACGTTCAAACATCAACATATCTTTTTTATCTTAAATATTACATGATAAAACCGTCACGAATAACCGTGACGGAGGAGAGTCATCAATAACTTTCATGTCAAGTTCCCTTCTAAATTTTGTGGCGAAATCGAGTGCACTGATGTCGCAGCTTTTTCGAAATAAACAGCCAAAAATACCCACTATAATGATTTAAAGGCGCAGATATGCCTAGGAGGCTGAGATTCCATCACAGTGATGTCAGTCCAGGTTGTCTTTTCTTAACGAGTGATTACTGACAAATTAATTGCTCTCGTAGTAAAGATGCGGAATTTTCAAAAACAGTTATCCTCGCTTGCGCCGAAGGATCACAAGCGGGAACCGCCTCTTTGTGTAACTATTAGCTCTAACGATAGAGGTTTAGGCACTAATCAGATTTCCAAAGGAACTTTACAACCTGTCCTCTGTTTTAAACTCGCGGGTCCAGTTACCCCCCTGAGCCCAGTTTGCCCGGCAGTGGATAGATGGCGCGCGTAATCGCGATCGAAGAAAGGAGGCGGAAAAGGGTTCGTTGGGCGGTGGAGCAGACGGAACAGTGCTAACCCCGAAGAAAATAAAAAAATAAATAAACTGCCAAACAACGCGAATCTCTGGCGGGCGACACCTGCGACTGGCGCTGTTTCGAATGTGGGCAACCACGCCTCCGTCTGTCAGCTGTAGCGCCTCAAGCCGCCGCCGTCGCCGCTTCCCGTACACCGCCTGTCTTCCGATTGTGCCGATTCACTCGTGAAGCACGCCGGAAATTTCGCTGCAGGATCTTGAAGGTCGACGTGATTGTGATTCGTCCGGCCGTAGCGGTTTTCGCAAGAGCGGCGTGTTTCGACGCCGTACCCAAGCTCGGCGAGTGAGTGCGCAGGACGCCGCCTCTGACCCGTGGACTGTGCTGGGACGGCCTCGGCTGCACCATGGGCAAGAGGAACAGCAAGATGAGAGCGGAGCGGGTGTCCAAGTTGGTGAACGAGACGTACTGTGAGTAGCGTTGTTTTTTTTTTCTATGAGTCAAACGGTGTCAGGCGAATGAGTCAAAACAGCTTGTTTCTGTATACGGAAACTTATCACGATTGGGTCAAATATCGGGTGTTTATGAGCCGTTTCTGGTGACACCGCAATTTTTCAGTCATGTCGAGGAGATTTGATCACAACTTGCGGCTAAAAGCGAGGAGTGTTTTTTTTTTTTATTTACTGTTTATAAACAATGCACGTATAAAACGTAAAAAAAGAATATGGGATTACACGGTATTCGCAGTGATCCTACCATTCGTTGCTTGTGTTTGTACTGTCCATAAAGCACGTGTTTAGACTTTTTTTCTTTTATACAAATCGCGATTAAGATAAATGGGCTTGCGAAGTTGCTACTTTTTTTTTTAGGGGTACGTACCCTTTCTGAACCTTCTTGCTAAACTTTGTTTCATCTTAAGTCCGGACACAGCTGGCGTTACGAGCTGATGATAACCAATGCGGCGAGCAAGTCGTCTGCTTCTTGTGCAGGGGTTGCAGTAACGTCAGAATGACGTCGAGCTCTGATTGGCTTTGATCTAAAGGATAGTTGGTAGACATCGATGTTAGATGCCCTAAGGTCTAACTAATATATTCTTTAATCTGCCAATAAGAGCTCGGCGTCCTGACATCATCGCAACCCCTGTGCAAGGAGTAGAGGAACTTGCTGCTCCGCATCAAATAGCGTTAGAAAAGCACTAACGTAACTTTCGTCATCATTCTGTATATGGAGGTCTTTGTTAGCTATTACACACCAGCGGTGGCCGCTCATGCATACACCCAGCGACACATAGCAGGCGCCTTCCAAAACACTGCACATGCGCGTCGCTGCCGGCTGGCTCTTCCAGATTGGAATCACACCCTCCCTTTTTCGTCAGCTAGGTGCAAGGCAAACGCCGCCGCAGTGCCGATGTTTGCTTCGCTGACTCATCTGGGCGCCTCATACTCGACGGGCGATTCTCCGATAATCGCATACAAGCCAGTCAGATAATAAAGAAAAGAGATATGCCGGGCAAAGCGTAATGATCGCCGACGATTTTATACATATCAAGCTAGATGTTCTATTTTTAATCGGTCACACGACCGTTCCTGACCTTCTTTGCATCAAATTTAATGTGGTAATACTGGGTTACAAACCCATAATTTCGAAGTGTAAGCGTTATAAAATATTTAAAAGAAAGAATAAATAGGACGTGTTTTATATTGCAATGACTCTGCAATTTGTTCGAATACTTATCGCTTGTCAAGAATGAACAAGTCCAAGCAAGCCGTCGCGAATGATGCACAGGAGCAAAGACAGTAAGTAGTCGATCTAAATTTCTGAGAGTGCTTGCAAGGACGAATCGCCGAAATGACGGGAAGACCACTGCCAACGGTGAACCAAACAATCCAAGCGTACAAGGATTAAGGGTGGATAAGCGATGCTCCACGCAGACCGCGTCCACGGTCAAAAACAGCCGAAGAGGACCAGCTTCTTTTAGCTGCTGTGGCGTTAAATGCTTTTCTGCCTGCGCGCCAATTTCGCGAACCAGTGGACGTAGCCGTCTGAGACCGCACGATCAGGCGCTGGTTTGCTGAGACAGGGCTGTGAAGCCGGAGCTCAGCCCAAAAAACCCCTTCTGACCGGGAAGAAGCGCGCTCGCCATCGCTTCCCTCTCGACCACGCGGCATAGGGACAGCAGACGTTGCTGAATTCAGGTGGTCTTCAGTCAAAGAGTCAACATTTCCCACTCGATGGGACCAGCGGCTTCGACTATGGCGAATCGACTGCTGCCGGTAAAGTGTTCGTTGCTCCGAAGTCCTGTCATTTTATGTTATAGCAGCTCTCAATTACAATGTTTCCGCAATAAAGCAGTCGACAATTTGCGTTTTAGAGATGTGATCCGTGCTTTGTGCGACATGTCGCCGCTATAGGCCAAAGCTCCCTGAGTGTCTGGGTTGCCGTTTCCCGAGACTGGCTCGGACCACTGTTCAGTACCCAGGAAAGCTTAACGTAACACAGTTAATGTGACATGCTTGACTACGTGATGCTTTCATATGCCTTGGACGTCGGGTTCCCGCCAGGGAACCCGACATCTTGACGGGAACCCGACTACAGCAGGACCTGTACCCTATCCAACATCTCGCAAAGTCCTGGGCCTTCGGCAACGTCGCCGCATCCAACGTGCTTCCATGGCCCCCGAAGGGTGCCGACCTGGAAATCAGGGAGCACGTTTGGGGGAGCAGGAATAAAGCTATAGCGCACCATCCTCTCCGCAGCACCACTGCCGACGAGCTGTGGCGCTGCGTCCACGGGGTGTGGGAGACGCTGCGCGATGAACCGGACTTTATTGCCCAGCTTTATAATTCCTTTCCTTCAAGGGTGAGAGCACTGGTCGACACAAATTAGGCGGAGGCGGATGATTAAGGTTCTTGCCGCTGATTTCGACGATATCACCACTTCCCTTCCGATAAATTGAGCAGACCGTAAAGCTGCAACGTTCGTTTTGTTGGGAGGAGGAGGAGAGGGAAGGGGGGGGAGATAGTTTTTTCTTACTTTTTCCAAAATATGTCATTCGAGGGAAATTTGAAATTGAAACACTATTTCTGTTTGACATGTCATTTGCAGTGTTATTGAGCAGTTTTCGTGTAATTGTTTTTATTATATTCATAGTTTGGTTTAGGTGATTCATGGTTTAGGTGGCTCGGGGCTCGTCAAGCTGTTTTTACAGCTTTGGATACATGGTTTTGCGCAAAAAGGACGGACACAAGAGAGAGAAACAAACTTGTGTCCGTCCTTTTTGCGCAAAACCATGTATCCAAACGTTCACCAACTCGCCCAACAACAAACTATTTTACTGTTTTTACAGCTTTTTTCCCGTGTCACCTTTTCAACATTGTTTTTGTTGAAAAAAAAATAAAGGTACTATTATTATTAATATTATATAAAAATGTTTGTATCGAAGCTCATCTATGGTTTTCTATAATTTATAATGACGAAAGTTCTGCATTGGATTTTATTTCTACTTCCTCTAAGAGGCTGCAAATAACTAAATTATATTTTTAGCTCAGAAAAACACTAAACTTAGTGAGTAAGGCTTTTTTTTTAATATGGCGCTTTTTGAAACCTGCATAGGAAAAGCTAAAAAACGAGAAAAATCTATGAATCGGCGTCTGGGTTCTATAAAATATGCTTAGCTAGCGTGACATGTACACAATCCCCTTTCTATCAACGTGATTAGACTGGTAAGTCTCCTACAATGGTTATTTGACTACCTAGTAAGCGGTAGTGAGAGGTAAAGAAACTTAGTGAGAGGTAGTCAAAGGCGTTAAGAGGTGTAATGAGGAGGTAAGAGGTGGTAAGAAATGGTAAGAGGCGTCCACACGAGCCGGCGAAGTAACGATCGGCAGTAGCAGCGGCGTTGCTTGCTTTGCGCCTAGAAGGCTACAACGCGAGGGTCTGATCGTAACGTGAAAGAGCCAGCAGGCAGCACCGTGAATACGCGGTGTTTCGGACTGCACCTGGGATATGGCGCTGGGTGTACGTAGCGAGCACCGCTCGCGTGCTATCGCCAACATAATCCGCCATACAGACGTTTTATCATCGCTGATCTAATTATGTATGGAGAAGGCCCTGTGGCTTCTGCTTTTGACACTGTTTTATTGGTCCCTTCACCTCGAGTGTCGGCTGCGTCGGGATGCAATAGCATAGATATGATATTTGAAGAACGAAGATTGTGGTAACATAGAGACGTCACATTTGTGGACATTATTTGTTTCATCACGCATGCTGTGAGAGTTTTAGCTATAACATTATTTTTTTAACAAAAGGGGGTAATTAGACGAATGTCGTCTTCACCATATAAATATCATGCTCGACTAATTTATTAGATCTCAAAATAATCGTCATGGTATGTCGAGTAATTGCATGAAATTCGTTAAATCACTTCTTAATGAATGGTTTTAGTGGTCCTTTTGAAAGTACAGTATTTAAGGCAATTATTAATAAAGGCTACACGAAATGAAAGAATTTGTAAAAACGTAATAGCTTTTGAAAGTGAAATTAACAATTTTCGAGTTTTTTGGCCCAATTAAAAAATTGCGAGCAAAGCGTGCCCCGGAACGCCTGAAGCCCTGCCCACATTGACGCTTGAGAAAGTGACGTACTCGTTTTGATAGTGTCCTCACATACCTGCAGCGTGTCCGTGTTGGGTGAGCTGACGGCGCAAGTGACGGCGTGACTGAAACCACGTGACCTATGGAAGTGTCATTGTAGGAAGTGCTTATGCGCTATTTTTCCGAGCAATGTTTAAATCCAGCAAAAAACGTGAAAGTAGAGAAAATATATGGAAAAAAAACTATTACGTTTTCGCAAATTCTTTTCTTTGGTCTGGCCTCCAATTGTAATTTTCGTCAATACTGGAATTGCAACGGGACCACTAACACTTAAATAAATGTTAACAAACTTATTTGTATCGCTAATTTGCCAACTTAACATGACGATTAGGCCCTTACCTGATGTTCGCCGTGCTAGTTATATACTTGAAGACGAAACTCGTCCAACTCTCATCCTCTTTTAAAAAGTAAGCTCTAGCTGCAATCACACGCCCTGTATGTTGCGTGTCCAGCTTATCTGTCGACGTGTTTTCTTGGCAGTAGTTGACAGCCATCGTCTTATCGGGAAGCTCACTTTTGTTAGCGTTAGCTGTCTTCGGCGGGAAAGGTAGTGTCACCGTCCAGCAGGTTCGTGGCGCAATCGCTTAAAGTTTTAATCCTGCTTTTTTCCCTTGTTTTTTTGTTGTTGTTTTTTTCATTTAAACATGGTCAGAATTAAGGCTCCGGTTGAAATATCACGTATTGGCTCTCTTTATGAAATAATGCAATCACGTACATTTCGTGTATACGTATTTTATTTTCGGGGTATAATGACTCAGGTCTTATTTCCAGCAGTTAAAATACCAGTTGTACGACCCCTGTCTTCGTGCGTAATATGTAAAGAAAAGACACAATTGAAATAAAGGGTGCGCCAGTAGTCACAAAAGCTGAGCATCACATGGCAGCACATTGCATGGGCACTGAAGCGTAGGTGCGGGTGATTTTGAATGGACAAATTTCCAAAGGTACTGGTCATGAGTAGGTGGATTGTGCCTCGATACATGGAGCTATGTGGTTGACTAAAAATACAGTAATACATGTTTTGATATTGAAGAAACGTGCTAACAATAGGAGTTTCAATACTCCGGCCACCTGAATCTCAAGATAAAAAAAAACTGTCATTATTCAATGCACGCGCTGCCGGCAGAGTGTACGTAGCAATGAAGTCGCGATGAAAATCGTCGCTCAACTAGAAGCGCTGCAGTCTGCAGGCGAGTCATTTTCATCGCAACTCGATGCACCCCTTCGCTCCACTTCGTCACACTTCCGCTTCCAGCCACTGTAACGTAGCTATGATGGGCAACCTAGCCTGAGTGGTGCGTTATTGGATTCATGAATATTGAGTGCATCCTAGGGAACCCTTTTAATAAGGCGTCGTCCTGCGCCACCTAGCCAGTTCCTGAAGAACTGCTCAGGCCACGCTGGTCATGCAGCCACAAACTCTCAAAATGCACCCCTTATTGAAATCACGGGTGGATGGTGTGATCTATACTAGCCTGGACATCGCTAGAGCTGTCCTGTACACGTACGGATATCTTAAAACAAGTAATTTAAGAGCCATATGCAGGAGCACTGTCTCTTCCTGCAATGACTATTGTCTCCTCCACGCACACCTTCACTATATTAAAAAAAAAAGCTTAAGATACGTTGATTCTCAGTTGATCATTGTTACTGTTGTAAGCAGTGTCATCAACAATCTGGAACTTCAACAATATTGACAATAGATATTAAAGTGCTTGTGTGTGCAAGCATTGAAAAAGAAAAGGTCTGAATGACTTTAAAAGAGTTTTATAAACTGCACGAGTACTAGTACCAAGCACTCGCTTTGTGGATACAGGAATGGGTTACGGTATGTGATGAGTGCCCACAGTAGTGATGCTTATGTCTAAACCATACACGCCTGCTCACTTACAACATTTTATGGGCAGGTATTTGTTTGCATAAAAATATGGGACTTCTCCAATGAAAAAAAAAATTCAAATGCCTTTAGAGATCCCTGCTTCCTTTCTTCAACTCTTGCGACTTTCTTTACAGCGCACTTTCTATCACCCTATCTGTATCCGTTATCTATAAAGTTCTTTCGCGCACATGGCTATCGACCACAGTTGTTAAAATCTTGAATAATATTCAATCGGCTATATTTAACCTATATTTCATCAACATGGGTGGACAAGCTTTATAGGACGAAAATAATCCCTGGAGAAGGGGAACAAGAGGGGCAAAGGACAAACACAAATCTCTTAACACAGATAGGTGACTGGTGCGCGTCCGAAAAAATCCGCCTGGTCCGGGTATCGAACCCGGAACCTCTCCATTTCCAGTGGAGCGCTCTATGAACTGAGCTAACCCAAGGGAGGATCCGGTCAACTCGTCGAAAGCCAACTCGTCGACGGCCGACTTGTCGACGGCCAATCTGTCGAATAGGCCAATTCGTAATAGGGCAATTCGTCGAAGGGAAACTTGTCGAAAGGGGCAATCTGTCGAAGTGCGATTCGTCAAATGGGTTGAATGACGGTCCGAGGTAAAAGTTCGTGGTTCCTTGTTATCTTATGACCTAATTTTTATTTGTGTTGGGACTAGGGACAGCGCCCTTCTTAGGTTACAAGACGGAAAGAAAAATTACAAAAGGGAGAAGGCAGGACAGTAGCTTGAGACAAGAAATGTTCATTTCGGGATCGTCCTTTTTTTTATTACATTTTGTAATGAGCCACCGCACACTGTCGAAGCGAAGCGGTGTGACCGGTGGGTTAGCATTTTTGTTACGATCTGCCGCAGACTGTCACCGCGAGGCGACATGAAAGGGTCGGCCGAGTAGGTTAACACGCGCCCCAGTGATACACGCGCGACGTAGTGATCGTCCCCCACTGCACCGCGAAGGCGGAGACAGCTGCAAGTTGTTACATTTGACAAAAAATAGCACACTGGAGGTCTATTACCGTGCGGCGATATTACGGATTACTATAGGGCAGGATTTGCTTCGAAATTTCGAGACAAAAATTATATATTATGGCTTTGAAACAGCGGCGACCAGTTGGCCTCTTCGACGAATTTTCATTCGACGAGTTGCCCTATGACGAATTGGCCTATTCGACGAATGGGCCACCGACGAGTTGGCGTCGACGAGTTGGCGTCGACGAGTTGGCTTTCGACGAGTTGGCCCAGACCCAACCAAGGGTTAGACGTCAGTAGAGCAAACGGGTTTTATCAGCTGCCACCAGTCTAACCCCAACAAGGATGAAGCTTGCATTTTAAGGCTATGATTATAATGCGATTAAATGCAAAGGTGCAAGCGAACTGGACAAGAATGACGAAAATAATCGTCATTCTTGTCCAGCTTGCTTGCACCTTTGCATTTAATTGCTTTATATTCAAAGCTTTATACGACCTTTATCTCTATAACATCTGTCTAAATAAAGTGAATACAATTTCCCTCGCCCATATTTAACATATTTTGGTCTATATGAGTTAAGAGACTTCGTATATGTTTATTGATAAAGAAGCCAAGATATTCAGCAAGTTAAAAATATATCAACATTACATTAGTTTTCATGACGCATCCTTAATATTATTTCTATCGGCATGTGTGTAGATATCCTGAATGTTTTTTTTTTGTTGTTGAAACAGACAACTGAAAAAATGTAGTCACTAAAAAGTGTATTTATATTATATATTTTGAAATCAGACTAGAAATATACAAACTAGCGATGGACACACTCACCGCAAACTGGACATTGTGCGTCGCATAATTGAGGTTCATTTTGCTGCTCCTTTTGCGCCTTCTCAAGCACTCGAAAAATACCGACCAAACGATTGATTAGCAAATCATGACAGAACGTCTATATTTCAATAATCTCAGCCAACGGACGGGCAGGTGCAAGTTGTTATCACATCTTGAATTAAACGTTGAATATTCAGATAGCAGTAAGTCACAAATCAACGAATAGCGTGATTAAAGTATACACATTTCTAAAAAAAAAACGCTCCCAGACCGCCGCCATGTGGCTGATGCTAATACGGTTGGTGCGACTCTCGCGCCCTCTATCAGCTAGAAATTTTCGTCTACTCTCTTGGACTGTGGAAACCCATTAAGCGCGATTCTCTACCAATCTTTTCCGGTTTTGCATTCGACGTTTTCTGGCCTCTCTTGAAAGTTTCTACTTAATTTTTCTGATGCATGCTGCTTGCCCATTCTGTGTTATCTCTTCCACTGTGAGAAATGAGGCTGGTAGGTGCCTTACATTCAAGCGTTTCTGCTCGAAATTTATGGGAAGCGAAGGAGAAAAGGGACGTCGAACGGCCCTCGACGCAATTTTGCGGACAAAGACAACTGGTCCCCCCCCCCCCCCTCCCAAAGATAATCCGCGTAGTGTCCTTCTCAGTCGTAGCTAAAAATAGTTGTTCGGGTTGGAGTCAGTCGCGCCAGTTCCTTTGTGTTGGTGCTGGTTTGAAAAGAGGAAGCTCTCCCCAAAACGTGCACTAAAACGAAGTCATTTTGGATTCCGTCCGATCATCAAGATGTGACAGTCGTCGACTGTGGTTGTGTTATTTGAGATAATTCTCAAATAAAGTCTTTTCAGATAACGCTGCATCGTGTGGTACGTACAATACATTGTTCGAATGTTAACACTTGCTAAATTGTATGTCCGTGTCCTGTCCATCAGTAAACACATCATTTGCGAGCGCGAAAAATGCATGCCTTTCGACTATCTTTTCCTGTAAATTATTTTCGACAGCTAACCGCTTCGTCGTTTGACATGGGGCTAATCGGGCAGCGCCGTCAAAACTTATCACAAAAAAGAAAAACAACGACAACTAACACTACATTCGCATTCGTTCTTTCGCGCGCGTACCCAAAAAAACTTGTTTACAATTTTTTTTTTTTTAGATGTGGCACAAGGCTTTCTTGATGTCCTCAGGGAAGTACGTACACCTTGAAACACAAAATACAGCAGAAAAAGACGAGAATTTAGCCGCCAGCAGTGTTTGAAACTGCGCCTACGAAGGCTGCGCCTATCGAAATCGCAGTCCACTCAGTTAGGGTTAGCAGGGACGCCGGTGAAAGTCTAGCCTCAAACCCAGTGACTGGGCTCGAAAACGGTTTGTTGTCCCTGGGGTCGAGTGTTTCTTGCAAGTGTGTATATTGGTTTCTGACAGATTTAGAGCCCGAATAACCAACGAGTCGAAAGATCCAACGAGTCGAAAGATACAACGAGTCGAAAGATCCATCGAGTCGAAAGATCCACTAGTGGATATTCAGTCTTTTTGGATGTTCAGACACGGTGGACATTCCGGCCTGGTTGGATCGTCCGTCTCATTGGATATTCAAACTCGTTGGACATCCCGCCTCAATGGGATATGCTTTCTCGATGGATATTCCGTCTCGCCAGCCACATGGCCAAGTAAATATCGTACTGGAGCGGCATACAGTCTCATTCCTCTGGCTGCGTGACTTGAGCAACGCGTTTAGTAATGTTTACGTATTTCAAGCTGATGGGTCTTCAAATTTGTTAAATATTATTTTGGTCGCTCAGGCGAATTCTACCAAGATGGTTAAATTTCTTTAACTTTGCAAAACATCTACAACTGCTGGAAAAAAAAAGACTTACAACTTTGCGGAGCTTAACTGCACAAATACCCAATATTTATTTTCGAAAGATGTTCTATGTAGGTTATCGTTTTATGAATACATTTTCTCACAAAAAGAGGCTTCAGAAATAACATGTAAGCACGTACAACGATGAGTGATTGGTGCACACCAGACCAACTGTTTGCACGAAAACACTACGTAGACGAAGCTTCGTAAAGTGATAGAGGCTCCCCTTTCGGCATGCGGCACCTTTCTCCACATCTTCAAAAGAGGACACCTTGGTCAACGGAAAACATGAAATATTTATTCACGCTATGCGTCATTTACCGACAACTGAAATAACTTTTACGTAGCCCCTGGGAGCACAAAAATATTCGCAATCCTGTCAACGTAATTGCAGACGTGCTGGTTGATGGCATCATGGTTACTGGTGAATGAGGCAAACGCATCCAATTAGTGGAGCCTCTTGTTTCTTGCCGAGACGGTGTTTTATGTTGGTCTTGCCACAGCGAGCAGGTCCAGCAAAAGAGCTTGGATTCGATTCTGTGGGGTATGTTGCGCATCCTGAAGGAATTCAGGTTCCTTCTCGCATTTTCTTTGGAAATTTGGCTGTCTTTTGGTTGGTTTTTCGTTTAATAAAGGCTTCATTGAACAGTTTACATTAGAAACAAAACTACCGGCAAAGCACTGTGACAGCAGAAAGTTTTAAAATTAGTCGTAATTAGTTAATTAAGTTTAATAAATTGTATATTTGCGCTTTCGGAAGACGCTTCCAGCAAAGCACAGTTAAGTTCATCGCGTAGAGCTGCCCGATTTTTTTAAAACCTCAGTTTGTTTTAAAAAGGACGCCCTGTATGTTTTTGCCCAAGGCAGCCGTTCTCAATGAGAAGCCAAGACACCAGGGATATTTATTTTAAATCCGTTACAAAATTACGAGGATCTCCCAGTTACTTTATTTCAGGTATGCTGTTCCTCACCGCTCGTTTATTCCCAAGAAAGCAAAGTCTCACCAGGGAGATTATCGAGGCAGCAAGCATCGAAGGACACATTGACATGTGTCAGCAGGCCATCTTTAACTCTCTCACAAAGAGAGCTGGAGTATTTAACCAAAAGTTCTCCTAGGCACCAGTAGTGAGAATTCTTTAATATTCTTTACTTTTGAATTTTTAATATTTATTTTTAAATAATTCCTAAATTTTATTGTGTTTTATTTGTGTTTTTATTTGTGTTTTTTATTTGTATTTTAGTAACCTGCATGTGAGATCGTCCTCTATTTCTTAGGACATAGAAAAAGAGGAGGTGGGTCTAGTTGCATAGAAGAAGAAGACAATACAAATTCAAGAGTTGTGAGTCAGCGCCGAGTGAGTGTATATTTTTGGTGTGTCTGAGTTTGCGAGTGTTTCTCTTGTGCGCTGTTTCGCTTTTCGACATGAACTACCAACTCGCCCAGTCAGCAGTTTTATCAAAGCAAAGTCTCCTAAGAAACATACCTACTAAACTACGAATTGCAAACATATTTTTTACCAGACTTACTTTCGGTTAAAGCTTGTCACACTGCGCAGCTCTGTAATATTCTACGTCTTTAAGTTTGCCGTATTAAGTATCCAGTCTCAGTGAACATTCCTACCTGGTTGGAGCTTCCGTCTCGTTGGGTGTTTAGTCACGGTGGACATTCAGACCTGGTTGGATCTTCCGTCTCGTTGAATATGAAGACTCGTCGGACATTCCGTCTAAATTGGACATATCGTCTCGATGGATATTTCGTCTCGCCTTTGACATGACCATGTAGGCCTTTCGACTCGTTGGATCTTCTGTCTGACACAATTATCCCTTTCCTGCGTGTTACTTCGATAAGTCAGGCAAGACGAAATGTCCAACAAGTCTGAATACACAACAAGACAAAAGGTGCCATCGAGCCTGAATGTCCAACGAGCCTAAATACCCAACGAGACGAAATATCCACTAGTTGATATACAGTCACGTAGGATACACAGGCACGTTTGACATCCAGGCCCGTTGGACATTCTGTCTCGATAATACCTTTCGTCTCGTTCTATATTCAAACTTGTTGGACATTTCGTCATGCGTGACTTATGAAAAGAACACGCAGGAAAGGGATCATCTTGTCAACGAGCAGGACAGGGCCAAGTCTCCCTTTTCTGGAAGGAGGGTGTTTGCGTTAGGTAGGCTACAACTGATTTGGTTTTGAAAGAATTCTCGTTATCAACGTACCTCGTGGTCACATTTCAAAGCAGCGAGATTGAATATAATAAAGTAGGCAATACTGTGAACAAAAAAGCTGATACTTACCAGGAGCTGCCAATACTTGTGCGTTCTTCATAAAAAAGCCACAGTTCATAACGTATCCGTCACGAAAAACCGTGTAATCTTCAGGTTTCTCAGCACATGGTGCGAGGCCTCCAGTGCGAATATGTGCTAGTCACACAGCCATTGTTGGACCCCGCAGCCAGAATAAACTTTATGATGCATAGGCTATACTGGGCATCAAATTTGCTGTGCAACGTTGTTAAGCGAATTCACCTAAATGCACCTTTACATAAAGGCGTCTGAAAGTGCGTTCAACCTAGATGCAAGAAATCAAAGCCGTCGGTTTTGCTTTGGGTTGGTGTGTCGTGTGACAGCCCGAAGATACCAACTCAGTCCCCTATACGAAGAGATCACACTCGACCCCCCCATATTTCACTCGCGGCTGAGCACTCGCTGGGCCGGCCGCCTCGATCGGCGCCTAATGTTAGCACCAGAACGAGACAGGGCGAAACATTAAAGGGTCAGCACCCCCGCTGCAGACATTTCGACTACCCTCCTCCAAATCAATGGTGACATCCAAAGGTAAGGCTCCGAAACACTTTCTTTGTCTTCCCTTCTGCAATACTCTCATCATCATCATCCACAATGGCGATCTAGACGCAACCGCGAAGCGGGTTTGCTCGTTTTCATCATCAAATGTCCGTGCACTTTGTGAACGTATTTCAACAGGCAGTGTGAATGCGCAAGTTTATTGCTGTGCTTCTGCATTTTGCGTTAGCATTTTGTAGGTGGCCGCCTTTTCGAGTGCGCGCTGGCTGTACTCCCTTTATAGCACGTACGGACTGTGATTTTTGTAAATTAGAATCGTCTATGCGGGGGGACAATTTTTTAGGGCAGTGAAGTCAAAGGCACGGGTACTCGAGATTGAGCGCCGATTACAGCTAGGCAAATGCACTACTCTCTCCGGAAATTTTCAAGAACGCAAGGCTACTTGCGTGAGCGCATGGCTCCGTTTGGCTGCTTCGCACGAGAGCTTGTTTTAATAAGATCGAAAACATGACTAGTTCGTTTCACTTTAAAATCTAGAATCTAGAACTTTAAAATTTTTACTTAAAGCTTAATGTTTTCTGAAAAGAATCTACACATAATTTCATGCAAATCACCGCTTTTGAAAGATATTTCTTCAGTTGCATTTGGCATTGGCGACCTTTCCATGCGCGGTACAGCCAATCGCAATTTCGCTTGTCTTCAAGATTTGTCGAAGGGCAATTAGTACTTACTATATGCACTACGGCAAATCTTTGGAACAAGCCATACTTGAATCAGCGTTGGTACTTTGAAATAGTCAAAGACCTAGACATATAAATCTTCTATCTGCTTTCCCCTTCCCATAAAACTCACAGGTTGATATACTTTGCTTTGGAATAAAAAAAAAACAACAACAAAAATGTTATTTATTTAAGAAGCACGAATCGCATGGTCCACATTTGAAACCTGAAGAGTGGCTTTGGTTGTGGTACAGAAATACATTGGCCCATCGTACTGTACAAAACTGGAGGAGATAGACAGGATCTCACATATGTCAGTAGTCTAAGATTAAAAAAAAAAGAACATTGTGGTCGGAAAATTTTAATATATTTTCTTTTTCCATTCGAAGTGTCACAATTTTTACTGGCGAGTGGTTTTTCGGGGTTTATCGAATTTATCACAAAACATGGAACCTTAATTATAACGCATTTTATTTCGGAGCGTATAGTGAGAGATAACTTAATAAAATACGAACAACTTAATAAAATACGCCGTGCGTCGTCTACTACGGGCGCACGTTCAAAAGCATGGATCTCGACGACGCAGGACCGCTTCCGGCTGAGCTGAGCCCTCCTCATTAAACGCTTGCTGCTTTTGTAGTCGTTTCTTCCTCCTAGATGTTGCGTTTTATCGTTTCACATGCATGGAAATTCAGCAAAGCGATTATTATTAAGTCGGATGCTTCCTCAACCTTTGTGCTGCGGTTTGTATACAATCGCTGGTCTCGTATATTTTTGTTATCACGCACAAACCATAGCTTTGATAAGACATAAAATGTCGATTGGATCTGTGGTGTAATTAAAAATTAATCCGACTGATCGCTAGGTTTCAATTGACTATTACCAATTGATAAATCCGCAAGTTGATTTTTCGCCGGTCACATTGCATGAAAGACGATAAAACTACACTTTGTTTTACTATTTTTACTATGTCGGCATTGCCATATTGCATTCCCATTTTAAGCTTCATATTGTGACGCCTACAAAAATATGAACTCGGGAAGCATTTCAAAGTGAAGTAATTTTTAAGAAATCATTTAATGTGTATAATGACCCTCGATGACAATCGCAAACATGCTGAAGTGGTTTACCGTGCAAGCCTGTGTCCTAAAAGAAAGAAAGACGCCAAAAATATTAAAGCAGACATTTTTTTTTTACTTTGTCCTTACATTATTCAGCACCAACTGTCGATTTAACGACAAAAACAAATATCGCGATTAACGCATCACTCGAATAATCTGAAGATTATTCGATGAACTGCACAGTCCCGATATGCGTTACGTGAACGGGGGGAGGGGGGTGATCGGAACGGGGGGGGGGGGGGGGGTGATTGCAAAGTCTTGTGAGAGTCGCTAGCCCTCATCAGTAAAAAGGAGTCGCTGCGACCGATGCCGTCTCTGTCGTTGTGCGGGTCGTGTGTTTGAGTGGCAGAGTCTATTATGTCTGAATAGAAGATTATTTAGTCGCAAATTTATAATATTAGTCTTTCGACCTCCGCGGCCCTCGCCGAGAAAATTGAAGAGGGTGAACCCACACTATGAGAAGAGAATCTAATACTGTAAAACCCTTTATTTTCCCGGCCCCTATTTTTCGCAATTCGGTCAAGAGGACACGATCGCGACAACTAAATTCGTAACCATCGATTTCACAGCCCAGAGTACCCGTATTGTTTTATCCGGGAATGAATTCATTGTTTTGTTTTATTTCCATGCTGGTAAATCGATACATCTATTTTAAAAGAAACACATATTTAACACGACTAGTGCAGCTCACCCGAAGACAGTTATCCGTCGAGGTGATCCATGCTTCCCAAACGTCTGCCCAGCTAGAGCAGACGACGCATTTACACGAGCGATTATTTAAATTTAAGCCGCACGCTGGTAACACTATTCGGTCTTCACTCAAGCACCGAATGGTACCGCACCATTTTCTGCTAAAAATATTTCGCCACCCATACTGTGCGACAGAATAAACGCAAGAATCTACACCGTCTCGCGCGCGAACGTGGAGTACAGAGGCCTAGAGAGTTGTAGTGGGCTCACGAACGGCTCCGCCTGATGCGTTTGATGTAGACGCGGCGGTGGAGCTGTAAGCGTTTCCTCCTGAAACGTTGCAGCGCACATTGAACAGACCAGGTCGGCTAGGCGGCTCTTACCAATCGCGGGCAGCGGGCAGGAGAAGTTTCAGAAGGAATCTACTGCTGTGCCTCCGGTGTTTTCGACATCGGCCGCTTCAGCGCAATACATGGGGGAGGTAGGGCGGTGAGCTCACTACCCAACTTCTAGGGCACTGTACGTGGAGAGCCTATAGGACGGACATACTTCTATTCCCGCTTCGATGATGATGATAGTGCGACAGTATACCGCCACCTCTATGTCGATATCGATGCTAATACACCGTTTCACCGTATACGAATGACTGCGTCGGATCCACCTAGCCATCCGAATAATTCCAATGCTGTGTAAGTGTCATGTGGTCGTGCTCCCCACCCGTTGCAGCTCCCCTCCCGAAGATCACGTGACATTCGCACGGTGTTGTGGTGGCTCTGAAGCTTCGTAGTGTTCGCTGCGGTCGATTGAAAGATGAAACGAAGCATATAATTTCTAAAAAAAAAACAAAAAAAAAACGAACAAACATGGATTAGAAACGCGAGATACAAAACAACGTGCATGAGAAGTAAAACAAAAATACAAACAAATAAACGAAGTCGCTAACGAACGGGTGATACACATTTCAATAAGCAGCTGGTAATAAAATGCAGTTAGTGAAGGGACATGAATTAATGACCGATAGTAACCCTACAATTACACGAGCCAAACGAACAGCAGCAGTTGTATGAAAGTAGCACTGCATCGAAGCTACGCAGATGAGGGTTAATTACTTTTAAACAATTTGACCAATATATTAATTGTCTATTTTAATCTGACGCCGACTCAAGCAAATGGGCGCACCGATTCAAATGGATTACAGCTAGGGGGGGAGGTCCATAATGCCCGCCCCACCCCCCCCCCTCGAAATGTTCCGTTTTTCTGGGGCCTCCCCTCGCCTCCCCCTCACACAACATTCTGTCATGGGCACCCCCCCCCCCCCCCCCCCCGCCCCGGATCAAAATCCTGGCTACGTGCCTGAGCTAAGTCCTGGGCGCTTTATTTAGGTTCAGTATGCGGAGATGCAGCTGCCATTTCACGTATGGCGACGCAGGTGTCCCGAATTTGGGTAGCCTCATTTTCTGCGAGGCAACGTGTCATGGCACGCATTATACGCATTATTCTCTATTGCTATGTCATAACTCATAAGTGACTACAATGTTGACGCCTTTGAATCACGTTTCTGGTAGTTTTTTGTTTTTTTTTATTATTTCAGAATTATTGTTGTAATTCAATTACAACAAATAATTGACTGGACGTGATTGAAAAAAAAAATGTTTTACAAGAGAAATTTTAAAGACATCAGGAACTCTAGAAGGCTTTGCCTATACGTATAATTCGTTTCAAATGCCCGTAAAACCGAGGGTTCAGTATAGAAATTACAGAAAAGAGGCAAGTGAGCTGGTGAACTTTCAGCATTGTAAAACCCGAGACGTATGACAAAAAGGAGAAGAAACAAAGGGAACAACACAGACACAGACCTGTGTCTGTGTGGTCCCCTCTTTTTCCTCTCCTTTTTGTACTACATCTCGGGTTTTACAATGTTGGAGGTTTCAGTATACTTTTCTTTGATGACGCCGCTAAGAAACAGTGTGATCTGTAATAAAGTTGCAAGAAAGAGCAAGCGAAACGTGCCAGTACCTGAGATACGTGCGGACTGTGCGGTCTTTCTTATAAGCGGCCGAGTCTTGAGAGGTAGACAATTCCTAGAAGTGTGTAAAAGAAAACAAAACAAACTTGCCATTTCAAGATGTTTACTCTGTTTTCTAAGGGTCTAGCGTAATCCAGAATATATATATATATATATATATATAGATAGATAGATAGATATAGATATTACACAGCTACATTTCGTTAAGTCTCCAGGAATAGTTACCGCGTGGATTCGACAACATATGTCTTGAATATGTAATAGGAAGGCATATTCAACGCTATGTTCGCTATATTTTACTGTACATCTAAGGTTGCGCAAAGTGATTTGTGCTGAAATTACTCTCAATCGATCTCAACCGTTGGTTTAGAGCACACTGGCTTTTCCGACCAACGGAAGCAAAAGCGGTAGTAGTACGACAGGTTCCGATATTCGTAATACATTACAAATTCCGTTGCGTAACGTTTGAGCGTTATGTCATTTCTTTATGCCGTTTAACGACGGCAACTCACACTTTCTTAGGAGCCAGAACGCTCTTACCAGCGGTTTGTTCAAGTGGAATCGTGGACCTCACAACAAAATCAATGGCAAGTCTTTTTGAACAGTTTGGTACGCACTCTCTTCCTGCCGGACATGACAGAAAGTGTCAACCAGCAAGGGGACACGGCTTGTCATCCCGTCGAGCGAAAGAAAAACACCCACAACGTTAAGCAGGGTTCGTTTTTCGACACCACGTGAATAAGAACCCGATCTGACAGGTTTCTCTGAGAGCGGGCCAAGATACTGTTCGCAGATGGTTCCTCTGGTGACGCGAGCCTAAAGAAATGGACATACCTGTTATACGAAACGCCGTTTGCAAACGAAAATGAAGCGAGAAAACGCCGTACGTTATTTGTAAACAAAACGAGAAAAAGTGGATTTTCTTTTTTAAGACAAAGTCCTGCGGCGAAGTAGGATCGGATGCAGATTGAACGCGTGATCGTCTTCTCTTCTACGATGAAAGAAATAAACAGCCCGCTTTGCCTTTGCAAATTGCAAGTTATTCTACTGCTTACACAAGCTGACACCAACCGGTGATTGAATAAACTATAAGAAAAAGCGAATGAGAGGCAGTGAATCCTTACATGCGATTTGCAAGTTGCTGAGACGTTCGCACTAAACTTCTGCTCGACCGTGGTATCGTGACCCAATTAAACGTTTCAAACGCCCAGCAGGAAGCTTTGACGCCACGCCTATTCAGCAGCCGAATAAGCTCTCACTCTCACAAGTAAAGAAACGCGAGTTTTTTTTTCAGTTTTTCTTTCAGTTTTTTCTACGTACTTTCCACACCCGGCAGAGATGCGCGAATATATAAGAGACGCCAAAATAAAACAAACATTCTTCTGCTCTAGATTTTTTTTTAATTATTATTAAACAGAGAAGTTCGCTTGCTTGCGAACTGAAGCTGCAGCATTGTTCACAAATTCCCTTAAAAATATAATTTATAGCGTCTTTTGAGATCGTCGCCAGCCTCTCTTACAAGCTTCTCAGTGTTTGTATAGCTATATATACCGAACGGAACATCAAGGCCTCTTTTCATCGAGAATCTCTCGCTCTTTCCTCCACTCGTCGTGTCACTTACTCTCATTTCGACGCTAGCGCCTCCTAGGCTGCCATTCCGCCGAGCGCCGCTACAGGTGACTTCTGGTAAAACCTTGATAGATTCGTGCTTTCTGCGTGATTTTGATTTGCAGCTTTCGTGTTTTGGCTAGTATACGAGTTGCCGGTGTCCTTGCCATTTTTCTACTGGGTATATCTTTCCATTGCTTCACGTCTGGAGCAGGCACGCTAGTGTTGTCGAGGCTTCGGCTGTGTATCTGCTGGACGATTCGGTTCCAGATAAGACGCCATCTTCCCGGTTTATAAACATTCATTCGATGAAATTGAAATGCGAGACCGATCACCCTAATCTTATTTGCTCTTCAGAAGACAGGGCGATAAGGGCGCACGCGTTTCTGGCATGAAATGCCAAGTCGTGATTATAAGCTGCGAACAGAGTTAAGCACACCGTAGTTTCCTTGTCGCAGTTTACAAACGTATCGACAGCAAATATCCCTGCTTGTGCCGTTTTGTTTCTGCCATTATACACTGAGGTGACGACGAGATGAAAAACGTGAATGGGCGTTTTGTAAACGTGCGCAACTGATTCAAAAACGCCACATCATAGCGACAGTTTCCTAACGTTTCTAAAAGCAAAACACGCGTCATGCGCTCTACCGATATACAAAAAAAAAAAAAGTTCGACGGGCGACCCACAACGTAGTCCTTATACGTATGCGGGACGCCGGAAATGGTGTGCAGAAGTGGAAAACCGAAACCAGACGGACGCTCGCCCAAATTAGTGGTAGTGGAAAGGGGAACTTGGAAGAGCTAGAGGAGGATTTTTCTAGAGGGTAAGGGGGACGAAAATAATCCCTGGAGACGGAGAACAAGAGGGACAAAGGACAAACACAAATCTCCGAATACAGTCTTTAGTGTTTTTGCTTTTACCACGCCAGCTGGGAGCGAGCTTGCACACCAGTATATAGGCGGTGACCAGGTCTGTATAAAACATAAGAAATGCACGGACTCTGTTTTTGCTTTATTTTTTATATTTCACCAAACCCGAAAGTAGCTCTAAAAAATCACTTTTAGCGAAACGATGCTTGCGTGCTTAGTTTCAGGCCTGTGTACACTTCGAATTCGTACTTTGCATGATGTGGCGAATGCGCTGGTTCTAACGGCCGCACCTTGTACAGTCGCCGGCCATATGAGCTCCCCCGGCCGAACGCCGACCGGATCAGCGAAACTCCCGCACGCGGCGCGTCGAGCGTTGCCGCGTTTTGGGAGCCGGGCTATTGGGACCAAACCATTCCGTTATCAAAAGGGTGGACGCATAGCTTTTATCAGGATTCCAGCCTTTAGAAGGGTGAATAACAAAAACATGGCCGATTAGAATTGCCGTCTTCGGGTGTTGGCCCCAAGTGTTCGGAGATGATGTTATAACTGCTGATAAACTGGAGCTTGCTTTAGGCGTAGATAAAGCAGCAGTGTTCGATCGATGCTTACAAATGTAAAACCCCTATGTTTGATATGATATTAGGCATGCCCACAATGATCCCTCGGCAGCGAGAAGTGGCCACCTAATATTTTTAAAAAATTGTTATTATTTTATTATCATAGAGCTGGCAGTGTCGTACGTTTCTAATTAACCTGCTCCTTTTCTTCTTAATAAGACTATTGTCTTCCACATGCTTCGCATATAGGGTTATTCTTTTAGTTAGAAACTGCTTTCTTTGCTTCCTCGTAGCGCCGGCGCTTGATATGAGCTCGGCTGATGCGCCTGACATCCCATGATTAAAAAAATACGGTTGATAGTTTCCTAAGAAGAAAGGCAAGAAAAATACCTCTATAGGCCCTGCTACTGTTTGTATAAATTCCATTTATACAGGAGAAATTTAGCAATAAAACATTTCTAATAAAAAATTGGTTGTGCATTTTATATTTATTTTATTTAGTATTGTTTTTTATATATCCGTCGCCGAGAGTATTACAGTGGGGGCGTAGACGAGTATAGAAGGAGTATGAAACAAGATAGCTCAAAATGGTATCAAATAATATAAGAAAAAGGTGAACACTCAAACGTATATAATAACGTTCTTCCAATAAAAAAATTAAGTGAACAATGAGAAGTTCTTACAGTGAATTGGGCGGTACGTTCCAATCGCGAAAGGCCTGGAAAGAAACAAAACTTTTATTAATTAATTTATGTCAAGATTTTTCACGTTTCTTTTAATAAATATTTTGGCGAAAAATGTGAGAAATTGCCTGGATATAAAAGAACTAATACCGCCCGGGGATAAAGTAATGAACATGATACAGGAACTTAAAACGTCGGTATGTTTGCCATAACTATAAGCATCGCCTTTCGAGCTGAAGCTTTAGTCAAAATATGCTCTTGCAGAAATTATAATAATGTGATACAAATATATTTGCTGCGGCATGGTATTAACATTTATCGGTTTAATTCTTAGCGATTTTGGAGTTACAGGCAATACAATCGTAGCCTAAAATTGGTAAAACGCAATAAATGTAAACAGGTCGAGTGAAATATTCCTAAACTTGCAGCTTACAAACTGCAGTATGTCGTGGGCCCTGGCGACGTGTGTCTTCTCTTTTCCAACAGTTTGAATCTACAAGACAACGTTGTGTGAAGATCATGTTCAAACCAAGAAAAGGCGATCTTTTTGTTAACCATAAAAAAAGATTTTCAGAATATTTATCAGTTATTTCGCAACCTTTATTCGTGAGAACTAATGCTCGGGAGTTTTTGAAACGTTTGTGTCTTTTGAATTCCTTTCCTTGGCGTTGAACAATCAGGGAGGCTTCCATATTCTTGCCACTTTGAAAAGAGTGTTATCAAGTACGACGCGATAATCTCGACAAAAGAAATTTGATACCATGTTGGAGATGCTACCAGGAACAGAATGTGTTCCTAGCTTAAAATGGCTTAATATCTTTTGTATTCCGTTGTTATATAAGATAAGGGTGAGCACGTTAGGAGGCTCTCTAGTCTTCCCGCCCCCAGCGGGAGCTTCCTACCTTGGGCAACGCTTGGGCGTCCAGTGTAATTTGGTGAGGTCCCTATATACGAACTGAAACGATGCGCGATTCCCCGTCTTCCTGCTTTCTTTTCTTCCTTTCCCCTCCGAGGGCGATCCTTCTTGCCCTCCTTCCGTGCCGCACCCGCACCGTAGCCATTTTTGAGCGAGGCAAACAAGCGGCGCGTAGTCGTGCGCGCCTCTGCGTGCCAGGCCATACTTGTTTGCTATTGCTACGATACACTATATGATGCTTATTTATTTTTAATATGGAGACAGTTTTCGTTTTGACATGAAGAATCTATCGCTTGTGCTCCTTTATTGGAGCTCTAGAGAACGGAGACGTCTCAATTGGCACATGTAGTAACGCGAAAAGAGTTGGAGTCATTCGGGTGCGAAGACAGGCTTTCTGCAATTCCGCTAAACGTAAACAAATAAAAAAAAGCGAATGTAGTTTTGAGTATTTTGCGACTTTCACATGCACTGCAAAATATAGTGCGTTACCTGTTTATTGCAGCTAGTGCTGAGAGGAGTCACATTATTTCGTTTTATTCAATTTATTTCCACCTTAAAGGGGCGGTGCGACGATGTTCAGAATTTGACCAATTAACTGCGGAAATTCATCTGTGTCGCCCATCGAACGAAAAACAAAAAAAACATATTTTCTGGCCAGCGCTAGTTTTTATGTAAATAAAAATAATACAAACCGAAGGTCAAAGTGCCTCTCAACTCTCCACGTCACCTTTCGAGTGACGTACTCTGGGGGATAACTTGGTTTCCCCTAGGGTTCTCGTTTCAGAGACCCCAGCCGCTTCCTCCGCGATTATCGACTTTTAAAAGATTAGCATCATCGCAGGTCGCGGCGAGCGATAGACACAAAAGACCGGTTCACTACGGGGGGGGGGGGGGGGGGGGGGCGGCGAGTGCAGCAGCGGAGGGAGACAAGTTTTGTTCACTTCCGCGTATCCCCCCGAGTACGTCACACATCAGTTCCGTTAATCACCACACAGGATCGGCAGATCGGCAAATATTTCGTTCTCTTCTTTGCAATTATGCACCGGAATAGCAGTTTTTCGGGGAAAGGTGACGCGTTTTTGGTCACTTGTGCTTGGATCAACAATATAGAAAATACTTCCAATTCCTTCAATACTAAAATCGTTGCACTACAACTTTAAATACCCGGATAGGGTACTAAAAAGGGGGGGGGGGGGGGGCCGTATAACGAGGAATACAATGACGGGCCATTAGTAGCGCTCTAATAGGACACAAAAAAGGAACACAAAACAAATATATATAATGGGCTAGTAAGAGGTCGTAAAACACTGTTGGAGCATTAATGCTAACTATGGAGGATGGTAACTTGTTCCATTCTGTGATGGCATATGGAAGGAATGATTCGTTGGACGCGTTAGTTTTGCCAAAAATTCGTTTAATAGCAGAAGATTTATTCAGGTGGGATGATATTTTATCGGGGGGGGGGGGGGGTGAGAGCGAAGCGTTCATTAGTTTTAGACAATGGTAATACATTTCATATAGAAGGCAAAGACGAGAAAGTTTCCTTCGGGTGAGTAACGGTGCAAGACCAAGTTCACTTATAAACTGGAGATGTGGTAATATGATGACAAGATGAATCGGGTGGTTCGATTTTGTGCGGACTCTAAATGCTTGATTAGGTACGAATGTTTCATATGCCATCTTTCGGACAAGGGGGGAGCGTCTCGCCGATTACGTCCGATGAACCTGAGGGTCTGGGAAGACGAAAATAATCTCTGGAAAGGGGAACAAAGGGGGACAAAGGACAAACACGAATTTCCAGGTTTAATACCCTGACCGGACGGGACAAAAACAAATTCCCGGGTTCACTGACCGGACCAGGCGGATATTTTCTCTTGCACACCAGTCACCTAGCTGTGTTTTGGAGATTTGTGTTTGTCCTTTGTCCCCCTTTGTTCCCTTTCTCCAAGAATTATTTTCGCCATTCTTGTCCAGCTCGCTTGCACCTGTGCATTTAATTGCACTATAATCAGAAAAGGCCTAGGAAGCATCTTCAGAAATGTCTTCGATGTAAATTTTCCACAAGAGGAGTTAGTCGAAGGCCAAGATATTTTCACATTGATACTGATTCGATTATTTCTTTGTCAAGAGTATATTGGAAGGATAACGAAGACATTTTAGGAATGAAGTGGACTAGTTTGCACTTAGATTTGTTAAGCAATATCAGCCATTTACCGCAACAGCTGTTAATTTGTATGAGATCACTTTGAAGCAAAAGATTATCGGTGTATGATGTGATGGTGTTATAAATATCGCAGTCATCAGCGAAAAGCCTTATTTGGCAGGAGATGTTATAGGAAAGTTCGTTTATAAAGATGAGAAAACGCAGGAGTCCAAGGACGAACTCTGTTCTCCACAAAGACGGACCTTCGAGTGGAAGTAGGTGATTGTGCTCTCGTTTCGCTGCGGGACCCGGTCTTGCATTCTTCTCCAGCGTTCCGCTGCTCGGGTCTGGCTAACGAACGTTCGTCGAAACTGGTACTCGAGATCTTCCCACGACGCAATTTCTGCATAGCGTGAGCGTAATCAGTCTTTGGTATCTGCCGTCAGATGTGATTTTGCCGTCCACAGGAGTGTCGGCCACTTGTGAAGAGTTGCCCTCCTTCGTAGGTTCTCAATCCAGTCTCGCGCAGCTGCTGCGTCCTCGCTTCCGTCGAAGTTGGATATGTTCTTACTGAGGTGAGGCATCACCTGAAACGTCGCCGCGCCGCTCACGTCCGCTGTTCCTGACTGCGCCGGAAGGGCGAGTCGTCCCAAGAGGTCCGTTAACAAACCATCTTTTTCTCGAATCATTCCAAGAGCTCGCGCAAAGAAAACTTGCACTGTGGGTCGCTCCAACCGGACGCTGATTGCACCTAACTCGTCGATCCCGGGTCCGAGGGTTTGGATGCCTGACACACTTGTTTGCTTGTGTCACTCTTCGGTCCGCTTTTTCTTCAGACGAGTTGGTTGATAATCCACCTTCTGATATGTTGTCGATTTATTCTTGAAAATAAACGAGGTCTCGGCAAAAGGGTTTTTGGTAATTAAAGAAACACTGGGTTTAATATTCTCGATAGAATTTTAGGTTACAAGACTGACACTATTGGTAGTCGCGTGCCACCATCGCACAAACACTCTCGCTCTAGTCTCGCAGTTACACTGGCGCATAGTTCTTTTGCGCAGATTGGTCTCGCCCATGGCTGTAACCCGATGCCGCGTCCGGTCAGCTAGTCACGCCTTCATGGCGCGGAAATCAAAATCCACTTGCGAGACCTTGGTGCCGAGGAGCTAGAATAATCACTATCTTCCGAGAACACAACCTTCGTGCTCTCCGAGCTTTTAGGAGTATGCCCAGCGAAATAAAAGAAGAGGGCGAAACACAATGGCGCTCGCTTGGAATGCGCCCGGCGAAATAAAATAAAAGGGCCAAAACAAAATGGCGGTCGCTTACACTACGAATGTTAGTAAAAAGAACTCAATGAGGTTGGATTTTATAGCGTGGTTTGACGTAGGCGGCAGCTGATTAACGTTTTGTTTACTTTTCGTTTCATTTGTTATGCATTTTGCTCTAAAACAGACCGTGAGTCTCGGTCATAGGAATAGCGCTTATTTTCAGTGTGTACTTTAATAAGGCGCACCTTAAAAGAGACGTTAATTGTTTTTCCATACTCGAAAAGTATGGCTTGGGCTTGCCGCACTTAAGCAGAAAAATCATCGCGGACGGCAAAGCCGCTTTCCTATAGCTTAAACCCGATGGCAAAGATACTCGATTTTTCGTTCAAACGAGAAACTTTGACCATAAGTAGATGTGACGAGCCGCAAAAGACGACTCGTGCGGCTCGTGCGAGCTCCGGTGCCGCGCGTGCGAGCGCGAGAAAAGGAAATAAAGAAAAAAAAACGTTCTGTATGGAATCTCGGAGGTTGACGTGTTTTTCCTGAGCTTGGAGCCCATTTCTCTTAACGACCACAACAAACGTCACAGTAGATCTGCTCTTGCCTTCTTAAAATTTATCTAAGCGGTGTGTTCGTTAAGGATTTGGGGATCCAACTGGATGTCCAACTTTTGTTAATAGAAAACAAGTAACTTTTTTTTTTTTTTTTCTGATCGACTCCACATTTCGGTCAGTGCATCAGGACAGCGAAAAAATAACACATTACTTGGTCGAAGTTGGCATTGGTTATCACCACATTAGTTTTGAATATTAGTCAGCTCAACCGACAGGCTGGTTGTTGAAGCAGAGCCAGACAGCATTTGCCTTGACTAGCTCTGCCTTATAGCAGTTATTCTTGCACACAGTTGACCTACTGAAGCACTTGTGCTTTTTTGTTCATTTTAGAGAGCAGTGACTTTAGCCAGCATGTCGTTTTGTGTAGTCTCAATTCTCTAAACAGTAGCTAGAATGCTAGCAATAGCTTCAGTTTCTATTGCTAGCATGATTTATTCAGACGGGTGTGCGTTATTGCTTGTTCGGCGGTGACGTTGCTTGTTCGGCTTGCTCGGCGGTGAAGGCACTTCTTCCTGCCTGTAAATAGAGGTTTAGTGAATCGTAGGCAAGAACTGCTTTGCTAGAGGGAGCTCCTGCCGTCACTTTCATCATGGATTGAGCACGCGCCCGTAATGCCCGCAATTTTAAGCACTCTACAAAAACTTTCCATCTCTATCTCAGGAGTTATGTTCAGCAAAGGCGAATTCATAGGCGGAGGCACATGGCTTTAAGATTTGCTTCCCTTCGCGAGTGCTTCCATACTGAAAAAAACAAAACAAAAAAACATTTGAAATTCAAACGGGTTGCAAACTGGTCGACGCATTTGAATTAAACGTTTGGCAAACTTGTCGATCTTCTTGGATCAAACGTGGCTATGGGATACGGGCACCCGTTTGATACGGGTGCCCGTTTGATACGGGTGCTCGTTTGATACGGGTGCCCGTTCGACCAGCCACGTGACCACACATTTGAACGCGCCATTCGGAAAGGCTAATTATATGCTAGCCCTAAATTGGTATCGTCCTGAAGGTTGGCGATCTCAAACTTGTTTAAGATATCCCGAAACTCATCAGCCTATTTATAACAGGGACGAAACACGTAGAAAAATGTGCTCGCGCAGGTGCTTGCAAATGGGCAGGAAAACAGACACAAAAAATAGTTTTCAATTTTCATAAAAGTTTATGACAGCCTATTCCGTAGACAAGTACAAAGGTGAAAGCGATCTGTGAAATGTCAAGAGGCACTCTAAGCTTTTACACAACTGAGAAGATTGCAAAGCAAAAAAGAACCGAAGTAATTCTCGACTATAGACCTTTGCAAAAATTGCCTTCTGCGCGCTGCCATCTTTGTCTGCTGGGCTGTGGAACGCCTTCTGAACATGCGCTGTTGGTCTGCTGTGCGGTATATCGGATGCTGCGCATGCGTCCACAGCTCAGTGACTCAGCATTTTCCGCCCGGGCACTTCGTTCGAGACTGCCGGTGAAAAGGTCTATAATGGCAGACTTTCGGAAAAATTATTCTCACGGCTGCCGCGAGAACAGACGCTGTATAATTCTATAGATAATCTCGGCGTGTACCCGTAGAAGAATGACCAATCGTTGCCGACAAGTAGGTAGGAATGCTCTTACCATAATAACAGCGGACTTGAAAGATGTAATCCAAGATAAATGTCGACACGGTCAGAGCAGAACAACCACACACACTAAAACGAGAAGGAAGGCTCCTTGAAGTTTCAACACGATGCGGCGCACAAGCTGTCATTTTCCGAACCCAACCAAACCGCAAGAATTCTTGACTTCTTTGAAGAATCGCTTGTTGCCAATATACGCGTAGGACTTTTCGAACATTTGGTGCACATCCCATACGTTGTCGAGAGACATCCTAATAAGACCGCAGGGAAAGGCGGTAGAACGAAGCCAGCAGGACAAACGAAGTTGCAACGGACAACAAGCAGACAAAAAAAAAAAAGAACGACTGCCAACGCGCGCGCTGCCGGATCTGGCTATGCTTATCAGCGTGTAACGTGCCCTCTCCTCTCTCTGGTCACGTGACAAAGCTGACCAGAGAGGAGGGAATGGGGCGACGGCGAGGTCAAGGCGGAGAACACCGGGACACCCCCCCCCCCCCCCCCCCCCTCTGCCTGACCTGACACTCTCCTTATGCAATCTATATAAAAAAAAAAAAAAAAAAAACTTGCGGCTGGCTTTTTGTGGCAATGCAGTCCTTGCTAGGGGAGAGGGTGCATCGACTGGTGTACACGCGCTTTCATCCTCTCTTGGAATTGCCACTGCACGCCGCGTTTGCAGCCTCCGAAAGCAGGCGAAACGCGCGCATTTCAGCACGCTGGAACGCTGGAAATGGCGTCGGCCAGAAGCTCGGCTTGCGCCCGAGCCAAAAAAGCACCCAGCGCGAGCTCGTAATTTGACTGCTGCAACGGTGGGCCTGCTCACGCAATGCTCGATATTCTTGCAGCCACGTGTTCGCGCGTTACCTTCGTTGAGCCTTGAATTAAGGTGAAATGGAGTCTAGATATTTATTCTTTCACGCGGTCGCGTCCTCTGCGCGAGAGACTTGAGCTGAATAAGTATATTGAGGCAACAAAGAACGCCAAATTTTTGAAGTTCTGTCAAAAATATCGGCTCCCCAACGTCGCACGTTTACGTATAAAAAAAATTGCTTATTGCAGTTGCAGTATCAGCGAACATCAGCGCAATCAAAATGTAAATATCATTACTTGCATTACGCGGCCGATTGTAAACCGATGAACCGGCGCTCCCGCGGCTTACCGGAAACAGGCTGCCACGGCTGAAATAGGCGTGCTCATGCCGCCGATCGGTAAGTTCAGTATCAAACGGGCTCCGGAGAGCCGTTTGATTAAAGCGATACAGTTTGCCGGTCACCGGTCACCCGTCTGTGCAACATGGTCGCCGGTTTGAGCAAACGTGCGACAACTTTGCTCAAACGAGTGTCCCATATGGTTAGACGAGTGACCGGTTTGCCAAAGGAGTGACCTGCTTGCCCAAATAGGCGTCCGTTATGGCTCATACGTGGGACCCCTTTGAACCATACGGGCGACCTCTTTGACAAAGTGGTGACCGGTATAGCTAAACTGTTACCGGTATGAACTCGTTTACTCTCATATAGGCGACAAATGTTTTTTTTTTTTTTCAGTAGGGTCGTAAAATGAAAGCAAATCTGAAAGTTAACCTCTCGCGTATGTTTTTGCTTCTCCTCACTGGACGCCATATGTGAGGCGACTGCTCTTTGCTAATGCTAGGGATGAATTCTTACTTATGGTCTCTCAAAGAAGACATTCTTGATGGAGCTCAATATGCGTGTTGGAAGCGTTGTAGAAGCTTGCCGTCAACACGTGCTCAGCAGCAGCGAGCTAAACTATGACCTCCAGTGAATACCACCTTATATCATTTTGAAAGAAAGAAAAATTTGCAGATTCACCATCACTGAAGTTAGGCAAGAAAAAAAAAAAAAAAAAAAGACCGCACAACGCGGGCAAACTTGAGACTTAGGAAATCGCTAGTCGTACCAATCGTTTCGCCAAACCAGCGGCTTGGTTTCCTTCGTTTTCATTTTATACGCACCGAATACTACCTGCAACTGTTTGCTTGTGCACGGAGGAATATGTGACATCTCTTATTTACGGGCCTCATGCATTTAACTACCCATCAAATACGCTTATCTCCCTTGGAAGCAGTCTCAAATTTTCCGGCCATTCTGGTGGAGTTATTGCTTTCATTGCTGAAGACTTTCTTTCCCTGTAAGGACGGTAAAAAGCTTCTTTCCTTTTGCAACACTGTTAGTGCAATTCACAGCTCAGTAAGGTGGCATCACTTTGCCGCCCAAATCGTGGTAAAAAAAGAAAAAAAAAACTACGGCCGGGCCGTAAGGAACGGAGCAACCGCCATACCTTGCACGAAAATTGCGTCAGTTCAAAGCAGAAAACAGAATCGCAAGGGATCAGGGGAAGGTAACGGTGGAGTGCCGGTCCCCGATCCCATTTAGCGAGGGGAAAGGGAAACGTTTAGTGGGCAAATGCATGGGTGAGGTAGAAGTTTTCTTTCTTCTTCATTTCAAACAATGGTTTGCGCTGCCTTTGAGTATATAGGGAACTTGAGGTTTGGGGGTTCATGTGGAGTCAAAGCCCGACGGACAGAATTTGGTCCGTGATGTAGGCCTCGCGTCGAAAAGAGACGCCGTGCCGTTTTCTATGTGAATGTTGAAAAACAAACTATTTAGGTGTTCCAGAATTTAATTGCGCATGAAATATATGTGTGTAATTTAAATGAATCATCGTCTTTCGCAAATTGTTTCTCGAAGCTTTTTTTTCTTTTTTAATAGAATGACACATTAACTATTAAATTTAATAAATCAAGCTTAGAAAAAAATGTATCTATTTAAATATCGGCAATGATGTCGCGAGGCCTTTTATAGTGTTTTTATGCGCATTTTAAGCCATGAGACAAATGTATTGTGTTTCACCTAAGCAGCACACATGATCTTTTTTGTTAATTCTTGAGCAATAGCCAATGTCTTCTTTCTGTTTTTGTTATTTTTTATACGAATAATTTCGGAATGAATAAAGAAAATGACCTGCACCAAAAAATCATTTGTTACTTTTCCAGCTACCACCTCGCCTGCCGGGTTGCGCTGTAGGCCGTAAAAAAACAAAAAAAAACTACCGGCATTTGGGGGTGAAAAGTTTCTGCTCGAAAATGAAAAAAACTAGAAAAAAATACAATGCCATTACATCGGGGAAAAACCCCGATGTAATGGCATTGTATTTTTTTCCTTAATAACGAAAACGGTAAATTGTTTTCCCCGCCATATCCGGCTTACGAAGGATTCAAATTACCTCTAGCTGCGCAGAACTAATATTTTGGTATACTTATCACGTTACGTCGAAAATTTCAATACCACCCGGTCTTGAAATAATATTTATATTCATTCGAGCGTCTCAATGTTTTCCTTGTCCCCCAATTGTTTACCGGCGAAATGCATTTAGGTAATAAAACCATATTGTATATGTATTCGCGACGGCGTACACGTATAAATGAGCCATTAGTTTGTTTTGCTCAACATGAAGATAAAAAATGTAGAACCTTGAGCAATCTGGTTTGCTATATATAAATATACACAGGGTGTCGCAAATAATATGAACCAATCTTAAAAAAAAAAAAGAACGAGCACTTTATTGAAGTAAAACCAAGTGTATGTTGTTTCAAGCGTCTTACGAAAGTGGAAGAATTTTTCTTCGCGCACCTGATTGTTTCAGTATTTCAGATTAATTAGCAAACTTCTTAATTATTCGCTTTTGGGTTGAGGTGTAAATTGGAAAGTTGTAGGGCGCATTATGAAACACCTGCTTAATGTGTTTGTAACATAAGACGATTTGCGCGCTTCTGTCTTTTTTAACCAAAAAAAAAAAAAGCCCGCGAAAAACAAATGAAAGACGTTTATAATATTTGTAACGCCGAATTAGAGCTCAGCTCTTCAGAAAGAGGAGGCCAAGGTAGGGAGAGGAGGGTATGCCCCCCCCCCCCTTCTAGTCCGTACCCTCCTCTTCTGTTCCTCTCCCATTTAGTGAGAAGTTTTCGCTAAATTTCTCGCTAAATTTAGCGGGTGCAAAATTAGCGGGGAAGTCTTTCCGCTAAATTTAGCGGGGAGTTTTTCCGCTAATTTTAGCGGGAATTTTTTCCGCTACTTTTAGCGGGGAATTTTTTCTGTTAAATTTAGCGGAGAAATTTTTCTTCTGAATTTAGCGGGGAGATTTTTCTGCTAAATTTAGCGGGGAAATGTTTCCGCTAAACTTAGCGGGAAAATGTTCCCGCTAATTTTAGCGGAGAACTCTTTCCGCTATATTTAGCGGTAAAATTTCCCCGTAATGCAACGCGTGGTGACGTCACGAGTAACGTCACTCGTGACGTCGCACGTTACGTCACGTGTGACGTCATTATAGGGAATTCCCCATAATGCAACGCGCGGTTTCGCCGACAGCGACGCCGCTGAAGCCGGAAACGGGCGCCTAAGAGCTGCGCTCTAAAAGAATATCATGTGGCAACGCGCCTGCGCGTCGCACTTGCAGCACTCTTAAGGCCCCTACGCGCATTTGCGTTTGAGTACTGTGCGTTCCGTAGCGGAAAGCGGACGCATTGCGTTGCGAAGAGCGCTTGCGACAGGCCTGTACACACAGTTGCGGTGACACGCAGTCAACCACACTCAAGAGTCAATAAGAACGCGCTACCGTCGGTACCGTCTCACCAATTGTAAGCGAAATCCACAGCAACATAGCGGCAGCCCGGCGACAGCGTCGAAGTGTTCGATTTTGGGACAATCCCGACAGCTTCCTCGACATTCTGTCCAGCTTGAACCGTTGCAGCCTCGGAAAAAGCAGTCCCCAGCGCTCCTCAAAACGAAAAAGAAAGTTCGGTGAGCGGAGAACCGGATACGCCTCGCCGAGCAGCGCGAGTCAACATGTGTCCCTTCTCTCCTTTCGCGGCTTATGATTCGTCGAACGCACCGCGACGCTTTCGAAAGTGGAGCGATCCTCTAGTCCTATAGTCCGTTGCGTCGCGCTACCGAGCGTTGCAGGACGCCGCGGGTCGTACCGTAAGCGACTGCTCCTTGCCGCAACAGCGCCGCAACGCACTGAAATGCGTTCAAACGCGAATGTTTTTTTTTGGGCCTTTGGACGTGCTCTGAAAGAACGAAGTTCATCTTATCAGTGGCGTGCTGTCCGAGACGGGGCTTTGCGGCAGCAGGTGCTCGCGCTTACCATCGGGGCCTGGACCAACGTAAAGCCCTGCCTTGTTCAGCGCGCCAGTGGTAACATCAGCTTTGTCACTTCAGGGGACGTCTGAGAGCGCTGCAAGCACTACGGGCAGTCACGTTGTCACGCGAACTTTTTTTATATTTCGCGGGCTTTTTTTATGGTATTGAAAAGAATGTTCGAAGAGCGTACCATGTAGTAAACACCTTATTTGGGAGTTCCTTAATGCGCTCTACAACCTTGCAATTCACACCTCTACCATTAAAAAAATATACTAAATGTCAGATAATTAGTTTGAATTATTAAATAACTACATTTACTAAAACATTCGTGCAGTTTCCTACGACACATGCTAAAAGAATGTTGTCATGAATGACAAATGATCAGGCAATAAAAGACTGAAGGAAACTAAACGTTTAATGGGGCGATCTTGTGCCCAAAACAATATAGAAGGCTACAGTCGCGGGCGTCAAAGCGGAGAAGGAGTAGGTTCGGGCGCTGGGGCGAGAATGACCCCGCCTCGCCACGCGGAGCCCCTTTTGTACACGCGTGGCTCCTGGAACAGTCGGTATAGATGGTTTGTCGCGTAGAACATTCGGACCTCGAAAAAGAAACCCTATTCTCGAATTTACCAAAACGCGACGTTTCAACATTTACAGAAATACAAAAAGGTGCGACCGCTTCCAGGCATCGAACCTCGGCCCTTCGATGCGTGGGAGCCAAGCTCAATAACCATACGGCCACGGGCGCCCCTCCCCCCCTCCCCGTCCCCCTCCCACTCCCCCTTTAATAAGAGCATCGTCTCGATGCAACGTGCAAGGAAACAAAACAAAGCGAAACAAACAAATGAATGAAAAAATACAGAGGCTGGTAGAATAGTCCTCTTGAGCGTAAGCAGGAGATCACAGTTCAGTCTTATCGAGCGTAGTACCGCTTAAGGCGCACGACATAGACGATTCAGGTCATGATAAGCGGCGTGATGACGTTCTTGTTCAGTTAGGCATCACCTCGTAGTCTAGATCTCCCAGTCGACGAAGTCCTTTGTACGGTCCGAGGTACCTTTTCAGCGGTTTCTCGCTGAGGGCGCGGCGGCGAATGGGTGTTCACACCGACCCCCTGTCTCCAGGCTGGAAGTGAACGTCCCGACGACAAAGGTTCCAGCGGCCAACACCCACACGTTGGTGGTTTTGAATCCGGAGTCGAACAAGCTGGCGGTCTTCTTCGGCCCGTTGAGCAACCACCAGGGCGTCGTCAGTTCCCGTCGTTAGCAGGCCCGTGGGGCAGCATCCCGTTGAGTATTGTCGTTACCTTCCGACCATACAGCACCTGGAAATGTGTAACTTCAGTGGTCTCTTGAACCGCAGTGTTGTAGGCGAACACCTCCTCCCACGTCCTGTGCTCTGCTTCAACGTACATGGAAGTCCTGTCGACGATTGTCTTGTTAAGTCGCTCCGTCAGACCGGTGGTCTGCGGGTGGTACGCCGTGGTGCGAAGATGGCTGGTGTGGCTCAAATTATAATTGCTTTCGTCAGCTGCGCGATAAACGACGACCCCCAATCCGTAATTAGCACTTCGAGAGCGCCGTGCCTAGGGACGATGGACTCGATAAAAATCTTGGCGATTTACACCGCAGTTCCCGTCGGAAGGGCCTTGGTGTCGACGTACCGCGTTAGTTAATTGGTGGCGAGAATTATCGAGCGGTTTCCCGAAGTTGATGGTGAAAAGGGACCAAGTAAATTCATTCGAAATTGCTGGAATGACGTAGACGGCGGAGTGATTGAATGCAGGAGTCCTGCCTGCTTTCTTCTTCAATTTCATGCATCGCTGCCACCCTTGGCGCGATCGGGTGTTGAGGTGAACGGTTATCGAAAGCTGAGTTCAGTAGGTGAGCGGTTATCGAAAGCTGAGTTCAGTAGTACCTCTCGTGTATCCTTTCCAGTGTCCGAATGTAGCCAAGGTGTCCCTCCATCGGGTCGTCGTGGCAAGGCTTCAAAGATACCTTCTCCAAAGCCGGTGGGTACCCCCAAGAGCCATGCCGAGTTGTTGTCGCCGACGTTCTCTTTATAAAGCATACCTTGTCGGATGGCGAAGGACGGTAGAGCTCGCAAAAAGACTCCGGCCCCCTAGTATGCCGGTCCTCCAGGTGCTCGAAGAGTGAGCGAAGCTATTGATTGTCCCCTTGAAGTTCGGCCATATTGTCGGCTTTCACTGCGCTGCGAAAAACATCGTTCTCGTCATCGTCGTTAGTGCGCTCGGACACTAATTCGACGGGGGCCCTCGAAAGACAATCGGCGTCACTGTGCTTGCTGCCACACTTGTAGACCACAGTCATGCCGAATTCCTAAAGTCGTAGACCGCACCGCGCAAGGCTTCCCAATGGGTCCTTTAAGTTTGCGAACCAGCAGAGTGAGGTTTATCCTGGAACAACCCAAAACGGATTTAAGTACAGGTACTGGTTGAACTTGGATATCCCGCAGACGACGGCAAGGGACTCCTTCTCGGTCGTTGAGTACTTGATTTCTGCCTTGAAAAGCGTCCGACTGGCGTTAGCAATTACTCGTTCCGTCCTGTAGTTGAACCAATACTGCTCCAAGTCTTGTAACACTTGCGTCCGTGTGAAGTTTGTTTTCTGCAAATTGGTCGAAGTGGCCGAGAATCTGAGGCGCCGGAATCTTTCTTTTCAACACACCGAAGGCCCGTTGCTGTTCGTCTGTCCACTCAAATTTTACGGAGCCCTCTTTGAGGTATGTCAAAAGTGTGGACAGCTTGGCGGAATCTTGAACAAACTAGCTATAATAGGTACGGAGTCCTATAAATCTTCTTACAGCATTCTTGTTAAATGTCTTTGAAAATGTGGCTACGGCACGTGTCCTCTCGGGGTCAGTACGAACACCTTCGCCGCTCACAACGTGGCCCAAGAACTTCAGTTTCCCATAAGCAAATCTACATTTTGTTGGCTTGAGGGTGAGTCCAGCGATCTTGATAGCTTGGAGCACTGTTCGGAGTCGTCTCAAGTGCTTCCAAGTTGCTGTCTTACACCAAAGTGTTGTGAAGGTACACGAGGCATTAAGACCGGCGAGAACGGTGTCAAACATACGCTGGAAGGTCGCCGGAGCAGTGCATATCCCCGAAGAATATCACTTTAAATTCGTACAACCGATCCGGAGTGATAAACTGTCTTCTCGCGATCCCTTTCGTCGACCTCAATTTGCCAGTATTCACTTTTTAGATCCATCGGCGAAAATTATCTGGAGTGGCGAAGTCGGTCCAACCTGTCGTCGATGCGAGTAAGCGAATAGGCATCATTCTTAGTCACAGCGTTAAGACGAGGATAGCCCACGCAGTACCTGAGAGCTCCGTCCTTCTTCTTTACGAGCACGACTGGTGACGCCCATGGACAGGTTGAGGACTGGATGATTGTCGACGAGCTTTTCTTGAACTTGCTCTTGAATGACCTCCGTTGCCTTCACGGAGACTCGGTACGGTGACTGGAGGAGAGGGAGCGCGACGCTGCCACCTTGAGGTGGCAGCAAAACGTTCAGTAAACTCACCGAGAGGTTCAAGCAGCGATACTCACTCTGGAGCAGGAAGCTTCAGATCGATGTCCATGTCCGTGTGTAGCGTTCTCTTGGGCTGCGATGATGACATGTCTTCGGAGAGTGCGGTGATCACGGTAGAGTTCCGGAGTTGCTCGATGTTGCCCACGGCGGTATTTTTGGTAAGGTATTGCGGCTCTTGTCGGAGGTTTGTAGCTAGCACTGTGGAACGTCCGTCGTGAAGCATTGTTAGACCTTTTGCGACTCCCTATCTCCTTTCCAGAAGAAACTGGACGCTGTCCCTCAGCAGAAGACGCTGGAAGCTGCATCGGACTCCACGAGTATCAAAACCCTCGACCGCGACGGATGGGTTACATGGTCGGCGAGTACTCGAACAGGGCTGATTTTACCGTAGAAACTTCCGGCTTCGTGACAGGTTGTCAGAGTGTCAGCCTGTTTCTCCTAAGTCAAATATAGCACCATACTCGCACAACTAGTTCATTCCGAGGATAACAACCGTCGCACAGTCCTGCAGGATGATGAAATTCACCCGACAGGTTTCGCCATGAATCTTGATGCGGGCGGTACAACTTCCAACGGGTGTAATAAGGTGCCCTCCGGCGGTGCGTATCTGCGGGCCATCCCACGGTGTAGTGACTTTCTGGAGGCGTCGAGATAATCTCTCACTTAGAACGCAGTAATCCGCTCCGGTGTCTATATGTGCGGAAGCGTCGTTTTGATGCGTGGCGTCACAAGAGATTGCGCTCTCTGGCGTTCTTAAAGGCTCTTCATGTCGTCGGCCTACGGCAACTCCACCTCCAGGGGTTGCCGCTCTTAGTTTTCCCGGCGAGACAGGGGGACAGGCTCTCACGGCGGGATCTGTGTAGAGGCGATGTTGGGCGGCGGTTAACGGCGAACGGAACCCGCAGTGTGGAGACGGTGCCGGAATCTGAGGTCGGCATCTTAGGTCGCCCTCACTCACCCTCACCCTCAGAGCCACACTCACCTGAGCCCTTCACTCACCCTCACCCTCACAGCTACACTCACCTTCAGCCCCTCACTCACCCTAATCCTCAAAGTCACACTCACCGTCAGCTCTTCACTCACCCTCACTGAACCTCATGGCCCTCACGCCTCCACGCACTCATGGCCCTCACGCCCCTCACGCAATCATGGCCCTCACGCCCCTCACGCACTCACCGCCCTCACGGCCCTCACGCACTTATGGCCCTCACGCCCGTCACCGCTTTCACGGCTCTCACGCCCCTCACGCACTCATGGCCCTCACGCCCCTCACTCACTCATGGCCCTAACGCCCCTCACCGCCCTCACGGCCCTCACGTCCCTCACGCACTCACCGCCCTCACGGCCCTCACGCGCTCATATCCCTCACGCCCCTCACGCACTCATGGCCCTCACGCCACTCAGGCCAGCTTCAGATGGGGCAATTGCCCCCGTTCACACGCAGCAACCGATTGCTGCAATTTGCCATCTTCAACATGACATTTTAATTTTCTTGCACAATTTAGACGCACAATTACGCGCTATAAACGTGTTATCTAAATCTCGTTGAGAATACTAATGCATCTTACTGATGCAGTTTATTTCCAAAAATGATCAATTTCAAACCAGAACCAAGTCTTTTGTTGTCATCATCACAGGCACGAGGAATCACGAGAAAATATCGCGCCCCTTATTAGATGCAGCCTCTTCAAACGTCTTCGAATTGCTCCGAGTTGCTCGTTTGTTTCAAACCGGACCTGATCTCAGCAATTCGTGTCGATCTAGGGAAAGCTAGAGAACAACCCGGCGGCAACACCAAAATTGCTGAGAAAGTTGCTCCGTCTGAAGGGTGCCTCACGCACTCACCGCCCTCACGCCCCTCGCGACCTCATGGCCCTCACACCCCTCACGTCCCTCACGCACTCATTCCACTCATACACTCACCGCCCTCACGCCCCTCACACCCCTCACGCACTCATGGCTTTCACACTTCTCACGCACTCACCGCCCTCACCGCCCTCATACCCTTCAGGCACTCATGGCCCTCACGCCACTCACCGCCATCACGCCCCTCACGCACTCATAACCCTCACACCCCTCACGCACTCACCGCCCTCACGGTCCTCACGCACTCACGGTCCTCACGCACTCACGGTCCTCAGAGCCCTCACGGCCCTCACTCACCCTCACACTCATGAATTTTCCTGGTTCCGAAACTCCCTCACCCTTACCTCACCTGTGATGAAGATGAGTGAGGGTGAATGAGGGCCCTCATGAGTGGGGTTTCCCAAGGTATCCCGGAGATAGCGATCTGCGGAGGTATTCGTCGGTGTTCCGAGGGCGAGAGAGCATACCAAAAGCAAAACGTCGCATTGGAAGTGGTTTGGCGTCGCGGCTCCGTGACTTCATGTGACGTCACGAAGCCGTGACATCATTTCTGTTGCCACACATGAAAAATCCACGGGACCCTAGTCATAAACAGCTTCGTTGTAAATCACGTGAGAGCATTTGGAACCGAAAACAAGCTCACGAGGTGCGCGAAGAGAAGACGAACTCCGCTGCGTATAGCCCTACTTTCGATTTGCGATGATACCCCTTCAGATATAAACTCTCGCGTAAATCCACAGAGAGGACATTGCATTTTTTACATGCTTTGCATAAAGTAACTTTGCTTTGTGTGCGTCTAGACAGCGAGGAGTTTGTCAGCCCCAATAAACTTCTTTTGTCTCTGCTGTGTAGAATTCAACTTCAACTTCAACTTTATTGGTTGTCTCCATGAGAAAGTGGGAGGGAGAAAAAAAAAGCAGACTGTTGTCGCTTGATATTTTCTGCTCCCCACCAGCAACATGAGAAACAATTTTACATAATAGTGACCCGTAAAACAAGGTTTACGTAGGAGCAAAACACACAACATTAAACAGAAAAAAAAATATCAAACATACATTGCGAACATTTCTTGCAGGTGAGAGGTCCCACCAAGAATAGGCACAAATAACACTAGGGAAGCAATGAACGAATATCCTTTCTGCTCAAACTCATAAAATCCGTGTAACCAGTGCAGTACGACTACTAGCCATGTGTCTTCAATGTGCATCACGCAGTTGTAGTACGCGACCGTATGCCTGCCTGTACAATGTTTATCAAGGTCGAAACGGTCAGGGGTGGTCATTGATGTCAGGATCCCTGGGTTCTACAGTTTGACGTGCTTCGATCTGTGATGCGCTAAAACATTCAGTCACCGATCTCACTGGGTGTTGCATCCGATACAAACTTCCTGACGAGGGTTGTTAATTTATATTAAATTAAATGCGCGAGGGTGAATTTGTTATATAGGAAAATCTTTCGCTCTGAACGTAAAGGCCTGAAGCTTCTTGGCGAGTATGGTTCCAAAGCTCCCAAGAGGAGGGGAGGTTATATGCTTTGCAGGTTTTCATAAGCACAGTCTTGCATTTTCGCTTTTATAAAAACGATTATCAGGACGCCGTTCTTTCAAGCGGTCAAAGACCCCTCGCTCCTCATCGTGTTGATCGGTGTCTTCAAATCAAGCTTAACTAAAATTTGTTTGGCTGATAAGCACTGGGCATATACGTTACTAACACAACTAAAAAGCCAAATGTGTCGAAATTCTTCCCTGTAGTTTCTTACACACGCAATGACAACTTGGGAGAAGTGTCTTACCCACTCAGTACTCGTTGCTAGTCGTCTATGCATGCTTTACTTTTCAGACTTTCATTTGCCAAACTGTCCTTTCGGAGATGTATGTACACTTCCTAGTCCAGATTCTTTCTGTAAGTTGTTATTGCTGATATACCATTCTAGCTTTGTTTCAATGTGTCAAATCCTCACCACATGTAGCATGAAATTGTGCCTTTTACCCTTTCTAACTAAAAAATAATAAATACACATACGTGCACACACCCGCGGCTCATCCACACTTTAACAAAGAAATTGTTGTGATTTCCTTCTTTTAAAAAAAAAAATAAAACGTGTTACAAGTAATGGCGAACACATGTAATGCGTAAATAAAATATAGAAAAGAACGCGAGGCAATCAATGCAAAACCACAGTATGAAAAGGAAAACTGCCACTCTTTACACCTGTCTGAAAGTTCGGAAAATTCTGAAGAATTCAGTAGTCCTTACAAGTAGTCCTTACCCACTCAGCGCGATTCTCTACCTATGTTTTGCGGTTTTGTCTTCGACGTTTTCGGGCCTCTCTTGAAAGTTTCCACTTAATTTTTCTGATGCAGGCTGCGTTCCCATTCTGTGTATCTTCCACTGTGAGAAATAGGGCTGGTACGTTCCTCCATTCAAGCGTTTCTCCTCGACATTCACGAGAACCGAAGGAAGGAACGTCGAACGGCTTTCGGCGCGATTTTGCGAACAATGACAACTGTTCCCCCCCCCCCCCCCCTCCCAAAGATAATCCGCGTAGAGTCCTTCTTATTTGTAGCTAAAAATAGTTATTCGGGCTGCGGTCAGTCGCGCCCGTTCCTTTGTTTTGGTGCTGGTGGGAAAAAAGGAAGCTCTCCCCAAAACGTGCACCAAAACGAAGTCATTTCGGATTCCGTTCGATCGTTAAGATGTGACTGTCGTCGACTGTGACTGTGTTATTTGAGATCTTTCTCTAATGAATAATTTTCAGATAACGTTGCGTCGTGTGATGCGTACAACACATTTTTCGAATGCTAACACTTGCTAAATTGTATATCCGTGTCTTGTCCATCGGTAAACACATCATTTGTGAGCGGGAAAAATGCATGCCTTTCGGCTATCTTCTGTTGTAAATTGTTTTCGGCAGCTAAGCGCTTTGTCGTTTGACACGCGGCTGATCTGGCAGCGCCGTCAAAACCTATCGTAAAAAAGAAACAGCGAGAACTAACATTCCATTCGCCTTCGTTCTGTCGCGCGCGTACCCGAACAAAACTTGTTCACAATTTGTTTTTTTTTTAATATGGCACAACGCTTTTTTGATGTCCTCTGGGAAATACATACATCTTGAAACACAAAATACAGCGAGAAAAGTCGAGAATTTAGCCTCCAGCAGCGTTTGAAACTGCGCTTACACAGGCTGCACGTATCGAAATCACAGTTCACTCGGTTAGGGTTAGCAGGGACGCCGGTGAAAGTGTAGCCTCACGATTTAGAGCCTGAATATCCAACGAATCGAAAGATCCAACGAGTCAAAAGATCCACTAGTGTATATTCAGGCTCGTTGGATGTTCAGACACGGTGGACATTCCGGAATGGTTGGATCTTCCGTCTCGTTGGATATTCGAACTCGTTGGACAACCCGTCTCAATATTATATACTTTCTCGATGGATATTCCGTCTCGCCTGCCACATGGCCAAGTTAATATCGTACTGGAGCGGCATACAGCCTCATTCCTCTAGCTACGTGACTTGAGCAATGCGTTTAGCAATGTTTGCGTATTTCGAGCTGATGGGTCTTCAAATTTTACGTCATGATGGCGCTTAAGACGAGGACAAAAGGGAGACTTGACAACACGGAGCGCTACTTCAACTGTTTATTTTGAAAAAAAGAGTGCGGGGGGGGGGGGGGGGGGGGGGTCGGGCATATATACACTCAAACCGCGTCCCCACCATTTGTTTAAAAATAAACAGTTGAAGTAGCGCTCCGTGTTGTCAGTCTCCCTTTTGTCCTCGTCTTAAGCGCCATCATGACTTCAAATTCCCAGTACCAACTAGCCCAACAATTTGCATTGGGTCTTCAAATTTGTTAGAAAGTATTTTGGTTGCTCAGGCGAATTCTACCAAGCTGGTTAAATTTCTCTAACTTTGCGAAACATCTACAACTGCTGAAAAAAAAAAGTCTTACAACTTTGCGCAGCTTTACTGCACAAATACACAATATTTATTTTCTAAAGATGCTTTATGTAGGTTATCGTTTTATTAATACATTTTCTCACAAAATAGAGGCTTCAGAAATAAAATGTAAGCACGTACAATGATATGTGATTCGTTCACACCAGACCAACTGTTTGCACAAAAACACTACGTAGACGAAGCTTCGTAAAGTGATAGAGGCTCCCCTTTCGCCATGCGGCACCTTTGTCCACATCTTCAAAATAGGACAACGGGGTCAACGGGAAACATAAAATATTTATTCACGTTATGCGTCACTTAACGACTACTGAAACAACTTTTACGTAGCCCCTGGGAGCACAAAAATATTCACAATCCTGTCAACGTAATTGCAGACGTCCTGGTTGATGGCATCATGGTTACTGGTGAATGAGGCAAACTCGTCCATTAAGTGGAGCCTCTTGTTTCTTGCCGAGACGGTGTTTTATGTTGATCTTGCAACAGCGAGCAGGTCCAGCAAAAGAGCCTGGATTCGATTCTGTGGGGTATGTTTCGCATCCTGAAGGAATTCAGGTTCCTTCTCGTATTTTCTTTAGAAATTTGGCAATCGTTTGCTTGGTTTCTCCTTTCAAAAAGGCTTCAATGAACAGTTTACATTAAAAAAAATAACTACTGGCGAAGGATTCGGACAGCAGAAAGTTTAAAAATTAGTCGTAATTAATTAATTAGGTTTAATAAATTGTATGTTTGCGCTTTCGGAAGACACTTCGAAGCAAATCACAGTTGGTTTCATCACGTAGAGCTGTCCGATTTTTTTAAAGCTCAGTTTGTTTTAAATGGGACGCCGTGTATATTTTTGCCCAAGCCGGCCGTTCTCTCTGAGAAGCCAAGACACCAGGGATATTTATTTTAAATCCGTTACAAAATAACGAGGATCTCCCAGGTACACTTCATTTCAGGTACGCTTTTCCTCACCACTTGTTTATTCACAAGAAAGCAAACTTATTTTTTACCATACTCTTACTTTAGGTTCAAGCTTGTCACACTGCGCTGCACAGTAACATTCTGTTCCTTACGTTTGCCATATTAAGTATCCAGTCTCAGTGGACGTTTCGACCTGGTGGGATCTTCCGTCTCGTTGGGCGTACAATCACGGTGGACATTCCCTCTCTATTGAACATATCTTCTCGATAGATATTCCGTCTCGCCTATGACATGACCAATTTGATCTTTCGACTCGTTGGATCTTCTGTCTGACACGATGATTTCTTTCCTGAGTATTCCTTAGATAGGTCGCGCAAGACGAAATATCCAACAAGTCTGAATACACAACGAGACAATAGGTCGCACTGAGCCTGAATGTCCAACGAGCCTAAATACCCATTGTGACGAAATATCCAATAGCTAATATTCAAGTACGTAGGATACTCAGGCACGTTTGACATTCAGACCCGTTGGACATTCTGTCTCGATGGTACCTTGCGTCTCGTTCTATATTCAGACTTGTTGGACATTTTGTCTCGCGTGACCTATGGAAGGAACACGCAGGAAACGGGTCATCGTGTAAACGAGCAGAACAGGGCGGTGCCTCAAAAAAAAGGTCAAATTAGTCGTTAGTTGTTTATACAACAGGAGGTTAGTCTGCCAGAACATGGCGACATTGTTACCCACTGTAATAAGCAATTTAACCAATGCAGTACGACTGCTAGCCTGGAGTCTTTAACGTGCACCACGCAGTAGTGATAAACGACCGCACGCCGGTACGATGCTTATCCAGATCGATAAGCATCGTACCGGCGTGCGGTCGTGTATCACTACTGCGTGCCTCACTTTTCGTGAACGAGGGTGTTTGCGTTAGGTAGGCTACAACTGATCTGGTTTTGAAAGAAGGCGAGTTATCAACGCACCTCGTGGTCACATTTCAAAGCAGCGAGATTGAATATATTAAAGTAGTCATTACTGTGAACAAAAAAAGCTGACGCTTACCAGGAGCTGCCAAAAATAGTGCGTTGTTCATAAAAAGCCACAGTTCATAACGTCTTTTTCACGAAAAACTGTGGAATCTTCAGTTTTCTTAGCAGATAATGCGAAGCCTCCAGTGCGAATATGTGAAAGTCACACAGCCATTGTTCGACCCCGCAGCCAGAATAAACTTTGGTATGCATGGGCTATACTGGGCGTCAAGTTTGCTGTGCGACGTTGTTAAGTGAATCCACCTAAATGCACCTTTACATAAAGCGTCTGAAAGTGCGTTCAACCTAGATGCAAGAACTCAAAGCCGTCGGTTTTGCTTTGGGTTGGTGTGTCGTGCGACAGCCCGAAGATACCAACTCAGTCCCTTCCACGAAGAGGTCCCACTCGACCCTCCCATATTCACACGCGACTATGCACTCGCTGGGGCCGGCCGCCTCGATCGGCGCTTAATGTCCGCGCCAGGACGAGACAGGGCGAAACACTGTAGGGTCAGCACCCCCGCTGCAGATATTGTCTCCCCTCGCCTCCGCCCCTCCAAATCAATGGTGACATCCGAAGCTAAGGCTTCAAAACACTTTCTTCGCCTTCCCTTCTGCAACGCCTTCCCTTCTGGAATGTCGTCGCTTCTGCAATACTCTCATCATCATCATCATCATCCACAGTGGCTTTCTAGAGGCAACCGTGAAGCGGGTTTGCTCGTTTTCACCATCAAATGCCCGTGCACTTTGCGAACGTGGTTCAAAAGGCAGTGTGAATGCGCAAGTTTATTGCTGTGCTTCTGCATTTTGCGTTAGCATTTTGTAGCTGGCCGCAATGTCGAGTGCGCGCTGGCTGTGCTATCTTTAGAGCACGTACGGACTGTGATTTTTGTAAATTAGAATCGTCTATGCGGGGGACAATGTTTTGGGGCAGTGAAGTCAAAGGTACGGGTACTCGAGATTGAGCGCCGATTACAGCTAGGCAAATACACTACTCTCTCCGGAAATTTTCCAGAACGCAAGGCTATTTGCGAGAGCGCATGGCTCCGTTTGGCCACTTCGCACGAGAGCTTGTTCTAATTAGATGCAAAACATGACTACTCTGTTTTACATTAGAATCTAGAATCTAGGACTTCAGAATTTTTAATTAAGGCTTAATATTTTCTGGAAAAAAATCTGCACTGAATTCATACAAATCCCCGATTTCGAAAGATATTTCTTCACTTGCATTTGGCATTGGCGCCCTTTCCATTCGGTGTACAGCCAATCGCAATGTCGCTTCTTTTCAAGATTTGTCGTGGGGCAATTAGTACTTACTATTTTCCCTACGGCGAATCTTTAGAACAAGCCATACGTGAATCAGCATTGGTACTTTGAAATGACCAAACACCTGGACATATAAATCCTGCATCTGCTTCTCCCTTCCCATGAAATCCACAGGTTGATATACTTCGCTTTCGGATAAAAAAAAAGTTATCTAGGAATCACGAATCGCATGGTCCACATTTCAAACCTGAAGGGTGGCCTTGGTCGTCGTACGTAAGTACATCGGCCCATCGTACTGAACAAAACTTGAGGAGATAGAGAGGACCTCACTTTTGTCAGTAGCGCAAGATTTAAAAAAATGGTAACATTGTGATCCCAAACTTTTAATATATTTTGTTTTTCCATTCTAAGTGTCACAATTTTTACTGGCGAGTAGTTTTTCGGGGTTTATCGGATTTATCCAAAAACACGAAACCTTAATTATAACGCATTTTATTTCGGAGCGATTAGTCAAAGATAACTTAATAAAATACGAACATAAAACTTGTAATAAATCGCTATTCGAATCGAGACCGAACCGTGTCGCCGTCGTGCGGTCGTAATTGGAAAAATGCGAAAGCGGGGATAGCGCCGTGCGTCGTCTACTATGGGAGCACGTTCAAAAGCATGGATCTCGACGACTCAAGCCCGTTTCCGGCTGAGCTGAGCCCTCCTCATTAAACGCTTGCTGTTTTTGCTGTCGTTTCTTCCTATTAAACGTTGTGTTTTATCGTTTCACATGCGTGGAAATTCAGCACAGCGAATAATATTAAGTCGGATGCTTCCACAATCTTTGTGCAGTGGTTTGTATACAACCGCAGGTCTCGTATATTTTTGTTATCTCGCACGAACCATACCTTTCATAAGACATTAAATGCTGGTTGGATCTATGGTTTAATTAAAAATTAATCCGACTGATCGCTAGGTTTTATTCGACTATAACCAATTGATAAATTCGTTGATTTTTCGCCGGTCACATTGCATGAAAGACGATAAAACTACACTATGTTTTACTATTTTTACTATGTCATCAATGGTCTATTACATTCCCATTTTTAAACATCACATTGTGACGCCTACAGAGATATGAACTCGAGAAGCCTTTTAAAGTGAAACAATTTTTAAGAAATTATTTAATGTGTATAAACACCCTCAATGACAATCACAAGCATGCTGAAGTGGTTTACCGTGCAAGCCTGTGTCCTCAAAGAAATAAACACGTTAAAATTTAAAAGCAGACTTTTTTAACTTTCTCCTTCCTTTATTTAGCACAAGATTTCGATTAAACGGCAAAAAAAAAAAAAATATCGCAATTAAAGCATCACTCAAATAATCTAAAGGTTATCGATAAACTGCTCACTTCCGATACGCGTTAGGTGAATGCATTAGTAAAAAGGTATCGCTTCGATCGATGCCGTCTCTGTGGCGGTGCGGGTCGTGTGTTTTAGTTGCAGAGTCTATTATGTTTGAATAGCAGGTTATTTACTCGGAAATTTATAATATTAGTCTTTCGACATCCGCGGCCCTCGCCGAGAAAATTGAAGAGGGTGAACCCACACTACGAGAAGAGAATCTAATACTGTAAAACCCTTTATTTACCGGCCCCTATTTTTCGCAATTCCGTCGCAGAGGACATGATCGCGGCAAGTAAATTTGTAACCATCGATTTCATAGCCCCGAGTACCCGTATTGTTTTAACCGGGATGGAATTCATTGTTTTGTTTAATTTCCACGATGATGAATCGATACATCCATTTTAAAATAAACACAAATTTAATATCAATAGTGCAGTTCACCCGGAGACAGTTATCCGTCGAGGTAATCCATGCTTCCCAAACGTCTGCCTAGGGCAGACGACGCATTCAGACGAGCGAGTATTTAAATTTAGGCCCCACGCTGGTAACACGATTCGATCTTCACTGAAGCACCGAATGGTACCGCATCATTTTCTGCTAAAATTATTTTTCCACCCATACTGTGCGACAGAATAAACGCAAGAATCTGCACCGTCTCGCGCGCGAAGGTGGACCATACCTCTATTCCTGCTTTGATGATAATAATAGCGCGAAAGTAGAGCCAGCTCTAGGTCGATCTCGTGGCCAATACACCGTTTCCCCATACGAATGACTGCATCGGATCCACCTAGCCATCCGAATAATTCCAATGCTGTGTAAGTGTCATATGGTCGTGCTCCCCACTCCTTGCAGCTCCCCTCCCGAAGATCAGGTGACATTCGCATGGCGTTCTGGTGGCTCTGAAGCTTCGTGGTGTTCGCTGCGGTCGATTGCAAGATGAAATAAAGCATATGATTTCTAAAAACGTACAAACATGGATTAGAAACACGAGATACAAAACAGTCGGCATGAGAAGTAAAAACCAAATACAAACAAATAAACGAAGTCGCTAACGAACGGGTGATGCACATTTCAGAAAGCAGCTGGTAATAAAATGCAGTTAGTGAAGGTACATGAATTAATGACCGAGAGTGACCCTACAATTACACGAGCCAAACAAAGAGCAGCAGTTGTATGAAAGTAGTACTGCATCGAAGCTACGCAGATGAGGGTTAATTACTGTTAAACACTTTAACCAATATATTAATTGTTTATTTTAATCTGACGTCATGTTTCCCTTCCCCCAATGAGGCCATGGCGCCACCCTTTCGAAAATAAAATTAATCATCCTCATCATCATCAATCTGACGCCGACTCAAGCAAATGGGCGCCCCGATTCAAATGGATTACAGCTAGGGGGCGGGGAGGTCCATAATGCCCGCCCCGCCCCCCCCCCCCTCCCCCCCCTCGAATTGTTCCATTTTGTTGGAGCCTCCTCTCACCTCCTCCTCACATAGCATTCTGTCATGGGCGCCCCCCCCCCACCGGATCAAAATCCTGGCTACATGCCTGAGCTAAGTCCTGGGCGCTTTAGTTATGTTCAGTATGCGGAGATGAAGCTGCCATTTTAGCTATGGGGACGCTGGTGTCCCGAATTTGGGTAGCGTCGTTTTCTTCGAGGCAACGTGTCGGCACGCATAGTACGCATTAATCCTATTGCTATGTCATAACTCATAAGTGGCTACAATGCTGATGCCTTTAAATCACGCTTCTGGTAGTTTTTTTTTTTTTTTTTTATTTCAAGTTTATTGTTGTAATGCACATACAACAAATATTTCACCGGTCGTGACTGAAAAAAAAAAAAAGTTTGGCACGACAACTTTTAAAGAAAGCTGACTCTCGAAGGCGTTGCCTATGCATTAGTTTAAAATGCCCGTAAGAGCGAGGTTTCAGAATAGTTTTCATTGATTACGCCGCTAAGAAACAGTGTGATCTGTAATAGAGTTGCAAGAAAGAGCAAGCGAAACATGCCAGTACTTGAGATACGTGTGTACTGTGCGGTATTTCTTATAAGCGGCAAAGTCTTGAGCGGTAGACGATTCTTAGAAGTGGGTAAAAGAAAGCAGAACAAACTTGCCATTTCAAGATGTTTATTCAGCTTTTTAAGGCTCTTAGCGTAATCTATGTTAAATGTTTTTTTTTTTTGTTTTTTTACACTGCTGCATTTTGTTATGTCTTCAGGTATAGTTACCGCGTGGTTTCGACAACATATGACTTTAATATGTAATATGAAGGCATATTCAACGCTGTCTTCGCTATATTTTACTATACACCTGAGGTCGCGCAAAGTGATTTGTGCTGAAATTACCATTAATCGATCTCAACTGTTGTTTTAGAGCACACTGGCTTCTCCGACCAGCGGAAGCAAAAGCGGTAGTAGTTCGACAGGTTTCGATATTCGTAATACATTACGTGTTGCGTTGATTAACGTTCGAGCGTTACTTTCACTTCTTTATGCCGTTTAACGACGGCAACTCACACTTTCTTTGGAGACAGAACGCTGTTCCCAGCGGTTTGTTCAAATGAAATCGTGGACCTCACAACAAAATCAATGGCAAGTCATATTGAACAGTTTGGTACGCACTCTCTTCGTCCCGGACATGACAAAAAGTGTCAACCAGCAAGGGGGCACGGATTGTCATCCCGTCGAGCGAAAGAAAAACACCCAAAACATTAAGCAGGGTTCGTTTTTTGACACCGCGTGAATAAGAACCCAATCTGACTGGTTTCTCTGAGAGCTGGCCAAGGTACTGTTCGCAGATGGTTCGTCTGGTGACGCGAGCCTAAATAAATGGTCATACCTGTTATAAGAAACGCCGTTTGCAAACAAAAATCCTACGATATTTTCAGTGTTTGTTATAGCTATCTATACCGAAAGTAGCATCAAGCTCTTTCCCACGAGAATATCTCGCTCTTCCTCCCATTTCTCGTGTCACTTACTCGCTCATTGCGACGCTAGCGCCTCGTATACGCTGCCATTCCGCCGAGCGCGACTACAGGTGACTTCTGGTAAAACCTTGATAGATTCGTGCTTTCTGCGCGATTTTGATTTGCAGCTTTCGTGTTTTGGCTAGTATACGAGTTGCCGGTGTCCTTGACATTTTTTTTCTACTGGATATGTATCTTTACATTGCTTCACGTCTGGAGCAGGCACGCGAATGTTGTCGAGGCTTCGGCTGTGTGTGTGCTGGATGATTCGGTTCCAGATAAGATGCAATCTTCCGCTTTAGAAACATTCATTCAATAAAACTAAAATGTGAGACAGATCACCCTAATCGTATTTGCTCTTCAGCAGACAGGGCGATAAGGGCGCACGCGTTTCTGGAATGGAATGCGAAGTTGTGATTATACGCTCCGAACAGAGTGAAGCACACCGTTGTTTCCGTGTCGCAATTTACAATCGACAGCAAATATCATGCCTGCTTGTGCCTTTTTGTTTCTGCCTTTATACACCGAAGTGACGACGAGATAAAAAAAAAACGTGAATGAGCGTTTCGTAAACGCCCGCAGGTAATTTAGAAACGGCATGTCATAGCGACCGTTGCATGACGTTTCTAAAAGCAAAACGCGCGTCATGCGCTCTACCAATATAAAAAATGGTTTGACGGGCGGCCCGCAACGTCGTGTTTATATTTGTGCGCGTCGCTGGAGATTGGGAGGCCGCGAAACGTAAGGGCATAAATGGCGTACGGAAGTAGCAAACCGACACCGGACGGACGTTCGCCCAAATTAGTGGTAGTCGAAGGGGGAACTTCGAAGAGCAGGAGGAGGATTTTGTAGCGTGAGCTACACTGGCCGAGGTTGAGCACTTTCGCGTGGCTTTCAAAGAGCCATGCTGCGCAAGCGCGAGGAGCAGTAACGTCACACGGCGCACAGCTGGCGCGCCGGAGCCGCCGCCGCCGCGCGCGCCTCGCCGGTCTGCGCATGCGCGAGGAGCAATGACGTCACACGGCGCACAGCTGGCGCGCCGCAGCCACCACCGCCGCGCGCTCCGCCGCCACCGCGCGCGCCTCGCCGGTCTGTGCATTCCAGAGGAGTGAGGTCATAGCCGCGACAGACGCGCTGGCGCCGCCGCGTGCCCAGCTGTGCGCCTCCGTTGCGCGGTAGCAAAGTCCGACGCTGCGCCGGAGCCGCTTGACAGCGCCTCTCATTTTTTGCGCATAAGCTCACGCTACGTATATCCTGGCATAGCCGAGCTAAGCCACCGCAATTGTTTCTAGAGGGTGAGGGTCTTTAGTGTTTTTGCATTTACCACGCAGCCTGGGAGCGAGTTTGGACACCAGTATGTAGATGGTTACCAGGTCTGTATAAAACAGGAAATGCACCGCCTCTGTTTTTGCTTTATTTTTATTTTTTTTTAATATTTTACCAATCCCGAGAGTAACCCTAAAATAAAAAAAAATATAAAAATCTTGTAGCGAAACGACGTTTGCGTGCTTAGTTTAAGGCCTGTACACTTTGAATTCGTACTTTGCATGATGTGGCAAATGCGCTAGTTCTAACGGCCGCGCCTTGTACATATCATGTTTCTAGCTTTTGTGCCTTGAGCCATATAGATGCAATCTGTATTGAAACACAAAGGGGAAAGCCGGAGGTACTTATTTTACTGGCCACTCGCCAATGAGGATCGAGGGCGATTCAGAGTGTAGATTAATACTAATTTACGTTATTAGTAACTTTTCAGGGCAGAAATATCAGTGCAGAAAGACCAACACACAACATAGACACCGCGATGTGTATGTTATGTGTGTGCGTGTGTGTGCTATTTCCGCGCCGTGAAGTTGTTAATATATTAAACCATTTCACCCAAGTAGCAGTTTGGACGAAATTGCGTTCACCGCGGAAAGGTATAACCGCGAACACGAGATAAGCGCTTTTTTGCATCTTGTTTGAAAATAATATTGACGTGCACCAAACACCAGTGCTTAAGTTATAGCCACATGATAGCACTTGCCACCATAGTGATAATTTTGACGACAGCCTTTTGGTTATAAGGGAACAATCACCTGCAAGAATTGCTTTTTCGTGCAAGCAGTGTCGGGCATTGTACACGCACATAATTACATGCAGGGACACGCTCAAAGTTGACGTACGATGGAGTATCCTCGGCATAAGTGGTTTACAAGCGATACTTGTTGCCGCCAATTGCATCTTGGAGTCCGGTGCTTCACTGGTCGTGGGTGCATCTGATGAAGCGTCTTTGAATGTTTTCAAGATAAGTTTTAAATAAATACACATTCTCTTGTTTTACGCATTTGCTGCTGTTGCTTAAATTCTGAGTCCGGTTAAGAAAAAAAAGTCACCAATGTAGTCTCGTCGGAGCATGTGATATTTCAGAGTTTTCTTCAGAGTGAACGATGACATGATAGTGGTCTACATTAGATATGTAGCTGAAATTGTGTTCTATATGAAAAGTCATCGCTGTCTCTTCGAGTTCCCTTTCTACAACCAGGTAGTTCTTTATTAATTGGTGGAGGGCCCACAATTCAAACAATCGCATAGACGGCATTATTAAAACGGGCGTAATCAAAACAGGCTTAGTAACATAAAAGATTTGCGTATGCCGTCTTTTTATCTTTTTTTCTTGACAAGGTTCTGAACTTGGCTTTTTTAAGCGTTCAGCATTGTGTGTTTTTGTGCCGAGTGACTTGGTGTATTTTTATTCGAAAAAAGTGTTGTGATTTCATAATATGGCACAGATCCTGTCGCAGCGAGCTTACTGCGGGTGGATATTCTTTTCAGAATATGACCCGCATATTACGTGCACTCGTCCGTGCTGTTTGTCTAGTTTATGATAGTCTCATTACATGGGACAATATTAAGGGTAGCGATGTGAAGCACGAACATTTGTGCAATGCCAATAAGGCAGAATATACCCTTGACTTTACAGTTTTAATAAAAATATATTCTATCGCATGTAATGTGATTACTCAATAAAACAAAATGGGAGGGACATTCTGTATTCAAAGGTACTACGGGGAGCATACTAAGTACAGTGCTCAACGAAACGAAATGGGCCAGCGGAACGCGTGGCCTCCAGAATTTGCTGCGCCATCTACCGATAAAAGACGGGCTGCCTGGTGACGCGAGTCGCACATGCGCAAAACTGATACGAGCGCTCAGCGGCTGTTCGCACACAGGCGCGCAACCCCCGATAATCTGCGCAGGCCATGATTTTGCGGAGTGACCACGTTTATTTTTCCTCAGAGACACTGTCGTGATGATGTGCATGAGTTTATCTTGCTTCAAATATATAAAAAAGAAAAGATAAAGCTTCATTTTTTATTCCATAAAAGATTGATGAGCCAGCGCGTCCGGCCTTTTGCAGCTATAATATATTAATGCAGATAGTTTTATTTTTTCGTGGTTTTATTCAATTTTAGCGAGCGTCTGACAGTCATTAAAAAGCGTGTGCTGTGTCAACATAGTTTATTTGACATGTTACACAATGCTGCGCCTACCAGAAAAAAAATAATATAAGTAACGTGCTTGTTTTATTATCAGCACCTTACTCTAATATTTGCAGAACTCTCCATTGGCTTCACAAATAGCATTCATGCGACGCGGAAGGGATTCATAAAGATTCACCACCAACTCTGGACATTGCCGCAGCCTGTCCCATTCTTCCTTCACAGCATCCCATAGCTGGTCAGTCGTGACGGAGTGAAGTCCTCGCCGCGATAGCTGGATCTTCATGTTTCCCCAGATGTTCTCGATGGGGTTCATGTCAGCCCCTTTTGGGGGCCATGGCATAACCGCCACTCCGCGTTCCTCTAGAAGGTCACGCACACGATTTGACTGATGAACAGGACAAAGGTCATGTTGAAAAAAAAAGCATCCGTCAGGGAAAGGTCCCTCAAGAGCGTAAGGAATGAGCTCGTGCTCAATGACGTCGCAATACGTTTCGGAGTTAAGCCTCTGGATTCTTACAAGTGGACCAAGTCCTTCCGCTGACAATGCCCCCCAGACGTTAACGGTTTGTCGCCCACTCCTGCCCACACGCTGCAAGTAAGGGGCATCATACCTGAAACATCAAAATCACAAATTATAAGATCCGGCTTGTTAAAAATTGTCGTGTTGCTCAAAAGTAACATACCGTGCACCTCGCGGTCTCCAAACTTGTTTTCCTTGGTGCCAGTGAGTTGAGAAAGAGGACTCGTCGCTGAAAACAACGGTTTTCCAGTCTTGAATCGTCCATGATGTCTTTTCCATGGCAAACCGCAGGCGGATATCTTTTTGTCGAGGAGTTAAAATTGGCTTCTTGCACGCAGCATAGCTCCTAATACCCGCTTCTGCAAGACGGCGTCGCACAAGTTGGTCACTGACATTCAGACCAAGTTCGCCTCGAATGTCACGGGCCGTAATAAAAGGCTGGTCGACTGCAGCCGCGACGATCCATCGATCTTCCTCATCGCTAGTGGACCTTGGGCGGACGTCGTGAGGAGCGTCATGGATGCGGCCGTTGTCGTCTCGAAACGCCGTGAAAATTCGGGCCACTGCGGTTCGGGTCCTTCCTGTCATCCGGGCGACTTCTCGTTGGGGCATTCCCGCGCGGCATAGGGCCACAATTCGCCAGCGTTCGTGAATTGGCACTCGCGACGGCATCTTCACGAATGGATACTGATGGCAGTGAACCGACAATTTATAGAAAAATAAATGTGAAGTGAAATGGCACTGTGCTTTTTATTAAAATAAAAAAATATTGTCCTTTTGTTCCTTTTCTTTCATATTTGAGACAAGATAAAAGTATGCACAGGGCGTCAAACAGATCGCGATAAAACCACGCGGCGATTAAATAATAAAAAAAGGCTATCACTCTGCAGAGATTACCCATCGGGGGTTGTGCACAGCGTGGGAACAGCCGATGAGCGCTCGTATCAGCTTTGCACACCTCCGACTCGCGTCACCAGGCAGCCCGTCTTTTATCGGTAGATGGCGCAGCAAGTTCTGGAGGCCACGCGTTCCGCTGGCCCATTTCGTTTCGTTGAGCACTGTACATCAAACCCAATACAGTTTTCAATAATTTTGTTCTGCGACTTAGAGGATGTCGACATTACGCTGGTTTGAGAAGCTTGATTGGAAATTCCAGGAAACCGTTTGGACTCCTAACTTGTGAATATAATGGTAATGAAATGACATCAAGCTGCCCAACTCCTACGAACTAATTACGTGCCCAATAGGCAGTGCCTGGCAGTGAACGATATTGCCTACAGCGGGTTGCTCTCTATTGAAAACTCGCATCGAAATATCAAGCTACTCCTCACGATACATCGTAACCACCCGTTTACATTAAACATTTAGATTGACCTTCACAACTCGTTTGCTGCGAAAGGGTACGTTACTCGCATAAAGGGGATTTATTCTGGTGACTAGCCAAACCGCTATTTATTTATTTTAACTATGTTTTTGTTTTTCTAAATACAGCGCAAACAAAATGCAGACAAAAAACTCCGAGGACATCTAAGAACTTCTTTTGAGTTGTGAATGCGAAAGCATGAATGTAGATCTTCCGGTCCCTTAGTTCGTCTGCGGCGCACTGGCGTGGACGGCTACGTTTCGCTACTGCCGAGGTAGCGGCCGATGGCCGAGCGCGCCCTCTCGTGAAGTGGCTGCGCCGCGCTGAGCTCGGCAGTGCAGCCTCCCCGGAGTTTGTCTTTGAGGGCTCTGCTCCCTCTTACCGGCGGCCGGGCCGCTGCGTGAGCTGTACCGCTATGGAGAGGGCTTCTTTGGTGGCGTTCCTTGGAACTACGCCGCACGAGAACCAATGGGAGCCTCGTTCCTTGAAACTTTGACGCGCGCCAGCCAATGTGAGCCTATCCATCAGATTTCTGCTACAGACGACAGGCTTCGCTCCATTGGGACAGGGGAAGTTGCCGTTTGGCGTGGCTTCAAAAGCTGATGACGTTGGTTCGCTCCATAGGACAGTTATTGCTTTCGCAATAGTAAAATCTGTAAAACATGTGTGAACGAAGCTGGCAAGTATTTAAACAAGGCTGTCTTGCATTGTAGCCTTCGTAATATCTTAATACATTAAATATACATGATCTTATGCGCTTCCTCAAAAAGGAAGTCATACTATGTGAGTAAATAAATACTACAATAACGTATAACAGGTATCGTCAAATGTGAAGTCTTGATTTATGAAAAACTCTTACTTGGGATCAGTGGCGTCATACGGTCTGCGGCACCCAGGGCGGTAGCCTACCGCAAGACCCGCCCGCTCTAGCGTTGCTCGCCGCGACCGCGCCGCCCCCCCGCCCCCCAGCTCTCGCGTGCCCCCCCCCCCCCCCCCCGCTCTCGTCGCCCGCCGCGACACCCCCACTGAGCGCTGCACCCGGGGCAATGCGCCCCCCCCCCCCCCCCCCCCCCCCCCCCCCTCGTGACGCCACTGCTTGGGATATTTATAACTCATTGCTTCCAAACACTTTTATATGGCCTGGAACCTACATTACTGTATATTGTGCTTTATATTGTAAAGCTCAAAATAGATATTGATATCCAAATTCAAAATAATAAACCGTAGAACCGAGGAAGAACTGAATATATTTTCCATTTTCGGACACCTGATATTTAAAAAAAAACTTTATATTTTTATTATTCCAGAGCTGGCAGTGTCATAGGTTTTAAATAACCTACCACTTTGCCCCTTAATAAGACTATAGTCTTCCACATGCTTCGCATATAGGGTTATTCATTTAGTTCGACACTGCTTTCGTTGTTCCTCGTAGCGCCGGTGCTTGATATGGGCTCGGTTGATGCGCCTGACACCCCATGATTAGAAAACACGATTTAAAGTTTGATAAGAAGAAAGGCAAGAAAAATACGTCTATAGGCCCTCCCACTGTTCGTATAAATTTCATTTATACAGGAGAAATTCCAGCAACGAAACATTTCTAATAAAAAATTGTTGTTCATGGTATATTTAATTGTATTTAGTAATTATTTTTTTATATTCATCGCCCAGAGTATTACAGTAGGGGACGTAGACAAGTATAGAACTAGTATAAACCAGGTGGCTCGAAATCGCATCGAATAATATATCAAAAGGTAAACACGCAAACGTATATAATAACGTGCTTGCAATAAAAAAAAAAATAAAAAGTGAACAATGAGAAGTTCTTTCACTGAATTGGGTGGTATGATCTAATCGCGAAAGGCCTGGAAAGAAACAAAACTTTTAATGTTTCCTTTATGTCAAGGTTTGTCACGTTTTTTTCTTAAATAGATGATTTGGCGAGAAATGTAAGAAGGTGCCAGGATATAAAAAAAACAACACCACCCGGCGATACAGTAATGAAGATGATACAGGAACTTAAAACGTAGGCATGTTTGCCATAACTGTAAGCATCGCCTTTCGAGTAGGAGTTTTAGTCAAAATATGCTCTTGTAGAAATTATAGTAATCTGATAGAAATACATTTGCTGCGGCTTGATTGTAACATTTATCAGTTTAATTCTCAGAGATTTTGGAGTTAAAGACAATACAACCTTAGCCTAAAATTGACAAAAACGTTATAAATATACAGGTCGAGTGAAATATTTCCAAACTTGCGGCGTACAAACTGCAGTATGTCGTCGGCCTTGGCGATGTGCATCTTCTCTTTTCCAACAGTTTGAATCAACAAGACAACGCTGTGTGAAGATCATGTACAAGCCAAGAAAAGGCGATCTTTTTTTTAACCATAAAAAAAGATTTTCAGAATATTTATCAGTTATTTCGCAACCTTTATTCGTGAGAACTAATTCTCAGGGAGTTTTTGAAACGTTTGTGTCTTTTGAATTCCTTTCCTTGGCGTTGAACAATCAGGGAGGCTTTCATATTCTTGCCACTTTGAGAAGAGTGTTATCAAGTACGACGCTGTAATCTCGACAAAAGAAATTTGATACTATGTTGGAGATACTACCAGGCACATAATGTGTTCCTACCTTAAAATGGCTTAATAATCTCTGTATTGCGTTGTTATATAAGAAAAGGGTGAGCACGTTAGGAGGCTCTCTACTCTTTCCGCCTCCAGCGGGAGCTTCCTACCTTCGACAACACTTCGACGTCCAGTGGGGATTGGTGAGGTCCCTATATACTGAAAGAATGCGCAATTCCCCATCTTCCCGCGTTCTTCTCTTTTCCTTCGGGGTCGATCCTCCTTACCCTCCTTTCGCACCACGCCCTCACCGTCGCCATTTTTGAGCGAGGCAAACAAGCCGCGCGTAGGCGTGCGCTCCTATGCGTGCCAAACCGTACTCGTTTGCTATTGCTACGACTGAGTAGATGATGCTTATTTATTTTTAATATGGAGACAGTTTTGGTTTTGACGTGAAGAAACTAGCGTTTGCGCACATTTATTGGAGCTCTAAAGAACGGAAAGACGAATCAATTGGCAAATGTAGTAACGCGAGAAGAGTTGGAGTCATTCGGGTGTGAAGACAGGCTTTCTCCGATTCCACTGAACATAGATGAGGAGAAAAAAAAAAAGGAATGTAGTTTCCATCATTTTGTGATTTCGACATGCACTGCAAAATATATTGCGTTGCCTGTTTATGGCAGCTAGTGCTGAGAGGAGGCACAGGAATTCATTTTATTCAATTTATTTTCACATTAAAGGCCATTTTAGGGTATTACATAAGGGGAGGGGGAGGGGGGGGGTGCAGTATAACGAGGAATGCAATAGCGGGCCCATTAGTAGTACAGTAATATAACACAAAAAAGTAACACAAAAATATACATAATGGGCTAGTAAGAGATCGTGAAACACTGTTGCAGCAATCGTGCTAACTATGAAGAATGGCAACTGGTTCCATTCTGTGATTGCATATGGAAGGAATGATTCGTTGAACGCGTTAGTTTTGCCTAAATATTGTTTAATTACAGGGAGTTAATTCAGGCGGGATGATATTCTATCGGGGGGTGGGAGCAAAGCGTTCATTAGTTTTAGACAATGGTAATACATTTAATATAGATGGCAAAGACGATAGAGTTTCCTTCGCTCGAGTAATGGTGCAAGTCCGAGTTCCCTTTTTAGAGATGAGAAACTGGAAAAGTGGTCATGCAATGACAAGATGAATCGGGCGGCTCGGTTTTGTGCTGACTCTAAGTGGTTGATTAGGTAGACTTCATGAGGGCTCCAGGTCGCGGATGCATATTCTAATTTTATTATTACGTAAGTTTCATGGGCCATCTTTCGGACATGAGGGGAGCATCTTGCCGATTACGTCTGATGAAGCCGAGGGTCTGGGAAGGCAAAAATAATCTCTGGAGAAGGGGAACAAAAACAGACAAAGGACAAGCACAAACCCCCGGGTTCAATACCCGTACAAGGCGGATTTGTTCTGTCGCGCACCAGTCACATAGGAGATTTATGTTTGTCCTTTGTCCCCCTTTGTTCCCCTTCTCCAAGCATTATTTTCGTCGCTCTTGTCCAGCTCGCTTGCAACTTTGCATTTAATTGCATTATAATCAAAAAAGGTCTGGGAAGCCTGTGCAGAAATGGCTTCGATGTGAGGTTTCCACGCAAGCATAGGTGTTAGTCTAAGGCCAATATATTTACACATTGATACTGATTCGATTACGTCTTTGTCGAGAGTATATTGGAAGGGTTAAGGAGACATTTTACGGTTGAAGTGGACTGGTATACACTTAGATTTGTTAAGCAATATCAGCCATTTACCGCACCAGCCGTTAATTCTTATGTGATTACTTTGAAGCAAAAGGTTCTCAGTGTCTAATGTGATGGTGTTATAAATACCGGAGTCATCAGCGAAAAGCCTTATTTTGCAGGAGATGTTATACAAAAGCTGGTTTAGAAAGATAAGAAAGAGGAGGAGTCCAAGGATGAACCATGTTGTACTCCGGAAGTCACGTTTGTTAGTTTGGATTCATGATCGTTGACGACTGTGTATTGCTTACGAGACGCGCGAAAACTACTAATTCATGAATATGCGAGGGGATCTAAATGCAGGGATGATAGTTTTAGAAGTAGGCGTTGATGGGAAACTTGGTCGAATGCATTCGAGAAGTCAGGGAATATGGCGTCAGTTTGTACATAATGTCGTTTGTTATCTGTAGTTATGAACAAATTCATAGTTGGGTCTCGCAGGAGAACCCCTACAAAAACCGTAATGGTGCTTGAAGAAAAAATCATTTGATGATAAGAGAGTCATGACGTTATAATATAAGGTGTGCTCTGGATGCTTGGACGCAGCGCAGGTTAGAGATGGGGCGATAGCTGGAGGCGGAAGACCGAGTTCCCTTTTTGTGTCTTGATGCAATCATCCCAAACTTCCAGTCGGGGATTAGACAACTCTCAGAAAGAGATTGGTCAGATATGAGACTGAGGATTTCACTGGATATGTTGGCTGTATTTTTTTTTAAGATCTTTGCACTAATATTTTCTGGTCCATCTGATAATGTGAGCAGTAGGTTTTCAATGTAAATGAGTTAATAGTAATAAACAACATGGATTCATAACACTCCTGCAGGACGGTAGGAATATTTTGTTGGGATTCAATCGTAAATATGGAAGAAGATTATGCATATGCATTAAGCACTACGAGACACTCGTTCGCCGGTACAGGCTCACCAGCAATATCCTTCAGGTTGATATTTGCGTGACCACATTTAGGTGACATAAGTTTCCACAATTGTTTAGGGTTACTTCGTAGCATTGTGGGAAAGTCCTGGGGAAAAATTAATTTGAGAGTTTTTCTGCATTTGGTATAGTTTTTGACCGCAGTATAATAGGAATCCCAGGCGTTAGATAAGTTCATTTCTTTAGCCTTTTCGAACAGTCTTTTCTTGATATTGCATAATGACCGCTGGGTGCTTTATTGTACCATGGATTAGACGAGTCAGTCGTGATAATGAAGTACGGGCGTATGACGTAACAAAATTATTTATTCTATTGTTAGAAAGCGCCCAGTTTTCATCAAGAGATCTTACCGAGAATTCGGCTATCTACAAGCTATACAAATCTGATAAATCATTGTTTATTGCTTCGTAATAGGCTTTATTATAATCGTGAATAGCTAGAATGACAGGTCAACGTGAAGTATATTATGGCCATTCAGGCCGTCTCAATGCTGAACCATTTTTACAAGTTCCGCCGATGAAGCTAAGATGATGTCGACAATGCTAGCAGAGCGTGTAGGCTAGTTTAGCACCTGCGTCATGTTGAACGTTTCACACGTGTCAAGAAATTCTGTAGATGTGAGTGACCTTTCAGGTGATACATTGAACCAATCTATTTGTAGAAAATTGCAATCACCAAAAAGCAACAAGTCAGCCTTTGGGAATCCGTTTTTAATACCAACTAAAACAAAGGAAATAGTAATAGTGAACGATGAATCACAATATGGTGGGCTGTAACACGCAGCCATAATTATTTTATTGGATGGTGTTCAAAAACATACGGCTGTAAATTCAATAATTCTAATTGCAATCGCCACATCAAAAAAAAAAAAAACTGTTTTATATCCATAAGCTCGCCACCCATTCTTCGAATGGCACGGTCATGGTGAAAAATATTCCAGTCATCATTATGGGGAATAATTTTGTCATACTAGTATTAAGCCAAGTTTTTGTAAGGTCAATGATATCGTATCCACTGTCTCCCATGAGAGCACAAAAATCATGGCGCTTAGGTACGATTCTACGAATCTTACTACAAATAACAGAATCAAGTTGTTTTTATCGCGTGGTTCGATGTTTCGGGAGCTGATTAACTTTTTATTTACTTTTCGCGTCATTTCATATGCATTTTGCACTAAAACAGAGTGTGAATCCCGGTCATAAAAATAGCGCTTGTTTCCAGTGTGTACTTTATTAAAGCGCACCTTAAAAGAGACGTTAACTATTTCTCCATACTCTAATAGTATGGCTCGGGCTTGCCGCACTGGAGCAGAAAAATCCTCGTGTACAGCACGATCGCTTTCCTTTATCTTGTACCCGAGGGTCAAGATGCTCGCTTTTCGTTAAGACGAGAAACTTTGAGGACAAGTAGTTCTGCTCTTGATTTCTTGAAATTTATCTAAGCGGTGTGACCGTTCAGGATTTGGGGATCTAACTGGATGTCCAAGTTTTCTTCAGAGAAAACAAGTAAATTTTCTTTCTGACTGACTCCGCGTTTCTGTCAGAGTGTCAGGACAGCGAAAAGATGACACATTACATAGTCGAAGTTGGTTTTGGTTATCACCACATTATTTTTGTATATTAGTAAGCTCTACCGACATGCTGTTTGCTGAAGCAGAGCCAGACGGCATTCAATTTCCTCGACCTACTCTGCCTCAATAGCAGACATTCTTGCAGACGTTTGACCTACTGAAGCAGTCGTGCGATTTTGTTCATTTTAGAGAGCAGTGACTTTAGCCAGCATGTTGTTTTGAGTAGTCTCAATTCTCTAAACAGTAGCTAGAATGCTAGCAATAGCTTCACAATCTGGACCCGAGTTTGATTCAATGTCTCCCGCCATTACCAAAAGCATTTGTGAAAGCGAAAAAAAAAATGAAAGACGCTTACAACTCCCTGTAGCGCCGAATTAAAGCGCAGCTCTTGAAGAGGAGGAGGAGGAGGGGAGGGTATGCCCCTCCTCCTCACTCGTACCCTATCCTCCTCCTCTCGTAGTCCTCCTCCTGTCCTCCTTCTCATCCCTACTCATGCCCTCTTCCCTTCTTCTTCTCCCCTCCTCTCTCCCCTCCTCCTCCCCTCCCCTTCATCCTCCTGCCCGCGCTTTGCACCATGGGACGTTTCCCATAATGCAACGCGCGGGACCATCGTGACGTCACTCGTGACCTCATGAGTCCCTCGCGTTGCATTATGGGACATTTCCCATAATGCACCGCGCGGTTACGCCGACGCTGACGCCGCTCAAGCCGGGAACGGGCACCTAAGAGCTGCGCTCTGAAAATAACAGCACTCGATGCAATAGCAGGACAGCAATCTTATATAGCAGCGAACGTCGTCATTGGGGTACGCCACCGTAAACAGAGAGCGAGTGCTATTGCGAAAACATCGTACATTGTCGAGGTAACCATCCTGTAGGAACGTGCCGGTGTGCGTCATTGCTTGTTCGGCGGTGACGTTGCTTGTTCGGCTTGCTGGGCGGTGAAGGCACTTTTCCCTGTGTGTAAATAGAATCATAGTGGATCCAAGGCAAGGACTGCGTTGCAAGACGGAGCTCATGCCGTCACTTTCATCATAAATCGAGCACGCTCCCGCAATTCTCTAAGTTCTAAGCGCTCTACTAAAACGTTCTATACTCAACCTCAGGAGTGCTGGTGAAAGGAAAGCAAATCTGAAAGTCACGATCTCGCCTATGTTTTTGCTTCTGCTCACTGGATGCCATATTTGAGGTGACTACTCGCAGCTCCTGCTAGGGATGAGTTCTTATTTATGGTGTCTCAAAGAAGACAATCTTGATGGAACTCAATGTGCGTGTTGGAAGCGTTCTGGAAGCTAGCCGTCAACACGTGCTCAGCAGCAGCGAGCTAAACTATGACCGCCAGTAAATACCACCTTATAGTATCCTGAAAAAAAAATTGCAGATTCACCATTACTGGAGTTAGGCAAGAAAAAAAAAAAAAAGACTGCAACCCATGTGCAAACTTAAGACTTTTCGGAAATTTTAGTCTTACCAATCGTTTTGCCAAACCAGCAGCTTGGTTACGTTCGTACTCATTTTATACGCACCGGATACTACCTGCAACTGTGCGCTTGTGCACGGAGGAATATGTGACATCTACTAATTACGGGCTTCGTGCATTTAACTACCCATCGAATACGCTCATCTCCATTGGAGCAGTCAAAACTTTATGGCCGATATGGTGGAGCTATTGCCTTTGTTGCTCAAGACTTCCTTTTCCCGTCGGGACGGTAAAATCTTCTTTCCTTATGCTACTCTGTTCGTACAATCCACAGCTCAGTGAGATGGCATCGCTTTGCCGCCCAAACCGTGGTACACAGAATCAAGAAAGAGGTACGGCCGGGCTGTAACTAACGGAGCCACCGCCATAGCTTGCACAAAAATGGCGCCAGTTCAATGCAAAAGACAGGATCGCGCGGGATCAGGGAAAGGCAACGGTCAAGTGTTGCCCCCGATTCCATTTAGCGAGGGGAAAGAGAAACGTTTAGAGAGATAATGCATGGGTGAGGTGGAAGTTTTCTTGCTTCCCCATTTCAGACAATGGTTCGCGCTGCCTTTGAATATAAAGGGAACTTGGGGTTTGGGGCTTGAAGTGAAGTCGAACCACGACGGACGGAAATTAGCACGTGATGTAGGCCCAACATCGAAAAGAGACGCCGTGCCGTTTTCTATCTGAATGCTGAAAAGCAAACTATTTTGAGTGCTCCAGAATTTAATTGCACATGAAATATATGTGTGTAATTTAAATGAATCATCGTCTTTCGCAAGCTGTTTCTCGAAGTTTTTTTTATTTTTTTTTTGGAATGATAAGCCAATTTATAAACTTTAAGAAATCAAGCTTAGAAGTTGTTTTTTATTTATTTAAATATCGGCAATGATGTAGCGAGGCATTTCATTGTGTTTTCATGTGCATTTTACGCCATGAGACAAGTGTATAGTGTTTCACCTCAGCATGCCACATAGACTCGTCCGTTAATTCTAAAGCAATCGCCAATGCCTTCTTTCTACTTTTTTTTTCCTTTTTTGTAAGAATAAATTTGGATTGAGTACTGAAAATGACCTGCAACAAAAATACATTTTTTTTTTTCAGCTACCACCTCGCCTGCCGGTTTGCGCTGTAGGCGAAAGTAAAAGAAAATACCTGCATTCGGAAGTGAATATCTTCTGCGCGAAAAAAATATAGTAGGTTTTTTTACGATTGAATGGCATTGGTTTTTTTTTCTAATAAGGAAGGCGGGAAATCATTTTTCCCCGCCATATCCGCCTTGCGCAGGATTCAAATTACCTCTAGCTGAGCAATACTAATATTTTGGTATACTTATCACGTTACGTCGGAAATTTCAAGACCATCCGGTTTTGAAATAATGTTCATATTGCCGCGAGCGCAGCTGACCAAGCAGGCAGCGCGCTCGTGGCCTTAACGGTTATCGCGCGTGCCTTCCGCGCAGAAAGCCAGGGTTCGAATCCTTGCCGCGGGGACGCCTTTTTGTTGACATCTAATGTAATGTTCTGGTAAATTAGAGAACCGTGTTGCTTGTTCGAGGTCAGAATGTTCCACACGCAGAACCTTCTACGCCGATTCTTCCAGAACCCCACGCGTGCACATAAGGGGCTCCGCGTGGCGAGCCGCGGTCAGTCTCACCCCAGCGTTCGACTCTGCTCTCCGCCGACTTCGACGCCCGCGACGCTTTGTTATTATTTTCTGTACCCTTTCATTTTTGGCACAGGTTCGCCACATTAAACGTTTCTTTCTTCCTCTTTATTTATTGTTCTTTTGGTCACCACCCGTGATATTTGGTGGAGGTGCGGGGTAGCGCATGCCCCTGCCGCGTACCCCTCCGAGGGCCCGCAGTGCAAGTCCGACGCCAAGCCCACGAAGATCCAACAAAAAGGCGTCCCCGCGGCCAGGATTCGAACCCTGGCTTTCTGCGCGGAAGGCACGCGCGATAACCGTTAGGCCACGAGCGCGCTGCCTGCTTGGTCAGCTGCGCTCGCGGCATTACACATGGCACGACGTCAACGAGACGATCCTGAGCTGCGCGCACTAATAGAGCACCTGGAAGGGCGCGGGAGTACCTTGCCACGTGTTTTCTCACGAGCCCTGTCGACCTTCGTCATGCGACAAGGTGTACTCTACAAAGAGAACTTTAGGGACAACAACTTGTCGTGGCTGCTGGTAATCACGATTGACCTTCGAGAGGAGATCTTCCAAGCCTGCCACGACGACCCGACGTCCGGACACCTTGGTTACAGCCGGACACTGGCCCGTATTCGTGAAAAGTATTACTGGCCCAAGCTCCCCAAGACCGTCCACTTATGCACACGATCATGCCACGAGTGCCAGCGACGCAAGAAACCTCCGACGAGGCCGGCCGGACTCCTGCAGCCAATTTCTCCTCCAACTGCACCCTTCCAGCAGATCGGAATGGATCTACTTGGCCCTTTTCCGCCGTCGATGTCGGGGAACCGCTGGATAATCGTAGCCACAGATTATCTCACGCGGTACGCCGAAACGAAAGCCCTTCCTTCAGGGACTGCCGTGGAAGTTGCCGAGTTTTTCATTGAGTCCATCGTCCTCCGGCACGGCGCTCCAGAAGTTCTGATTACAGATCGCCAATCATCGTTCATGGCACAGCTGACCCAAGAAATCCTCCGACTCAGTGACACCAGCCATCGTCGTACAACTGCCTACCACCCGCAGACCAACGGGCTGACGGAGCGACTCAACAAGACAATCGCTGACATGATCTCTATGTACGTCGACGTAGAGCACAAGACGTGGGACGAGGTGCTGCCCTACGTCACGTTCGCCTACAATACGGCGGTTCAAGAGGCCACTGGATTCACACCCTTCCAGCTGGTACATGTTCGGAAAGTAACGACCATGCTGGACGCGATGTTGCCCCATGAGCCAGCTGACAGTGAGAGCGACGACGCCCAGGTGGTTGCTCAACGGGCCGAAGAAGTCCGCCAGCTCGCCCGACTCCTGATTCAAGACCAGCAACGCGTCGACGCCGGCCGCTACAACCTTCGTCGCAGGGACGTCCACTTCCAGCCCGGAGACAGGGTGTGGGTATGGACGCCCATCCGTCGCCGCGGCCTCAGTGAGAAATTGCTGAAACGATACTTCGGACCGTACAAGGTACTTCGACGCCTCGGGGAGCTGAACTACGAGGTAATGCCCGACGGATCAAGAACATCATCACGCCGCCCAGCGCGCTCGTGGCCTAACGGTTATCGCGCGTGTCTTCCGCGCAGAAAGCCAGGGTTCGAATCCTGGCCGCGGGGACGCCTTTTTGTTGACATCTAATGTAATGTTCTGGTAAATTCGAGAACCGTGTTGCTTGTTCGAGGTCATAATGTTCCACACGCAGAACCTTATACGCCGATTCTTCCAGAACCCCACGCGTGTACATAAGGGGCTCCGCGTGGCGAGCCGCGGTCAGTCTCACCCCAGCGTTCGACTCTGCTCTACGCCGACTTCGACGCCCGCGACGCTCTGTTATTATTTTCTGTACCCTTTTATTTTTGTCACAGGTTCGCCACATTAAACGTTTCTTTCTTCCTGTTTATTTATTGTTCTTTTGGTCACCACCCGTGACAATATTCAATCGAGCGTCTCAATGTTTTCCTTGTGCCCCGATTTTCTACCGGCGAAATGCATTAAGGTAATAAAACCATATTGTATATGTATTCGCGACGACGTACACGTTGTATAAATGAGCCATTAGTTTGTTTTGCTCGACATGAAGATAAAAAAAATGTAGAACCTCGCACAATCTTTTTTGCTATATGTAAATATACATAGGGCGTCCCAAATAATATGATACAATTAAAAAAAAAAAAGAACAGGTACTTTACGGGAGTAAAACAAACTGGATGTTGTTTCAAGCGTCTTACGAAAGTGGACGGATTTTTCTCTTAGTGCACCTAATTATTTCAATATTTCAGATAAATTTGCGAACTTTTTAATTATTCGTTTTAGGGCCGTGGTGTGGATTGAAAAATTGCAGGGTGCATTTTGAAACACATGAGTACTGTGTTTGTAACATAAGACCATTTGCGAGCTTGTCTTTTTAACCAAAAAAAAAAGCCCACGAAAATAAAAAATGAAAGGCGTTTACAATCCCCTGTAACGCCGAATCAGAGCTCAGCTCTTGAGAAAAAGGAGGGGAAGGTAGGGAGAGGAGGTTATGCCCCTCCTTCTCATACCTACCCTCCTTTCCTGCTCATCTCCCATTTGGTGGGAAGTTTTCGCTAAATTTCTCGCTAAATTTAGTGGAAAGAGTTCCCCGCTAAATTTAGTGGAAAGAGTTCCGCGCTAAATTTAGCGGAAAAAGTTCCCCGCTAAATTTAGTGGGGAAAATATTAACGGAAAATGTTCCCCGCTAAATTTAGGGGAAAACGTTCCACGCTAAATTTTGCGGGGACAAAATTAGCGGGTAAATATTTCCGCTAGATTTAGCGGAAATATTTTCCGCTAAATGTAGCGGTGATATTCACCCGTAATGCAACGCGAGGTGACGTCATGAGTGACGTCACTCGTGACCCTCGTCACTTCTGATGTCATTATAGGAAATGCCCCATAATGCAACGCGCGGTTGCGCCGACGGCGACGGCGACGCCGCTGAAGCCGGAAACGGGCACCTATAAGAGCTGCGCTCTAAATGGATATCATGTGCCGACGCTCCTGCGCGTCGCGCTTGCAGCACTCTTAAGGCCCCTACGTACATTTGCGTTAGAGCACTGTGCGTTCCGTAGCGGCAAGCGGACGCGTCGCGTCGGGAAGAGCGCTTGAGACAAGCTTGTACACACAGTTTGGCTGACACGCAGTCAACCGCAGTCAAGAACCAATCAGAAGGCGCTATCGTCGCTAGCGGCTCACCAATAGTTAGCTAAAGCCACGGCAACATCGTGGCGCCCATCGACAGCGTCAAAGTGCTCGATCTTGGGACAATCCCGATAGCTCTCCCGACATTCTGTCCAGCTTGAACCGTCGAAGCTTCAGAAAAAGCAGTCCCCATTGCTCCCCAAAACGAAAGAGAAAGTTCTGTGAGCGGAGAACCAGATACACCTCGCCGAGCTGCGCGAGGAAACACGTGCCCCTTTTCTCCTTTCGCGGCGTCTGATTGGTCGAACGCACCGCAACGCTTTCGAACGTTGAGCGAGTCTCTAGCCCTCTAGTCCCTTGGGTCGCGCTACCGAGCGTTGCCGGACGCGACGCGGCGTACCCCAAGCGAGCAGAACGGCTCTGCAAGCGAGCGCTCCTGACCGCAACGGCGCCGCAACGGCGCCGCAACGGAGTGAAATGCGTTCAGTCGCGAATGTTTGTATGGGCCTTTGGACGTGCTCTGAAAGAATGCAGTTTATCTTACCATTGACTCGTTGTCCGAGATGGGGCTTTGCGTCAGCAGATGCTCGCTCTTACCGTCGGGGCCTGGACCAACGCAAAACCCTGTCTTGTACAGCGCGCCAGTGGTAATATCAATTACGTTCCTTCAGGAGACATCTGAGAGCGCTGCAAGCCCTACAAGCAGTCACGTTATCACGTGGTCTTTTTAGGGGCGAAGCTCCTGAGGGTCTGGCCTTGTCCGTCCGTCCGTCCGTCCGGCATCCGTGCTCACAAAAAAAAAGAAAAAATGTTTGCGCAGTCGACAGGATTCGAACCTGTGCGAGGAGACCCCAATGGATTTCTAGTCCATCGCCAACGTCCAACGTCTATACAGGAGAGGGCGCTGCGGTCAAATGCGCATATAATCACGTTAAACTTTGCATGCATGACTCTGCATTTCACCGACCATAAGGCAGTAGTAATGAAGTCGAAACGCAACCCGGAACTCAGCACTACATATGAGCAATAAAAAAAAAAAAATCAGCACCATCAGCACTACCTATGAACAATGAAATCAGTATCATCAGCATCACCAGAGCTTCGCCCCAATCAACATCATTCACCACGTGGAGATGCGGTCATGTTTTTATATTTCGCGAGCTTTTTTAGGGTATTAAAAGAATGTGCGCAGAGCGTATCAAGTAGAAGGCACCTTATTTGGGAGTTTCTGACTGCGGTCTACAACCGTGCGATTCACACCTCTATCATTAAACAAATATTTAGATAGTTAGATAATTAGTTTGACTTATTCAATAACAATACGCACTAAAAAAAAATCTTGCAGTTTCCTAAGACTGCTTGCTAAAAAAATATTGTCACGAATGACAAATGATCAGACAGTGAAAGACTGAAGGAAACATAAACGTTTAATGGTGCGATCTTGTGCCCAAAACAATCTAGAAGAAGGCTAGAGTCGCAGGCGTCAAAGCGGAGTAGGAGTAGGTTCGGGCGCTGGGGCGAGAATGACCCCGGGTCGCCACGAGGAGCCCCTTTTGCACACGCGTGGCTCCTGGAACAATCGGTATAGAAGGTTTGGTGCGTAGAACATGCGGACCTCGAACAAAAACCCGGCTGCTCAAATTTACCAGAACGCGACATTTCGACCTTTACGGAAATAACAAAAAAGTGCGTCCGCTTAAAGGCATTGAACCTAGGCCCTTTGATGCGTGGGAGCCAAGCAAAATAACCATACGACCACGGGCGCCCTCCCCCCCCCCCCTCCCCCTCCCACTCCCCCTTTAATAAGAGCATCGTCTCGATGCAACGTGCAAGGAAACAAAACAAAGCGAAACAAACAAATGAATGTAAAAATACAGAGGCTGGTAAAAGAGTCCTCTTGAGCGCAGCAGGAGATCACAGTTCAGTGTTATCGAGCGTAGTACCACTTGAGGCGCATGACATAGACGATTCAGGTCGAGGTGGGCGGCGTGATGACGTTCTTGTTCCGTTGGGCATCACCTCGTAGTCTAGATCTCCCAGTCGATGAAGTCCTTGGTACAGTCCGAGGTACCAGTTTCAGCAGTTTCTCGCTGAGGGCGCGGCGGCGAATGGGTGTTCACACCCACGCGATGTCTCCAGAGTGGAAGTGAACGTCCCGACGACAAAGGTTGTAGCGGCCAACATCCACACGCTGCTGGTTTTGAATCCGGAGTCCAACAAGCTGGCGGACTTCTTCGGCCCGTTGAGCAATCACCAGGGCGTCGTCGTTCCCGTCGTTAGCAGGCCCGTGGGGCAGCATCCCGTTGAGTATTGTCGTTACCTTCCGACCATGTAACACCTGGAAATGTGTAACTCCAGTGGTCTCGTGAACCGAAGTGTTGGAGGCGAACACTTCGTCCCACGTCCTATGCTCTATTTCGACGTACATGGAAGTCCTGTCGGCGATTGTCTTGTAAAGTCGCTCCGTCAGCCCGCTGGTCTGCGTGTGGTACGCCGTGGTGCGAAGATGGCTGGTGTGGCTCAAATTATAATTTTTTTGCGACAGCTGCGCCATAAACGACAACCCCCAATCTGTAATTAGCACTTCGAAAGCATAGACTTTGTGAAAACCTTGGAGACTTCAACCGCAGTTCCCGATGGAAGGGCCCTGGTGTCGGCGTGCCGCGATAGATATTTGGTGGCGAGAATTATCGAGCGGTTCCCCGAAGTTGATGGTGAAAATGGACCAAGTAAATCCGTTCGAAATTGCTGGAATGTCGTAAAGGGCGGAGTGATTGGATGCAGGAGTCCTGCCTGCTTTCTTCTGCAATTTCACGCGTCGCCTCCACTCTTGGCTCGATCAGGTATGGAGGTGAACGGTTATCTTTTCGAAACCTGAGTCCAGCAGTACCTGTCGCGGATCCTTGCCAGTGTCTGGATGTAGCCAAGGTGTCCCGCCATTGGGTCATCGTGTCAAGGCTTCAGAGATACCTTCTCCAAAGCTGGTGGGTACCACCAAATGCATGCAGTGATGTTGTCGCCGAAGTTCTCTTTATAAAGTACACCTCGTCGGATGGCGAAGGACGGTAGAGCTCAGAAAAAGACTCGGGGCACCGTAGTATGCCGGTCCTCCTGGTGCTCGATGGGTGAGCGAAGCTAATGATCGTCCAGTTGAAGTTCGGCCATGTTGTCGGCTTTCACTGCGCTGAGAAAAGCATCGCTCTCTTCATCGTCGTTAGTGCGCTCGAAAGACAATCGGCGTCACTGTGCTTGCGGCCCCATCTATAGGCCACAGTCATGCCGAATTCTTAAAGTCGTAGACCGCTCCGCGCAAGTCTTTCCGATGAGTCCTTTAGGTTTGCGAACCAGAAGAGTGAGCGGTGGTCGGGAACAACCCGAAACTAATTGGAGTACAGGTACGGCTGGAACTTGGTTATCCCGCAGGCGACGGCAATTGACTCCTTCTCGGCCGTTGAGTAATTGCTTTCTGCCTTGGAGAACGTCCGACTGTTGTTAACAATTACTCGTTCCGTGCCGTCCTGTAGTTGAACCAATAATGCTCCAAGTCTTGTATTACTTGCTTCCGCGTGAATTTTGGTCTCTGCGAATTGGTCGAAGTTGCCGAGAATCGGAGGCGCCGGAGTCTTCGTTTCAACTCACCGTAGTTCCGTTGCTGTTTGTCTCTCCACTCAAATTTTACGGAGTCCTTTGTGAGGTATGTGAATAGTGCCGGACAGCTTGGCGGAATCTCAAACAAACCACCTATAGTAGGTGCAGAGTCTAATAATCTTCTTAGGACCTTCTTGTTAGATGGCGGTGAAAATGTGGCTACCGTCAGGACGAACAGGACGAACACCTTCGCTGGTCACAACGTGGCCCAAAAACTTTAGTTCCCCATAAGGAAATCTACATTATGTTGGCTTGAGGGTGAATCCAGCGGTCTTGATAGCTTGGAGCACTGCCCGGATCGTCTCAAGTGCTCGTCGAAGTTGCTGGCTTACACCAAAACGTTATGAAGGTACACGAGGCAGCTCTCACAATTAAGACCGGCGAGAACGGTGTCAATGACACACTGGAAGGTTGCTGGAGCTGTGCATAGCCCCAAAGGGAATCACTTTCAATTCGTACAACCGATCCGGTGTGATGAAGGTCGTCTTCTCGCGATCCCTTTCGTTGACCTCAATTTGCAATACCTACTCTTTGGATCCATTGGCAAAAACTATCTGAAGTGTCGAAGTCGGTCCAACGTGTCGTAGATGCGAGTAAGCGAATAGACATCCTTCTTAGTCACAGCGTTCATTCGAGGATAGCCCACGCAGAAGCTGAAAGCTCCGTCCTTCTTAACGAGCACGACTGGTGAGGCCCATGGACTGGTAGACGACTGGATGATGTCGTCGTCGAGCTTTTCTTGAACTTGCTCCCGAATGACCCCCGTCTCTTTCACGGAGACTCGGTACGGTGACTGGAGGACCGGGAGCGCGAAGTCATAGGTAATAATGCGGTGCTTTCCTACTGTCATTTGTCGCAACCATGAGGAGGAAGCAAAACGTTCAGTTAATTTGGCGAGAAGTTCAAGCAGCTGTACTCGCTCTGGAGCAGGAAGCTTCAGATCGATGTCAAGGTCCGTGGGTATCGTTCTCTGGGGCTGCGATGATGACATGTCTTCGGAGAGTGCGGCGATCACGGCAGAGTTCCGGAGTTCCTCGATGTGGCCCACGGCCGTACGTTTGGTAAGGAAGAGTGGTAAGCTGGGCGAGTTGGTAAACGTTGAACATGGTAAAAATTCACGCACAAAAAGACAAGGACAAACAAGGAAGGAACACAGAACACAGACAGGCGCGCTCTCACAACTCTGTAATATTAATTGAAGAGAAGAAAGATGAAGCACGATTTTTACAGGGGAGCACGGCACCAGGGGGTAAACAGTTGAGTCACCGTCAAATGTTCGCAAGAAGGCAACTTCTTTTTCGCTCAGAGCTACCGACGGCTGACTAACGCAGCGATCGGCCAGGCTCAAGATGGTGAACGCCTCGAGCACGTCGCGCGTTTGTTTTTCTTTAAAGGGGCATATGATTGATGTTTTTTCCAAATATGGTGTGCACGTACAGGTCTTACAATGCACCGAAAGGTGACCTCCTACAGTGGATGTTAAAGAAAGTTTGTGCTCTCGGAGCCGGTCATTTAGACACCGTCCGGTTTGTCCTACATAGCATCTTCCACAGGGAACAAAAGGCCGCACATGTTTTTGTGGCACGTGTTTTTTGATAAATTTTCCGCTTTTTGACGAACCTTCGAACATATATGTCGCATTTTTTAGGGGCTGATAGTAGTACAGGCACACCATACCTACTTGCCACTTGTTTTAGATTATGCGATATTTTGTGTAGGTATGGCATAACCACCACCCGGTTTTTGTCAACGGGGCGCTTAGTTTTTACCACCTTTTACATTCTTTACCAGCGTACCTATCACTTCCATTAAGACCTGTTTATGGAACCCTGAAGATTTCAGTCTTTCGATTTGGCCCAAGAAACTCCGATGGATGGCGTGGAAACATCACTTTTTTAGGGCTGAAGTGAGGCAAGAGATAGCAATGCCTCTCTTCACTACCTTGGAGTGCGAGGATGTGTAGTGAAGAATACCTTTTTTAGAACGTGGTGAGAATGACCAGCACAAGTGATCGGCGTGCAATGAGAGGAGAAGGTCTAAGAATTGCAACGTCCCTTCCTTAGGCTTCTCAAAAGTAAAAGTGAGCCCAAAACCGCACGTATGAAAAATGTCCATAATCATAGTAACGAAACCTTGATCCGCAGTTTTTTTGTACAGTAAAAGAAAATCATCTACATATCTGAAAACATTGGTAACAGGCGTGGACTCGATAGCTAAAGCAATAGCACGGTCGATTGTCGCGAGAAAAATATCACTTAAGACTGGCGCGACACAAGACCCAATACACACATCCGACAAATGTGGAATTTAAATAAAATTGCAGTAGTTCAAGAAAACTGTCTGTTGTCACCCCACTTGAGTTCCGGAAAGCAATTTCGTCTTGGGACTCAATGCAGGCCCTGACTGAGCTAAGTAAGGGGTCATGAGGAAGGGAATAGAAAAGGTCTTGTACATCTACGCTAAATGCACTGTGATTGGAAAATGCATTTGTCTTTAAGGTTTGAACAACAGTTTCAGAATTCTTAACCAAAAAGGGATCCTCAATCCGCAAACCGGAGAGGTGCGTTTGGAGATAGGCCGACATTTGCCGTTGCCACTCACCCCTCTCAGTAACTATAGCTCGAAAAGGACAGGCTTCCTTGTGCGTTTTGGCACTAAAAAGCACCTCAAGATGCAGTCCTTCGGCTTTTTTTATGCTGGCAGCCAACTGAATCAACGACAAACTCTCGCAAAGTTCTAAGGCCTGTTTTCTAACTTTCCTCGTGTCTACAACAAGCGGTCGAATGTTCTTTTGCACGGCTGTACAGGCTTTTTCATTGTAGATGCCTACAGGCATTATTACAAAAAAAGCCTTCTTTATCGGATTCCAAAACACGTAGTTGATTGTCCACCAAAAAGTTAACCAGCGGTCTAGGATCCGGGGACTGGACTCGTCTCGAGGCAGTAAGAGTGTCAACACATTAGTAGACACAACGTGTCTAACCTATTCATTTATCCCTGTACGCCACTTTTCCTCTGCCAAGGTTAGCAGCTTCTGGGGACGTAGGTCCGGTTGCAATGCTAAACCTTGGGGCCAAGACCAGTGTTTGTTTGAAGTTCAGGGGAACCTCAATATCCCCAATGTGGTGATCCCCCAGACGCCGTGCAGCTTTTTTTTGCTTTTTGGCAGTTTTGCCGAACTCTCTGCCACACAAAAACTCGGTAACGTTACCGATGTCTTGCTCATTTTCTGTAAAACAGTCTCCGTTGTTTTCTCAAGAGTGCCCCCATTGGACACCACAGTCCACCCAGATGCAGTCCTTGAAGAACCGGGCCTGTCGTTAATACTAAGGCCTTAAAATTCTGCAAACCCGTCTTGAATGGCCCACCGAAGGTGTAAGAAACAACTACGTGTTTTGGAATCCGATAAAGAAGGCTTTTTTGTAATAATGCCTGTAGGCATCTACAATGAAAAGCCTGTACAGCCGTGCAAAAGAACTTTCGACCGCTTGTTGTAGACACGAGGAAGGTTAGGAAACAGGCCTTAGAACTTTGCGAGAGTTTGTCGTTGACTCAGTTGGCTGCCAGCATAAAAAAAGCCGAAGGACTGCATCTTGAGGTGTTTTTTAGTGCCAAAACGCACAAGGAAGCCTGTCCTTTTCGAGCTATAGTTACTGAGAGGGGTGCGTGGCAAAGGCAAATGTCGGCCTATCTCCAAAAGCACCTCTCCGGTTTGCGGATTGAGGATCCCTTTTTGGTTAAGAATTCTGAAACTGTTGTTCAAACCTTAAAGACAAATGCATTTTCCAATCACAGTGCATTTAGCGTAGATGTACAAGACCTTTTCTATTCCCTTCCTCATGACCCCTTACTTAGCTCAGTCAGGGCCTGCATTGAGTCCCAAGACGAAATTGCTTTCCGGAACTTAAGTGGGGTGACAACAGACAGTTTTCTTGAACTACTGCAATTTTATTTAAATTCCACATTTGACGGATGGCAAAACGGTGTATTTTTACAAAAATCGGGAGTGTGTATTGGGTCTTGTGTCGCGCCAGTCTTAAGTGATATTTTTCTCGCGACAATCGACCGTGCTATTGCTTTGGCTATCGAGTCCACGCCTGTTACCAATGTTTTCAGATATGTAGATGATTTTCTTTTACTGTACAAAAAGACTGCGGATCAAGATTTAGTTACTATGATTATGGACATTTTTCATACGTGCGGTTTTGGGCTCACTTTTACTTTTGAGAAGCCTAAGGAAGGGGCGTTGCAATTCTTAGACCTTCTCCTCTCATTGCACGCCGATCACTTGTGCTGGTCATTCTCACCACGTTCTAAAAAAGGTATTCTTCACTACACATCCTCGCACTCCAAGGTAGTGAAGAGAGGCATTGCTATCTCTTGCCTCACTTCAGCCCTAAAAAAGTCATGTTTCCACGCCATCCATCGGAGTTTCTTGGGCCAAATCGAAAGACTAAAATCTTCAGGGTTCCATAAACAGGTCTTAATGGAAGTGATAGGTACGCTGGTAAAGAATGTAAAAGGTGGTGAAAAAACTAAGCGCCCCGTTGACAAAAACCGGGTGGTGGTTATGCCATACCTACACAAAATATCGCATAATCTAAAACAAGTGGCAAGTAGGTATGGTGTGCCTGTAGTACTATCAGCTCCTAAAAAAATGCGACAAATATGTTCGAAGGTTTGTCAAAAAGCGGAAAATTTATCAAAAAACACGTGCCACAAAAACCATGTGCGGCCTTTTGTTCCCTGTTCATCGGGCGTTGTATATAGCATTCCTCTTTCCCGTGGAAGATGCTATGTAGGACAAACCGGACGGTGTCTAAATGACCGGCTCCGAGAGCACAAACTTTCTTTAACATCCACTGTAGGAGGTCACCTTTCGGTGCATTGTAAGACCTGTACGTGCACACCATATTTGGAAAAAAACATCAATCATTGGCCGCTTTAAAGAAAAACAAACGCGCGAGGTGCTCGAGGCGTTCACCATCTTGAGCCTGGCCGATCGCTGCGTTAGTCAGCCGTCGGTAGCTCTGAGCGAAAAAGAAGTTGCCTTCTTGCGAACATTTGACGGTGACTCAACTGTTCACCCCCTGGTGCCGTGCTCCCCTGTAAAAATCGTGCTTCATCTTTCTTCTCTTCAATTAATATTACAGAGTTGTGAGTGCGCGCCTGTCTGCGTTCTGTGTTCCTTCCTTGTTTGTCCTTGTCTTTTTGTGCGCGAATTTTTACCATGTTTGGTAAGGAATTGCGGCTCTTGACGGAAGTATGTAACGAGGACTGTGGAACGTCCGTCTTGAAGCATTGTTAGACATTTTGCGACTCTATATCCCCTTTCCCGAAGAAACTGGAAGCTGTCCTCGAGCAGACCTTCGACGCAGGAAGCTACATTGGACTTGCCGGGTGTCAAAACGCTCGATCGCGACGGATGATTCATATGGTCGGCGAGTACTCGATCTGAAGCTGCTTTTATCGTAGAAACTTCGGTGTCGGGACAGGTTGTCAGAGTGTCAGCCTGTTCCCCTAGATCGGTTATAGCACCATACGTGCACAACAAGTACATTTCGAGGATAACATCCCTCGCGCAGTCCTGCAGGATGATGAAATTCACCGGACAGGTTTCGCTGTGAATCTTGATGCGGGTTGTGCAGCTTCCAACGGGTGTAATAAGGTGCCCTCCGGCGGTGCGTATCTGCGAGCCATGCCACGGTGCAGTGACTTTCCGGTGGCGTCGAGAGAGTCTCTCACTCAGAACGGAGTAGTCCGCTCCGGTGTCTACAAAAGCGGACGCGTCGCGGCCGTCGATTACAACCTTGGGGTTGTTGAGCACTGCTGCGGACGCGTCGTTTCGATGCGTGGCGTCACAAGGGTCTGCGCTCTCCGGCGTTCTTAGAGGCACTTTACGTCGTCGGCCTACGGCAACTTCACCTCCAGGGGTTGCCGCTCTCAGTTTTCTCGGCGAGACTGGCGAACATTCTCTCACGCGGGATCTTTGTAGAGGCAATGTTGGACGGCGGGAAACGGGGAACGGAAACCGCGGTGTGGAGACGGTGCCGGAGATAGCGACCGGCGGAGGTATTCGTCGGTGTTCCGAAGCTAGACACGCGTGACTGGGAAATTTCCCCACTAAATTTAGAGGGAGAATTGACGTCACGGGACGTCACGGCTTTGTGACCTCACGAATTCATGTGACGCCATTGACTTCGTGACGTCATGTGACGTCATGAAGTAGTAGGACGTCACGAGTTCGTGTGATATCACGAAGCCATGACGTTATTTCTGTTGCCACACACGAAAAATCCACGGGACCCTAGTCATAAACAGCTTCGCTGTAAATCACGTGAGTGCATTTGGAGGGGAACACAAGCTCACGAGGTGCGCGACGAGGAGACTCACTTGCACTGTGCATAGTCCTACTTTCGATGCTAGTTGCGACGATACCCCTTCAGATATAAACCCTCGCGTAAATACACAGAGAGGACACTGTATTTTTAAATCCTTTGAATAAAGCAACTGTGCTGTGCGTGCGTTTAGACAGTGGGGAGTTAGTCAGCCCAATAAACTTGTTTTGTTTCCGCTGTATCGACTGCAAATGTAACCAGTGCAGTGCGACTGCTAGCCAGGTGTCTTCAATGTGCATCACGCAGTAGTAGAACGCGACCGTATGCTTGCGGGTACACTATGCTTATCCAGTTCGAAACGGTTAGGGGTGGTTATTGATCCCAGGATCCCTGGGTTCCACGGTTTGTCGTGCCTCGAGCTGCTGTGTGCTAACAGATTCGGTCACCAATCTCACTGGGTGTTGCATCCGAGAAAGGTTTTCTGGCTTGCGTCTTTGATTTATATTAAGGTGAATGCACGAGTGTGAATTGGTTCTATAGGAGACTCTATAGCTCTGAACGTTAAGGCCTGAAGCTTTTTGCGAGAATGGTTGTAATGCTCCGAAGAGGGGAAAGGGTATATGCTTTACTTTTTTTCATTAGCACAGTCTTGTGTTGATGTATTTACCAGAAGGATTATCACGACGCCGTCTTGAAGCGGGCAAAAGATCCCGCGCTAGTCATCGTATAATTGAGTGTCTTCAAATAAAGCTTAACTAAAATTCGTTTCATTGATGTGTACTGGGAATTTAAGGTTACTGACAATACAAAAAAGCCGAATTTGACAAAATCATTCATTGTTTTCTTGTTTTTTATTTGCACACATAATGACACCTTGCGATGAATGTTTTACCCGCTCAATACTTGCTGCTTGTCGTCTGTTTTACTTTTCAGACTTGAATTTGCCAAACTTTCCGTTCGAAGAAGTATGTACACTTCCTAGTTCAAATTCTTTATGCAAGTTGTTATTGCTGATCTGCCATTCTTGCTTTGTTCCAATGTGTGAAATCTTCACCACGTGTAGCATGAAATTCGTGCTTTTTACTCTTTCCAACTAAAAGAGGAACAAAAAATACACCTGCGTGAACATACCCACGACTCATTCACACTGTAACAAAAAAGTTCTGCAATTTCCTTCTTATGGAAATAATAAACGGGCTACAAGTAATCGAACACATATACAGCGTAAATTAATTAAAGAATAAAAAACTTGAGGCTATCAATGCAAAAAGTCAACATGAAAAAGAAAACTGCCACTTTTTACACCATTCTGAAAGATCGGAAAATTCAGTAGAATTCTCTCAAGAATTCGAAATGGGGCTAAAAAATAACGACTCCGTGGAAACAATAAAACAACAAAAGCATAGTTTCTTGTACTGTATCGTGTCAAACCTAACGACCTCCTGCTTTCTGCCGATGCATTTCATACCGTTCTCCTTTTTTTTTTTTCCTTTTTCTTGCAAACAGCCCATTCTTCAAATGAAATACCATTATTTGCCCTACGGGATCATGTTACTTGTGTTGCCTGATTATCGCTTACGAAAAATGCTAAAGTTGTGCTCATTTTCATTGTTACGTTATTGTATTAGATTTATTCGATAATTAAATAACTCCTAATATTTTTAATCGGTTTATGCCTGGCACGATTGTGAATTATAGATGCATATTTCAAAACAAATCTGGGTCACGTTCCATGTAATGATTCGCTTTGTACGTGACTGTGCACTCGTATGATACAAGAAAGGCAATGAGCTGTGCACGTTGTCTGTAAACGACGTTTGTAAAAAAAAAGTGTTTTTATTTTTATTTCATTTTTGTTCTCCGACAATATGGAAGCCAAATATTAGATGCGTCGTCGCTGCTTATAAGAAAAAAAAAAATATTCGAGCAAAAATAAATATCTCTTGCAGCGCATTTCGCTGTACGGATGAGCACGCTTCCATAAGTCATCTAAAACGAGTTATTATTCGGTGCTGTTTTATCACCGCTTCTCGGATATTCGCAACGCAAAGTAAAAATAACATACGAATCTCGAGTCATTTCTTTTTTTAGTATGGCTTTATTTTATTTTTATTTTTTGTGGTATTAAGAAACCTCTTTCGCTGCCGCGCCTTATCCGCAGTTTAGTCGCCGCTATGAAAATGCGATGGAGATGTGTAAAAGTACCTGAGATGGCGCCCAGTTGGATGATTTCCCTGGGCGGCTGGCTTACGGCAGTTTCACCGTTGCTTCGTAAAGATGTCTGGGCGGTCGCTTGGTGGTGGCGGTGAATAAACCGTTTAAATAACGTAAAAACATAGTTTTGTCTTTTAACAGTGCTTGCTATTTTGGTAGCAATCAACCCCATGTTCATAAAGCAAAAAGCGAATGTGAGTTCTTATAGTTCCGCGGTGATGATGGTATAAGAAAACGGGAAGCGCTGGTGGGAGTCGGATTTATTTTTAAGATACCATTATTATGTCTGCGTTCTAGCACAGTGTCGGCGGCGACGTATACGCCGTTCGTCCCGTGCCATTGGGTAGTTCCTTTTCTGGAAAATAAAACCCATTCTATTTTTGCCATAAAGAGACCGTGCAGTCAGACTGGCTAAAGATGTAATCAAAGACATGATACAGTAGTACGTGGGCAATAGAACTTCTGAACTAGCAAAAAATATCTTGCGTTGGCTGTTTGCGACACCGGATCACTCAGGAAAAGACCTTGCGACGTCGCAATAACATTATCATTATAAGTGCGGACAAATTTTGTATCCTAACCACCGTATATTATGTTTTGTATTTTGTAGTATAATTTATAACTCTTTAAAAGCGTATATCTATTAACGCGATAGCGCTTAGGAGCTCGTGTCGTAGAAACTCCGGCGTCGGTGGGACCACAAACTCCCATCATGCAACGCGCGCAGCATCGTGTGACGTCAGGCGTGTGACGTTGCATTTGGCTGTGACCGAAAACAATTTCCCGCAAAATCTAACGACAAATTTTCTCGCCAATTTTAGCGGAGCATTTCTCCTTCAAAATTTATCGGTACATTTTAACGCCAAATATAGTGAAGAAGTTTCCAGGAAAATTTGGCGAAAAACGTTTTCCGCGAAATTTAACGGGCAATGTTTCGCTATATTTAGTGGTTCGATAGGGTCACGACCTCACTGCCACGTGTGACGTCACGCGTCACGTGACATGACGTTACACGTGACGTCATGTGACGTCACATGAAACGTGTCGCTACCGACTAGACCACGCACACGCGCTTGTACGCCTTGGGAACGAGTGCGGGTTTATATAAGAAGGCTTTGCGAACGGGGCCCGATAACGCTATCGGGTTCCGCTCTTAAATGCGAAGCTTAAAATAAGCGTCCCCAAAATTTTATTTTTTGTTAAGGGGACGGCTATGAAACGCATGAATATTACCTTACACGAAGGAGCACCGACAATGCTTCATCTTGCGAGAAGAACAGATATCATGCTGACTGCTCAAGATGTCCTGTAGAAACTTCATTACGCCTAATCCCGATCAACTAGCCAGTAAGGTACTTTGGTTTAAACAAGCGGTGGGAGAGAATGACGTACAGGTGGTGAACTGTTCAGTTGGTGCTAAAACTCCAATGTGTCGTGATACTGGGACCAGGAGTGAAGCAGAACAGATCCTCAATAACTTTGTTTAGTTAGAGTGACAGTCACGTTTAGCAATTGCTATGGATTAGCATGTGCTATCGACCAGCTGATAGTTGTGTCATCTTAGAAAGAACGTTTTTATGACCATCAGATCAGATCAAATAAACTATTTACTGCCTATAAAAATACAGATGGCGGAGCCACGGATAAGAAGGCAATCGGAGTTAGCTGGACGGGGTCCGGGCCCCTTGTGCTTGGCAGAGGGCAATGGCGATGCAGAAAACAATAAAAACTTTCGCAAAACGGTTTACATAAAAGAATACATAATATATCAAAAGTAAAAATAGTCATTTATCATCTAAACTCTAAACATGAAAGATATCTATGCAATATTTGAGTAATGTTGGTAAGGGTTACTGCGTGGACTGCCTACTGTAATTTGTACGATAATGAGACACCTTCCTTTCCACTGAGCAGCGGGTGCGGACGGGGGTTATATTGCGGGTTAAATTTTATGTGTACTTCATAAAGCTAACCACTTCGGGGGATGAAAAACAAAATTATATTGTCTGGAGGGATACAAACAACAGACATATGTGAAAAATCTGTCTATTGAAATGAATGATTCTGAGTGAAATAAGTAATTAAAGTTATCCACAAACCTTAAAACCATTTTAATAACATTTTATTTGGATTTGATTTTGTCGCCGTTCCCAGACAAGATGACAATAATTTATTTGAGACTTAAATAATTCATGATATATATGTAATTTAGTGTTTTCGGGGAGAATGGCACAACCTCTCACTATTACACCGATGTGTGAAGATAATCACAAAACAAATTATCTGAAGATGTGTACCCCCGAGTGTTTTATGTTTTTTCCAGTTCGACCGGCCTATCATTAATTTTGAGAGTTTTAGGGGCGAAGCTCCTTAGGGTCTAGCCTTGTCCGTCCGTCCGTCCGTCCGTCCGTCCGTCCGTCCGCGCTCACATCGATTGCCATCCCATCTGTCTTCTTAAAAGAAGAAAGGTAAAGTGTTTGCTCAGTCGGCAGGATTCAAAGCTGTGCGGGGAGACCCCAATGGATTTCTAGTCCATCGCCTTAACCACTCGGCCACGACTGCGGGACGAGTAGGGGGCTCTGAGATGTGGTAGTAACTCAAGAGCTGGGGATGTCATGGATGAAACGTTGGATGAAGCCGCTCAGCGTCTATACAGGAGAGGGCGCTGCGGTCAAATGCGTATATAATCGCGTTAAACTTTGCATGCATTGGCTCAACGTTTATAGACGAGAGGGCGCTGTGGTCAAATGCTCAAATGCGAATATAACCACGTTCCATACTACACATTCTCTTTCTGACATGGACCTTGACTTAAGCGGTGGAGATGCGTTCCCACGGCTTCTAGAGGATCAAAGCTGATCCGCTAGAAGAACCACTGGCTCTGCATTTGACCGACCATAAAGCAATATTAATGAAGTCGAAACGCAACTCGGAACTCAGCACTACCTATGCGCAATAAAAAAAAAAATCAGCACCATCAGCACTACCTATGAACAATAAAATCAGTATCATCAGCACCACCAGAGCTTCGCCCCAATCAACATCATTCACCACGTGGAGATGCGTTCATTTTTCTTTAGGGCGAATTGTTTATTGATTGATCCAGGTAAGTTTACCTTTGTTTCTGTTTCATTCGACTTAAGCCGACTCATTTTTGACCATGTTGCGATTTTAGCAAGGATTGTTTTTGTGTTACTGACATGCGCGTTAGAGAGGAATATACTGGTATCATCTGCATACCTTAAATAATGAATGTCATCATGAATATTAATAATATCATTTATATAAATACTAAATAGAAACCGAAACATGCTACCTTGTGGGACACCATATCAGAGAAGCGTAACTAGTCGATAAATTCCCATAGACCTATGCACACTCGATACGTCCTTTTAAATATAAAAACAAAATCAAAAGTGATGGACTTCGTCTGCCGTACTGGTATGATGTTTCCATAGGGAGTTTTCGTAGATCGCTTTCACCATCCCGCAACGCTCTCCGCAACCCGCTATAAAACCCGGGTCTCTTCAGTCAAGGCTAGAGGTGCGCAGGCGCAGTAGCGGTCTCTTCGTAGCGGATAGCTTAGCGGAGGGAAGAACACGGTTTACGAAAACTTCCTAATACATTTTTTTGGGATTAAGGCAATCAAACTCATTAGTGAAATCTAATAGCAATGTAAAAATATTTTAAGAAGTAGGCTTGTGCGAGTGTGCTATTCATGATTTAAAGGTAACAGCGCAAAATATGACACACACAGGCCTTACGCGCCGTACCGTCAAAAAATAACTTTTCACATTGCGCTGTTACGTAATAGCGCGACGTGAGAGGTTACTTTTCGTAGGTGTGTGTATGATCTTAGTGTGTGTGATATCTTGCGATGTTACCTTTAAGTAATATCAAAAGTTAGGTTTCGTGTTATGTATATATCAATCTCTTTTTGTAAGAGGAGTGAAGATTCCGTAGAGATTGCCTTTCTAAAATCAAATTGAAACACAAAAGTTTGAGATGAAAAAAAGCAACCAAACCTTTGACGAAGTTCTTTTCGAGCAATATATATAACTGTGGCATTATCCCCCCTTTAAAGGAAGCAGCGACCCGATTCTTGAAGGTAAAGCTTCGCGGGAGTAGACGGGCAAATATGTTCTGTCAACGTCTATCTGACATAGTATGGCTTGAGGCGGACTACATGAACAACTTCTGGGTGCAAACGGCGTCGCCGTGATGGCGAGTTTTCATGGGGCATGACCTCGTAGGTTAAATGACCAAGACGGCGGACGACCTTGTATGGGCCGAAGTAGCGACGGAGGAGTTTGTCGCTACGACCTCGTTGGCGAATGGGGGTCCATCCCTAAACTTGGTCGCCAGGTTGGTATTGTGCGTCATTTCGTCGAAGGTTGTAGCGTCGGGCGTCGCGTTGTTGCTGGTCTTGGATTCGGATCTTCGCTAACTGGCGGGCCTCTTCTGCGCGTTGGAGGAACGCATCCACGTCGTCGGGATGGACGTCGACTTCAACGTACGGTAACATGGCATCTAGTGTACTTTTGGCCACTCTTCCGTATACGAGACTGAATGGCGTCATTCCTGCCGTCTCTTGCGTTGCCGTGTTGTACGCGAAAGTTACATAAGGTAAAATGTCGTCCCACGTTGTATGTTCGACGTCCACATACATTGATAGCATGTCTGCGAGAGTCTTGTTGAGGCTCTCAGTCAAGCCATTTGTTTGGGGGTGGTAGGCCGTTGTCCGGCGGTGAGCGGTTTGGCTGAAGTGCAGAATGGCTTGCATGAGCTCGTCCTTGAAGGGAATTCCTCGATCTGTGATGGCGACCTCGGAAAACCACGTCGCAGGAGGATCGCATGCACGAAGAATCGTGCTACTTCCATAGAGGTGCCGCTGGGAAGGTCCTGTGTTTCGGCGAAGCGGGTTAGGTGGTCGGTAGCCATGATAATCCATTTGTTACCGGACGCAGAAGTAGGAAAAGGACCCAATAAATCCATTCCTACTCGTTGGAAGGGCTGCATGGGCGGCTCCATGGGCATCAACGGTCCTGAAGGTCTTGTAGGCGCCGCTTTTCGGCGTTGGCATTCTCGGCAAGTGCGTACGTGGGGAGAGACGTTGGATAGCGAGGCGTGGCCAGAAGTAACTTTCATGGATCCTTCCGAGGGTACGCGTAAATCCCAGATGTTCCGATGTTGGCTCGTCATGCGCCGCTTGAAGGATTTCGTCGCGGAGGGCTGTGGCGACCACGAGCAGGTACTGTGCCTTGTTAGGGGCGAAATTCTTCTTTGCGAGCATGTCGTTTCGCAGACAAAATGCGGATACGCCGCGCTTGAAGACTCTTGGGACTGTGGTGGTTTTGCCTTCAAGGTAGTCGATAAGCTTGTTTAGGTTTGGATCAGCTCGTTGTTGCTGAGCGAAGGTACTAGCACTGATCGCACAAAGGAACGTGTCTTTGTCGTCCGTGTTTTCTGGTGGTGGGTCGACAGGTGCACGCGAAAGGCAGTCGGCGTCGCAGTGTTTGCGTCCCGACTTGTGTAGGACTATGAAGTCAAACTCCTGCAACCTCCAGCTCCAGCGTGCGAGGCATCCGGAGGGGTCCTTTAAACTGGCGAGCCAACACAAAGAGTGGTGATCAGTGATTACCTTGAAAGGCTTGCTATATAGGTAGGGGCGAAATTTGGAAATCGCCCATACGATGGCGAGGCATTCCCTTTCGGTCGTGGAGTAGTTTTTTTCGGCTTTGGAAAAAAAACGGCTGGCGTAGGCGATAACTTGCTCAAGTCCGTTCTGGTGTTGAACAAGAATGGCGCCGAGGCCTACAGAGCTGGCGTCGGTATGAACTGCTGTTTCGGCGTTCTCGTCGCAGTGGGCCAGAAACGGGGGCGATTGTAGGCGCTGCAGAAGCTTCCGGAATGCATCTGCTCGCTCTGGCTCCCAGGTAAACGGTACATCATCGTGCGTCAAGCGCATGAGGGGCTCAACCAGTTGAGAGAAGCCTTTGACAAAACGTCTGTAATAAGCGCAAATGCCTAGAAACCGACGAAAGGCTTTTTGTCGGCTGGCTGCGGGAAGCGGGCAATAGCTGCAGTTTTCTGGGGATCAGGGATGAACTCCACTTCCACTAACGATGTGTCTGAGAAATTGTAGTTCTTCGTAAGCAAAGTAGCACTTCTCAGTCTTAAGTGTTAGTCCTGAAGACTTAATTGCTTCGAGTACCGTTTTCAGTCTCCGTATGTGCTCATCGAAGCGCGTGGAGAACAGGACAACATCATCGAGATATACGAGGCAGGTCTGCCATTTGAGCTCTGCCAACAGAGTATCCATAACTCTTTAAAACGTTGCTGGCGCTGAGCAGTGGCCGAAGGGCATGACTAACTCATACAGTCCGTCGGGGTTATGAAGGCTGTCTTCTTCCGATCCCTCTCGTCGACCTCGATCTGCCAATATCCCGTCTTGAGGTCCATCGCAGAGAAGTACTTGGCGTGGCTTAGTCGGTCTAGAGTGTCGTCGATTCTGGACAAAGGATACACTTCTTTCTTAGTGATTTTGTTTAGCCGGCGATATTCAACGCAGAACCTGAGGGTGCCATCTTTTTTCTTCACAAGAACGACAGGCGATGCCCAAGGGCTTTTCGAGGGTTGAATAATGTCGTCGGAGAGCGTCTCTTTAAGTTGATAGTTGAATTGCCCGCCGCTTCTTGAATGAAACTCGATAAGGAGATTGTCGGAGGGGGCGTGCGTCCTCGTTAGTTATGATTCGATGCCTCGCAATCAGGGTTTGCCGGATTTTCGAAGATGACGAGAAAGAGTGAGCGTGGTAGCGTTGAAGTAGATGCTGTAGTTGGTCCTGTTTTACCCGAGACAACGCAGGGTTTACATCGAATCTGGGAGCAGCCTCTTCCGTCACGGAAATTGTCGAGGTTTTATCGGAGAGCGTCAGAGCGTTACGGACCTCGGCGGTGTCCTCTAGGGAAGCGAGTGAGGTGCCCCGGCTGAAATGTTGGTGTTCCGAAGTGAAGTTTGTTAGCAAGATAATCGCTTGTCCTTGTTCAGGGCGAAGGACTCCCCTCGCAACCGAGATTCCTCATTGAAGCAGCGGAGATCTGTTGCTTTCAACGACTCCCTTGTAATCACTGGATACGGCAGCTGTTGCAGAGACAAGGATACATGAGCGGGGTGGTAACGTAACATGCTCGTTGAGTAGCTTAAGTGACGTCGGCTGGATGTTGGGCGGGATGACGTGCTCTGTAGAAAATGTGACCGACTTTGATTTGAGATCGATGACGGCAGTGTGCTCAAGAGAAAATTCATACCCAGGATAACGTCCCGCGAGCACTGATGCAAGACGAGGAACGTCGCAGTATAAGTGAAATGGCGGATTGTAACCCTCGCTGTACATTGTCCGGTGGGAGTTACATAATGACCTCCCCTTGTAAGAATCAGACGGCCGTCCCAGGGGGTCGTCACTTTCTTTAGCGCTGTTGCAAACTGTGCGCTGATAACGGAGTAGTCAGCGCCCGTGTCGACGAGAGCGGTTATGTCGCGTCCGTCGAGAGATACGTTCGGTAGGCAGTGGTCGTCAGGGCGTCGTTGGGAGGTCGTGACGTCCAATCGCGGCTGCGTCGGTGCTGGTTAAGGGTATGTTCGCGACCGCGCTGTACAGCAACCCCACCTCCAGGGGTTGCTGCCTTCAGTTTCCCCTACCGGGGCTGGGCGACCTGCGTCTCGCGGCTTCCAAAGAGGGACGGCGTTGTGGCGAAACAGGTCGACTAGGTGATGGAGACCATGAGAAGCGCCGGAATCCTCGCCCAGGCTCAGCTAAGTAGTGTTGAATTTCTCGGTGGTCGCTCTCACACCCGGGGGCGTGGAGCGTCACTAAAAAAATTGACCGCATCTCCACATGGTGATTGACGTTGATTGGGGCGAAGCTGTGGTGGTGCCTGTCTGCGTAGACGCTGAGCCGCAGCATTCCGAGCCTTTCGTTCGTTTTCATCCATGTCAGAAAGAGAATGTGTGGTATGGAACGTGGTTAAATACTTATTTTGCATTTGGCCGCAGCGCCCTCTCGTCTATAAACGCTGAGCCAATGCATGCAAAGTTTAAGGCAATTATATACGCATTTGACCGCAGCGCCCTCTCCTGTATAGACGTTGAGCGGCTACATGCAACGTTTCATTCATGACATCCCCAGCTCTTGAGTTACTACCACATCTCAAAGCCCCCTACTCGTCCCGCAGTCGTGGCCGAGTGGTTAAGGCGATGGACTAGAAATCTATTGGAGTCTCCCCGCACAGGTTCGAATCCTGTCGACTGTGCAAACATATTTTTTTTCGTCATTTTGTTTGCCCTACATGAGCACGTGAGCACGTGAGCTCACGAGCACGAGCACGAGCACGAGCACCGAGAACGAGCACCAAGCACGAGAACCCGACGCCGGACCCTGGACGGACATACGGACATGGCTAGCCCCTAAGGAGCTTCGCCCCTAAAACCTCGAAGTCCAAGTCGGCGGTATGGGCAGAGGCGGTATACGTGACGGGCTTCTCCACAGTGAAAGTAGAGAGGCCAGAGCCCTTGCACGCCGAAGAGCGCCAGAGTTCGCTCTTCGGCGTGACAGGGCATCGTGGGGTGGGAGGAAAAGTGTTGGTGGGAGGTGGATAGTGATGTGATGGTGGTTCCCATTGAGGGTTCAGGAGGAGGCCAGGTCTATGAGCAGCGGCAGCATACGTCATAGCCTGGGGTCGTTGTGCTTCTGGTGAAATATTCATTGAGCTCAACACCTGCTGCAGTTCTTCTCGTATGACCTCGGAAAATGATGAGACTTGAGGTTGCTGCATCGTTGGAAAAAGCTTCCGCAGCTCTTCACGCACGACGATTCGAACGGTGTTCCGCAACATCTGGGCGTCAACTCTACGGGGTTCGGCGTAGGTGGCGGAAACCGCTGGCACCGGTCGATCGTACTGCCTCGTTCGCATGCCAAGGGTCCGTTCAATGGTTGTGGCCTCGGCGACAAACTCCGCAATAGTCTTTGGAGGTGAAGAGCTGTTCTTTCACTGCCCTCATAAGGATCCGGAGACTTTTGTCTTCGGCCATGTCGGGGTCGGCGCGCCGGAACAAACGCTTCATTTCTTCAACAAAGACCACCACTGTCTCGTTGGGGTGCTGAAGACGTGTTTGGAGCAGCAGCTCGGCTCGCTCTTTTCGTAGGACCGTGCAAAATGCTTGCAGAAAGCAGGTCGTGAACGTGTCCCACGTTATCAGTAGGCGTTCCTGGTTCTCAAACCAATTCCTTGCCGAGTCTTGCAGCGCGAAAAAACATGGATGAGTTTTTTGTTCAGCACTCCACCTGTTAAAGGCAGCCACCCGCTCGAACTGTTCCTGCCAGTCGTCGGCATCTTCTTGCGGGAACCCGTGAAAAGAAGGGGGGGTCCCATGGTCGTTGGAACATGACCGGCGATGGTAGTGCACGTTCTTCCCGGTTGTTAGCCATTGTTGTTTTCCTTGTCCTCTTCACAGAAAGAAATCCGCACTCCGTGGACAGACCTTGGAGGTGACAGCTTCTGCAGTGCACGGTAGTGACGTCAATGGGCTTGGTCGGCGAGGACTGTTATCTCGGCTGCTAAGAGGAATCCGGGGCATACGTCGTACCCCGCACCTCCACCAGATGTCACGTAGGCGAAGGAGACGTTGGCAGTGGTAGAACCCAAGAAGGGTTTAATGAGCGGACTGCAAAGCAGGATCAAAGAAAAAGGCGAATGGCCGGTCCGGTCGATCTGCTTGCAATTCAAAACAACAGAGAAGAGTAGATTTTGGCATCGCAAGTTCAAAATTTCGTAATCATCAGTGATCTCGGAGAATGAAGCTAGGCTATCACATTGAATGTCTTTCGTAACCCTTATTGAAACACCCCCCCCCCCCCCCCCCCCCCCCCATTTCCGCTCACTTCTGTTCAGAAAAAAAAATATATATATAACCTGGTAAAGCTAACATATTCTGGTTTGACTGACACCATGTTTCGAAAAATATTATGATGTCAAACTTCACTAACTTTAAAAAGATTGACAATGTCATCACGAAAGACTACAGCGGCATAGTAAGGGTTTTGTTTTTTGCGGGCTTTATGGCGCAAGAGCTCCGACGACTATAGTGCGCCTGATGAACAATAATCCGCGTTCAGAAAAACATATTGTAGGCCAGTCACGGACGTCAGTGCTGAAAGGAGATCTCTAAGGCCTTTGGTTGCCTAAATATTGTCGTGGGTACAATCCGAGGACCATTTCTAGCATGTCTCTGAATGACAGCCCCACAGTTTGTGTTCCATCTTGTGTGCGCGCTCATTTAGAGTTTTATTTGCAACCCCCTGAGAAACTAGATAAGCAGGAGAAATATGGAGCTAGTCTTCGCAGCGATGCTTCACATTTCACACCTGCCAGCATTGGCCACATTGCCGAAGCCGCCGAAACAAGAAGCCCCCCCCCCCCCCCGCCCCCTCCCCTCCCCCCACCCCCCCACACACACACCTTAATTTTTTGGTGCATCGGAGATGTGACCTCGGCATGCGTATGCCTGTGTACAGCCTCCTGTAATATGAAAAGGCTACTGGGAGCGCGTGGCCGAGACGGTGTCCGGCGGGGGCGCCGCGCGCTCCGGGCGATTCTATTTCATCCCAATTAGAGAACTCACTCGGAGCTCGGCTAAAACGTAACACGCGCTTATCAGTTTCTGCTTCGCGGCTTAGAACAGTTCGTCAGCGTCGTGTGGTTATCTCACACTAACACCGCAATGGCTGTCTACGAGAGACCAGCGTGAGCGAATGCGATTATTCTGACTCTGTTACAAAGTGTGAGATCCGTGCTACAATCCTAATCATTGAATGGGCTTTTCACAGATTTGTTTTTTCTTTTAAATATATAAATGATGTATAACTCTAATATTTGTTTATTGGCAGTGCCTGTTCTTACATTTTGGACCTGAAACAACTGGTAACAAACAGTGAAACAGTGATGACTGTTTACACGGAAACCAAAAAACTGTTAAACGTGTTCAGGCCCTGTTGAGCACCCAGTGAGTGTCTCCCCTCGAAGCAGAATGGAATCGCCTGAAGCGCGCACAGCGCCGCCCCCCCCCCCCCCTCCCACCTCCCATAGTCGTCTCGGTCACGCGCTCCCAGTGAGTCTTTCACTTTGCAGGAGACTGTACGTGTGTTTCGCTTGGGAAAGTTAATTAGGCGGTCTTAAGTAGGCTATGTTGTTTTGACGGGTCCTTAACTTTTAGAGTGTGTAAGCATAATTAGTTTATTTTGTGCCTTTACGGGCCCACCGTCCCAGATATGCAAAAACGGAACTCAGGCGCCACATATCTGCGGTTTGCGGCGTTCTTTATGCCGCGATATTACTTGCGTCAGGAAGAACTGCGCAAAACAATCGATATTAAGGAAGATTCTAAACACGCGCTAACTGCGCCACTGTAAAAAAAAAAAAAAAATAGAATCCAGCAATAGAAACAGTGCATGGACACGTTTCCGTACCTTCGGTTTTCAGTCAGTTCAGAAAGGGATTTCAAGCATTCTGCGGCAAACTCACGAACTCAGCATATGTAATACCTTGTCACGTAGGCATCCAAAAACAACAAAAAAGACAAATAGGCTAGCACGTACAGCGCATTCAACCGGGAAAAAAGGTACATAAAAACCGTCTACGAATATGTTCGCACAATACAAACACACACACTATACGAAGACTCGGAACACATTCCGGCAAAGTGAAGGCCAAGGAAACAGCTCCATCATCGGACCGGAGTTGTATGCCCAGATTTCAGAGTTCTTCTATTATCTCGAACGGGGTCACGTGGTGTGTGGGCCTCGTTTACAATACCAGCTGTGCGGAGATAACCAGAGCATTGCTCGTCTTCTGGTGCATGGGCCTTTCCGACAGGTTGCCTTATTGCCACGCGCCAATGCAAGGCGTATCCACTTGTAACTAAGCTGCCCAGAAGGCTTCCGCCATTAAGCAGCAAACGCTTCCCATCGTTTTAAGTTCCTGCCTCTCTTAAGTCCGGTCTCTCTAACCGGAGCCCGAATCTTGTGGGCGGAGGAGGCACAAGACCTGTGTTTCGGCGGAGAGCTCGGGGTACGTGCGCTGCGCAGTGTGGAGGTTGGAGGGAAGGGTACGGTGAGGAAGAGTGCCAGAGAGGGGTTTGCGAGCGGCGCACGGGGCGAGAGGGGGCGTCCTGCTCGCACGCGGTGCCGCGACCCGTGGTCGGGGGGCCGCCCTGGCTCTTGTCCAAAGGCGAGAGGCCTCCTCGGCAGCTAGTCGATGCCTCATTTCCAACGGCGTCGTTGATCGCCGCGCTGGCCTTGAGCAGAAGGGAGCGCGGATCTCCGTCGTACGTCGTGCTTCGGATTCGGATGCGGACGGGGCCGTGGGCAGTCGCCATTTTTTCGCCTATAGAGCTCTTCGGGAATTGTTATAATGTCTGAACCGGCGCGGAAGAAAAGAGGGGCGTCTGAAGAAGGTCGGCCTCAGCGGTGAATTTTCGCTGGAGTACACGGATCTCTCGTCATGGGCACTGAGAGTTTAACTGCTTTCAAATAGAAGATCGCTCTACACCGCTTTCCCGCACGGTGCGCGTAGCGCCTTAGTTATGTACGTGCGAAATGATTTGTTTCCGTTACTTGAACAATGTAATAGATTACTACTACATATTACCAACCCTTAAATGTAATTGATTACGGTTACAAATTACTTTCCCGAAAAGTAACCAAGTTTTTTACTTGTTACTTTACCAATTACTTTCACGTTACTTTTCTCGTATACTTTTCAAGAAAACTGGAGAAAAAACTTTTATGCTTTCAAAAATGTTCTGCAACACTACTTTCTTTCTATTTCTCATACATTATTATAGTTATTGGGAAAACAACGCCAACGACGCCTAAGCACTTCTTACTAGTTGCGTATGCCAAAAGCATCACTGTCGTTCTTCCGCCCTCTTTGTTCGTCTGTGGTGTACTGGCGTGGACGCCACGTTTGTCTACTGCCGAGGTTGAGGCCGCCGACGGTATAGATGCCTCAAGCGCCGCCATATTCCAGATGGCTTGCAGTACATTAGAATTTGTCATTGTGTTTGGCAGAAACATCGAACTTACCCGTTTTGTATAGCGGTGGCATAAATGTTTGGCAAACCTCGGTTCTGCTTCGCGTTCCCCACTGTTTCCCAAGCTGTGGTTCGCAACCTCGACAGATTGACCAGGGGGTCGCGAGTCGGCTCCTAGACTTGAAGAAATGCGAACTTTTCGTCTCTTCGTGGCGCTATTGTCAAAAAATAACGAATCGCAGCTCAAAGCTTATTGAGCCGGAACTAAGATATAGGGTGTCCACACTCGTCCCTTGTTTAAAGAAACTGTGCTCTAACAGACAAGCTGACTTTATTCATTAGGAAGGGTCGTTCTTAATGACATACGTGTTTTCTTATTTCGGTTAGTTTATAGGCGATTCAGTCTGACTATATTACCTGACAAGTAAACTTTAAGTACATTTTTGTAATCATGTTCACGCACTGAAATGAGAGTGCTTGTGGCACAGCGGAAAAAAAAGAGGGCGCTGGCGACGCGTTGTTTTAGATTTGGATGGATCACAGGGTAGCTGAGTCTGGGTGGCCCTCGTGTAATCAATATATTACACGCCGTGTTTATCACATGCGCATTTGTTTACTGTTTCAGATACTCTTCATCTTATGACGTGTGTGCGCAACGGCTTGCATAAACAATATATTTTGTGTTTCAGAGGTGTCCCTGGTCGGTGGGCACTCTATAACAGACGCTTTACTAAAGAAAAGAAACATCCTGCATTTCTACAAAACGACCCTTCTCACATCGTCCATTTCACGCTGATGATATACCAATGATTTTGATAGCAGGTATGAGAATAGCGGGTTATCAAACAAGCTTGAAAATGACTGCTATCGTAGAGGGGCCAAGATCGGTTTGATCTTGGCCGCTGTCTCCTGTACATTGTAGGGTTCCATTCCGACTCGCCAGGACCCTTTCTCTGGATGAACTTAACACAACGCTTAGCTCTCGGCTGAAAGGGTTTATTCCACCCACAATCTGCTGGGGGACTTCGGTATCGGTAAAGGTCATCGAGAAAGCTTGGGAGGGGTGCGCCGCCACTGTATATTGCCGATCGTCCCAGCGATGCTAATCCTCACCACATCCTGGGGACGTCGCCGTCAAGGGTCCGATCCGGGGTCAAAGTCCAGACCACACATGCGCCTATCTCAAGTACTCTACTGAAGATACTGTATTTCAATTACTTTTGTTAGTAATTTGATATCTTGCAAAGGTATTAGATTGAGAGTATTTGCTACTCTATCTTAATTCTATTTTCAGTATCTTGTACTAATTATCTCAAATACATTTTTCGATAATTGAAAAAAAAAAAATTGCGCGGGGATATTTTATGGAAATAGTACTCGGCGCACTCCAGCGCCAAGTTGAATCGATTGCCAACGTGAAGCGGAAACATCCGAACAACAAACAGGAAGCAAGCGGGGACCAAAGATGAAGACTCAAAATGCCAACCAAACAACAAATAAAAAACTAAGAGACAAAACAATATGTATGTATGGATGTATGCATATATATATATATATATATATATATATATATATAGTTTGATATTGCTGCAGTGAGAACTGTGATAACCGCATTTTTTCATGAGGATAGACATTGCAACAAGGCTGGAAACAAGCTACGAGCAGGATGAGCTCTCAAAATGAAGCTAAGAGTCCTTGTTCGACTTTCTGAACGGGCTCCTAGAGCTTGGTATGAGAAAAATAAGGAAGATAATAAAGAAATCAACGGCCGTGAGAAAGACTGCATTCCTTCCCTGTGTCCTTATGTGCATTTCATTTTAAAATTTCGTCATCTACGAAGGCAGCGTTTGGGGTACACTACTTGAAGAAGGCGCGTCAAGTGCCGCCTGCCGACTACACGTCGGTAGGCGTATAAAATTATTTGTTTATACGTCGGTAGGCATATAAACGTTCTTTAAAGTGAACTCTAGATTTAGCGACTGCGGTGCCTAGTTACACGACGCATCCGAGGTGCACGTTATAAATTCTTAAGAAGATGTTATTTTCAGCGATGTAGCTATAGGTTAGTCGACCTCTTTTTGCTCATTTGTCTTAAAAATATCTTGCAACATGCACCAGGGATGCTAGTCTTTTCATGGGGCCACGATGCATAGAATGGATCTGCTATTTTGTTGTTTACTTCTGTTGCTTGCAAATAAAGCATTCTAGTGCAGAGGTGGCAAAAATTAAATTACTGTAACTGAATTACAGTAATTAAATCACTTTTGAGAGTAATTTTAATGTACCTCATTACTTTTTGATGCAGGTAATTAAGGAATGTAATAAATTACCCTGTGGCAATAATTTTAATTACAATCGCAATTACTTTTTGGATGTTTCAGGCATGTTTTTTTTATTTGCGCGGAATAAACAAAAAAGAAAGCAGTTCTTGCATTTACAAAAACTTAAAGATTCTTTAAAAAATAACGAAAAAGAAACGACAAATGCGGTTTTTGTTTCTTGCCGCTGGCTCGTGTGACGGTCGGACTGGGTGCCTTTATGTGCACGTTGCTTGAAGGCACTCTCGGTCGGACGAGAGGGTCATGCCACGTAAATCCTCTGGGTTTGTGTTGTTGTGACCAAGAATAGGCTTCCCCGAACATGGCTTTTGTCCCCCTTGAAGAATATCTTGCCCCGAAGTTCACACAAAGAGGACGCAGCCCACAGGAATAATCAATAGCTAGGCAATCCGAACCCAGACGCATCCGGGGATCGACAGCGTGCGCAGTAGGTATTTTCCGAAAAACGTGAAACCACAACATAGACAGACCCAAGATCAGTCGGTTTGGTTTGGGAGGGCACGTTGGTTCGCGTTATCTGTCTTTGGTTTTTTCCCACTGGGTTGGTGCGGGGTTGACGGTTGTCACTTTGCAAATGCAGAGCAGAATGTTTTCTTTCTTTTTGTTTAGCTCCTGCTTTAAGGTATATCAAACAGTAATTTGAAAGTAATTTTATTACTGTTATGCGGTAGTTTGTAATTGTAATTCATTACTTTCGTGTAGTGGTAATTAGTAATGTAATTTAGTTACATTTCAGTCGTTTTTAGAAAAGCAATTAGTAATGTATAGTAACGTAATTTATTTACAATAATTGATTAATTTGGCCCCCTCTGTTTAGTGTCACCGACGTCGATGCAAATTAGTCGGTGCGAAAGTATCTTCGAAGGTAATAGAATTACATCCCTAAGTATTTGTACTCTACTCAAGATATTTTGCACAAAAATTATCTTGAGTAGTACTCTAAATGCTTCATGAAGCATTTATTTATTAACTTATCTTAAATACTCTTGTCGAGTATCTTGTCCAACACTGGTCCAGACCCTGTCTCCGGGCCGTTGCCCGACTCGACATCACGGTCGACCCCACCGCGAACGTCTGTCGTCGTCCTGTTACCGAGCAGGAGTCTCTTCCAGTCTTCCGGCTCTCAATAATTCCCGGTTCCTTCCCTGTTGTTCCCGATGCCGCCGCACGCTAGACAGGCGGGAGCTTCTCTTCCCAAAATGGGCTGCCTGCCGCTGGAGCAGCTCGCCATCCTCCTCTTCCGCCGCAAGTGCAGATTCTCAGGGGCCGGCCCACCCCGAGAGCGGAGTCCATGGGTGAACGCCGCCGCCGTCGTCGCCAGGAGTTTCCTTAGAAATTGAAATTAAATGGGGGGTTCTCAATTTTTAGGGGAAAAGGAGGCGTTAAAGGGGGGGGGGGGGGGCATTGAGAATAGAGGAGTCGTTGCGAATTAAGGGGGTGCCTTCAGAAAAACAAGGGGGGGGGTGTACAGCCCCCCCCCCCCCCCCCCCCTAGTGGGAGTGTAGGGACATCACTGGTCGTCGTCACTGTCCTCCAGCTGGTTCCCGAGCGAAGCCCTCGGGCATCAAAGGCGCCGTCTTCGCCACGGAGGCGACCGATGACAAGTCCCCAGGCACCGGCGGTTCGTTGTCGACCAGATGGGGGCCAACGAGACCCCGCAACCTATTGCATGCATGAAGTCGCCATCGAATGCTGATGTTGACGGTGCGCAAGAACTTCAATCAACAGCACAGTGCTCACTGCGGCTATGAGATACGGCACTCTTCTATTACGCTGGTGCCGAAAGCTGCCTTTCTTAGGGGCGCCCTCTGGTTTTCAAAATTTTAACGACGTCATTTTCAAGGTATGCGAGTTGTGCTATGCAGACCAGTACGTTCTCATTGAATTTGACAGTTCTAATGCAATATCAGCCGCGAAATGTTATCAAAAACATGGTCCGGCGCGTGAAGTTGGTGATCTTTCCTTTGTATTGCAGGTCATAAATGGTTGAGTTGTTCTTCTTTAAAAGCAGAAAACAATGAGAACTTTTGCGACGGCGCTTTTTCCCCTCATTTATTGGGCAAGAAAGCACTTTCTGCCCATCGCAAGCTTCTAGATGCAGCTTGGCGAAGTCGATAACCAAACAATACAAAATGTGGAAACCAGTAAGTCTTTAGTGAATCTCGTCGACCAACCACGTTTATGAAATAGACATGCTCAAAAAAGAAAACGCAAAAAAGTTTCAGAAATGGACTATGTCTTATCTCTGGGCACCAATTGTGGATCATCGGCCAAGTCCCATGACCACCGTGATCCAACCTCCGTTTGTAGCCCAAGCCAAGCTACACCCACTCAGGCCGAGGTGGCGCCGTTCAGACGCCTCTCTCTTCTTCTAGCGTGGTCGGAACAACTGAACAACGGCGGAACAACCGACACTGAAAAACGTGGAAATGATTACATAAGGTAAAGCTTAAATAACATGCATATATTTCTATACTTATCTTCACCATACGTCGGAGAAGAGCCAACGCTAGGGACGAAGGGCCAATCGAAAGCTGCCGAACGCACAACGTCAGTGCGTTCATCACCATTGTTTCTCTGGGTGTGCTGTAGCCTTTTAACCCAACCAAGGCGAGGCTTGAATTTATGATGTTAGAACTGCGTTTCGCACAAAGTTTACAGCTGGCATCTTTCCAAAAGGTTCATTTTCGACTTGCGCAACTACCAGCGTCTTTGTGGTCGGCATTCCACGTTTGGCCTTATGTCCGCTATGGCGTAATTATTTTAATAAATTTTAAAATGTTGGTATTGTAGACAGAGGGAGGATATATTCAATTAGCGTTTTTTGCCTCCGTTTTAGACGAGAAAGTGATTCACTGCAGTGCAACTGCGAGCCTGTGGGTCGTTAGTGCGCATCAAGCAGTAGTGACAAAAGATTTGATGCAGGCACTTTCCTAAACAGGAGCAAGAGAATTGTCGGACTATTACCTTTAACGGTGTTTGTATAAAAGAGTGTAATGGCTTCAAGTTTCCATCGTGCTTTAAACATACGAAATTTAACTCGTCGTTTGCTAGTACGGATTTGTCACCACGATCAAAACCCACGACGTAATAGTACGGAACAATTCGGTCCTGAAGTCACAAATAGGAACCATTGTAGGAAACCGCGGAAACGTATTGGTCCTTATGCTCTGGACTTGGTGGAACTCATGCAAAGAAGATGAGGCGAACAACCAAGAAACTTTTCGCGGTGGTGCTTTACAGTGCATGCGTCCTTAACATCCACTGTTTTGACGCCACGCGCCGAGCGAACGCTTCTGGGCGAAATTCGTGACTTGTTCGCAGCGTATTTGCTCCATAGTTTCGCTTCCTTCTCGCAGAGCGTAAAATGCTGCCAATGGTGTGTGCAGAAATAAAATTCGTACCTGGCATGGCCATCACTTATATGGTTATATATAGAGCTCCCTTCTAGGCGATTGAAGTGGCGATAGAAATGCCTCTTTGGCGGTGTTACTTTTTAAATCTTCGAAGAGAAGCCTCGTTGTATATTTTTTAAACGGGTTGAGAGGGGTGATGAATTAACCGAGTCATCCAATACAGAGGTGCGCAAAGGGGCGGGTCGCAAAGGGGCAACGCCTGGGGGTCGCGGGGGTCCATGAAATCTGAGCCGCTGATAGCTTAAAGGGGGCTGGGGAGGGGGAGGAAGAATTGAGGGGTCGCCGGACGAAAGAAACAATATCACGGCAATGCGTAGTTCATGGTCTGTTGCTACCTGTCCGCGTGGACAGATCGGATCATAATTGTTTACTTTAAAGGGAATATATATCACCTTGAGTCGTGGCAGGTATCATTAAGGCTCGTTTCGTTTTAACCGTTGAACTGGAGCACCAATATTCTGATACGTGGCGTATTGAAAATACTCTGTTCATGAACAGATACATTTTCATCACTTGGCTTAGCGCTAAATTAGAACTATCCGAATCAAATCGCACGTTAGGTGGATGTGAAAACAGCCTTATCATTTTTTGTTCCGTTAGAACACAGTTGTCACTTTTTACGAAATGATTCTACCTAAATGCGTCTATACTTGAGGCCGTTGTTCTCTCGGCTTTATTAGTTCAATGAAACGTTCAGGCGATGTGGCAGCACAGCCATGTTGATAAATGTATTGGAGTTTCCGAGCCAAATATGAAGTATTTTATTCAATTGATATTTATTTGTTATTTCAGCATTTCTTAGAACAAGAACAAATGTAACGCGGAGAACACTTTCCTACATAATAGCTTGCACTTCGCTATTAGATAGGAAAAATTACTTTATTAGTGGTATTGATTAACCTACCTCGTAAAAAGCGATATACAAAAATGTCAGTTTCGGAATAAAGTTCAACAGGCATATTTTAAGGTCTGCTATAAAATGTACGTCATGTTGCATAAAGGTTTGGAATGTGGTAATGTCAATGTGGTGTGGTTAAAATGACCAGTCTTAGACAATCCTTGGAAAAACAAACAGCTGAACCAGTATCAGACTCTAATTTTCAGTTACGTGTGATCACTATGTTTTATGTATACTTCTAAATTTCTTCAGGAAAATATCAGTGTTCCTATGAGCTCATAATATTATTTTTATCACGCATAAAGCTTATCGCTTTTTAATGAGTCTTAAAGTAGCTGTAAGTATTAAGGAGTTGCAGCGACGGCGTCCCTGCTTTGGCGGCCGGTCGCCGAAAGACAAAGAAGGGGATAGTTTGCTGTGCGTTGGCTTTGTGTAAAGTGTGTTGGCCGCGAACGTAGGCTCATAAACTTCGGCAGCAAGAATATTACGTGGCTCTGCTGTTCCGGTGCGAGCAACAGAGGTGACACCATCTGCTACGACTAGCTACGACCACGCATCGCAGTGATGCAGGCGTCGAAGGAGCGCAACCTGTGTACTGCGCAGTCAGTCGCCGTCACCCGACTGCTGCTAATTCGCCATTCGGAGCTTCCCGCCCCGGGTTCTTCGTCTGTACGTACTTGGAACCGAGTGTTATTTTCTGGGCTTGTGCGTGTGCATGAGTGGCTGGATATGGCCCTCACAGAGCAATTCTTCATGCTCAACAGCAACTCAAAGTTGACGGCGGAGGGACTTGCAGCAACGCTCTCGGTTGGTGGGTGTGACTACACGGATACCTTTTATGATTGCTGCTAGCAAGGTGGGCCATAGTCACTTTATGTTAACACGATTTTAAGTGTAAGTACTCCGTGCAAAGGCGAATCTACCGCGTTTTTAATCCACCTTTTTTGTTTTTTCTTTATCACGCACAACCGATTACTAAGCATATGCTTCTGTGCCGATCACGAAGTGAATGTCTTCGGCCTTACATAGCGTAATATCTAATAAGAAGTCGTTGGCTAAGCGAAAAAACTTCCCTTTCGAGTGACCTCTTTTTTATTGATGATTTCTCCCGGATCTAGGTTTTAATCAACATGATCGATTAGGTTTGCTTCCCTAGTTAATACATTTTGCTGACACATGCGGCACTAATGCTTGGCACGATATATGCCACTGGTAATATTGTGAATTGGTTTGCTTCCAAAGCTAAAAGTGTAGCAGGTGCGACCATTAAGTTTGCTAAAAATGTGCCGATATGGGAATTTCGTTCCATAACTAGCGTTTTACGTTTAAGACTGATAAGAAACATGTTCCTGTGATAATGCATGTCTACAGCATAAGCTTTGCAGATCCAGAATAGGTGTGCTATAGGTTACAGCCTCAAGGTTTTAGTGGGCCAAATTGATGATTACACGGCAATAAATATTGTGGTGGAAAACGGACCATTGACTCGGTGTGCTTTGATCGTGCCCATTGGTGTGCTGTTGGCAAATTAGGTAATGGCACTCCTTTTCCCTGACCATGTGGCTTCAAGGAACATCGCATCTAAATGAGCTTAAATATATTTATTGCAAGGTTCAGTTGACCCCTCTGCATCATTACAGGAAGGCAGTCTAAAGCCACAACAAACCATAGTGAATATACAATGCATAATAAGAGGCACGAGTGTCCAGTCGTATAGTCCGAAAAAAAATAATTTGAGCGCAATTTCTTGTTTAGATAGTTTGCATTTGGTGCATTATGCGCAGGGCTTGATTCACTCACTCAGTGCATAGTCCGTCAAGCTGGTGCATTGTGTCTACATGCTTTTTTTCAAGGGTGGCGTTTTGTTCAGAAGTTCTTGGGCGAACATTGTCGAGCCTAAAGAACTGCTCTCTGAGGCCCATATCCAGCCACTCAGCACACACACAAGCACAGGAAATAACAGTCGGTGAAAGTACAAATGAAGAACCTGGGCGGAAAGTTCTGAATTCTAAACGAGCAGCGTTGGGTGACGGCGACTAACTGCGTAGTACACAGATTGCGCTCCTTAGATGCTTGCATCGCTGCGGTGGGTGGTCGTAGCTAGTCGTAGCGAGATGATCATCACTTCAAGCAATACCTACCGTGATGATACAAATGAAGTGTTCAAGCCAGTCAAAGGCAAGTAATCTTGCCATAGTCAAGATATGTGCGCAAGTGTTCGACGTGGGCTCTCTCACACTGGTGCAGCTGTCCATCAAGAAAGGTACATATCAACAATGTTTGCGCGTTGAGGCTGATACTATGACGCATACTTTATCTAAACCTAAATTTATCGGTCTGCGGCTACAAACATTTTTGTTGACATTGCTTAGATGATGTAACCATTCAGACCTGGCATTAAACGGTGTTGCGAACTCATCGGTTGTTCTGGTTAATTATGCTAAAAAGCGTTTGTCGTGTTCGACGGTATTTGTCGAACACCTGCACACATAGCTTCACTATTGCAAGATTTCTTGCCTTCGACTGGCTTGAACACTTCATTTGTAGCATCACGGAAGGTCTTGCTTGAAGTGATGATTATCTCGCACACGGCAACAAGCAGAGAACGACACACAGTGTTTGATTTATACGCTACCGTTCTAGGGGCGTCGCAAATCTATCTCCTTCTTTTCCGCCACGTTGGATCGATCGGAGCACCCCCTATATTAGCTGAAATTCCTAGATACCTAGATATACAGCTGTGCGAGACTGAAATCCACGGTACGGGGAAAGCTTCATTTAAAGTAAAATAGATGCTGTTTCCCCAATTTGTTCTTCTTCTTCTGCGTATCACAAGTCTCGCAAGTGTACTCCAAGAAGTACCAAAGGTGGGCGCAAGAGGGGAATCAGGTTTCGGTTTCCTGTTCCTTATCATCATGAAGTAAACGCTTTAGTTGAACGGGTATTGTGTGGCATCCAACAATTTAGGACAATGCATCAGTGTTGTACACGTTCCTCAAAAAGAGGAACGAAAGCTCGTTTCTGGTCCCTTTCGAATTTTGGAACTCATTCCCGTTCCAGTTAAAAAAAAAACTGGAACGTATCGCTACATGTACGTTACATTTGTATCTTGCTGATTACCATATTCAATTAGAACAAACCATGTTTTTATCTATCCCATCAAATGGCAAGATTCAAAATTGAATGCCATGATGGAAGTACACAAGGAGAAGAAAAGAAGCGGAAGCAAGTTTTCATTTGTTTATATGTTCACTTTTAAATATCAGCGTTTTTTCATATTGAAGATTGTGGTGGGCTATGCAGACGAGCCAAATGTGCTGTCCCCCCACATTGCACGAGCTTTTTTCAACAACTTCAGACGTTTGAATCTAACAAAGTCCCTTGCTCTAAGTTAACAACAGTTACTTCTTGATGTTGCTGTCGGCAAGACTAACAAGTGGAGAAGAGGGTAAGGCTTTTGGAAGATCAGTGTTGAAAACTACCAGTCCTCCTTCGTGAAGGTTAGATTCGTTGTTCAGTTTGAAGGTGAGAGAAGAGGAGAGGGAATGAAGGTTAATTTTCGTGCATCTGGCCAATGTTTGGGAAAAAAGGGTACGTTTGATGTCTGGTAACCTATTTTTTTGGTGTATCTGTAGGCTTCTTTGTGGAAGTTCAGTGATGGCTTTTAGTCGGCCTTAGATTTCTGTTTGTATGAGGATTCATGGAAGCAAAGAAAGTTTCCGAGTTTGAGACGTCCCTTTTTCTGTCGTTCCTTTCGACTAAATGTTCTGATCTTGGTACCGAAGTCTCGGGCACTGAAAAGAGAATCAATACCCACTAGCTCTCCTACAGACCGAATGTTACAAATCGAGGACCCCCACAAACTAAACCCTAAGTAAAAAAAAAGTTAACGACATCCTGCTCTTTGTAAATATATTGCCTTTATACTTTTTTAGAATTCCCCTCTAAGAAATAAAATAAAAATTGTCCCACTGGACGAAGAAAAAGGAAAGCAGTTCCTTCTTCCGTTTCCATAAAAATGTAACCAGTTCCCGTTCCAGTTCCGCCGATTCAAAATGGAACGGCGGCGTTCCTGCGTTCCTCCTAAAAGGAACGCGTTCCAGGACCGCCGTTCCTTGGAACGCCGTTCCGTACAACACTGCAATGCATCCCGACTAAGCATGTGTATCGAAATGGACGCTTGAAGCAGCAGTTGCTCACCGCAACAATTCCAATGGATCTGTATTGAGATGTGACCCAGAATTAGCGGCACGGGGAGGCAGCCCGCTTATACCTGCCGATCGCTTTCTGGGCTTAACCACCAAGTTGACATTGAAACTACAGAGACGGCTCCCCCAGCGACAAGAAAAATGTCGATCAACAATGAACAGAAATTGCGACGAGCGACACCAAAGTAGCGTCCCAAAGTTGCAACCAGGCGACATGATTCTATAGTCAGTTACAGGTTAAGAAAGGTTTTCGAGGGAAAGGAGGGCAGGGGAGGAGGAAGCAAACGGAATGCTTGAGAGGAGAGGACGAAACCACCTGCTCTCTTCAGCATTCTGCCAACTTCATTCTCCCTTGCCATTCTTTCCCTCAAAAACTTTTCTTAACCTGTAACTGACTATAGTCCGAGAAGACTTACGAAGCTCCAAGACCACATTATCGGGTGTCTACATGGTCACAAAGACATGCAGGCAACAAGTAGTTACAAAGATTCTGTGCTATTTGTGACCGAACTTCACCTCTTGATTGACTGCTCTAAAGAACGTAGTTCCACATCAACCCACGAGGGTGCGCACAAAAGCCCTGATATGTGTATTGCTCCCAAAATAAGACAAGAAAGGCCAGAAGAAAGCAGAGGAACGATTAAAACCGTCGTTACTAATGTAAATTACGTGGGAAATGTAGAAGTGATTGATAGGCTACAGTTTTTTGTTTAAGATATTTACGTGTATTTTAGACATCAATCACTAATTGCTTGTAAGCAGCTATTTAAGTAAAATGGATTGTGCACTTATACTTGAAACTTTATTTTTGTTTTTATCCGAATGCAGCTTTGATACCATATTTTGCAGGGCTGTCAAAAATATATTTTAGTGTGCGATGCCTGCACCGTCATGCATCGTACGTAGCAGAAGCTAGATAAGAAAGCCTTCGGACTGTAACATGAGGTTTGCCTTTTTGACGTCGTTGCCAGCGTAAATATGGACCTTCACGTGGGATACCTGGCGGCGCACGCACGTTGTGCGTTATATATATGTATGTATATATATACATATAGATATCTTTCTCTTTTTTGAAGGGGGGGGGGGGGGGGGGGGACGGGATTACCCGGGTCTGTGAGCTTCGATAGTAAACCGAAACCCAGAAACGCGTCCCAATTGAGCATATTTCCAGCCTCAAAATATATAGTTCTTTTTTTTTATGATTTCCAGTGAGATTCAAGTTGAGACCATCCTTTTAAACTCAGTAATTGTCAAATTAATTCCTAACGGCTAATTAATTACCCAATTATATTGAACGCTTATACTTTTTCTTAACTTTTCCATAATTTTCCTCAACTACGGCGTCAGTCTTTTTTTTTCTGTGCGATGCGTAGTTTTAGCAGGAGAGATTTCGCCCCCTTTTCCGGAAACTCCCCGTATAAGTCGTGTATAGATAACCTTATTTCCACCCTCCTTTTATGAGGGCCAATAATTTACATAAACCGCAGAAGGGAACCTAAATAATTGCTCGTAGAACTGTAACTTTACAATAAGCCTTTATCTACGGCGCCCATAAATACTAACGAAGTTATTTCTATCTTGGAGGAACAAATTGAAAAGCGGGAGGATGTCCCTAACGTTTCAAAAGGAATTAGTTTAATTATTATCTTTTGAGAGTTGGCAAGATAGAAAGCTTTCTCAAAATCAAAAAAAAAAAAAATCTGTTATTGAGGCCTTTTAACGTTTAAAAACACAACGCTGCACCATCTTTTAAGCTAGCTCTGGCGTATACGCATATTTGAGACATATATTTGCAGTTTTTATTCGTGTAATATATCTCTAAGTTACGAAAAACATATATTTGTTTATCGGTTGCTTGGGAAGCGCCGTCTTAACGTGTTTATTGGTACGAACGTTCGAGGCAGTCGCGTTGATAAGTAAGATCAACCCGTTCTCGTGAGCCTGTTCGTGGGCGTTTCTCAATTACAGTTTCTGGCGATGAGCTATTTTGGACAATGTGACCTTCAAAAGGCCCAAAAGATGTTTTTGCGGCGTGCCCCAAAGCGACAATAAATTGAAGCGCTGGGTCGTTTCCGGAAATAGCTTTTGTTGTTGTCGCCGACACCCAGCTGGATAGGATATTTTTTTGCGCCATGCACTCATAATACCTCTTTTTCAGAAAATGGCTGTTTTTTTTTAATCTTCATCACGAGGGGCTGTGGTCGGGACTTGAGGAACCAACAATAGCTGGAAGGAGGAAACTAGCAAAAAAGCAAGGAACATTTTTAGAACCAGTTTTCTTTTTTTATGAAAGAAATAAACGATAAAGCCACGTTACACCCTAAACGCTAATGCTAATGCGAGAAACGCAGCGACTACTTTATAAGTTGGGTTCCGTATTTTCAGATGAATCTAAGAAAAAAACACCGAAAAACACTCGCCGGTAGACATTCCTTTAATTCGGTGTTGGCCGAAAAACCCAAACTTTCGAGGTCACGAAGGAAAATCAAAAGCACAGAAGCAAGTGTTGTAGGAATAAATGTTCTGAAAGCTCAGGGTTGGTGGTACTCAGGAAAGGCCACTTCAGTTTCCTTTGAAATCTCGGACTGTTGACGAAAGGATTTACTGTTTATCTCTTCAAGGTTTGTTTAGAACAACGGGTCACTTTACTTCTGGGTCACGATGCAGGTACGGTTTCCAATTTGCAGCACACTCTTTCGGCGTCTTGGAGGGACGAGTGAAAACTACAAACCTGTAGATGTCTTAGGATGGTTTAGTTGTTTCAAAGTAATGATGTTAATTGAAGAAATATTTTTATGTGCTAGATTCCTTGTGGGACCGTTAGTATTGTGAAATTTAAGGACTTCAATTCTTAAGCCACCATGGAATGTCATTCGATACAATTGAGTTTTTATTACTTAAGGATACGTTTGCGTCGGAATATTTTTTTTATTTTCATTTTTAATTGAAACAAAATATTGAAAGCACTACAAAAGCAAACTGTAAATTCGGTTTCCGAAAAGTTTTGTTTCAAAAAAAAAAATTAACTTCGATAAAACCCAAATTTTCGGCGAAAATAAATTTCCAAAAAACACTCTAAATTCCACCCAAAACTTAACTCCGAAATCAAGGAATCTTATAGTTCTAAGAAGCAATAGGTGAACGAATAATGATAAAGAAGTAAATTAAAACTCTATCAAGGCGTACTATTGCTTTTTTCCTAATTATGTTTGTACCTTTTCCATAGGCACACTTCACAACACAGCGCGGACACAAGACTCACGCTTTTTCTCATTTTACTTTGCATGGGAGTTTGAATGTTTGAATGTTTATTTTTCCGAAATCAACCGAAATGGAGACAGGGACTTAAGGCGTGAAGCCTGACGAGGTCTCTGTCCCGAATGCAGCGCTTTCCAGCAGCACACAGTTTACAAAGTTAACACTTAGTAGTAAACAAAATATTCATTTTAAGATTATACCAGAAAAACAGCTAGTTGTTACATACATATTCAGATCATTAGGGGTAACCACTGCCCACCATGAGTGTCCTGAGATCCCATTTAAATTTACTAAAAGTGTTATTAAAATCTATGTGGTCTTTAACGTTATTGAGAGCTGTACTGACTTGATATTCCATTGTTTGTGTTCCATAATTTGTACGGGTATGAGGGGGCCGCTTATGTGCGTGTCGAAGAGGGTATGCATGCATTACATCACTTATATCCATCACATATAGTTTTGTTTTTCTCTGTGAATCAGTTGTAATAACTTAGTCATAAATCTGATTGACCTTGAGAATGCCATTTTTTTTAAGAAGTGGTGCAGTGTGCAGGTCTTGTAATTTACCCTTGTAATTTTCAAATAGGCGCAACATTTTTTTCTGCAGTTTGAGCAGCGAGTTATAATTTGTGCTCTATGTCGTGCCCCACACTAGAAGACAATAACAGAGCCTGGAGTAAAAGAGCGAATAATATAAGTTTTTCTTTAACCACGTTGGCATAAGGTTTCCTATTTTATATAGACATCCAACCGACCGTGAAAGCTCGGAACTTAATTTACCCACATGTGTGTTTCAATTTAGCTCTTGATAAAACCAAATTCCCAAAGTTTTGTTTGTGGACTTGTTCTATAATTTCACATTTAAAATGTATAACTAAGTTGGTACTGTCGCGTTTGTTTTTAGGTGCAAATAGTATATATTAGTTTTCTTGGTATTTAATTTTAGCTTGTTAGCTTGAAGCCATGTCGCTAGGTCGGCAAGATAGCTATTTGTCATGAGTTCTAACTGGGCTTGGGATGAGTCTGCGAAGAATACAGTGGTGTCGTCCGCATACATAATAAGCCCATGAGATCCCGGAATTGCTGTAATATTGTTTATATAGAGAAGAAACAGAAAGGGACCTAGGATCGGATCTTGTGGAACTCGGCATTTTATTTCGGATGTACTTGAGACAATGTTATTCATTTTAACAAACTGAAATCAAATTTGAAGATAATTTTTTTTATGAGAGCCAAAGCTATTCCACGTATTCAATATATATGTAGTTTTCTAAACAGTCTGTCGTGTTGTAGTGTCAAATGTTTTATTTGGGTCTAAAAAAATTCTTAGTGTATATAGTTTATTCTCAATATTGTTTATTATTTTGTCTTTTGCCTCCACGAGTGCTTGCTCCGTGGATTTACCTTTCTGAAATTCATATTGTGATTTGTTAATCACTTGATACTTGGATAAAAATTGGTCTATACTGCTTTGTATAACGCCCTCAAATAATTTAGAGAGTATAGGCAAGACCGAAATAGGTCTAAAATTTTGTAAGTATACTCCGCCCCCTTTGTAGACAGGTGTAACTTTGGAAATTTTAAGTTGCTCAGGAAATATACCCGTTTCTAACATGCAGTTTATGATGTGTGATAGGACGTTGCTAATATCTTGGGAAACGTATTTAATAGGAACTGGTTTAAGGTCATCAATGCCAGCAGCTACATTATTTTTTTATTTTTCTTATTAGTAGTTTAATTTCCTGTGGGGTGACAAGCAGGTTAAAAAATTAAGAAAGTAGTATCAAGTTTTGAAAAGAGCAGTTCGGTTCAAATTATAAGAAAAAAAAAACGAGAACCTGCGACCGCTTGTTCATGCTAACAGTGTCACGAATTTTATGCATAACTTGCTTGTTCGTGCGGTCGTTTTTCAGTAAAGGCAAGACATTTGTTTCAAGGCTTGCTACCAAGGCCGCTTCATTCCGAAAAAAAAAAAACGAGGAGACAATATGCTTTATAATGGCCCATAAAGTAGCGCCGTTAACGTTCGAGTAAGGTAGTTAAGAATTGCGCATCGCGATGATAAAGCCGGCAAGCAATGCAACCTCGGACTACTACTCGTGTGTTAATACTGTCGTTTGCTTGAAAAGAAAGGCTAATTTTGTATAAGTTGTCCTCTAAGCTCAGACACATATTGGTATAAGATTTTAGGGTCATTTTGAAACAAAACGAGTAGTAACGAATCTCTAGAAATTAATACAAAAAATGAAGGACGTTTACAGTTCTCTGTAATGCCGAATATGAGGGCAGCTCTTGAGGAGGAGGAAGGGAGGGTACGAAGGGAAGGGTCACGTGTGACGTCATGAGGGTAAAATCTTCATAAATTTGGTGGGAAATTTCCCCGCTAAATTTACCGAAAAAATTTCCCCGCCAAATTTAGCGGAAAACATTTCCAGGGTTAAGCGGCGTCAAGTGTGACGTCATGAGGGTGAAATTCTCTGCTAAATCTAGCGGTAAAATGTACCCGCCAAATTTAGCGGAAAAATGTTCTCGCTAAATTTATCGGAAAATTATCCCGCCAGATTTAGCGGGGAAATCGTGTCCTTGTGACGTCACACGTGACGCCACGTGTGACGTCATTGTGGGAAAGGTTCCATAATGTAACGCGCAATTACTCCGACGGGGACGGCGTCGCCGCTCAAGCCGGAAACGGGAGCTGCGCTCTAGAAAGTGAAAATTTCACTAGACATCTATCTGGTTATAAATTATTAAAATTGAAGATAGAAATCCTAACCATCTGAAATTTGAAGACCTAAAGTAAGGCCAGCTCGGACCCTTGATCACCGGTGACAGTGTTTTTTCTTGTCGCCGTGTTCGAAAGTGCCCGGTGTCGCCTTTTTCGAAGTGCCAGGTGCCTTTGAAATCGCCTTGTGCGATTGTTGCATTTCAAAGTTTAGGGTGTCCACTGGTGCTGATTTTGTGGACGCTGCCCACGTAACGCGTCTTAATTTTGAGATGTAGCTGCTCGCTAGTGTTCCAGTAGATCCGTTGACATTGTCTTGATTGTTTAGGAACATACTGTGAATCGAAGAACAAAAGACCTCCAAGAAACCCTCTGGCCTCTCCTAGCCAAGCATATAGACCATTCCATTTAGCGCTCTCTGGGCGACACGATTTTGTTCGACAGCAGCGCCCTCTGCATACATCCGGGAAATTCAGCGGGTTCGGCCAACACCACCTAGAGCTAAGGCCGTAGCGCTTCCCTCTCTCCCTTCAAGGAGCGTCGGCATGAGTAGGCTGAACTGGTAGTGCGCTTCTCCGCAAGGCTTCCCTTGAAAGTTGGCTTCTTTGCAAGGCACGTTCTCTTTTACTTTCCCTCGCTCTCTACGCTTGTCGCGGTGCAAACAAAAAAAAATGAAAGAAAAAGGCGCCACGGCGTCGCGTTTTGTTTTCCTTTTTTACTTTTTCTCCCCAACGGTCGTCCGTCGCGTTCCTTTCTTCGACGGCTTTTTTAGTTACTCCTGCGGGTTGGGTCACGTGACAATGAGGCTGGAGGAATCAACTAGAACAACTCTAGAAGCGAGTAGGTTTTCGGACGCCGAGGGTCAAAACTTGTTCAACTCTCGAGTGAGATCGAGCACATTTTGGAATACAACACAACCGCGGCGTCGTGTGTGAACTTGAACGTGAACTTTGCTTTTCGATTGTCGGTGCTGTCCACTGGTGCTGTCATTCCGTACAGATGTTGTTTATCCGCGCTTTGGCGGAAAACTGGATGTGAAAGTGTCCATATTTGAGTTTCTGCAAGGATGACTACGAAAGCGTGGACTATACTGCGAATCGACGGGAAGATCTCGCTCCTTGACGGCATGGCAGGGTGAGAACTTTTCAATTTTTATGATCGTGGTTTCGTTTCTTGTTTTCACTTTTCGCTGAATGCATAAATGGGAGTGATTTGGTTGTGGCCTGGAAGCAACATATTCAAATGCTCGCGCTACTTGTAGGTGCAGACCTAAATAAAAATGACTTGATTTATGAGTTCAGATTGGAATGATTTTCGCAAGGTATGCAAGTGATGGGTTATCGGGGTTGCAACCAGCACATCAATGTAAAAATTAAATAAAAAAGAAGTACATCGTGTCGCTTCTGTGTATCCTCATCGGAGCGCAGAAATGATCCGCCGCAACTCACTAGTAAGACCTATATTTTAGCGGGTCTTTGAGCTGTAGTTAGGAGTGCACGCAAGCCGGAATATGGTTCACTGACCAGTTTACTTATCCATACACCAGAGCCATATACTAACAATTTAGCTGGCGCCCCTTCAGGCTCCCCAAAGAATCCCAACACACACCAGGAAGCTCTATGGAGCATATTATTATTATTATTATTAATTATTATTATTATTTTCTGTACCTGGTTCTATGTGCTCGTGCAATAAGCATTATTATTATTATTATTATTATTATTATTATTATTATTATTATTATAGCGCATTCGGCACATCAAATTCAAGAATAATTTTAATGTTTGTGATCCGAACTACCAGATCGAAACACTGCCAGGGTTTTCTCTCAATTACGGAACCACTTCAGCTACACTTTAAAAAAGAGCATTTTTTCTTCTTTTTTTTTATATTTTTATAACCATTTTTGATTTCATTACCCTTCTTTGGATTAATATGATTTCCTCCTTTTTCGTTCTATTTCTTGCAGAAGCGGTCAAATACACATCCCGGATACTGCTTTGATGAACTCTGGCTACTGTACGGCTTCCATGGGACAAGCTGAAAACTGACAGCTTAGAAGAGTTCTTCGGAATGTATAGTCAACTGGCTTGCTTCTAATATCACGTGTTCACAGGCACATTTACGAAGATGAAAACAAAATACTGCTGAGGAGCACTCTGTCAACGATCACTACAGCTAGAAAGGATGGAAACTAGGAAGATCTTCCCAAGCGAGCGGATACTTGACGCCCTACCTGCAACCTGATATACCTGCAATGTGGCCCTGGACTGTAAAAAATAAGACACGGCCTGCCGGCCCTGGGCTATCTGGCCAGCCGTGCAGTCTACACCACCTTGAAAAATCTAAGGGGCGAAAAATGCAAGGCCGCATCAACAGCACGAAACAAGTTGGCTACAGTTCGCTTGCACAAGAAGACTGTGCTCTCGCAATGAAACTGGTTATAGAAGGGCTTGTTTTTCCTGGTGTAAATGCTGTAGAACACAACTATGTTATTCACCAAGTGGTGATGCCCAGCCAGTGTCGACTTGTAACATATCTCATAATGGAACTACTCGCCGAAAAGAAGACTTCCGACTTCGACTTCTGTGAAAATTAACATACGAGTGAGCTCATCTTAAAACACGTGTTGTCACAAGAAAATGCACAAGCATTTTCTTGTGACATCTTTGCAGCAAGATGAATGTTCGCATTAATGCCAAGAATGCCGAACAAAAGAAATGGAAAGCTGAAACTGGAATCAAAGACACTCACTGCCAACCGTCACAGATGTCAAGAAGCGAACTCAGACCAAGGAAGAGTATGTCTGATGCCTGTGATGGTGAACCCACTGTGAGTTCGAGCTGAAGCATGTGTTGGACTGCAGTGAAAACATTCGACTGAGAAACCTTTGTTGCAAGGACAACAATACGAAAAGTGCCAGTGCAAAATCTAAAAAAAAAAAAAAAAGCTAAGGGGTCAACGCTGAACAAATTAGTTCCTGTCCGGCCAGCAACGTGCTTGCGCTTTATCCTCATGCAAAGGCAACTGCTCTCTGAAGTCGGTGAATCTGTGTGTGTGTGTGCAGAAAGTCGGTGTCCTTGTAGCAGTGTCTTAGCTATCTTGTGGTGCTACAGCGTAAATGCCGACATGCTGCAAGGATATTTTGTGTCTCGGTGTCACAAAATCTGCAGCATCTAAGATGCATGTGTATCAATTTTTTTCAAGACGCATATTTGCAGAACTTATGGATACCAGGAGGCTCGCTTCGCAGCGTTCAAAGGGGACCAATTTCTTATTCACGACTCTCTTCTGTATTGTAAATGCAAGCAACTTTGAACATGAAGCTCCCATGCCCACTTCTCTGTGTACAAAACTTGTTTTTAGCCGCCCTAACTCTGTCGTTTCACAGACTCGGTACTGAAGTACATCAGTATATGGGGCAACGCTCGGGTATTACTGTACTTTTTTTGCAAACATAAAGTTTTCGCATTATGAAATTGCCAAGAAATAGGCTACAGGTGTTTTTTTTCGGTGTAGTAACCAGATAGGATAGGTTGCTTGCTGCAAAACAAGTACTATATTTGAACAGGCAGAGTTCATTGAATTGCTGAACCTATACAGATTTATCGCAGGTCTAAGAAAAGTTTGTCAAAATATGTGCAATACATTTTTCAAACTATGTGCAATACATTTTTCAAACCAGCACATCACAATTTTAGAATGTTATTACTTTTATACTTGTCTGGCAATTTCGGTCCCGTTGCTGTTGCACCAGGTGTCCGTAAGGGTAGTGTACTCGGGCCTCTATTGTTTCTAATATATGTCATTGACCTACCATCATCAATTAAATCGACAATTAGGCTTTTCGCTGATGCTTGAGTTATTTACCAGGAAATTAATACACTTATAGTGATTACAATATTGTCCAAGACGATTTAGATACACTATCTTCATGGTGTTTCCTACTGCAGATGAAAATGAACGCACGTAAATGCAAACAAATGTCCATAATTAAGTCCTCCACTAAAACACCTAACCAAGTACTTATTACTTTCACAACCACTAGAACACTCATTGTCGTACAAGTATTTGGGCATGTATTTTACAGACTCATTATCATGGATTGAGCAAATAAATCGTGCACTAAAACCACTTGGTTTGAGAAAAAGCCATTTGTGTGAGAAACTTCTTGTGTCCAACAAACACATGAATCATACAATATGTATAAGAACTATTGAGAACTATATAAGATATATAAGAAAAGTATAAAAAACTTCTTACAAGTTTCTTATATATCTTACATATATCTTATATGTTCTTATATATCCCATTTGATTCATGTGTTTATTGGGCACAGAAATTTCTCATGCAATTGAGATTTTTCAGTAGGGATCTAGCTCCCATTGAAACAAAACTACTCGCATACAAAACATTTATCCTCCCAAAATTAGAATATGCAAGCATAATTTGGAATCCACACCTAAGCTACCTAATCTCGAGGCTCGAATCTTCGAAACAAAGCAGCCAGATTTATATGCAGTGATTATTCATCCGAAACTAGTGTCTCCGCTTTAAAAGCTAGCATAAACCTTCGTAATATAGAAAGAAGACGAAAAATAACCCAATTGTGTTTTATTCAAGCTGTATATTACTCAGATTCCGATTTTCAATCTACTTAGTGCTGGGCTGCCAATTTCACATAATCCATATTAGATAATTCCTGCAAGATGGAACCATTTCAGTGCCATACTTACACTTTCCTCTTTTCCTCCTTAGTACTTTGCACCACTGACTGGAACAAACTACCTGACCATATTGTAACTGAGAGATATCCCATTTCATTTAAAAAGGAGTGCATTAATTTGTTTAAAACCTTGATTTGCAAAACTGCATCATAACAATAACATGCTAATAAGAGTATTTTTTGTGTGTGTGTGCGATTTGTTTGTTGGTGTCTATTTTTTATGTTCAATTACTTTTTTGTCTGTTATTTTTGTATTTTTACAGACTCATTATCATGCTCCATTTTTGGGCTGTATCGGCGGGCTGTACGGAACATCGAATGCGTAATGCGTCTTCGGATGTCTTTGAGGTGAATAAAATGAAATGAAATGAATGCCTCTGCATCATTTGTCCGATTGTTACTGTAGTTCATTTTATCTGGTCCCATTACTTCGATTATTGCCATTTCACATGGATTCTTTTTTTATACAACTCCCATGTCGTTCAGAGACAACTACACCACCCAGTTTATAGCTTAAAAAAAGAACACATCTGTGTCAAGATATCACTCTCTTGTAATTCACCACGATAATTGTAGGTTATAATAATTTTCCTGCGTTCTAAAATTGGTTCTTTAAATCACTCGGCGTTCACAGCTCTCATGTTAGCTCATAAAAAATAAATAGTGCGAAAACCTGCGTTTCTACGACGTAAAACCTACGCGCGAAGCCTTCAGCTCAGCTTATAGCGCGGCGCACGTCAGCCTGCTGCCGTGACGTCACTCGAGGCGTGTTCTGGCCTTCTCCTCTAGGTGGTGTTGGCCCGACTCCGCTAGCAGACGACAAACCGGGAGGTTGCCATGCTCCATTTTTGGGCTGTATCGGCGGGCTGTACGGAACATCGAACTCTCGCTCGTGGCTGCCGTTGTGAAGTGGTTCGCGTTCTTAAAATGGTTATCTATACTCCGAAATCAGCCTATAGCTCTCTGTTGTTCTATTTTGGTAAATGATCAACTAGCATATCTTTTTTTTCCGTTACTTAAAGAGCAGTTGAGTCAGCAGACAGTACTACCCTCAACTACTGCGTGTATTGCGGCAGGACAGCACGTTTTTATTTATCATTACAAACTTCCACTCACGGTCGCTAAAGGCCTACACCAGTACAAACTTTGTATAGTAAAAAAGGTACAGCAACCGGATTTACTTTTCGCCGGAGAGACCGGCCCATCTGACACAGTTTCCCCTATTTTTTTTTATTTGCTCGCAGGTAACAGCGCAATTGGACCCTGTTAGTCGTTTTATCTAGCATTGTATTACACGATAACTGGCATACCAAAATCTGCGCATCTGCGCTTGAAATTCCAAAATGACGCGATATTAAACAGAGTTTGCACGCCAGCCGGATGCTAGGTATACAGCCCACTTGGCGGAGACGACATGCGGGGTGAGAGGGGGAGGGCATTTTTTTCTCTCTTTCCCCCGTATGGACCCTAATGGAACGGTCTATACGGGGGATCATTTCTCCCCCGGCAACCATCCCTCCACAACACTCGGCAGATGAAGAAGACTCCTCAACTTTCAGGAAGAATAATATAACTCGAAATTGAGTTGTATAAAAAACTTTATTCTCTCTTTCTCTTCGACGCTCTGGTGCGACGAAAACTCTCGCCTTTGACCGTCGTTTTGATAGTTCGCACGTCGGATCAGAGAGGCTTTGACGTGCATGTGTGTCACGCTTTAAAGGGACCCTGCAATAGTATTCAAACCTCTAACTTTTTTGCCGTTTCCACATGTCATGTGGTATGGACAACCAAACGGGCACGAAGAGATTCACTAAATATCAGTGCGTCATACTTTACCCACACGACGCGGAGACCTCCTCCTCTTACGGGGACGCCCCGTGGTGCCGAACGCGCGCAGCAAGTGACGAATTCATGACGGCGTCGGTCCCGGCCAGCTTCTGCCATCGTTAATAGAACAACTCAGTTGGAAACTGCCATAGAGCCTGCTTTGAAAACGTGGCTTCGATCCGTACTCGAGAACCGAACTAATGGCGATCGCAACGCTGCCATTTCTCCCTCAGTGGCCCCTCCGGGAACTGCACGTCTGCTCGTATCGGTTGAGGTCCAGTTGCGCAAGATCCGGTGGTGCCATCTTGCAGTGCTTTTCTCAGTAGATATATACATGAACTTTCATGTTTTGACTAGTCGCTATTAGGTGGCGCTGTGATCGTATTTAGTACGGTCTCGGTGGACGCGAGCGGTTCGGGTTCCAAAAGTGAGTTTCCCCAACTGAGTGTTTTAGTAACGCTGGCTCCTGCTTTAAGACTGGTCAGACCCGCTAAAAGCTTTTTTAGAGCGCAGCTCTTAGGAGCCTGTTTCCGCGTATAATGGCGTCGGCGTCGCTCTCGGCGTCGGCGTAACCGCGCGCGTTACATTATGGGACGTCACAGACCTATAGACGAACCCAATATCCCGCTAAATATAGCGAAGAAACTGAGTTAGTTTGTGGGTCTGTGACGTCCCATAATGAAACAGTGGCCATTTAGTTTTCTCGCCAAATTTAGCGGGAAAACTGACGTCACATTACCTTAACACCAATTCAGTTTCCCCGCTATATTTAGCGGGAAAGTGAACAGGTGTTGAGGTCACGTGACGTCAGCTTTTCTGCTAAATCTAGCGGAGAAACTCAATTTGTTCATAGGTGATGTGACACGAAGTCATGTGACGTAATATTCCTCGCAAAGTTTAGCGCGGAAACTAAATTGGTTTTGAGGTCACGTGGCGTCAATTATTCATCTAAATTTAGCGGGGAAAGTGTTGGAGGAGAGGAGGGTACTCAGGAGAAGGAGAGGGTACGGAAGAGCAGGGGAGGTTACGCAGGAGGGGAAGGGGCTTGGTGTGGGAGGAGGGGCAAGGGGAGGAGAGGAGGAGGAGGATGAAAGTTGAAGTAGGGGGAGAGAGGAGGAGACGGATAGGAGGCAAGGGAGGAGGAGGAGGTGCATACCCTCCCCTCCGTACCCTTCCCCCCCTCTTAGGAAAAGCGCGCAAAAAATGAGGGAAACGAGAGTAGAGCACAGGACAAACGCTTCGCAGCGCTTGTCCTGTGCTCTACTCTCGTTGCCATCGTCTCTTTGCGCGCTGTTCCCAATTCCTTAAGTGATGAACCAACTCGCCTGCATTGCCACCTGAATCCTCCCTTCCTCCTCCTCAAGAGCTGGGCTCTAATTTCGCGTTACAGAGATTTGTAAACGTCTTTCATTTTAGAGTGCAGCCTTCAGACGCCCGTTTCCGGGTTGGGGGGCGTCGGCGTCACCGTCGGCGTAGGCCGTGCCGCGCGTTGCATTATGGGACGTTTCCCCGCTAAAGTTAGCGCAGAACTTTTACTGATAAATTCAGTGGAGAAATTTTCCGCTAAATTTAGGGGGTAAATGTTTACGCTAAATTCCCCCGTTTCACATTTTTGCCACAAAGATGCGGCAGTATTTGCCGCACACTTAGATCGGACGTAACTCCCTGATTCTATTTTTCGTCTCTTTCAGACTGAGGCGTCGCTTCGAATGGAGTTTCAAATATAGTATTTAATGCTGCTTTGAGCTCGAGAGAGAGTGAGAGACTCTGAAAGTGACGATCCATGCTCCTATTTGTTTGACGCAAGTGTTCCCGTGCTTTTTCTTTTTTTTTTTTTGGTTAAAAAAATAGTCTTGATTTTATTGTAAAATAATGACTGTAATTACAGCGCTTTTTATTTCGCCCCGAAAAAGAAGCAAAAAAAAAAACAAGCTCTAAAATTATAGAATTAGCTTAGTTTTATTGAAGGAAGAAAACCTGAATATGTCTGAAATTATTTCCAAAGTAGTATAATATATTGTAATATGAATCTTCTTTACTATGTTGTTCTTCTCCTAAAACTAACCTCTAATATGAGGTAGGAATTTATCTGCTTTCGCGACGGCATAGCTTTTACGGGGTAACATTACTATAATTTCATCTACACTCACTGACAACTTAAAAAACGCAGGACGGGCCGAACAAGGACTCGCGAAGCAAGAAGCGCGCACATTCAAGGCCGCGCGATACGTCTCGCAAGCGCGAGCATTTTTGCTTTCTAATGAAACGACATACGACGTTATTATTTTAATGACAGTAAGAATTGCACGCCATTAGCATCGCTCGCATTTCACGGGTAGTTCTCCGCCGGTGCTAAAAGTACTTACTTCACCAACAGCTTACGAGTCGCGCAGCCCGGCGATTTCTGACGACCTTAATACACCTCCGGAGCCAGTAAGATTGCTACATTAGGCGACAGGAATATCGAGAAAAAGAAAGGACTCATCGCAATTCAGAAAGCGCGAACACAGCGAAACACGCGTCGAATTCCTTAAGTTGTCGGCGATCATAATGCTCGAGTCTAGCGGCCCCGAAGGCCTCGCTTTAGACTTACTTTTGATTGTCGATTGCCACGCTATTAGGCTACGGTCAGCAAGAAAACAATCTGCAACGGGTCCCGATAGCTTTAAAGAATTGTTCGTACTAGGACAGGAATATGGAGACGTTAAAGGGATGCTGAACACGGCGGCAGAAGCGTGCAACGGGACGCTACAAACACCAAGACATCACTAATACAGCGACATCTCGAACGAATTGCCGAATTTTTCTAAAAAAGAGGCGCATTTGACAGATATGTTGACGTCTTGTTTCTCTGAGAAAAGTCGAGAAGGAGGGGAAACGGGGCCTCGCGCCTTCTCCGTTTCGCCGCATTGAAATGGCGAAGCGGAGAGGAGGAAACAATATATGTTACGTCACGCGCCTCGTCGGCCTCGTTCAATCGCGACCTCTTTTTCCAAAAATACGGCCGTCCATTCGAGATATTGCCTTATGGGTGGTGTTGAAGGGATTCTAGCGTCCCGCCAACCGCTCTTGCATTGTTTTCTGAAATGTAAATTTCGGTTCACCATCCTTTTAATAATTGCTGTAGTGTAAGTGGTAGAATGGGGACGGCAGGAAGCTAGGAGTTTCAGTTGTCCCGCCTCCAGCGCGCGCTGGCTAGCTTCGAGAATGCATCGGTGTCTCGTCAGCCTAATACGCGCACGCGCAGCCAGAGCCATAGCGAAAACATGGCCTCCTATATACTGAGAGAGCCTGGCAGATCCTCACGGAAAGCGACAGCCGAAATGGAAAAGCTGGAGCGGCAGACAACGAAGGAGAGGAGAGCCATGTGACTGGCGCCCCGGTGCGGCGACACGCCGAAACACACTTCTCTCGAGCGAAGAAGTATGTTTCGGGTCCTCGCCACTGCAAAAGCTGTGCGCTGTCGTCCAGGTTCCTAGAGAAAGGTCGCTTTGATCCTCTGTGCTACAGAATCCTCGCGCTCCAAATCTGCGACCAGGCACTCTATGCCTCCGTCGTCGAACTGCCAGGCTTTGTGAGTATAGAGGAGGCTATGCCATAGCGAAATGCAGCGAGCACGTGCTGGAGACCGGGCCTTCGAACCAACGCCGTGACGTTCCCCCCTTGTTGGTGACTGGACAAGCTGCTATTTCCAAAAAAAAAAAAAAAGAAAGAAACTATTTCTGAATTATAGAGCAATATACGAGAGCCTTACGATATTCTTTTGTAATTACATATCAATGGGCGGGATCGTGCAATATGTAAAAAAATAAGCCTCTCGCAATTTTGGGGATTCATGGATGTAAAAATGCGAGAGTCGCTACGACTATTCTACGCACATTACAATTACAAACACAGCAGTGGATGAGATTATGAAATGTAAGAACGATTGCAAGTCCAAATTGGTTCTGAAGTTAATCTGGGAGACAGAATACCGTGCACTGTAAGGCCGTATTCCGAAATTTACTCGATCTTACTCCAGGGTAAGGGTTTTGTACCTTGGCGTTCCAAAACCTATCTACGTCCAGCGTTTTTAAATCTGTGTTGTTACGTGACACGACCCACCGGAGTAACTCGGATCTTTTTGGGTAAAATTTGGAACACAGCCTAAGCTTTAAGGAAAATGGCTGAAAAGCACTAGAGTGTAGCCGCACACGTGAGCTTACCTTTAATGAAACCCCTCTCTCGAGGTTCAGTCAGGTGCTGGTCACCAACCCGTCGTTTTCCTTTAATATTTAACATCAAGATTGAAAAAAAAGTAAACAAAAATGGTATGAACTGCCTTTCAGTTAGAATGCCTTTTTAAGCCCCACAAATTCCGCGAAATAAACTGAAACATAAAGTTCGAGTAACATTTTTTTCTTCAATTCCTCTTTTGTGTGGTCGATGTTGCAGAACCTGGCGTTTACTGGCATTTACTATATAACAAAAACAGAATACGAAATAAACAAAACAACGCATCCGCGAAGTAAGCGCCTGACTGAGCAACTAAAACAGGTGTAAAAGCAATTTGCCGTTTCAGGAGTTTCTCCAAGCTGGAGCGATTCCTTAGATCGAGACTCTATTGATTTTTCCCACTCTCTCGGGCCGAAAAGAATGGTTCTACTTTGTCAAGTTTCATTCTTCTCGCTTCATTTTGTTTAGGCTGAATCGCACAATGAACAATAAACTTCAAAAGGGTGCGTCTAGCATGTTGCCGGTAAGTGCCATTTTGTCGATATATTCGCCGTAAACGGTACGAATTTAAAATGAGGTGCTGCTGGGTTCTCTCGGTCTTCTTTTCTGCAGGTGTCAGTCTTACCTCTAGCAGGTCCGTTCCGAGCTGTTGTCCGCGAAGCCACCCCGATTTTCTAGCTTAGTTTATTTAGTTTTTTTTTTTGTTTCGTTTTGGTTTTACCGCTATTATTCTCGGCTGTTTGCGAAAGATAAACGGATTCGCATCAAACAAAGGCTTCGCACAGACGGCCTCTCCTTTGCCTTAGATGCAGGAGCCTAGCTTTGTTTCTGCAGACTTTTCTGTGCAGTGAAGCGATAGACTGAGGGCCGTGACTGGCGCACCTTATTGATCTGGCAGTGACGGCCGATCAATAAGGTGATCTAGTCTTGCGATGATCGCGTTCGTGTGTGCATTATGTGCAGTGGTCTGGTATCAAACTTTCTGCACATTTTGATGGGTTGGGTTAAGGAAAAAAATCCTTTCATCTTTATAAAATAAATGTAGCTATAATTATACTTTGCACTAATGATTTATATACCCCTATTGTTAAATTTGTGCGTCAAATTTTCAACAAAATAAAATAATTTAGAGAAACTCGGTCTCTGGTTCTCCAAACACTCTGCGGCGATGAAATACACTCGCGGTTTTGCCGAGTTGTCTCACTAATGTCGAGCATAATTAGTATCAAAGAGTAGTTATCCCGTCGTGTGCATGATGCTCCAGATTGTTTTCTAATTGAATATGAGAAGTGTGGTAGAGGCGCTTCTGCAATTCTCAACTTGACTGGCACCACTTTTATAGTCTTATCTTTGAATTAAGTTGTGCCACACAGAGCGGTTTGCTGTTTGATACCCCACGTGTTGCTGCTATCAAGTTTATTGCATGGAACAGAGCTACTGTTTTCTTGTGATTAAAACTCGAAGGCTATGACTCAGCAAGAGAGAGTGTCCAGTTCGAACAAGTAGACCAAACACAATTTCCGTCAAACTGCGTTGCAGCATTTAAAGTAGCGAGGGCGAAACCTCATGAAAGATATTAATGTGAATACAAATGTTGTAATGCTGCCCCCACTCCACTGAGCGCCAGTTCCACTCGAGAAAAAAACGTACACGGTTTATTTTTATTTCGGTGTTTATTTATCCTCACAATTTATGGTGTCCAACGAATCGTTGCGGTTCACCCGGGCGCTTGTTGAAGAAAATGGGAAACCTGCACGTGACCCGCCTCTAATATTAAAAGACACTCGAGGTACACCTAAGCACTTATTATGAGTTGTGCATGCAAAAGCATGCATATCGTTCTTTTGCTCCCTTATTTCGTCTGCCGCGTACTGGCATGGACGGCCGAGCGCGTGCTCTCCTCGCCGAGCTGACCTCGGTAGTGGAGCCGCTGCCTCGCTCGGCGGCCAGACGCTTCGTTTTACCGACGCCCTGGCGGCGCGGACACGCAGCGCCATGGGGTGACGGAGGTTGAAACTGAAGCGCAGCGGCCAATGGGAGCCTCTTTCATTAGAACTATGACGCCCGCCAGCCAATGCGTCCGAACCATAAATCCATCAGATTTCGGCTTCACTGCGCTCCATTGGGAGCGGGGAAACTAGGTGCCGTTTAGGCTAGGCTTTTCGGGCGGCTTCAAAGCTGATGAAGTGGCTCGCTCCATGGGACAGTTAATGCTTTCACATTTAAACGAACCCATACCGATACACGTGTGGCTCCGTAAAGGCTCAACCACATAAGCTTCGCGGAGGTTTGCCGCGCGCCGCTGGCCGTCGCGGGCTGCCAGCCAAAACCAGTTTTCGCCCTCAGCAGCCCGACGACCGGCTCTGCCAAGGAAACCTATCCTTGCGCGGTTGAAAGCTCGCCGTTTCTCGCCGCAGAAGAAATAAGCTAATTTGAGGTGGCGTAGATCGTGAGGTTGCGATGCCATGGCAACGCGCAAGCCGCTTCTCCGCGCGTCTTTCATATTGCAAGGTTCGTAGCGTTGTTTCGTTTCGTCTGCTGTCCCTATTTCCCTCAATTCCTTTCCCAACAGGGTGGTTCCTCGAATCTGTGTGACTGTTTCCCTTTTTGTATGAAAAACGCAGCCAGACAACCTAGATACGTGTGCTAAGAACAACCACTGGAAATTAAAGGAGAGCTATTCGGAATTACCGGTGAGTTTGTCCGTGGAGCTTGTTGCATGTCGCCTGTGTACTGACGGATACCGTGTTGATATGGTGACATTTTCGAAAGTAGCCTTCATCTCTGGCGCGCAGCCGGGGCAGCAGAGCACTGACCTGTCCCTCGGTGTTTGGGTAGCACCAGCTCGGCTGGACCCAAAACCTGCGCTTTCTTTCCTTCAGAGTACGGCGACATTGCAAGATCAAAAATCGGGCTAGGATGATCACATTCAGGCTGATTACCAGCACATCATGGACACCTACTTGAAGGCATCGAGTGCAGTTTCGATGCTGATAAATGCGAAAGATGATAGCCGAAACGGAAGAATCTAACAAAGATCAGATGACGAAATAGCGAGAAATCCGGCGGGAGGCACGCGCGCTATCACAAGAGCCAGTGCTGGCACGTGACATTAATCCCAACAAAACGGAGGGCAATGTGGCCTTATCGCGATGGGGCGCCGGACGGCGGTGGCGCCCCGCGGCGTCGACACGGCGGCACAGTTGTTGCTATAGTCGGTTACAAGTCAAGAAGGTAGCGGAAAATGCGCCTCAAAGGGAATCTTGTATTCCTTCGCCACCAATCGCGTCCCGTTGTTTCTGTGACGTCACGACTTGCCCGAACCAATCTTGTTGTGGCAAATAAATATTTTCAACATGGCTGCCGGGCAGATTTTCTACGACTCCAGTATCTTGCAGCAATTATTCTGTTTTTTAATGCAGTTTTTCACTTACCCGAGCATACGTCGCTAAGTCGTAACCGCGTCCACTTTTATTTGCAATAGGTTCTGCGCGACAGCGTGAGAATCCAGCGATAGCATTGCCATCGAAAAGTTCGATGCGGAAGTAAGGCCTAGCATCGTACATACGTCGAACGCCGTCTGCTTCTCTGCCTCAGGTTGCGCCTCAACATCGTGACGGCACCGGCTTTTCCTCGCAGTGGTTTCCGTGGAGCGACGTTAAAATGCAGCGGTCCTCAAACTCTTCTTTATAAGTGTAGTGGGCTGTGCGGGAGGGGCATAAGTGAACCGCGAACACAGTAAGTGTCTTCACCCGATTTCGACCGTATCTTTGCTGGCGTGAATAAATAGTCTGTCTACTGAAATGACGTCTTCGAAGCAGTATGTATTCACCTGTGAAACGTGGCGTCCTTGTCAAGTTTCCGCGTCGCAATCAGCTGCACGGTAATCTATGACTGCGATAGTACCCGCGGGTGCACCCTCGTTCGCAATAATGAGCTGTTACATGTGGCATACAAATGATAAAGTCAGTGATGCGTATGTTACAAACATTTAATTGATATTGTTTTGGACGTTAAGAAGCTGATGTCTTCTTTCGGAAAAATATCAGAGAATTTGAGGTAAGCAGATTTGGTACTCTCAAATGCTTCCGAACATTCTGCTTGCTCTCAGAGGCCCTGTCAGTCGTATGTTTATGCTTCGAAACCCGAGTACGTGTACCCCCACTCGCGTCGCGTCGCGTCGCGTCGCGTCGCGTCGCGTCGCGGCCTAAGGTATTACCGGTAAACACGCACCAACTTTTCCAATTTACTTTAGAAGAAAAATTTGTCGACAATATTGTATCCCAGCATTGGTTTAATAATTTGTAAAAAATGAAAAGTATGTCAATAAAAATTGATTGCAATGGCAGCTTCCCACTTCATGAATTGTGGCTTTCTTATATGCGAAATATTTATTTAAATCCACAGTTGAAAACATACCGAATACTCAGATGTCCTGATCATGGCCCGAATGCAAGTGGCAGAATGATTTGTCTTTATAACAATAAAATCAACAATGTTTGAATCAAGCAACAGCTCAAACTGCCTAATTACATTTCTGATGTATGTTTATCTCTGCATTACACCAGGCCGTAGCCGCAAACGAGCTCTTCAGAGTCTGCCATCATCTTTCTGGTCTACCTTAGCAAAGACAGACTCGTGTAAAAAAAACTATTGAACTTCTTGGAGGCAACTTCGCAGTCCTCATTGTCAGAGCCTCCATGAAACCATCGGAAAGAAGGGTCCCTGTCGTTTCATCGACACATGTTCCATCAACCTTTTACGACTCTCGTTTCATCGACACTGATTGTTTCATCCATACTACCACACCGTGCTGTGAAGTTTCATCGACACACAAATTGCACGCTGTAGGAACATTTTGTTGTGCGTTTATCACTGGAGCACATGTTAAACTATCCGACCCACCTAGTTTACAACGCTTTGCGGCAACAGTCTCCAGCAGTTCATTACAAAAATGTGGACCCACCCAGCCCACCTGTGCATGCCGATTCGCAGCATCGTGTAAGGGTGGTCCTGCCCCCGTGCATGTACCCGTACCCTTGCTCACCAAGAAACCAGCGCACCCCTAACCAAACAAAAATGTTGTCGACGAAACATAGCAAGATATGTCGATGAGCGAGTGTCGATGAAACAATCTGTTGATAAAACGTCGCAGCGTTGATGAAACGAACTGTCGGGGAAATGTCATTTGATAAAATGAGTGGCACCGCACAAAAAGCCGGTTTCCGAGCCGCATTACTTAAACACTATCGCAGGCATCATTTTTAGATACCCATATTGCCAGACAAAACGCACTCTAAACAAAAGAAGAAAATGAATTTCACATCCCTCTGCTGTTAAAGTTCACGACCTGGAATTGGATAAGGAGCAGCTGGTTCGTCTCCATCAGGCAAATTTGAAATGGTTCTGGACTGGACAAGATGGACTCGTTATCGGCGTTATTGGTGCAAAATTATGACGAGTACAGCGGGCTCGGGCCCGCGAGCTAAGGGTTAACGTGGGGCTCCCCAAGCCGAGGGGTATGGCGAGTGCACACCGACAGTGGGAAGCGACCACCTACCAATCTGATCTCGTTGCAAGCCTCAGACCTCAGCCTTCAAAGGGCTCTGCATGATTCGTCGTATGGGATAACTTCTTAGCAGCCCGAGTAGACTGATCCTACGATTCCGCTTCAACAGTACTTCCCCAGGCCTTCCAGGAGGCGACCCACTTGATCCGGGTGCGAGAAGGGACCCCAAATCGTGACCTGCACTATATATTTGACCTCTGGGCCAGCTGACGGGGGCACTACAGCAGCACCAACGGAAAAGGGGATTACGCCTGTTACAGACTATAGCATCACAAAACCCAGAAATACCTCCATTCATTCTAAACCCGTTTCAGAAGCCACCAAAGCACTCAAAAACGACCTTTCAGTACCTCACAACTCTGTCCTCGGCAACAAGTTTGGCTGCAATTTGTGCATCGTGGTTCTTTTCGACTCCAAAAAGGTGTGATTTAATCCTCTACATTGCACTAGTCCGGGAGGCTCAAAACCGAGGTCTCTATGGAAGACCGCTTCACTTCATCACAGCGTTCCTGCAAGACGGACGATATCAAACTTGAGTCGAACTGAACTAGGCCCAGTTACTGGCATTGGCATTCCGCAGATCTCCGTCCTCTCAGCAACCCTTCATCAATGTTGTAGCCGACTTTTCCCTAACGTCAAGCAATCGGTGCTGTTTTTACGATATATTTTAAGCGAGTACAATGGCACCTCAGAAATTCAGGAAATCTATGCCACACCCCTCCAGACCGCGCCTCGGCGCACAGGGCAGCCTGCTCCTCATCCACCACGAGGTGTTAGCCAACTCGCCGAAGTGCGACCCAAGAGTCATAATGGCCGTCGACTTCAAGGGAACTTTCGACGTCCCTATTATGCTTTGAAACGGAGTACTAGCACTGGGATTTTGATCTCCATTGTGCTAACATAAGGTATTGTTATTCCCAGGGTGGCCTCGGTCGTGTGAATGGCAACAGACGTCCCCTTTATGTTTCGAAACAGATCATTAGCAGTTAGAGTTAGCTGCCCACAGTGCTGACGCACATTATTGTCATTCTCAGAGTGGCCTCGGTCGTGTGAATGGCCACCGATGTCCAGTTTATGCTTCGAAACAGGTCATTGGCAGTTAGAGTTAGCTGCCCGCAGTGCTGACGCACGTTATTGTCATTCTCAGAGTGGCCTCGGTCATGTGAATGGCCACCGACGTCCAATTTATGCTTCGAAACAGATCATTGGCAATTAGAATTAGCTGCCCACTGTGCTGACGCACATTACTATTATTCTCAGAGTGGCCTCGGTCGTGTGAATGGCCACCAACGTCCAGTATATATGCTTCGAAACAGATCACTGGCAGTAAGAGTTAGTTACCCACAGTGCTGACACACGCTATTATTATTTTCAGAGGGGCCTCGGTCATGTGAATGACCACAGGCGTCCCTTTTAGACTTCGAAACAGAGCACTGGTACTGCGATTTCGCTCTCCGCTGTGCTAACACACGGTTTTGTTATTCCCAGAGGCCTCAGCCGTGTGAATGGCCACAGACGTCACATTTATACTTTAAAGCAGAGCACTGGCAGTGATCTGTTGTGTCGTTTTTCTTAGACAATAAATAGCTTATTTGCAATCAAAATTCTATTTGTTGCGTAGCGAAGATGTTTAGACAGCGGGAAGGGCCAATATGGCATCTGATGTCTTTGCCGTAGATGGGCCGCAAACTTTTGTTTTCGCGAAGTTGAAATCTATACTGGTGATTCATGGCACAGTGCAATGTATAGGCCAGCTTAGACATTATCGCAACAAAAATAAAAAGTTTGTCTGGTGGCTGCATATCGAAATGCTCTACGGCAACGAGCAGAGAAGCATGACAACATAAGACACGGGAGGTCAGTGGTGGACAAGAACAATATGATTTTAAAGCATATGAGTGGTCCTTAAAAGGACCGTTTTGTGTTCCGAGATGTTCCACGCTTTCTTCATAATGGTGGCGTTAAGCTTCAGTCAAGGGGCTCGACACCAGACAGGTCACTCTCGGATGGGGTGTCCTCTCCATTCAGCTGGATGACGATGGGCTGGATGTGGGCACTTGTGGCACCGCCTCGTCGGAACGTTGCTTCAATGTCAATAATGTGCCTGACAGCATTAGTCCAGTTGTCAGTGGTGACCTTGCCAACTTCTTCGTTGAGGAGTGTCCCCACATCGACGATCTTGAACGTCGTGTTTCGGGCGGCGACGCCGTTCTTGATCTGGGCCCATATGAGTTCAATCGGGTTGAACTCGCAGTGATACGGTGGAAGCCTGACCACAGTGCAGCCAGCCGTCTCGTCAGCAGTGTCCACACGATACTTTAGGTGCTGTGGCTTCACCAAAGCCACAATGTCGAGCAGCTGCTTCTTCAGCATCTTGGGGTCCCATGAAATATTTTTAGACGTCAGCCACTGTCGGATGTCGTCCTTACAGGAACTCGTCGTCGGCACTGCTTCCAACCGCCGTGAGTGGTAAAAAGCGTTGTCCATGACGATAACGCTTCCTGTCGGCAGTTTGTCGAGGACACCGTCGAACCACTTCTCGAAGCGGGCGCCTTCCATTTCCTCGTGGTAATGGCCGGTCTTTTGTCCACGGAACACGTCCAGGCAGCCGTCGACGAAGCCTTCATCGCTGCCGATGTGGGTGACAATAAGACGCTGGCCCTTCCCCTATGGCTGCTTGAGGCCAGTCGAGAGATCACGCATGAAGGCGTCGTGAGACGAGGCCACGGTCGTGTCTACCCACACCCTCGAGACAGTGTGCCCTGCCGTCACCCACGTCTCGTACAAGTAGAAGATCTTCCGACCGTCTTGTCGGTGACGTGCGATCTCATGCAGGTACTTCTGCTGCCAGGCGACGATGTCCTCTCGTTCAATCAGCCGCGAGTTTCGTTCCCTCTTGTCATGCTCGAATCCGATGTCGTGGAGAAGGCGACGCACAGTCCAAGCCATCAACGAAGGAAGTTCAGTGCTTGTGCAGAATTCGGCCGTTATCTTCTTGACCGTGGGGACCTCGTTCCGTCAAAAGAAACGGTGGAGGCAAGATCTCAGCGCGCACAACGTAAAGTCGCCGTACCTGACTTTGCGCCGCCTCTTGCCTTCACTTGCTGGGCGCTTCCGAGAAGGTGTCACAACTTGTTCCTCGGTTTCTTTCGCCTGCTTCCTAATCTCGAGGATGGTGCGTACACCACCGCCAAGCAGTTTGCTGACTTTGATGAAGGACTCCTCCACAGTGAGGCCGGGCTGGCCGGGCTTGGCGGGCGGTTCGTGTCGCACCTGAACGTACGCGTGCATTATCAGCTGCCGTGCAACTCGGTTGAGGAGATCGCCGCTCTTATGATTCCTGTAGAGGCGCCTTGGCGTAGACGGCGAGGCTGCACCAGACTCCCTTGGGATTCATTACGGAAAAGAAAAGACGACCTCAGATTTGTCAAAACGCGAATCGCAGGGGCTTTCAAAACCCGAAACGCAGGTGTTCTTTAAAAAAACGCAGCAAATGTACGGAATGAACCTAATTCGTGTAGGAAGGTTATCAAGCTAAAACCAACAACCATATCTGCATTACTTATAAAAGCTACAATTTTTGTTGCACTGAAGCATTCTTTTTAATTCAACCTTCCCGAGCGAGTAATGTAAAGCCTAAAATACATAAATTGCCTCGGCTAGGTGGCGCAAGCTGCCGCCCGCTACAAGGTCTGTCTGTAGCCAATATCTATCCATTGAAGCAGAAGGGGCGTTTTCAGTGAACTATTTTCTCGACTGCGGAGGCGTCTGTAGCGGGCGCATCACGCTTATGGGGAGGAGCTTCTACTACCTTCTTGACTTGTAACCGACTATAGCGTGGTCAGAACTTAAGAACGAAGCGGCCTCGTGGAAAATGTGTGTGTGTGTGTGGGGGGGGGGGGGGAGGGGGGTTCCTGTGAACAGAAAATAATACGGTTGATAAATACTCATTTTCCGAAAAGCTTGCGGTTTTCTTATTAAAGGGTTGCTCGAATTCGGGTTTTTTTTCAGTTTTCTCCAATTTTGATAAACGCGGTTCTGATAATGCGTTTGGCGGTTTATTGGTATTTTGTGAAGATACGGAAACCTAAATATAATGAGTCCCCTCATAGGCTTTGTGAAAGTAGCCAGCATAGCGAGTCTCGTGTGGCAGGCGCGAATGCGGATGGTGTTGCGCTCAGCAGTCTGACGGAACCCTCTTGAAGAGATATTTCATATCTTGGACATATGTTGCGTTTCCAAAGGAGCTAGGAGTTCAATTTTGGACCATGGGCCACGGGCCATGGACCGTTTTGGACCGACGATGATAACGACCGAGAGAATAAGAAAGTGTTTCGACTCCATAAAATAAGAAAAGGCAGCTGGCACAGTTGAGTTATCGCCCAAGGTACTGAGAAACCTGCTCGTGTATAGTGTGGGAATGCTTATGTATCGTATTTTTTTTAAATCTTTTAAATCTGCACTACTGCATAAAGAATGAGACGCATGTTGTACCAATCCATCAGAACAGATCACATTTGTTTGTAGGCAACTATAGGCCCATTTCACTCTGTTGTATATCGTGCAAGGCATTTGAGCATATTGTGTATAGTGCTGTTATAAAGAAATTGGAAGTAAACAATTTTTTGTCCAAATCAACACTGCTTTTGCAAAGGTGTTTCTCGCTGCACACAATTATTAGAACTGTACCGTGATCTCGTTAGCGCAGCTGAAAGCAAGATGCGAACGGATGGAATTCTTCTTAAATTTTAGCAAATCCCCTGATTCTGTTTCCCACCACTTGTTACTGCGTAAATTAGCGCTCTAACTATTGATATTATTATACTTAGGTTGATGGAAGATTACCTTAGTGAGAGAAAGCAATGTGTTGCTCTGGGGGAATCTAAATCTAAATTTGTAGACCTAACATGGGTCCGTTTTGGATAAGGACTATTATTTTTAATTTTTATTCACGATATACCATTTTCTATTTCCTTTAATACCAAATTATTTTCGGATGATTGTCATTTACAGTACCATAGGTAACGCTATTAATGTCGCGGCTTTGCAGGATGAATTAAAATGCATCAATTTATGGTGCCAAACTTGGGAAAATAATAATAATAGAAATGATCTTTATTTCCATTTAAAGAAATGGGGGAGCAAAAGGGAAAAAGCTTCAACAAGAAGCACAGCCCCATCGGCAGCCATTGTGCAAACAGTTTTTGTGCAATTAAAAAAACAAAAAAAAAACAGTCATATACAGAAAATTATACTTTAGCAAATGGAATAACAGAGACAAGACACAGAACCCTCAAATATGTAAAAATATGTTATGCAACTATATACAAGGTATTGTTTTTAAATTTCTATTTTTTCTTCAAAGTTGTTTAGAAGCTTTGGAATTAAATACCGAAGCATTCGCTACCCATAATTTGACCTGCGAGTGGGAACCTTCTAATATTCATTATAGCGGGTCTAGTAACCCGTATATTTTTTTCTAATGCAACCATCTCGTTTAAAAGAACACTTTCTTTTTTGTTTTCATTCATAATGGTGATTAGAAGTCTATAATCAGGTAGGTTATGAATTTTTAATATTTGCAGATTACTAATCATGGTCTCAGAGTGGACCTCATACTGTGCGTTGAGGATGGCTATCAACGTTTTTTCTTTCTTTTTTTTTTTAGGCAGATACATTTTTTGGGGTTTGGATGCCGTGGTTGAGCTCAGACATGGTTGCAATAACTCAGGAGTGAGTGAAACAACATGGTAAATACTTATTTTCATGCGAACTGGGAGAATTTTGCTGTTGCGATACGTTAAACCAGCAACGCGAGAAATTTTGGAAACCAATTAATTTACATGGCTATCCCAAGACATATTTTCAGAAAAAAAGACACCTAATGTTTGAAAATTATCCACGATCTCTATCGGGCTTGAGCTAAATACTATAGGCCTTGGCATAAAATGCGTTTATTTTTCGGACGAAAGAAAATAGCCTTTGTCTTTTCAGTGTTAACACTTAGTCCATTTTCGTTTGCCCAGGCCGCCAACCTTGACAAAGTAAAATTAACAGCATCCACAATTTCATCGCTGTTTAAAGAGGAAATAAATACTAGTGTGGTCTGCATAAAGTACAAATTTAGCAACAGGGTTTATATTCACAATATATTTTATATACAGGTTAAAAAGAAGGGGCCCTAGAATACTTCCTTGTGGAACCCCTGAAATAATACGCTCTCTATGGGAGGAATGACCACTAATGTTAATATAGTGGAAGCGTTGACTCAAGTATGAATTGAGGAGTGATAACGGCAACCCTCGAATACCATAGTAATTAAGTTTACAAAGCAGAATGTTATGATCCATGAAGCCAAAGGCTTTAGTAAGATCTACGAACACGCCAGCAACCGTTCTTTTTTCTTCAAGATTTTGTAATATATATTATTTTTGGGGCAAGAGAGCTAATTCCATGGAACGTTTTTTTCAGAAACCAAACTGCGGAGATGAGAGTAAATCGTGCGTATTCGCAAATTGTACGAGACGGGACTCTATTACTTTTTCGAGGCCTTTCGAAAAAAAAGGGAAGAATTGAAATAGGTCGATAATATCTGAAATTATTTTAATCTCCTTTCTTGCGAAGGACAGATTCTTTCGCCACCTGCATCGCCGTAGGAAATACTCCAGACGAAAAACAGATTACAAATATGGGTTACGCAAGGCACCATTATATCAATAACTAACTATAGTGAACGCATTTGTATATCATCGCAATCGCAGCTAGAGCTGTTTTTTCATTGCATAAATGTAAAAAAAAATACCTCAGCATCTGTGACAGTTTCAAGAAACATGGAATGACTATTTCTGAATTCTACACTCTTAGAAATGGGGGGTGTATAGGGGTACACCCCTTGCCCCATATGTGACACCCCGAAACTACGTTTTGACGTTCAGTCCACTGACGTTCAGCTGGCGATATTCACTTTTATGAGCGGATTGATAGCTCTTGAATCTAAAGTACTAAATAGCTAATGTGCGTATCAAAGCACAAAAAAAAAACACCGAGGTTTCGCAGCAGGGCCAAAACGACTTCTACGGTCTTACTGTAGCCTTTAATGCGTACATTAGCTATTTTAATTAGTTGTATCGGTCAACTCTCAAGCCGCTCTTGAAAGCTGGTATCGTCGGTACGACTTCTGTGGACTGAACGTCGAATTGTTGTTTTGTGGTGTTACATACGGGACAAGGGGTATACCCGTATACACCCCCTATTTCTTAGAGTGTATGTATGTGCAAGGATCAGTATTAATGTCTGTATTAGATAAATTTGCAAAATATTTTCTGAAATCATTGCCTAAGGAACGTCCACTTAGACGCACACCATCCCGGTTAATATTATCAACTGGCTGATGGCATGAACCATGATAAAACACTGAATTTAGTTTTTGCCAAACCAAGTCCGTACAAAAAACCGTAAAGGTGCAGGCGAGCTGCTGAATATTAACCGTGTTGAATTAACCTGAGACTGGGGTAGAGAAGAAACATCAAAACCTAGAAGGGACAGGAAATAGACAGGACGACGTCTCAACTTTGAGACGTCGTCCTGTCTATTTCCTGTCCCTTGTACGTTTTGATGTTTCTTCTCTACCCCAGTCTCAGGTTAATTCAACACGGTTCAAGTCCGTACGACCATTTGAATCCTCATACACCTTATTATGACAGTCAGCTTTAGCTGTACGTAATAATTTTGTTAGTTGGTTGCGATATATTTTAAAGTACCGTAGACTTTGCGGCTCTCTAGATTTAACCAATGTTTGGTACATCGCGTTCTTTATTCTAATTTATCAAGTAAATCAGGTGTTATCCGCGGTGTTCTGATTTTTTAGATGCCTTAAACATTTTCTACGGATAACGACGTCTATAAATGCTTTTAAATAGTTTCAGCAAATGCCCACAGACTTTATCAACATCTTCTGAACCAAACATATTACACCAATTAGTTTCTGCAATCTTTCATCTGAATGCATTCAACTTTCCGGTGGTTATATGTTGAAACGGGTATACATTATTTCTATTTTGTTTAGGGTTTCTTGTTTTCAAACACGTGAATATTGGAAGGTGATCACTTAAATGATAGCTTATAACTCTGGAGTTTATATTTTCACTATTGCCGTTACTAATAAATAGATCAGTTAATGTTTCAGAGCTTACAGTAACTCTAGTTGGAATATTTGTGTTCATACATCCAATGGTTTCTGTGATCATATTAATTTCCCTCTTCAATGTAGTATCTTTCAACATGTCAATAAAAAAATTCCCAACACAAATTACGGTATAACTAGTATCATTGCCAAAACGAAGATACATGTTGAAAAATTCAAAAAAAATCTCACCTTTTCCATCTGGTGGCCGATAAAACACACCTATTATTACACATTTCGCGCGCCCTGTTAAATCTTTATAGTCCCGTGTAATAAGTGAATAACCTGAAAATAGTTCGCAGTTAATTGTGTCGTTAATTAGTAGACATACCCCGCCACCTTGGCGAGTAATACGGTTTAAGGAAAAGCTAACGTATCGAGGAAGTTTAGCAACATCACTATCATTACGATACCACGTTTCTGATAACCTTACTGCGTGGAACAAAAAGGAACCTGATTAAAAAACACTTCAATATCTATATCTTTATTTCTAGCAGATTGGGCATTCACATAAAAATATTTCGTGAAAGCATGCGTGAAATTATCTAGGTTTAAATACAGGTAAATGAGTCCATGTATCATTTAGTAAAAGGAACCGTGATATTCATTCGGCTTGTATTATCAGCGAAGACCTTTTGCGAAAATCATCTGAAATTTAATATATAGGTATTATTCTTTCGTCGAACCTTTGTTTTAATTAACACTAAAATATGATCTCAAATAAAGCGGGTAAAGTACTTAGTTTCGTCATCTGAAACCTTCGTACAGCTCCTCAGATGTATCAAGAAAGGCGGCATGTTATTCACAGGTAAGGCCACATTTAGAATACGCGAGCTCCTTGTGGGATCCTCACCAAAAGTACCTAAGATAAGATTAAAGGTGTACAAAAGCTTGCAGTAAAGTTTATTTGGATCCAATTCTTTCGTGAAGCAAATGTCACCGAAATGAAAGCTAGCTCTGGTATAAAACTCTTGATAAAAGGCGTAAAAATAATAGACTGAAATTCGTTTATTCAATATATTAGAATATAACTGGAATTAATGAAGTTGTTGATTTCAAATCCCCTTATTACATCACGAACAGGACGGACCATGCTGAAACAATTCGTGAAATACGATGTCGAACCAAGCCCAAAAAGTAATTTCATTCTTTCCACGAATCATATTTGAGTGGAATGACCTGGTAGCAGATGTATCAGGCGATAGCGGTTAATTTTTTTTTTAGACGATAAATGTGTTATGAACTTGCTTTCCTGGCTGCTGCGTGTCAATTATGAGCGTTATTTGTGATTTTTGTATACATTCTGTATTTTCCTGTTGTGTGTTGAAATGTGCACAATTTGATTTGCTTAAATGATTATCATATTTTGCGTGCTGCTGTGTGCTGATGATCTACGCTATTTGTGGTGTTTTTGTATACCCACTTCCTTGCAGTAAAGCTTCGGCGCTTCAAGGTTTTCTGAAAAGAAATGATGAAAGCAGTAGCTTTCTTGTCTTCTGATAGAAGGGGGCGTTACAGCTATTGCTGGGCATGCGTTACTGACCAATACGAAAATTTTTATTCTTCGCCGCGTTCATGATCGGGCAGTACCTGAGTGAGAACACTTTACCTACACACGAATGGATGGTGTAAGAGGTCTCGCAGATTTCCGTGTGCTTGTCATCAGTGGGATTTTAAATACCGGTAGTGCTTTCTTGAATCAACGGAGTAGTCCTTTATCCACAAGCGTAATAGCAGGCGATCACACTTTTTAGCTGCTTTTGATATCAGTTTGTCGTGGTACACAGTTCGTAGCAGACGGTCCACCTCTTCGGGTTCTGCCGGCAGTGAAGGAGCGGGTGATAATTTTATTTATGTTCGTCAGCGAAAAACGCCTGGCAGCAAACAAAATGCGTGTTTGTTTGGCGTTAGTAGACGAATTTCCTGCTATCATTAACTTGATTTTACGTTAAACAAACTCGGATCTTAGCTGATCTGAATCTATTTTCAGTTTCTAACCCCGGCGAACCTGATGACTAAGGATAGTTCGTGTAGTAAAGCCTTAAATATTCCTCTCCTACTAACCACTCCGTCGACACTGAAGTATCTAGGTCGTGCAGTCTTCAACAATGTGAAAGACGCTTTTGACGTACCCGTTGCAGGCGGTTGTGTTAGATTTGCTTTAACGAGGCAAAATTGCTTGGGTGGCGAAATAAATGAACCTCCATTACACTCTAAGATGAAAACTTTCTAGCCAAAAAGTACTTATCCCTGCCGCGAAAACTGCCTAGGGGAATGGGTATTTTATAGTGCGGTATATTGTAATCCTTCTTATAAATGTCGCTTGACGCCCTCGCAACGGGTACACCTCCGCGGGACAACAGCCTGCATCCACCAGAACACATGGTGTTCAAAACCTGTTTTCTTGTAAATATTTAGTTCCAAGTAGCTAATTAGGCATGGCGTAAAACTGCTTCCAAGATCTGAAACTAGTTCACATGGGCCAGGGAGCAGCACATTCCAAATGCATGTTTCAATTTTGCAGGTTATTATTTATGCGCCTTAATTTGAGGTTAATATAATGTAATGTCTTCTTTTGGACTTCACAAAGTAGCACGCGTGACATAGCTTGGAGGTGCTTAGTGCAATTCGCGTAAGAATAAAATAAAAGTTTACCGAGTTCACCGTGGTGTTTTTTTGTTCAAGATAACACTACATTAACATCTGGTAAATAAAGATACTTCAGTCTCCACAATTAGTTCATAATGAGCGCCTTGTATTTACCTGCTTCACCGCCGAAACTCTTGTCTATAGCATATTAATACAAATGTTTATTTTCAGGTGCCCCAAACGACCAAACGGCCTTCTTTTGGGTGCACCAACGCAAACACGAAGCAGAAAAGCAAGCAAACCCTAAATTTATTCACACAAGCCCAATATTAAACAAACATAAAAAAACAACTAATGTATGCCTAAGATCATTTAGCTGATAGCGATACCTTGAAATGGGAGTGCATATGTCAATGCGAGATAGCAGCATCCTGTTATGTTGCGCCTGTATACGAGAGAGTGGTGAATGTACATATGATGAACAAACATCAAAACAAATGAGATGCCTTTTAGGCGCAAAGGAATGCGGAAATCACCTATGCTAAAAGGTTGAAACGCATCTACTGTACTATTAACAATCCTGTGCAAAAGTACAAAAAAAATGCTAAATCCCGGGCAGTTCTTCGTTCGATAAAATAAAGCAACGAAACTAATGTTAGTAAATTTTCGTAATTCTAATAAAGGCGCCGAACCAAACCATCAGTCGTAAATAGTAAGAATTAGTATTTTCTGCACATGTTCAATGCCTTAACCCTGAGTCACGAATACTGAATTCTAAACAACAGGCGCGAAGTGAAGCCTTGAATAAAGAATTAAACAGATGTATCAAGCCATGGGGCTTTCTAAAAGGCTTCGTCAAAGTTGATATGATTCCTAACACTTGCAGTGCACTGCCCACTACAAAATGAACATGATTTTCGAAAGTTAAAAGCTGAAAGTTGAAAACGAGCAGTTTGTATTACCGGATTCATATTGAAAAGTGAAAGCGGGGGTGTTTGTATTAACGGGATTTATGATAACAATGCAACGAAGTATCAATAAAAGATTCACTTCTGCACTTGACGGGGACAATACTGGCGAAGCGGAAAGATTGAACGTAGAAACAATACAAAAAATAAGGATTAAATCCTCCCTCACGATTCGGTAAAAAGGGATTGTAGTATGCTTGCTTATCATGGTACAAACTCCAGAACAGGTAGATGAAACAAAATGTGTTTCGCGACCTTTCTAAGTAAAATATAACTGCAGATTTTACTATCTGAAATTTGTGATTGTCATTTTTCTTCTTTCTTTTTTTCCCGAAGTGCCTTGTCGCGAATCGTTAAGTTCTTGATCTTTTCCCTGGGCGAATGGAGCTAATGGCTTCTGGTGCTCTCCACTGTCCATGATGGGTGCGCTAACGCAGCGCCAGCGGTGCGAGTGGCTACCGTTTTTCTAGACGGACCGGGTTTTATGGCGGTCTAATGGGGCTTGAGACGTGAGCTTGTTGAAAATAGACGCTCTAAGAGGCGTATGAACTTGGAGCTTTGTTTTCGATGTAAATGGGGTTTAAAAGCTCCTGAAAGATTTACGATGGTGTTAAAAACACAGCAGAGAAAAATAACGAATAATCCAATTCTGTCGTCTGCTATTCTGAAACTTTCGGGACATTTTATGAGCTCTCCTACTTTCGGCATTTTAAAAACTGCCACCTTATTCTTGCACTCGGAGAACTTACCTTTACTTATGCAAATCAGAAAAGAAGGGTGAGCAAACTTACTTATGGTAAAAAAAACAAAAAACAGTTCGGTCAAGAAACATACTTACATTTACAATATTTCTGTGCGCAAATTCATCATTTAATTGTCTGCATAGTTCTCTCCTAACGACCCTCGTTTTCGCTCGTTCGATTTTTACTAATTATTGGCCGTGACGCATATAAACAAAAAAAAAATATTCAGAAGGGACAACGTAACCTTGGAAATGCACTTTTCGGATAATTTAATGACATCCATAAAATATGCAATTTACAGTAATTAAGAGGCAATTATCATCTAGCCAAAAAAAGACACACAAAGGGAGATCGCCACTTTCAACCGTACTTACTATGGTTTTAACTACACACTCACGCTCGAGGACCCAGATATTTCCTCATTTGTAAATATAATCTTTATCAACAACGCCGTCGCGGTGTCGATAAAATTAATGTTGACGTTATTTTTGCCTTCAACACCGCATTCGAAGTGTTAAGGGCAAACTACTGTCGATGACTCTATTGTGCCAAGAGGAATGTTTGTGTCAATGCATATATACCTTATGCACCACGTAAGGCATAAACCTTCAGTCAGGCTGTTGGAGCACGGGACAATATTGTTGAGTGAGTCTACTTCACCTGCACGTTTCAATGCCAGTCCTTAGGGAAACATACGTTAGCCGCTGTTGAGAACATGTGCGTCATCAATAGCCTCAAGAACAATTTAATTCGCACAGGCTACCGGGAGTGCAAAGCCAATAGGCTTTCCAGCACGACATGAGAACAAACATTAAATCTCTAAATTTAGTACACCTTTTTTTTACACCTTGCAGATGAACAGAGTGAACTTTGCTGCATATCAGGCAGGGGGTTAGCACACTAAGTAAATAATACGGGTGAAGGAAACGACCGGTTTTGGTGGCACCACATAAAACGAAAAGACTACATTGAAAATCTTAGGCTCTTCACCCTGCTACCCCCCATTGAACAACCGTCTCTGATGCCCACCAGGATTTCTTAAATGTTTTAAAGTACCCTTTAAAAATGTTTGAAGGGCTTGAGATGTCCGTCGAAGTTTACTAATGGGCCGGACGTATCCGACAAGAATTCCTTAATGGTGTAAGGGTACCTTATATCTTTAAAATGCCTGTAGGGTCTGTCCCCACCATTTCTGTGAATCACGGCTACTATCAAGCTCGTCTTAACGGGTCTGTGGAAGAGATCACAAGATCCTTTAGGATGTATGCGTTAAATAAGCTGCTCGACCACTTTGTATCGGGCGACCGCAATGAGTGTTGAAAATTAAGGAGACATTCCCCCTCCCTATCCTGACATGGCCTTAATTAAAGTGGCTCCATTTCTGTGTCTGCGCAATTTGTGTGTTTCACGGGCTATACTAGGGACGCCCATGGACGCCAAGTCCTCGCTCACGATGGAGAGAGGGTGCAGTAATGTTTATAGCTGGGCTAGTAAGTAATCGTTGTACATAATGGAATTAAGAAGCGCGAAAGATTCAAAAGGATGAGACAAACCGGACAGGAGAGAGCGCTGACTCGCAAATAAAGCTTCTATCTCAAAGAAAAAAAGAAAGAAAAACACACACATTGCTCCACGCAATCGCACGCGCACCTTTCACCCATTGTAGTGGACCCTCATTGTCAACGCTGGACCCTCAATGTCAACTTCAAGAATTCCAGCTCCTTGTCTCTTTCTTTTTTACCCTCCGCGCTGTTTTATTATATTATGTACAACGAGAGATGGTGTGTGAGGAAAATGGGAGGACACATTTTGAATACAACCTGTTTTAGTGAGTCGAAATATAGTTTTCGTGGGACGCTGGTTTTGTCACTTTTTCTCAGTCAGTGATCGCAAATTAAATGCGTAACAACGAGCTCACTCTCAGTGTCGGCTTCCCATCCCATGCGTGGAACCTATCGTCTACAGCATCTGGGTGTGCGTATCAAGAAGGTATATCAGTCTCCTGTATATTGTGCCTCTTCGTCCGTGCGGCTTCAGAAGCAACCAGCCATGGAAAACGATGCCGGAGACGCCACCACGACGGCACCAGGGACGACACCAAGACTGTGGAAAGAATTTCTCAACGTCTGCGGAAGTTGGTTGAAAGTTCTTGATTTTTGCTAACCGTGCTACTGACAGTGTGCATTTTTGTGTGTGATTGACCTACTCAGTTTCACTAATTGTAGTACCGTACATCTCAGAGATTTACCCAGCGGCATTGTGAGTGCCTCGAAAGATTATTTTTTTTTTGCGACAAAGAACTCGGGTGTTTCTATTTGATCTGATCGTTTATGTCTACAGCTGCTTGCGCCCGGATTTGAGTAAACGTTGGCTCTTTACGTCTTTTTGGGTTACAACATGCATTTAAACTCAAGGTCTCCAGTTTGAGCGGGGTCGGCGTCGACGTAACCGTGAGGTCATGTGACTCCCCTGAGGTCCTGGGTGACGTCACGAGGTCATGTGACCTCAGGGGGGCTAGGTGACCTCACGGGACCACGGGGGGTGAGGGAGGAGGAGGAGGAGGGAGAGGAGGAGTAGGAGGGATTTCTGCGTCTAATGTTTTGAATAGCTGAGGAAGTCTGAAAGGCTGAAGGATCTGAAGGGCTGAAGGGGATTGAAGGACTGAGGACTTTGAAGGATTGAAGGGGTTTGAAGGGTTGAAGGGGTTTGAAGGGCTGAAGGAGTTTGCAGGGCTGAGGGGTTTGATGGGCTGAAGTGGTTTGAAGGGCTCAGAGTATCCCATCCCTAACACATCAGGGCTGAAGTGTTATTTTCGTCAGGGACATGTTAAAAAAAGCAGGACAAGCTTCTCTACGCTAAAACATCCTCTCTTTGCAATTAGGCGCTTAAGAACTTATGCGTGCGGTACCTGTTGTTATCACCAGCCATTCGGCAATAGCGCTCGCAAGTGTAAGCAGCCTTGCAATTGGCAGAAAAAAATCTGCCCCGTCACCAGAGTCGGCCAGGGACGTTGGCCCAACAGCAACCCGTCTATTTCTTGTAACTGAATGCATTTCGGGCCGACACCTACTCGACAACACCGGAGCAGAAATAGCTGTAATTGCACCTACATCAGCTGAGAAACGACATCCACAGCCCGGTCTCCGCCTCGTCGCCGCAAATAGGTCAACAATCCAACATTGGCATGGTTTCTCTGACCTCGGATTTAGCGTTACGCTGGATATTTCGGCGTGTCTTCTTTATTGCGGATGCAAACTTGCCTCTTCTTACGTTTGACTCGACTCACACGAAGATAATGAAAAAAAGAATTATACAAAGCTGCTTCAGCGTCGCCTTTTTAAACGTTGTGTGAACACATAGACAAAAAGAGTTTTGAGGCACAGGCTCTAAGACTGCATGAATCTGGATATATTTTGTTTGATGTAGTAAAATGTTTGGCCAGTCTCAAAGGAATTGGAAAAATAAACTTTGATATGAGGCGCGTGCCGGCAGTGTAACATGCCGTCACGACGTTCCTCCCAAGTTAAAGTGAACATCCTCCTAATAATAGACTCCGGTGGTATTACCATGCCCGAACAAACTTAAGGAACTGTGTAGAAAGATCAACACACTAAACTAAGATTATTATAATGCACAATCATTAGTGCACATATATGTGTCAAATCTAGAGTAAATACTGTGCACTCTTCCGTGCTCTTGTGGGAGAGCGTTCCTTGTCCAATCAGGTCGCTGCATTCATTGAAGGCTAAGAGAGCATGGCCTTTTTCTCCATTAGCCACCATCAAAACGCAAAGCCATACACGTGATATAGTATCCCTATGTTTAACAAAACTGAAGTCCTCAATCGCTTTCATATCAAGAGAGCCAAAAGCTTCATGAGGCAAGAACCATCATAGAACAAGAATGCACGTGCATTAGCACATCATCTGTAGCAGTAAAAAATCTGGTACCTCTACATTTTCTTTAACCCGGCCCGTCTTATTACCTTTTCTTTTTATCTTATTATTTTATTCATTCTTTCTTAATTTTTTCATATATTAGTTTTATTTTGTAGGAGTGTCATTTGTTTGATGAATGCAGTTTTCAATTTATCATTCTTTACACTCTAATTTCAATCTAAACATTCCTTACTTTCCTCCTTTATTTCTCTTTCCATACGTTAAACACATAGTAATGCTTGTCATGTTCGTAGTGGGCTGTCGGGCATCAATCATGCGTGATGCACGTTAGAGATCCCTGGATAATGGTCGTACCGGAGCTGCTAAATTCCTCATCTACAGCGCGTAAGAATATGGCAATACTCTGGCAGGACTAAACTCCTGCCCTCCAAAACTATTAACGACTCGTTTGTTCCTTCAGAGGTTTTCTTTTTGACCTTTACATATATTCGTCTTGTCTTTGTTTTCTGCGCTAATTGTCTTCACAATGCTAACCCACCAAGTCCAACAGGTAATTCTTGTTTATTTGTATTAGGTGATGTGCAAAATTGTGCTGCTCCCTCCCGCACGGCGAAACTATAGTTCCAGAATGTTCATGAGCGTGATGAACGGAACCGCTTTGCCGATATTTTTTGCGTTAGTTGCAAATGCTCATCAAAACCTTTTATGGTGTTCTATAACGTAAGTGTGCCATCATAAATACGTTTAGCTTTAGCTTTCTAATACAATTAGCTTCTCCGCCTCTTGGGTGGGTCACATAAAGTTCAAAGGCTCGTTTACACATTTTTGTTTTTGTGTAAACTAATGCTTTGCAAACGCTTATCCCCGCTTAATACAAGAAAACACACTGGTGCCGTCTATCTCTTATTTTTTTACGCGCCATATTTTTATCGTGAACTCAAAATATGTCTGACAAGGTTGTGATCAACCGTTCATCATGTAAAGCACGTACTTACATTGCTTCCCACAAGTACTGCAAAACGATCAGTCAAGATTTAGAACTGTATGAGTGTTGGGGCGCAAGCAGACCGAGAGCACCAGTCTTCCAGGATGTTTTCCCGTCGTAGGCGGCGTCAAAATATTGCAACGTACTCGGTCTCATTAAAGCGGAAATTTGTAAACCGGACTTGAGTGGCGCCCTGGGTTGAAAAAAGTTGATTGGGCACCGCGTGCAGTCATGAGTTATGCAGCCTGATCTCGATAGTGCGCCTGCGGAAAATGGTGTTGTCCTTTGGCAGTGAGTTTCATTTATGCTTGTCGGGTTGTTTTAATATTTTTGTCATACCGGTGCTACTTTTTTTTTAAGTACTAAAGACAGCACGAGACGACACAAAAAATTAAAGAAAGTGCGATAAATCATTGCAGAGGTACCTCTCAAACCCAATATACCCTTTTTATAGATACTTTCTCAGTCGCGTCGGGGGAGAAAAAATGCACACAGTGTGGAATAACGTTATGATAGCTGCGAGTCCCATTTCTAAAAGGCGGACAAGGTAAACCCTTTGCTGTTTAAGAATGCTGATGTACCTTTGTTTACTTAGTTTTATTCGAACAAAAAAACTTTGAGGTTCGCTTAAGCTTCGCGTTTAACCGTGGAACGCGATAGCGTTATCGGGTTTGTTCCCAAAGCCCTCCGATTTAAACGCGTGCCCTTTGCCAAGCCGCGCAAGCGTGTGTGCATGGCCTACTGGCAGCGTCACGTGTAACGTGACGTCACAGGTGGCTGTGACATTATGACCCTATCGACTGCTAGATTTGGCAGGATAATTGCTCACTAAATTTGGCTGGAAACCTTTCCGCTGTATTTGGCAAGGAAAACCGCTAAATTTAGAGATACAATTTTCACCTAATTTGGCGGCAAACGTTTTCGCCAAATTTTGTGGGAAAAGGTTCCCACCAAATTTGGCGGGCAATCCCAAATTCTAACGCGCGCAGCCACGTGTCCCTCCGACGCCGACGCCGACGCCGGATTTTCTTCGACACGAGTTCGTAAACGATATCGCATTAAAACTGTTTACAGCGCGTTTAACACTCGGTTCTATGTGAATTTTGTGCCGATATAGTTTGTTTTTACCGCAGTGCTTCGATACTCACGCGTGGAACCAAGATCGCTTCTCATTTAAGATCGCTCGAGGCCTTTCGACGTGATCTGTGACGCCGTATTTCTTTCACCTGCCGAACTTCCCTCCTCGTCTTCTCTCGCCGGAGTGCCAGCGTGTCATTCTTTTCTCTCTCTCTCGCGACGCTGCAGGTGGCTCTGCGACGTCGTACGTGTTGTTTTCGAAACCGCGGCGGCTGCCTCGCGTGCTCGACGTCCATTAGGGAAGCCGCCGCTTTTCACACCGGTCCCTAATCGAAGTCGTCTCGCAATCCTCAGGAAACCCGGCATGTTGCTCCCCTCAACACGGCCCGCCAAGCTCCGGGTCACCTTACAACGGAAGGCGGCGGACGCTAAGGGAATTCCAAGCCAATCCAAAGCCGTTGAGAGCCACGAGACCTTTGGGAGGGAAGCAGCGGCGCGCGGAGCACGTGGTCACCTGATTCATTCGTGGTGCTGGATTGGCTGACGTGACATCGTAGCGGCCGCTGTCGTTCATCGTTAGGTGAAACGGAATACAGTGGGCCTTTCTTTCTGAACCACGGAGGTGGAAACAGTGTAGAAGCCGCCATTCGCTCCGACGAAAAGTGTGCCGGAAGTACTCGAGCAGCCATCTTGCTGGATATAACCTGTTCCTTCGTTTGGTCTTTATATTTTGCGCAGCCTTCATATTTCTTCACTTGTAAGCTTTCTAGGCTTTGTTTTGTTTCTCAATTTTTTCCGGTTATATCCCTCCATGTAATGTGCTCCTGTCTGGAAAGGTAATCATGTTTTAGCGACATCTTGTTTTCAGCCACTGTCATCGAGTACTACTCTTTAAGTGACAGATCTTATCTAGCGATGATATTGTAAGTGAGCGTTATTCTCCAGCAGATGTCTACACAATCGGTCAATATGCTGACCAAATTATTATAAGAACTAACTGACGCTCTCTCACTTCCATTTGTTGAGATACAAACCCTAGAGATATACTCATTTTCTTTAATTATGAGTCTTCAGAAATCATACTTAAAGTATAGTTTCAGTTTACTGATATTATATTAAACCTATCGATGCGTCTAGTAGTACTTCTAATGCAAAATATTTTAAGATATACTCGTAGATTTCAAGAGTATATTTTAGCAAACTTTAAAATGTATAATCGTTCCTAAGATACAGCTTGAGGCTAATATTATTATAATAATATATACTTCTCTAACGCACATCTTAGTTTCCAAACTGAATCGATATGCAGACTGCACCACAGAAACAATCTAGTACGCTAAATTCATATTAAAATTTCAGTGCACCTCCTTTTTTCATGGAATATAAAATGAGTATAGTTTTACAGTATTGAAATTTACCAAGGACTTCCCGAGTGACGCCCGAGTTGTGACCGCAGTGCATAGCGATTGGTTGGTAACTCATTTGTGACTCGCGAAGCGAGGCCGCCGTGACGTACTTCCGCCACACATTTGTCTGTAGGTGCGTACACGGGTGCGACCGTTCCACCCCCTTCCTCACGCGACGGACTGCGCGACACAGCCCGAGAGTAGAGTGCCCAAATTCTAGAGATGGAGAAACCGAAAAAAAGAGGAAGTTCTTGCAGCTGAATGGCGCACACCTGCCCAGATCGATCGCACGCGGGCAAGCGTGCGTCGGTGCCTAGAGAGGAGGATAGCCGGGTGGAAAGGACGAGCAAACCCTGTAGACGCTTACAGGCGGTCGACGTTTGCTCCTCTTCCTCCTCGCACCTCGCGTGGCCAAACCGGAACATAAACCCGATGACCCGTCGGTCGAGCGTTTCGTAACCCTCTAAAATCTGGGCACACTACGAGAGAGGTGCGTGTTTGTCGACAGTATCGCTGCGGGAACAGGGAACGCGTAAAGTTACCCCCTCCGAGGCTCCCTCGAAACACGCGGATCCCGGGGTCATTATTGTAGCGCGAGATTGGACCGAGTGGAGGCATGGCGACAGCACTTGGTGAACCCGGCTGCGGTCGATACGGTGGATCGCGTAACTGGCGCATTTGCGGCTGCGAGGCGGCATTGAGCTTCGTGAAGGCGATGGAGCGCCAAGGGCTTTTAGGCATTTTCATGCCGATGCGATGGTCTTTGGGTTGTATTTCGGGGGAACTCTCCAAGTGTAGGTGTAATTTATTGTTGTGGGATGCGTTAAGGTTTCTACGAATTAACTACACGATAAAGTAATAGTGAGATTTGTTGAGGTAAATACAACGGGTGCTTTACCAAGCATCGTCATATATTACAGCATTATAGAACTAAAAACAACCATCTCCTCTGTCACGGATACAATCTATGTTTATCAATATTGAAAATGCGAACTTGATTTATACAGTGACATTAAGGTGTTCAGGAACCAAGTGAAAGTGCTTGTTGCCGAACTGTAAGTATTGAGTGTTTGTTGCTTTGTGTTTGAAACCTGCAACTGTGTTTTCTTTTTCTTTTTCTGTTCATACTTATATATTTGTGCACCGAAGAGGAGACCTGCATGGTTGTTTTGGGGCACTTAAAATAAATAAATAAATAAATAAATAGCATAGAGTAATTTTGTCAAAACTATCCATCGCACAGCAATATGATACGAACCGACAGGGATGGACAAAATACGTGCTAATATATGTTTAATTACAGATACCATCATCCTTTGAGGTGAAATGTACCTACAAAGCAGAAACCCACAAAAACTAATCTAGAAAGCAGAAAAAATGATGCGGGGATATTGTTTCGTCTTCGAATAAATTTTCATATATATTTAGTTCTCATTTTACGAACGTCACGTGTAAAACTTTAAAACAAATTCCAGTAAGAACTCAATTAGTGCTACAATAAAAAGGTGCAGTATATTGTTAATATTATCGATTGCTTCCTAAAAATGTAGCAGGATCATAAATGCACTTTGTGCAGCGTAAGGTCGGCGAGTATAACATGAGAAACAACATATAATATTTTATGGTTTAGGATTCAAAAATAAAATCATATCAACATAACGATCAATATTTCTGCGCAGCCCGTGCATTTGCTTAATTGCGGCCAGATTCACATTGCTGAGATATGACTCATGGCAGAGTGCCCAAATATTTTATGTAATTTCAATTATACTGTAAATATTAAATTTTTCGCTATTTATGTACCCTCGATAAATGCTTTTCGCGGTAGTTTAATAAATAACAAATAAACAATATTCTAAGTATATGAGATTCGTGCTTCAGTTAAATTGTTTTCAAATATTCCCTACCCTTGGGTGGCTAGATTTTCATTCACGGTTGGCCTTTATTAAGGTACAGTACAGTTTTCATAAGTTTGTTATTACATATTTAATATAAAATTTCAATATATTAAAATAACGTATATATTATCAATTAGAATCTTGACGATAATAATCAAAACCCACAAAACAAGTGAAAGTTAAAAAGATTTGGAGTGCATGTTTCTTTTTTCTGGTTCCCGAATATGCATCCAATTTTGAAGCGCCCGAACGGTCTTTGAATTTCGTATTACCCGCATTGTCGGTCCACCAGCGTTGGCTTGTAGCAAAAAAGGCAAATGTTACGCAGCTCTACGCTCCCCACGGGCGGCAGCTCTTTATATACAGAATTATTAGGTCGTCTCTATTACACACTGCAAGTCTCTAATTAAAAGCGCATGTTAATTTGTACGAAAGAAAATAATTAACTCTAGAAAACTAATATGAAATAGTCGAAGCCCTATGGACCTCATAAAATTGGTCCCTTTCCAGTAACTAGTTAATATAAAAACAGTGTTCTATTTCTTGATGCGCAAGTTTTGTCGATGTTTGGTGGAACATGTCAAACAATGCTTCAGAATTATAAAACAAATTATGTAAAATAAGGATGATGGTTCCGTTCCCAATTATGAGGCTTCAAAGTACAAGGCTGCTTCGAAAGTGTCCAGTAATTTTTAATATCTCGTAACCAAGGGCACAAGTTCAATGTCAATCAGTAGACAGTAATACTGGACCTTACTGCTCCTCCTCTTTTCGTCAGTTCAGTTGGTGGCGATACCCCATTGGAACAGGTGAAGCGCTGTGTGATCCTCGGAAGATTGCCGGATTTCAGACTTCAATATTTTTCGGCAGACACTTCTTGAACGTTTAAGAAGACTTTCGAGCATAATTGCATGAGTGGTGCCCACATAAATGTCTGGTACGGCTGAGGGCTGCCTAACAACGAGACGACAAAAGTTGTTGGCAGCTGGCGCAGGGAAGCTTTATCGCATCTCGTTCAGAAGAATTTCCTTGTTAAACAGTGTTACAGAAATGTCCCACACCCCTCCCCCTTCCCCTTCTCCACTTTACAACCTGGGCATGAATCCCTGTTGCTTTGGGCTTTTTTTTTAAAGTGAAATGATTAGTGAGAGGTAGAATATCTAAGACCGTTGACTATGTAAAGAAAAAAACCGATGAGGTTTCGGATAGTGATCCCGAAAGAGAGGTTCCCAGGATATTTTGAATAGTGGAAGTTCCCTCCACTATTTAAAATATCCTGTGAACCTCTCTTTCTCGGTCAAGTATATGAGCTCCTTTGCAGAATGCATTGAAAGAGATTATGGTGACATTATCCAGGGTGCCCATATTCCATAGACTAAAACTGGCTGGATAATACCCGGAAAAACCACAAATGCTTAAAATTAAAAGAAAAAAAAGATACGTTGAGAGAAATTGCAATTCGTCAAACTTCTTTAGTTATACGGCATATTTCTCCTTAAAATTGAGATAACTATGCGTAGAATTTATCTAACATAATTTTTGGTTATTTTTTATCAATGTAATACATCTGATGGTATTCCACACTTAGTGTTTCTTATTTTATTCGGAGTTTACTTTGGGTACGATTCAGGTTCATAAATCGGCATATACTTTATCAGACAAACAGGTGGGGTTCATCTCATTTAAAAATGACGTTGGGTCTGAAAACGCTATTAATGATCTGTTGTTCACTATATTGCAGTTTATTTATTTTATTAATCATTAGAAAAAAGTAAATACCTTTACAAATCTTTGTAACGCGAAACTAGAGCGTTGCTTTTGAGGAAGAGGATTGGAGGGTACGGAGGGAAGTGTCTGCCCCCGCATCCCTCCCCCCCCCCCCCCCCCCTACCTCCTCCTTAATTCGCTAAACATAGCGGGAAAACGTTTCACGCTGAATTGAGCGGGAAAATAGCGGGAATGTTTTTACGCTATATTTAGCGGTAAAATTTTCCTGCTAAATTTAGTGGGAAAAAGTTATCGGCTAAAATTAGCGGGTTAAGTTCCCCTTTTAACACCAATTCAGTTTACCCGCAAAAAAAAAAAATAGTAGGGAAAATGACGTCACATGACTTCGTCTCACGACACCCATGAACAAATTCAGTTTCTCGGCTAGATTTAGCGGGAAAATTGACGTCCCGTCCGTGATATCAACACCAATTTAATTTCCTGCTAAATTTAGCGGGGCCGTTACGCCGACGGCGACGCCGCGAAACGCGGAAACGGCTGCCGAAGAGCTGCGATCTAAATACATTTATTGCGTACAAATTCGAGCGAAGTGTTTTTTTTTACTCGTTATTTGCGCCTATACAGTGTTCTTTTATGCTTTCTCGATTTGTTTTAGAACAGCCCTGAAAGCTATACTTATGTGAACTGTTCAGTAGAGTTACACGGCCAGGGGGGGGGCATAATACAACAGGTCAATCCTCTAAGTAAGTTGCATAATTAACCTAAGCTTGGTAATAAACTTTTTAAGATCTTTAAATGAACTTATGGCTCCACCTATAACCAGCCAAACGTAATCAAAAACCACTAAATTGGTGAAATATAGAAAAATTTGGAGCGTGTAAGACACACGGTGGTGCGGCGAACATACTACTTGTAAAACAGGCACAAGGCTGACGGCGCGAAAACGTGGATAATATTTTGATGACGCCCAACATATTTCTAATTAAAACCATGTGTTTATTTGTACTAATAGAAGCTTTACCCTTAGCTAAAACTAATACGTTTGAAATATACCATATTCTAATTTGAGTGTATTTGAAGTACAGTTCATAATTGTAAGTACACGAAAAATGGACTGAAAATATACACTCCTTTTTTTTCCTCAGTAATAAAATATACTTCTGAAAATATTTTTGAACTACCTTTATTTAAACTACATTTGAAGTTCCCTTCATGCGCTCTGAAATACGGAAATACTAAATTAGTAGGCACAAAATACCTTTCACATAGAGTTCTTGAAATATTTATTTATTTCATGCAAAATATACTCCAGCCCTAATGAAAATGCAGCGATCACAAATAAGTGCAGAATACTCTTAACATACCTGGAAATCATAAATACTGTTGTGTTCTACTCTAAGTATCTTTTGACTGCAATACTTTGGTAGTTTGACTTAAACTACCAAAGTATTGGAAAGCTCGCCTTTCAGAAGTTCACTTCAAGCAGATGTGGAGTACACTGAAGTGCCTAAATTCAACTTTTGATTAGTTTGTCCATTGAGTTGTGCCGCATCGCACTGATAAATCAGCCCAGTTCATGTTTTTGTTTACTTTTTTTTATCAAGAACACACCTGATGAGTTTCTTGCACACCAGTCACAAACGGGGTTCGGGAACTGCAACCACAACACTTACTCATGCTGGAAAGCTTCAGAAAGTGCTGTGAGCAGATATGTTTGGCGTAATTGTGTTAGCACAATGTTAGTTCACTGAATACGTATACTCACCATTGTACGTGATGTAAGTAGTGACTTTAATATTGTGACATTAACGATCATATTAAACAGTTAACTAGTAAAGAAAAGCAAAATAACTATTTTAAAGTGAAGAAACTGCCTTGAATCGCTTTGTCCTGAGTGGTGCTATGCAAAGATGCAATAACATTTCTTCTAGGAGCCGTTTTTGTGGATATTGTTTTAGCGACTGCACCGAAACATTATTAGTTGTACCAATGCTTTTTAGTAAGAGATATCGTCCACGAACTTCAAAACACTGTTTCCCCTTTAAAAGACTCCTGAGGAGAAGATCGGATACTGGGAACCTTAACAAGTGCAGAGGGGGTCACCGGCCAAATGATTACCTTCAATATGTAGGCTATATAAGGCTCTAGAGCAGTCAACAAGACTGTGATTCAGATGTTCAGTACGTCATTGTTTCTGTGTTTGTGTTCGTTTCTAATGTGGTTTTGGGACGTTGTAGGGTTCTGGTATGGTCAGACCACCAAATGAGGCATCGGGACACACTGTCGATGTATCAAAAGAAAGTATATTAAAAGAAAACTAGCCAAACTAATTACAAATGTACAGTTGCAATAAAGAGGTTCATCTCACAATCAGTTCCGTTGATGATAGGTTTACAGTTGACCTCAGCCTTCGGGTTCTTGGTCGATCGTCGCAGATCGTCACTGTCGAACCTGGTCCTGGTCACCGTCGAAGTCCGTCGCTTCGGGATTTGGTCCAGTTCACCGTCGAAGTTCGTCGCTTCGGGGATTTGTCCAGCTCACCGTCGAAGTTCGTCGCTTCGGGGATTGGACAGCTCACCGTCGAAGCTGTGGTTCAGCCCGCTGGTGCCTGCTCGGAGCATCGCCGAGCGCAGCCGGTCGCTTGTTCGGATCGCAGCCGAATAGTGCTTGCCGCGAGCTCTTCCAGCCCGAGCCTTGCCGCTCTTCTTCCCCCTCTTCTTCTTGAACAGCTTACAGCATGACAATACCCCCTTCTTCAGAATTCAGTAGGGCTGAATTTTCCTTCGTCATGATGCTTTACCGACTACGAAGCCTCCCTGTCTTGCTGCTCACGTTAACTTAATTGTCTCTTGAAAGTCCTGAACGTCTTATATCAGGTTCACACAAAGCACATCACCTTGGCTCCGGTCCCATAGATAGACAGTCGATTACAATAAACCATAACTGAATCACTTGTATTCATCACTGTCTTCCCTGTTTTACAACGCGGTGCAGGTACCAATTTTCGTACCGCACCAGCTGCTCACTCTATTTGTCTGTACCTATTGCTTATACCCTACTCATGTAGTCCGCTCCAATATTATCCTTGCCTTTGATGTACTTGACCCGAAAAGTAAACTCTTGCAAGGCCAAACTCCATCGCATCACTCTGGCATTGTTGAGTTTCGCCTTGTTTAAGTACTCTAACGGTTGGTGATCTGTCTCAACATCGAAATCTTTTCCATATAGGTATATGGCATATTTGCCTACTGCCCACACTAGCGCGAGACATTCGCGTTCTATAGCCGAGAAGTTCTTCCCGCTCGGGCTAAGCTTCCGACTACCGTAAGACACTGGGTGAAGCATGCCCTCGTGTTTTTGCAAAAGCACTGCTCCAACTGCCTCGTCTGATGCGTCTGTTCGTAAGACAAACGTCTTTGACAGATCTGGTGCTAACAAAATTGGGGGTTCTGCTAGCTTGCTCTTAAGCACTTCGAAACTTCTTTCATGTTCCGCATTCCACAGGACGCTATTGCTTTGCCCCTTTTTGGTGAGGTCCGTCAGTGGTGCAGCTATCTCTGCGTATCTTGGAATGAACTCCCTATAATATCCAGTGAGGCCTAAAAAGGCTCGCACTTGTTTTTTCGTCTTCGGCACCGAAGCTTGCTGAATCTTATCCAGTATTTCCGTCTTCGGTGAAATCTGCCCCATGCCCAACTTGTGGCCCAGAAAAGTTATGGAATTGAATCCCAACTCGCATTTGTTCGGTTTCACCGTGAGCCTGCTCTCCCTTAAACGTTCAAAGATTTGCCGCAACGTCTGGCAGTGCTCGTCCCAAGATTCTGTTGCAATTAAAATATCGTCAATGTAGTGGTACACGTTCGGTATACCCTCCAGGACGCGTCTCATCAGTTTTGTGAACATCGCCGCTGCAGTCTTCAACCCAAACGGCATGAACAGGAATTGGTAAAGACCGGAGGTCGTTGAAAAGGCGGTCTTCTCTTTGGCTGACTTTTCCATAGGTATTTGCCAGTACCCCTTCGCGAGATCTAGTTTGGAGAAGTACTTCTTTTGGCCCACTTTGGTAAATACCATATCTGCTCTAGGTATTGGTTCCGCGTCAGCAACCAGTACATCATTTAATCTCCTAAAATCTACACAGAGCCTATTGGACCCGTCAGGTTTCTTTACCATTACAATGGGAGAGTTGTAGGCCGAAGTGGATCGTTCAATAATACCCAACTTCAGCATTTCTTCTACTTCTTCTTCTACCTTGTCCTGGATGGAAAAAGGTAGGGGATACTGTCTCGTGTATACAGGTTTTTCCGTCATAAATCTTAGTGTACACTGTAGTACATGTGTTCGGCCTGGTAAGTCAGAAAATATGTCTTCATATTCTCTGCTTGCGTCAGCCAGGTCTTTCGTTTGTTCCTGACTAAGTCTGGGATTAATTAGCACATCCTGAGCCCCTTGTTGTCTCTTTCGGCTAGGTGTTGTGATCTCTCCCAGGTCTTCTGGATCATCTTCGATCACCATTACTCCACAGCTCTGGTTCGGGTGCACGCGATCCACGTACTTCTGCAACATGTTCCCGTGGAACATTTTTCTTTTGTCACCTACCAGCAGTTCATAGTTTACGTCACTTTTTCGTCTTGTAACTTCGTATGGTCCCTTCCACTGCATCGTCAACTTATTGTGCTCACTGGGTAGCAATATGAGTAATCGGTCCCCTGGCTCAAAACGTCTTGCCAAGCTTTTCTGATCATACGATTTTTTTTGTTTAGCTTGCGCTTCTGCCATGTTCTCATGCGCCACCTCACAGGTCTTCTTTAGCTTGTCCTTTAGTTCGATCACGTACCCATAGGAAGTTTTTAGCTGTTCATCTAAGCTTTTGTTCGACCACAACTCCTTAAGTATGGTCAATGGACCTCTCACATTGCGCCCGTACAGCATCTCGAACGGCGCAAATCCTAGACTTGCCTGGGGTACTCCCCTGTAAGCGAAAAGAAGTGCGGGGATATACCTGTCCCAGTCGGTGGGCCGTTCTTGACACGTTCTCCGCAGCATACGTTTGATTGTGCCATTGAATCTTTCAACTAGCCCATTGCACATTGGATGGTATGGAGTGGTCAATAGCTGCCTAAACGATAACAGGCGGCTTATTTCTTTCATGAGATCTGAGGTAAAGTTCGAACCTCGATCGCTTAAAATTTCTTTGGGTATTCCATATCGAGAGAACATCTCTACAAGGGCTTCTGCTATCTGTGGTGTGTCAATAGTTCTCAACGCCACTGCATCTGGGTACCTGGTCGCCATGTCGACCATAGTCAAAATATATCGATTCCCTTTACTTGACTTCGGTGTTATTGGTCCAATGATGTCAATGGCCACCCGGTGAAATGGTGTTTCAATTATGGGCATAGGTATCAGTGGTGCCTTTTTCACAGTTCCTTTTGGTATTGTGCGCTGGCACACACTGCATGATCGCACGTAGCGTTTCACATCCCCTTGCATTCCTGGCCAGAAAAACTCTTCCGCTACTCGCGCGATGGTAGTTTTTACTCCTTGGTGGCCAGACATGATTCCATCATGAGCGAGCTCCATTACACTTTCTCGATACCTTGTTGGTACGATGAGCTGAAGCCTGACTTCCCCCGAGCTGAAGTTGCATCGGCGAAACAACATACCATCTTCCACAACGTACTGTGTCGTCACATCACATCTCCACTTCCTCACCCTTTTGTCAAGGTTCTCAAAGCATCGCCGCAGACTGTCATCCGACTTCTGTTCTTTCGCTAGTTGTAGCGCTGTTACTTCCAGCAGTTGTATGACCGGTACTTTAATCTGTGGCAGTGGTTTTTCTTCACTTTCGACCTGATTTTTCGTCTTCACTGCAAATGATACTTCGTTATCAATCTGCGTGTAATTCGGTCTTTCCTTTGATTTTGTGCTTAGACTCTCGGTTCCCCGGGTTCCTTGTGGTGGGTTGCTCTTCACGACTGGCGACATACCCTCGTTATTACCGTGAGACTCTTCGTCCAGTTTTTGTTTTACTGGGGAGCCTATATCGGCGTTTCGTCTGCGCCACTCTCGATCCGGACAGTCCACTTTTCGGACTCCGGGGATATTGCCAAGTATCAGGTCATATAGTGGATCTTCTGCGCACTTTGCATTTACTTTACCCGTGTAATAAGGACTCTCAATGTCGATTATGGCTTCCGGCATTGTTCTCACGGTCCCGTCCACCAGGATCACCCCCGTGGATGTCCCTGTGAGTTCCTCATCGCGTACAAGATTCCTTCTCACTAATACGGTGTTCGTACCGCTATCTCTAAGCACTGAAATACTATTACCATGCAGTCTACCCTCCACCACTGGCATTATAACTCCCAAATGGTGTTCTGAAACACTGTCAGTAACTGGTGACATTTTGGATTCCTTATTTTCTTTCCCCTGTGCTTTGCTGGTCCTTTGTGTACTTCTTCCCTCTTCGAGAAAGCATGCTACTTTATCTTTCGATTTATATCTGCACTGTTCGGCCCTATGTCCTACTTTACCACACTCCCAACACCGTACGCCTGTGTGCGTTTGTCTGTATGCACTTCTGCAGTCACTTGCCTTATGCCCGGTCTTGTGGCATAGAAAGCATAAAGGAGGTGTTCTCTTGGGTCCACCCTTTTGTTCGCTGCTCCTGGCGATATCGCCGTCGTGGCTCCCTGCTGCGCTACCTTATCCCTTATCACGCCCAGATTGCTCTTTCCTTGCGCCTCCAGGTACTGGTCTGCTAGCTCTGCCATCTCTTGTGCTGAGCTGTCCTTCCGCTCTTTAAGAAAAATGGCCAGTTTTGGATGACAGCAGCACAAGAATTGCTCAGCAATCATCCTATCCCTCAGCGCGTCGTACGTCTTGTCCGTCTGCGCCATCTCCAGCCATCTATCGAAATAATTCGTCAGTCGTGTGCAAAACTGTAAGCCTGTTTCTGCCTCCTCAGGCTTGCTCTTTCTAAACTTTTCCTTGAAGCCATCTGCTGTTAGCCTAAATCTTTGCAGAAGGGTGATCTTGACCTTCTCGTAGTCCAACGAGTCATCAGCTGTCATCCTCCCGAATGTTGTTAGGGCTTCGCCGACGAGACAAAGACTAAGTGAGGTTGCCCATTCCTCCTTTGCCCAACCCTGACCAATCGCTATTCTTTCAAATCTATGAAGATATGCATCTAAATCGTCCCGCTTCTCGTCAAAAGGCGCCATTATTTTCTTCAAGCACGCGTGCCTCCTAGGCTGCTCTTCTCCCTTTTCGGCTGGTGTTGACCTATCCGTCCGCTCTGTTTCTGCTAGTCGTAACTGAAGCTCCATCATCGCTCTTTCATGTTCTGCCTTTTGTTGTTCTCTTTCGGCCTCGCGCCTCGCGTTCTCTCTCTCCCTCTCGGCTCTCTGTTGTTCTCTTTCGGCCTCGAGCTTCGCGTTCTCTCTCTCCCTCTCGGCTCTCTGTTGTTCTCTTTCGGCCTCGAGCTTCGCGTTCTCTCTCTCCCTCTCGGCTCTCTGTTGTTCTCTTTCGGCCTCAAGCTTCGCGTCTTCCCTGGCAATCATTCGGCCTTCTCTTTCGCGTTTCCTTTCCTCCTCTATGAGATGCAACGCTTCTTTCGTCAACCCGAGGGAACTGCTTAGTGCTAATATTTTCTCAAAATCCATTTCAATGATTTGATATCAGGACGTCAACAGTGCATCCGTTCTTCCTCAGTCTGCGGTCTGATCCTGGCAGGCTCGCCAAATATGTAGGGTTCTGGTATGGTCAGACCACCAAATGAGGCATCGGGACACACTGTCGATGTATCAAAAGAAAGTATATTAAAAGAAAACTAGCCAAACTAATTACAAATGTACAGTTGCAATAAAGAGGTTCATCTCACAATCAGTTCCGTTGATGATAGGTTTACAGTTGACCTCAGCCATCGGGTTCTTGGTCGATCGTCGAAGATCGTCACTGCCGAACCTGGTCCTGGTCACCGTCGAAGTCCGTCGCTTCGGGATTTGGTCCAGTTCACCGTCGAAGTTCGTCGCTTCGGGGATTTGTCCAGCTCACCGTCGAAGTTCGTCGCTTCGGGGATTGGACAGCTCACCGTCGAAGCTGTGGTTCAGCCCGCTGGTGCCTGCTCGGAGCATCGCCGAGCGCAGCCGGTCGCTTGTTCGGATCGCAGCCGAATAGTGCTTGCCGCGAGCTCTTCCAGCCCGAGCCTTGCCGCTCTTCTTCCCCCTCTTCTTCTTGAACCGCTTACAGCATGACAGACGTATTTAGTAGTGCCTTCAAATGCCACAGCGGCACCATTTAATAACAAAATCCAAAATTAAAAAGAATTGAAAAAATTGTGTCGCTTGTTTTTAATACACAAATGGCATCTTGAGGACGAAGGAATTATATTTTTGGTATATCTAAAAATTGTTTCGATTAATATTTATGATATATTTTGAATACCTTACGCGCGTATTTCGAATGCGGACAAAATAATACAGAATGAATACAAAATGAATATTCATATTGAATATATTTCAACTTCGTTTCAAGTAAGGCCTCTTTTCGCTAAGGGTAATCAACCAATTTAAGATGTTTATCTGACTTACCATGACGATTATTCTCATATAATATGTCACCCTGACCTTATATCTAACACGCACAGATCGCCGTCGAGTTGCTTTCACAGATTGATAAAACAAATATGTAAAGCCTAAAAAAACACCCTGTTTATGTAGATAGAAAATACGAGATCATTTTCACACACGCTGTGCACCCACTTACTAATACACAAGTTTAGCAGACTAGGCACAAATGCACAGTTCTGAAAACATTCTTAATTCTTAGTTAATAGCTATGTCGAGTTCATCAGGGCAGTCTCGCACAAAGTAAAGCGCTTTCTTTTGAATTGCTATAGTGTGTCATGGTCCTTTTACTCCGCGTAGCATTAATAATGCCTGCAGATTGCTCTTATGGGTTGCTGAAGTTGCATGTGTTGCCTTATAAACCAGCTATAAGGATCAACTCTAATCAACATCAACTGCTCGTACGCAAGGTTAATATGCAGATGTAGTCGGAGGAATTCTTGAAACTCAATTCAGAGGCATACTCAATGAGCCAGACAATTAAACGCTTTGGTAAGACAGTAATTTTTAGGTTTATTGGAGGGAAGAGGGGCCCTTTAATAAATAAAACAGTGCACGCTATTTTGATCATGCTTAGAATGCGTACACAGAGTCTAACAAAAAGTCAAAATATTTCGATTTGGTAACGCCAAATTTAGCAGATTTTTTTAAACACTAAAACAATCGACGCAGCTAGCGTCATGAAAATACTCAAAATATCGTTGTTCCTTTTCTGGGTTTAAGGTTGGTGCCATTGCATCGCTTTCAGCACGTGGGACGACTTTCGCTTCGCTGTAGGCAATTTAAGCAATTCAAGATACGCAAGCGTTCTATACATTTTGTGATCTGTACCAAAGGCAGCACGTACGTTTTTGTGTTGTCCAAAGCTCAGCAGAGGATACAAGCAGCTCAGTCGCACATTTGATGGGGAGCGATAATTCTTGAAACAGGATCCGCTCGCATAAAAGATGACATAAATTCAGAGCTTCCTACCTCCACGCCGATTGTTTACACAAATTTGCGAAATGAATAGTCCACAGACATTGTTTACGCACCGTCTGCTGCTCCTGCGGTGTTTGGAACGCGGCATCGACTGGTGTGTTTACCGTCCTATCACGCACATACGCCAAATGGGGTCCCAAGTGGCAAAAAATGACGTCACATAAGCCAGAGGGGCATGCTGACGGATGTCGCGATTCTTACGGCTGGTGCTAGAAGTCCCGGCGAAAAGACGAGACAACGCGAGCGTCGATGCGCTGGCAGCGTCTCAACCCCTTGCTGCCGTACTTGGATAGGAAGCTTCTGGTGGCGACATGACGCCGTCAGATGTGAAGCCGGGGGAGACTTCCGGTTTGGAGGTACACGCCCCCAATAATCACAAAAACTAACAAAATCAAAAGACGCTCTAAGCGCTGGGCAGGGTTCTAGAGAGTGCCACCGCCGGTTGATCATCAGCGCCACCGTGTTCAGATGAGGCAACACTGGGACGGCTAAAATCGGCAGCGCCGGCGGCGTACCCTCGCGAAATGACGTTATTTTCAGCTCCATGCGTTGTGTTGTTCCGCGCTACACTACCGACTGTTTTAGAAATGTGATAACTTGTACTAATTTAAGTATCTGTTCTTAAGGTAACACCAGGTGCAAGCTAATGCTATCACTTAAACATATACAAGAAAATGGGGTAATCCTGGCTCCACGGATATTAGTGCAAATCATCAGTAGCAAAAACAATACTAATGCTTTGAAACTATTATCGACAAACGTAATTGCAGAACTGTGGTCACCCTAACGTATGATATTATATCAGTTGATGTACCCGCACGTAATATATGGTTATAGTGACAGTATTGAATGTACATAAATTGGACACACTGACGCGGGGTTTAATTTCCAAATAATCACAAGACCAAATTAAATATAGCGCTCAATGTTATAATCTAGAGAATCACACTCATCGGAAGAAGCAAGTAAGTATAAGGCCAGAACCCTATAAACCAAGGAACGTTTCCGCTGAGCTAAGTTGGACGCCGTGATTTCTAGAGGATCTTGAAAGAAATAAACGTTTATTGGCAGAGATGTTTGCTCACCATTTTGTGTCATGCTTCTCTTCTGGAACGAACACGAATTCTGCTGTGAAATGCCTAAATAAATCTGATTTTTTTCCCGTTTGTTCCAATCAAAGAGCTTGAGATAAAGGCATGCATATGGGACATAAAGTCGAAGTTATCTGCTGGCTCAGACGGAATATCGAGTTTTATTTTAGAAGGATGAGCCCATCTGTTAACTCCGGTGTTGCTTCATATATTTAGCTTGTCGTTACAATCGGGCAGATTCCCGTCTATAGGGTCTATTCACTTGCTGAGTCATCACTCACAAACATGGCCGCCGAGCGATAAAGCGGAACTTTTATTCGTGAGCTTGGTGAAAAATAAAAGAAGGCAAAGCAAACTCGCCTATCGGCAAACCGCTATGGCCTTCGGCGGCCATGCTTGTGTGTAGTGACTCGACATTAAAAGGCGGTCTGACGTCATGTGAATAGACTCTATATGGAAGCGATCAGTGATAGTTCCGATATTTAAATCGGGCGATAACCCAATTTTCAGCACCTATCGTCTTGTCTCCTTTATTATCTAGTTTCTCTAAAGTTTTTGAGATGACGCTGCATAATAGTCTTTACAAATAGTTCCGTCAAAAGATTTGTCCTGAGCAACATGGATTCTTGAAGGGAAAGTCGGTGGAAACAATTTTGTGCACATTCTTGGATTATGCTGCGCCATTTGTTCATGGCCATCAACAAGTAGACGTCATCTACTTTGACATGTCGAAGGCGTTCAAAAGGGTCAATCATTATCGGCTCCTGCGTAAACTAGATGACTGCGGCATATGGTCAACGTATTGTAATTGTTTTAGGAGCTACCTTAACGATCGTTCAAACTGTGTTCGTGTCTCGGGATTTATGTCCAAAACCTTTATTTTGTCGTCAGGGGTGCCTCAGGGAGCAACTTGGGTCCACTGTTGTTTTGAATCTTTGTAACTGACATTTTATTTTCAGTAAAAAAATTCAAAAGTGTTTTTATATGCCGCAATATAAAGTTGCTTCGTCATGTTAGTTCGCATTCTGAATGCACACTTCTTCAAAACGATGTGGATAACATAGCTATGTGGTGCTTTAATGATGATCTCCTGCTTAATGAACATAGATCACAAGCTATAGGTCTCATTAGAAAGCGAAAGCCCCTTGGGTTCAGTTATATCTTAGATGGCGTCGTCATCAAACGAGTGGGTGTTGCTTGTGATCTTGGGAGTTTTTATAGATAAGGCGTTGAATTTTAATCATCACGTGTCGGTCACATGCAACGCATCACTTAGAACATTGGGAGCAATTTCACTTTTCACAAGTCAATTTTCTTCCGATGCATGCATCGTTCGTTTATTATGTTGTCTAATTTATTGAAAACTCGAGTTTGCACCTGTAGTGTGGAACTGTAAAAATGATACAGCATCTTGCTCTATCAAGCGTGTACAGAAGCGTTTTATTCGCATCGTTTTCGATCGTATTTTCGGGCGCAAGTTTTATTATAATCACAATCGGCTGCTCAAGAAACTTGGTGTATCTACTCTGTCAGACAGACGGCGTTGTCGGGATATCTTGCTGTTACACAAACTTGTCAATGGGCTTGTTGATTGTCCTGTCTTGTTAAGCGCCGTATGTTTTCAGGCCCCACCATGTTTGAGCCGTAATCGCAACTTTTTCTATCCATCCGCGTTTTTTCACACGTCTCCCCTAATACGGATGCAGCATGATTTTAATAAGTTGGACTGTTCGCTCTTAGAAATATTCAGTGAGAAGTCAACTTTTCGGCGTAATCTAGAGAGTATATTGTTTACATAATCCCAGTGGTTTGAAATTTTGAGCGTTTTTTGCTCTTTTGCGGTTGCTGTATTTGTATTTTCAGTGCCTCTTCTTCTTTTACCTTATCTTGCTTGTTAGATGTCGCTATGTGTTCTACGTTTGTTTTGTGAGTGCTTTCTTGGGATAGCTATGTTTTCTCAGTACTTATACTTTTATCTTATCGGCATCTGCCGTGTAGCACTCAAACGGCCCTGCGCTGTTTGTGGAAACATAAAAAATAAAGACTGTTATTTACTCGGGTCTCAAAGATAGCCAAAAAAAACAACAAATTGGCAGTGTGCGAAAAAATTTAAAACGATGCGTTTTTCTCCTTAGTCTGTTGGCATTTTATTGAAATATTGTTGTCGTTTAGTATGGCTCGATTATTTTTATGAAACTGCAATCGCCGTAATACGAGTGCAATCAAAATTTACATTGTTAAAAGAGTTCTTACTTTACGTTGTTTCTAAACGTCTGAAATGTTCGTAGAATGACTTCTTTATAGCAAATGAGCCATTGCGGGAAGTACGTGAATTCAGGAATCCATTGGCCTCGTCATTGCAGAAACGTTGTTTCTGCTGCCAATGTTCTTTGAGAGGCTAATACAAGATTTAATGGTGTCTTTGTCTTATCCTTATTTCGTGTCCACCATGGGGATGGAGTTTAGTACTGTTTTTTTTTTTTAGAGGGGGGGGGGGGGATCATGTTTTCGATTAGTAGTTTCTCAAAGCCACAAGGTGGGTGAGGTTTCAACATCTAAGGGATTATTTTTCGACCTGCCACTGAGAGGTGAACTTACGTAGCTGGACGAATCATTTCACGGTTAAGTGGCGGGGCCTCTTGTGGTCATCAGGTGTTTGGGCAAATATACGCTTGCTTTTATTTGTTTTTTTTAGAGTGATCCCGCGCAAACATTTTTTTTTTAATTAAAGCAGTATCCGTGTTTTTCTCGGTGCAAACATTTCACAATTTCTAGGCTCTCGTGGACTGTATGTCGTGGAATGCATTACATCAAAAACACATATAACACTGACTTGATATGAGTTGTCTGACATCAGGTGAACAACCTCACTTTCTTCGTCTCTTACCTGTCGTCGGGGTGAGAGATCTCAAACTACGGCAGTAAATCCTCTCTTCTGCATTACATAACAACTGAAAATATTTTCCAAGTGTTCCCAAAATGAGTCATTATCCATGGGCAGGGGTTTCCACAATTTTTTTAAATTAGGGAGGCGTCTAAATATTTATGGGGGGGGGGATTAGGGGGAGCATTGAGAATAGAGGAGTCGTTGCGAATTAAGCGGGTGTTTTCAGATAAACAAAGGAAAGGGGATGTGTACACCCCCCCCCCCCCCTCCTAGGGTGTGTGTAGGGAAATCACTGTCTCTAGGTGTTGTTCCTGCGCATAAAGTTATGTCATATGAGCACAGGAGAAGGAGCGATATAAGCGATACGACATTGGCCGCAAGTCTGTCTTCTTTTGTATATAAATAATTGATCAGCGTTTTTTTTTTTCCAACGCTGCAATGGTATCAGCAGTAAGTGTGTGATTTCACACGCCAAGATATTGACCCAGGAGTGTGTGGTTTAGAGAGACTGAGAGCTCAAGTTGAACATCCTTTTTATTAGTGGTCAAGTTAAATATGGTGCGAGGCCTTATTCCTCAGGGTTCTTCATTTTACTGCGGGAGTACATGAAGGTTCGATCATCGTTAATTGTTTTTGCCGGCATGTTTTAGCTCGCAAATATATCTGTATTTAAAGCTAAATTATTTAGTCGTAATTTAATAAACGCAAGTATTGGAATGGTTTACAGTTGTTTCGGTTTCCCGTCAAGGTACCTGGCCACTAATGGCCCACACAGCTCTTGGTAGAAATGCCAGGTGGGGACACTGCCTGTGGACAGAAATTGACACTTCATGATGGCTTGCCTCGGAATGTTGCAGGCTTTTGATGCTGTATTTTTTTTTATAATCAGGAAAGCGCTATCAGCATTAGCTACTACGCAGTTTACTCATAAATAATCATGGAGCAAAAACCTCGCATCAGCCTACAAATAATTATAGAAGGTGAATTATTGGGCGCAGTGAGTTAAGCAGCATACTTCCCTGCTTCGAAGTTGATTGGTAGTTATTACGGCATAAATACCTTCGGGTTCGTGTTCATAATACAAAAAGTAATAACGTATATGGCGCTCTAAGAGTGAAGTAGAATTAAGAACTGAGTTGCATTAATTGTTTGCAACGTGACTCTAGCTGTAAATTTTATTAACTGTTTTATTCACACATCTGAATAAACGAGCTTGTTTGGTAAATATGCCCTGGAATGTGCTTGGGGAATATGTTTGACAAGTTAAATACCGACGTTGCCTCAGGCGGAAATCACAATACTTGAACATTTTTAATAAACTGCATTGGTTGATTTAATATTGCGTGAATTTCTGAGTGTATGTACACAAAATGCCAGTCATTACGCGTTTTCTTTTCAGTAAACTTTGACACAATTCACACGAAATAGACTTTATACATGTAACCCATACGAGGCCAAATCTTTTTACTTGATTATGCTTCTGAACATGCATCTCGAATATCGAATTGAAGCTCTGACTGGTCTGAAAATATATTCATTTATAAAGGTTTTGATCAATTGCATTGATGTAACCTGTTTAGCGGCTAACACCGTTAAAAAAAAATGTAATTATTTTAGCGCAAACTCGTTCCATTTCGCTGGATATAATTCACAGGGAGAAACAGGAGAGAAAGAAACCGGAATTAGGTCTGTTTCAACTGTCCACGGGATAAGAGGAAGTTTAGGCGAGAAAAAGGGGTGGAGGGGAAAACTAAAATCTACTGCGTCATGAGAACAACCCAGCTTTGTGTTTCATTTCACGCCCCCAGGTACCCATAACAAAGACGCCATTTTCAGAAGCGTTGCCGTCAACTTGGCAGTTACACAAAATAAAATATATTCACTAATCCAAAAAAGCTACGCCTAATCATTACACAAACCAATCAACAGGGCTGAATAATTGTAAGAAAAAACAAAAAACAACGCTTGTTTTAATTAAAAACAACGCTTGTTTTAATTACATCTATCTGACCTCAGGCATTCAGTATACATCTAGTTTTGTTCCTCACGGATCATGGGAAGAGAAAATAAATAACTGAGAAAACAAAAAATTTATTGCAGTTGCGAGGCAGCGTGATTCAGAGCTAGTGGAAGGCTCACTTCGTGCTGTATACTATAGCTGTTATTATAGACGTTCCTTGTGCTTGAATGCGCTTACCTAGAAGGTACCAACGAGAATTCAATAGAACTTTCCAATGAGGCTACAAAAGGTAATGAAGTGGTGAATTGGGCCAGTCGGGATTCGTTGTACATGATGGGGATAAACAGCTAAAAAACGCGGTCAACAATCCATAAAGACACACGCCAGGACAAAACTGATATTTTGTTACTTTAACGCTGTCCAAGAATTTTTTTAGCTTTTTATCTCCATCATGTACAACTGAAATTAAAAGCGCAAAACACATAGCGAGATTCGAACCCGGTCTATCAGCAGCGACCGTGTGCGCAGCCCACTTGGCCACTCACGCATCAAGATGTCCCGAAATCAGGACGCGCTATTCATATCGTATCTATCTTATTCATACATCGCATTCACCTGATAGTCGTGAGCATAAAATTCAGTACCTTGCCCTATTCCTCTACTTAACAAGTGGTAAACGTTTAATATCCTCAGCAAAGTAACTACGTACCAAACCCCAGTACGAGCCTTCAGATCCCCGGCCCTAAATGTGGTAAAACCCTCTTGAGGCTTAGCCACCATGTAATCTGAATTTTGGACTGATATCACTGATACTCACGTTGGTAAACTCATCCACCATACTTCACTAAAGGGTCCCGAATAAAAATCGGTATTTTTAATTTCCCGGCGCCATAGACCTCGGCCATTAAGAACATCTGCAAGAAGCCCCCTTCGCCTAAATATTTCTGTTAACACACAAATGTACAGATAGCTTCTAGCCCAGAGCATCCTGAGAATTACGAATTTGTATAGCCAGTGGGTTCCGAATAGACAATTTTTATAAATTGCTGGCTTCTGAGATTTTAATATGAAGATACTCGAGCACGTGCGCGTTTAGGTGCGCACTCTCTCGACCAAATATGCTGGATCCTACTGGCTCCATTAAACTAAAGTGACTTAGATTTGGCTCCCACAAAGTCCCTGTTATGCTTCTTGTAGTTCCTCTTATTTCCCCTAGTTTGTTTCAAGACGTTTCTTCTTTCTCCTTCTTAATGCATGCAATGTTTCATCCGGAAAGCCTCGAGACCCGTGTTCTTCCAGGTGGCGCCAGGTGTTTCTGAAATTGCGGATCGTATGGCCGACGGAAATTTAGCCAGATGCTATGAATTAAGTCATCTGTAAGCAAAACAGTGTTTCATATAAGTTTTTAGTTTTAATGCATCTATTCGTTATATCTTACCAACGATATGTTTTCGAGCAAATAGGCAATGTACTAATTTTGTACTCAATCAGTCATATATTAGATAAAAATTATTTCACAAGCGCATTGCCAGATGCCCTTGTTAGCATTATGAAATGCTGAATTTTGTCAGTGAGTTTCGCACAAAAAGAGGAAATATCATGATGCAGTTTATTGCTCAACATGTCCCGTGTGTATACCTTCGTAAAAAAACAATACACTAAAAGTATACCTTTTCGGTACATGTACTAACAAATTACTTTTCACACTGTTATGGAACAAACAAGCATACTATTGGTATACTTGTAGAATAATAAAAATATGCTATAATAGTATCCCTAAAACAGCAAAGGTACTAATTTTGTAAGTTTAAGTATAACAAAAAGGACACATTTGGCAAACTTGTATACTGAAATATATACTTTCAGGTATACTTGATGTACGCTAAAAGTGTAATCTATGTTCGCACCGTTCCCCGCCGGTGAGCGGCAGACCACTTGCCGGTGGTCAGCGGCTGGAAGGAAAGGCACACTTTTCGTGACATTTGTCTCGCGTTCCGGAGGGCCTCTGCTTGCTCCGGAGAGCAGCAACCCCTTTGAGCGCGAGACACGAAAGACAGAAAGAACACGTTCACCACGCCTCTGGGTCCGGTCGCATCGTGTCTGCCCATCCGATATACTATATTTAAGGATCAACAACCCAGTGTGCCTTCTCCTGAACCCAGCACGCATGTATTCGCTGTTTCGGAAAGTGCGAAAGAAGCACGCCATAATCAGAGACGCCAAAAATTGCACCTCCGAAAAGCTAGTAAATATCTGCGGCATCTGCAGAGTCGGTGCGCCTGCAGATCCCGGCTGCACACGAGGGCACTAGACAACGATAATAAAGATCCGGCGCGAGCGTGCGTCTTCATTCAGCGTGTCATATGCACGCGAACGGCTCTGAAGCGTTTACAGCTTAGTACAACAAGTGTGAAACAGAATATAATTTATTGTACCTTTAGCGCAGATTAATGCTATGCACGCGCAAGTTTCACTTCCAAACAAATGCCGCGGCGCAGAGAACTCGCACTGCTTACGGTCCGCGACTACGACTGTTTGGTACAGGACTCAAAATACTCCCCTGAAATGAAAATAAGAGGAATGCAAAGTCATCGTAAGACACTTACGAAAACCCTAGGGCCTCGTTCTAGCAGACCTTCCATTTGGTTTGTGTTAAGGCGAAAAGCTAGTATGACAAAACGACGATGAAAAATAAAAAAAAAAAAGCTCGGGCTAAATCTTTCTGATGCCTTGACGCTGGCGACAGCATTCCCGTATTTTGCCATAGATTATGAAAAACTTCAGTTTCAAATACCTCCATCACGGCAAATATGCCTATTAGAACGTACAACGCGAGCAAGCAAGAAGAAACGGCCTCTAAGAAGATGAGAGCGCAGGTGAGGTGGCGAATATTAGTCAACATAAGGAAACCGGTATACAACGCCGAGACGCTGTTGTGTGTATCGTTTTTGTTTCCGTGCCTCCGGTTTCATTATGTTGAGAAACGTCACAACGAAAATAAGTTCAAACACAGCGAGAAATTATTTACATCCACGAAACCAATACGAACACGAAATTGCTGCCTGAAGCCAAGAAGAAACTCTGAAAAACAACAATACTCTTTTTATTCGTAGCTAGCGACAGAGGTCGGAATTTTATATCGCCCTCATCACCCTCCCCCCCCCCCCCCCAACAGCTACACTCACCTCAACCGCTCACTCATCCTAACCCTCACGCACCCACCGCCCTCGTAACCATCTCACAATCATACCCCTCACGCACTTACAGCCCTCACAGCTCCCACGGCCCTCACGGCCCTCACGACTTCACACCTCTTCAAACGTAACGCCGAAAACGACCAACCTAACGCTAGTTGCGCAAACTGGGCTATCAAATAGCGCCACGCAGTAAGCCTTATCTCGCAGTAACTTCTTTTTTCTCACCCGTTATTCAATAATCAGCCGCACCAAGCATTTGCGTGGCAAAATTGTTGCGAGGCGAGCGCCGACCCTACTTCTCCGGAGATGATGCGAGAGCTCACAATACTCGCGCGACCCCTAACAAATAATATACGCCTGCAAGCGAAATCAGGCCTCACAGAGAACTGTCGCTTCGCACAAGCACCACACGCAAACGAAAGCACTTCATTTGAGCTCAGATCTCCCACGAACTGATGCCGCTCACCACCCTCACGGCCCTTCACCCCTCACGCACTCACGGTCCTCACGCCTCTCACGCCCTCATAACCCTCGCGCACTCACCGCCCTCATGCGCCTGGCGGTTCTTACGCAATCCTGCCCCTGACGCTCTCACCGCCCTCACGCCCCTCAAGAACTCATACCCCTTTACGACCTCATGATCCTCACTCACCTTCCCACTCATGAATATTCGTGGTTCAAAAACTCACTCATCCTCACCTCACCTGCCAAGATGAAGGTAAGTGAGGGTGAGTAAGCGACCTTATGAGTGATGTTTTCCGAGGTATGGCTAGCCATGATACTATAGTTCAAAGCAAGCAGACAAACCTAGACTGCGTCGTAAGCGGGAAACTTTAGGTACTGTAAGCGAAATCGGGAGAGACGGCCCGAAGTGCGCACATATTCTACCCCAAAACGCTATTGTAAAGTGTATGTACCCACGATTAAATTAATCGAACTCCAAAGACGTAACGAACAATCCAGTGCACGACAAAATAATGCTGGATAAATGAGTGAAAAAACTAGACAAAAGCACTCACGAAGCGAAACATGGACCCTCACGCACGGCGCCATTGGTACAATTGAGTTTGTGTGTATATATATATATATATATATATATAATATATATATATTATCATATTAAAGTAAATAATATCATAACATTATAATAAAGTTCGCCCACACAGTATCGAAACACTCTTCATAAGATCCTTTGCAAAAAAGATACACTCCTTTGCTCATATATAAACCATCACGTAAGACCGTACCTAGGTCAGGTGTGGAAATGAGAAAACAAAGCAAAGCTCATCTGCCTGGCCTGCTCGACACCGCTGTGGTTCTTAGGCGCCTCGTTGGTTGCGGTTCGCTTTTTTTCCCCCTCCTTATTTGTCCTCTTGATTTTTCTAGCGGGTTGGTTGTATCCTTTCACAGTGTTGCACGCAAAGCTTCGCGCTCCTGCCGGTTTATTATGCGTATTTGCAGACTATTTCCTGTCTTATTATTACTATACATTGCCTAAAAAGGAGAGAAAAAGAGAGGAAGAGGGGTGTTTTAGTCTCACCATCTATATAAATAACTTAATCTCTTTCTCACTCGAGCTAGCATAAATCACCCCCTTAGCTGAGGCACCTAGTTGAGAAAAAAATGCATCGATGGGAACTCAGGATGCACAGATTTGCACAAGCCATCAGGAAGACGGACGGAAGCAATATCTCTCGCACGAAGTTCATTTCAAGGTGCATAAATTACACTGCAGTTGAGGCAGCCTTAGGCTGCGAAGCGGCGAAGGTTCGGCGCAAAGTTGACTTTGGTCCCTTCCGATTTCAGCTCGGCCTACCTGGCCGCCGGTCTGCCATCTATAGTGTAAAGCGTTTCATCGCCTATGTTTTGTAGTGACATCATTTGTGCCCAGTTACGCATACGCTTTCCTCTCGTATTAGACGGTTTCCGCAGGGTGCTTTTACAAATCAGTTATCCCAATTTTTCATATCCCAAACGAGCAGTACATATCCTTGACGGAAACAGCCAGTCAAGGTCACTTAAATGAAATATCCAAAATCAGTTGTGTGTACACGGGTAGAAAAAATTGGGGTTTCTTTTGTGACAAGATGGAGTACTCTCTGGGCGAGATGGGTTATGACTGTTGCAGCTCCAAGTGCTAATAGACGGATCTCACCAAGCGTTCGGCGCATGCGTGACGCCGCCATAACTTTAGTTCGTAGGAGGCAGGCAGCAGTGCGCAAGATGGCTCGTGCCGCCTCATATGCTCCACACGCGCAGAGCTCCAGCGAGGTTGTCGCACGTGCAGAAAGACTAAAGCTCCCTCGATGCATTGCGACAGCGGTGGCGTAGTCAAACTGGCTGAGGTAAATATGTCAATACCCATATAGCACAAATCTTTAGATACTAGCCCTAAATTCTACAGTACTAATATGCTCAGATATTGGTGTTTATTAGGTTTTTTCTTCCTTCGTGTCCTCCCGGTTTCTTTTACTTTGTGTCAAGCAGCTGTCTCTAGTGACGGCCCTCAATATCCTTATTTCGAACAAAAACGTCAAAGAGAAATTGTAGCTTTTTAGTCCCTGGTACTGTCCCCAATATATGAACTTTGCCGTCGGTTTGTCTTCGCTGATCTGCCCGGTGTGGTAGAAATACAATAAATGTGTTTATGCAACTGTGCTTTGCGATCTGTTGATACAAGAATTATTTCATTTTCAAGAAAAAGCCTGAAACAAAGATTGAGCTTTCTCCGTCAATGTGCTTTGAGTAACAAATTGTGTATGGTAAATGAGTGATAATTAGCGCCTACAGGCAATGATTTTTAAGAACCACTTAAAATCAATTAAGTTATCAACCGGTACCTATCTACTTAATGAAGCCCTCCCGGTTATCCCCTTTTCCCTCTGAACAACACTACAAAACTACAGATACATAGGATTCACAGTTTATAGACACGGTATGTACCCCCAGTAATACTAATTGTGCATATTTAATTAATTTTAGATGAACTTAAAATAAACTTTTAGTGCACTATAATTTTATTTATAGGATACTTGTAGAAGTATACAGTAAAAAATACTTTATTTTTAGTAGATTGGTAGTACCGTTTCAATACAACTCTAAGTAGGCTGAAGTTCTACGCTAGTTTTGCACTTACAAGTACACTTTCAATACTGTCTAAAAGTGTTCTTCCTGGACACATATAGTATGCTTTCATTAGGCTCCCCTAGTAAAAGTCTTATTTGCGTATGCTAAGTACACTTTCAGTGTGTATCATTTAATAAAGGGGTATACTCGGTTTCATCATTAATTTCACTTTGGTGGACGAAAGAATCATGAAACGTTTATCTTTGGGGGGAGGGGGGGAGAGGTCATCATTTCAACTAAACTGGGAACGTTTAAACACAATTGCGTAAACAATATAACTACAGCAACACACATGAGTTGTTTTTTTCGCAATATATATACCGCAGGTCTATCCTGTCAAGAGTCTCTATATTTAGACATCGGTCTACCAAGTCTCGCCAGTTCAGCCGGTCGTCCAGAGGATGATCCTCGACAAGAAGCTTATTTCTTGCAGCTGACTGCGCTTGCCTCCTCTTTCCCTTACGTCTGTCCTTCCTAGCACGCTCGGTGATCATCTGCGACCTTCTCTGCCATATAAGATCAGCAGCGCATGAATTAGAGTCGCATGTAGTCCCCGGGGTGTGGCCTCAAGGTCGTCCGTTGTAGCCGCCTGAGTAGTCAGGCGCGGCCCAGAGCCAGTCTCGCCGATATAACGAAGACAAAAGGGAATCCCCTTGGCGTGCGTCCGGCTAAGTGAGCTGAGATAGGCAGCGATATTCCCAGCCACGTCAATGAGATCCCTCCCTTCTGTCTCGTGAATAATAAAGCGCCGGTGCTTAGACGCCCGCCCGGATTACAAGCAGGACGGGCTATGACGCAGATGGGGCTCCGGAGGCTCTTGGAGCTCTTTCAGACGGATCCTCGCTATGATCACGGTCGGCCTCTCAATGGAATTCTGGCAGCGTTCGCGTCTCGTTTAAACGGCGTCCTTACGCATTGAGACGCCATTTTCTTCCGTTGTGTTGAACAATGGAAACGATATTTTGCGTTGACACTTTTCTAAGATATGTCAAAAGAACCGGGGGAGATAAAGGTGTGGGGAATTGAGACGTCCTGATTTAGATTCGAAACGAACGTTTCGTTTATTGATTTTGACGTTTTGTGAGAAAAGGAGGAAAAAGAGAAATGCCGCGTCAATCCCGTAGGACCGGTCTAGAATGAGCTCATTACAAGTTAGAATTCAGTTAAGTTTCTCAGATAGAAGCTTAGAGGCTCCTGGTTCGCAGCAGAAACGTGACATCCTATTGAATTTTTAGTTTTAATACTTACAGTTCTCTGCTGAGGAAAAACGCGCGTTCACACTTGCTATATACGCACCAGTCGTGCGAAAGCTTCTTGGTCGCCGAGCGACAATCACGGCCTACAAGCGACAATTTTCGAGCAGTCGCCTGCTGACCGGTTGCCAAGTTTCGAAGCGGCTCACCCAATCAGTGGAAAAAGACGCACTCTTCTTTGGATGTTGGATTGCTGCGTTTTGTTTTGGTTTGCCAATTATGCAATGACTATTTTCTCGGTGACTGTCAGAGATCTCCGCGAAGGCTCTCGTTTAGGCTTTTTGAGAGTACCTATTTATTTATAACCAGCAGCACCTTCATTTGAAAGAGCACTGGGAAAAGAATTGTCATGGGTGAAAATTCAGGCCGCTAGAAAATTAGAATACAGTCCTCCCCTGACAGGTGAAGACTTCAGCACGCAACTTCGATTCAGTGCACGTCTGTGTTTCTACAGTACTTGTATTTCATTTAAAAAGACGCAAACCAAAATCACGATTTTTTTTCTTTTAATATGGCTGAAGGTGAAGGCGTAGTGCAAGCGACAGCGAAACATGCGTAGCTTTGCGGATATGAAAATGCGAAAGCAGCCAAACGCAAACTTGTTCTTTGGTGTGAGGGCACGATCGACGACAGTTCCTGGGAGCTTTCGAGAAACGACTAGGCGGCAGCGACTATATCCCATCGTGCGCTGAAGTGTGAACATCAGTGGTCGCTGCAGTCACGAATACGATGGGAAGGGAACGGCGTGCCTTTCTGATGCCCGATCTCTAGCGCCTGCTGGCTGCTTTCCGCCGTGCTTTCGCTTTACGAGCAGGTGTGAGCATCACGAGAGGCCGAAATGTTAACGCAGATAGAAAGCTCGCACTGAGGGCGGCACAACTAAAGGAAATTCCTGCCGCTCTCACACAGATAGTGAACACAGTCGTAAGTCACCAGCTTGTCACGCAACGGCTGAGATGGCCAAGTGCCAACTCACCTTTCCGGTGATTTACTGGCGATTGTACCTTTGCTAAACGGCTTACCGCGAAATTTTGCCACGGTAGAACCGGGCTAGGCTATCTTCAGTGCCAAAAATACAATTCATTAATGCGTTAGTAATAGTACCCACATGACAGGGAAAAACTGATGACGTCCCTCTGTGGAGAAAGAGTGAAAAGGGTGAGTACGCCGCGTAGGGAGGAGGGGAGTAGTGAAGAGAGGAAAACGTGAGGGAGGCGACGTCACGGGTGGAAGCCAATGGGCGCGCGGTTGCTATAGAGCGAGTTTGAACTTGCGGGTGTGCGGAGCACGTATGCCTTGGTTTGTGATAGAAAATAAAGTGTGAACCAAGTACGAGGCTGGTCCAAGAAGGTGGCAGAAGAAGACGGAGTGTGAACGAAGAAGCCGGGCTGCCGAAACCGGTGAACCGCAAAAGCACCTTCAGGCAGCGGACGCTGTTAATAATCGTGCAAGGCGGCCTAACGAGGCAGACGAGCGGACGGAGCGCCTAGCTCTGCTCGCCGATATGCGGCGCAAGCAGCAAGCCGGCGCGGCTCTGGGTGTGACAGACAAAAATAAACCACCAAAGCAGGGAAAAATGAAAAATAAATTATTGTTAGATTTTTAGGGAATACGTTAGCATAACCCTTTGGAAACGCCGCATATGTAGCCCTCTGAAAAACGACTACACGGACCCCGTAACGAATCCAAAAAGGGCATCAAAATAGTTGAAGCAAAAGTCAAAACTGAAAAGCGAAGGGGTGAGCGTTAGCGTTTCCCAAAGGCGGACGTGTGTGGCGTTTCCCTAGGGTCGTGTTCACGGATTTCCTAAGGATCCACCAATGAATCTTCCTTTAACTGTTCTTACTACAGTCACAACACAATTTTAATTCAGTAAGGGAATCTCGATGCCACCCTGCTGAAAACATTCCTTTTGTTATTTTTCTAATAACTATCGATGAACTCGTGAAATTTATAAAAGGCACGTGTGAGCGCTTACACTGTCCTATATATTCTTCTATGTTTATTTGACACATACACTGGCTTTTTCTCTACGGTAATTGTTCTTTATATATTAAGAACAAAAGTGCGGCAAAATTAATTATATCAGCGACATAGTGAGATATCTGCAAATAATATTTTAGATCCTTACATTGAAAAAAAAAATCTAGTCTTTCTTCAAGGAGCGAAAATATGTAGGCGAGCCGGTTAAGAAACTTCATAGTCTAGAGTCTAGTCCCTGAGACAAGAATAAATCAATTTTTGACGTCTTTGTTTTTAAATTTTATTTCTCCCAGTCCCAGTCTGTGTTTTTTTACTTAAATGTTTGAAGACCAAGTTTATGATTCATGTACGCTATATTTTATTCTTCATGCCGAAATAGTATTTATGAGAAAAGATTTAGTTTCGATTTGTGTTGAAAGTTTATGATTCATAAAAACAAAATTATTTTTTTGCAGGTTTGTCTTTCTGCTTGCAGGAGAGGAATGAAATTTAAACGCGAGAGAGCTTTTATGCTAGTTGAATTTATGGTTTGTTTTATGAATTACTTCCACTGGGTATCTGAATATGAATTTAAACTTGTACGGTGGAAAGTCGAGCCGTAATCTTTTTCCTTTTGTGCCTTTCCATTTTTTTCCACGATTTTTTTTTTAACTATGCCAATCCTATTACGTACGCGTTTGAAAATGTGAATGTCGAGGGAACTCAAAATCCAGTCGCACCGTACAACTTACCGAACCGGAGACGAACCTTCCTGAAATCTGAAGCTCGTTTAAATCCTGTTCGATTTTTAAAATCCGCTTTGTGTTCCCGTGGCTTCGGTGCGGAACGTCGCTTTATAATGCTCTCGAAAGGGAACCGCCATGCGCGCAACGAAGCATCCCAGCCAACCCGAAACCGGAAGTATTTCAAGTCGCCTCGGTACTGAGACCAGCTATACTTATTAGATATACTATGATACTCCATTGGCAGAATAAGATGTGGGCATTGTGAAAGCGACAACCCTCGCCGCAATTAGTGGGAATCGGCACGCACCTGCTATGCAGTCTATTTCCCACTTCCTCGTAGAGTTTGTTGTCATTTGTTGTGCATATTTTAGAGCGCCGCGATTGTAATACCACCTCGCTAATTCAGGTTTTTTTTTAATTTTATTTACACATTTGTTTTTAAGATGTCATGAACGCTACACTAAGGCGGTCTGCGCAGGTGAGTTATACGTCAAGGGAGTCATAATATAACAGACTTATCGTCACGATAAGCCTTTTAATTAACTAATATGTGTGTCTTTAACTTTAGGAATATTAAAGATACGCATGTGTTTCTAAGTCCAAACATACTGAACGTCATTGAAAACTAGTGAATCAGTGAATTTTAGACACATTTAGAGCGAGTTGGAAGCGCGGTTGTGCACTAAGTTACTACTCCTGCGGAGTCCTGCCACAGGCGCAAGGCTCTGGGTGTGAAAAGAAGCCCGCGCTTTTTTTTTTTTTGTCTCATATCATCCTCATTTTCTCACCACGAGCTTTGCTCAGTTGCACGAGTGGTTACCGAGTCGAACTATCGCACTTCTCGCTCGCTCCGTTTTTCTAAGGTTTACCGATTTATTGATATTCGATGACGCTCAGCATGTGCATAACTGGAACCATGAACGTATGTGTTTTCACTAATTAACGAGTTATTTAAATAACTTTAGTTACTGAGGCTCCTTATTGTGAAGTTTATTACCCTAATTGCAGCCCGCATGCTGGTATAACTCAGCTGCACAGACCGCATTCGTGTAGCTTTAACGGCATTTTTAAAGCAAATTTGTAAATGAACACAAACACTGTACACGTCGTCTGACAAACCGGGTGCATCGATTCACAATGTTGGCTTTATGTTACAATCTACACTTAGTCTTACACCCTACGAAGGATTATAATCATAGCAAAGGCTGATAGGCCCAATTACATGCCAGTTGTAAACCACATGGTACATTGCTCTGCCGTGCGTATCAGTGCGCGCATATTGGAGCACCGCATCCCCAATCAGAAGCAATACACCACGTGATTTCTACGAGCCTCTTGATTGGACCAGGCGTCCTGCAGCTCTGGCGGTAGTCGATCGTGGCGGGGAAGGAAGCACTATTGCTGAAAATAAATCCCCTGGACGCGCGAGTTGCGACCGAAATGTGTCGCTGCGATATCTGTTGGTGGCTCGCCAGGATTCGTTACCACATAGGAGCGCAAGCGCGTCCTGCTGTTCTTCTCGTGTATGCGTCTTTTTCGCTTCTTCTGCAACGGGCGGTGCCTTTCCCCCAATCTGGCAGGAGGCTGTGCTTTGGCGACCGCAGTGATCGGCGTCTGCTACGGATTATTGCAACTATAAAATAACGCTTGCGGCTTTGCGGCTGGTATCGCCAGAGCCATGTGTAGGGAGTATTTACAGGGGGCTAGAGTTGTGTGCGCCACTGCTGAGCGCTTGTTGATGGCGAGCTTCCACAGTTATTTCGCAGCGTGCATTCCGCACCACCAAGAATGCCGGTCTTAGCAGCCTATTGATGTGAGCGCGTTCTGAGCATGCGCTTTAAGCAGCGTCCTCAAATGTGGCGTTTAGTGAATACCCCCTATACTCGGGGAGTTTGGCATTCCGTTTGAAGATTTCGCGGTCTAGCAACCACGACCAGAGACCTGGCAGTCTGCTTCTCCCGCCCTATTGAGTTTGTTATTCATGACCCACTTTGGATTAGTCACCCCATGTCTGCAGTGATGTGTCATTGCACCGAAGAATTTTCTACTTAAAGTAAGCGCCCTTGGCTCTTCCCACAAAGTCCAATGATCACACTTCCTTATCTGTAATGATCTAAAAAACACAATACAGTCTTTCATCTTTTCTTTTTTGTCTAGAAATATTTTTTTTTTATCTTCCCACCACCTCCACACTTCAACACGAGGGAAAGTGGCTTTTTTCTTTTTTTTTTTATGCTGAAACGGCGAACACGTGCTCTAAATTGCCGGACTTTTCTATTTTATTAGGAAACGATGTATATTTAAAAAAACAACCGAAAGAAAAGCTTATTTTAAGTTTTGTTATTGGAGATTGACGAAAGGTAGGCGGTTCTTGAATGCACTCTGGAAATTTTGGACACAGAACTTTGACGCCAATGCTGGCGAGTGCGCGAAGGGCAAGCGGGCGGACAAGGCACGGGGGCAGGAGAACGTGGCGAGGGGACATGACATTTCAGCCATGGCGACGTAACCCGTCGAACACCAGGCTCAAGTCTAGATGGTGACTTGGCCCCTTCCTCCGGACAAGCGGTGCGTAACAATTCCCCACAGCTGTCAGCAATTGAAGGTGTAATAGGATATCGGTCAACGAGAAATGTTTTCATTGCGATACTTGCAATCGAGGATTTAAGTGGTCTCGCTCAGGGAGAGAAACACGAAATAGGAGAGGGTGTAAACAGGAATCCGTACGCTAGTATTCAGATTCTACGTCTGCCGCTAGTGGCGCTGCCAGTCAAAGTGGCGCCGACTCATCGATTTCTTCTCCCCCCCCCCCCCCCCCCCCCCCAGCTTTTTTTGCCGTTACCCAGGCTTGCCGGGCCGTTATTCCAGTGGTTGTAGTTCCCCACGCACAGCAGCGAAGGCCAAAAATCAAGAACGACTTTTTCGCTGTGCCCGGAAGAATCGAGATATTAACTTTCTTTAACAAATTTGCTGTGCTCACCGTTGCAGCACACAAATATCAGTGACGGGCAAACGCTTTTTTTTTCGTCGCCCGAGTTACCCGCGTCACCAAGCAACGAAGAACCGCCGAGAATAAAATTAACAATCAGAATCAAACCACTAGAAACAAAATTGGGTTATACGTATGCTTATACAGCCTAGAACTTAGTCTGCCCCAGTGGGCGAATTGTCTCCCAGCTGTAGGTGAGCAATCTAGCCAGTGCTGTACAACCGCTAGCCTGGGGTCTTAACGTGCAAACACTGTAGTGATACACAACCCCACGCCGGTATGATGCTCATCCAGATCGAAATGGGCAGGGGTGTGAATGGAACCCAGGACCCGTTTGCTCGAAGCGCTAACCGCAGCTAAAGTTAGCCGCAGTACCTAGGAGAGGGATTTTGAAATCACTTGATTGGCTCGGTAGGGATGCGGGGAAACGTGGCGGTACCCCGGTGAGTGAGCGCCGCTCGCTTTGGAACTAATACGTCGTTGTAGCTGCAAAATCGGGCGCGTCAGTCAGCAACAAATGGTGCAGGAGGCTTTCGCTTTGCCTTACCTCACATAAAACGCACAGCATGAGCAATGACCTCGCCACATTTTTTACATAGTCTTTCGATTCTGGCCATTCCTAAGCCTAAATGAATGCGATAATTGTCTGCATGGCAACGTCTTCGGAGGGTGGATAGCCTTGACCCAATAGGCCGGGTATTGATAGCACACAAAAGCAGAAAGCGTCCTAATAGACCTTTTTCTAAATTTCCCAAGCACCGAGGTGCTTGCTACGAGTGTAGTTACACGCTTTGCACGTGCTGGCGTCTGCAGTAGTAATTGTTCTAAAGCAAAAAGTCTAAAACAAATTTTGCCTCGCACGCCCGTTCGTCAAAGCCTTATTATGATTATTTACTTCGAATTTTTTATAAGAGAAAGGCCAACGTGCGCGGACCGTAGAATTACACTTCCAGCGTTCTCCTCGATGCTTGGAAAAATCAGAAAGAGGTCTATTGGGACGCTGTCTGTTTTTGTGTGCGATCAATACCCGGCCTATTGGGTCAAGGCAATCCGCTCTCCAAAGACGTTGCCATGCCGACAATTATCGCGTTCATTTAGGCTTAGGAATTGCCACAGTCGAAAGTCTATCTAAAATGCGGTGAGGTCATTGCTCCTGCTTTGCGTTTTAAGTGAGGTAAAGCAAAGCGAAAGCCTCCTGCACTATTCGTTGCTGACTAACGCGCCCGATATTGCAGCTACAACGACATATTAATTCCAAAGTGAGCGGCGCTCACTCACCGGGGCACCGCCATGATTCCCCGCATCCCTACCGAGCAAGTCACGTGATTTAAAAATCCCTCTCTTTGGTACTGCGGCTAACTTTAGCCGCGGTTAGCGCTTCGAGCCAACGTTGTTCGAGCAAACGGGCCCAGGTTGCCTGAATTCTGCAGTGCGAGCTTTTGCTCCACGTGCTTCGAGCTGGTGTGCGCCAGGCCACTCGGCCACCGATCCCCCTTGCACCACTAGAATGTGGCTTTACAAAGCGTATTTGGAGACAATCTGTTCCTTAATCTACACTAAGTCCACATGCGCTCCTTTTGAGATAAACTTAGAAACAACGAACATTTTGCATTTTTAAGCTATATTCTAAAAGATACAACTTTTATAAGAAAGGCCAAAACACTTTCTAACTATCAAAGTCCACACTATGCTCGAAATAACCAGATATTCAAGCAGTAAAAGAAACCAAAGGGAACGAAAACTATGCGCAACGTTGACTATGTCGATCACCTTGATACATTTCGTGCATATCTCGTACAGTAGGGCCAGTATCACACATAATTTCCACGCACTCAATTCATTCATGCCAATCGAATATGACGTTACCATGCACACAATACAGCAGGCGTGTCCAGCGATGAATCAGGGAAGACGTTGTAGCGGAGCCGGCGTATTGCGGAGCACTGTGCAGCGCCCGTTCATTCTCATGCAGACTGTGGCAATTTTAGCGCCACTTTTTGAAGCGGTGGAAACAAGAGCCCCACGCTTAAGCGCCCAAAGAACGACCTGCTGAAATATCGATGTAACGGCTGCACCAGACCTAATGACCAGAGTGTGTTATTTACATTTTAATGAGCTTCTGACGTCGTCGTAACGTCACCAAGACTCATGGCGGCCTCTACCGAGGTTTCCTTGGACGCCGCTAGCTACGCTACCGTGGTGGGGTGGCCAAATGAAAACTGATCTCCCTATTGTGTTATTAGCCGGGTGCAACTGTAGCCTCCACTGTGGTCGCGAAAAACTACCGACAGGAGTCGTTGCGGCGGAAGGGAGAACTAGGTCTCGGTAGAAAGTAAAATCTGCACAGATCTCCCGACAGATGGCACTCTCCCCCCACGCGCGATAAAGTCCCTGTATCTGGGAAAAGTGGCGCATTCCCTTCCCTCCTCCTCCAAAAGGCCACCTTACCCCTCCTCTAACTTCCGGTTTGCGTCGGAGGCGCTCTCTGGAATTTCCCAAGCGTCTCGACGTCTCGGTTCGCTGGAGCGGGCGAGTTGTCGAACGTGTGGACGTTTCTCGTCATATAAGTGTGGCAATGACCTCATTTAGAGCCCGCATTCGCATCCGACCGTCTTGAAGCTGCTCTAGTTCTGTTCGCCCTACAGTGGATCCCGAAAGTGTTTTGGATCTCTTCATAGTGGACATTTCGAGACACTTAAGTTGATCTGCAACGAGAAAGCGCTGAAGTCCAAATTTTAAATTGTTCTCTTCACGTTGCCACTGATACTCCTGTCATTGCGCCAATATCAGTTTTATCTGCATTGAATATAGTTGTCTTTATAGCTCTTTGTTATTAATCAGTACACCAGAAAGACTGGCATTCTGAGGATACTCCCTGATGCCAAGTGTAAACACTGTGTCCGAAAAAGAAAAATAGATTAGTATTATTTAGTCTTGTCAAACGGATAACAGTGAGACAATAAGATCAGATGTAAGTAACAGTGTTTAACTGTCTGCACTCTGCCAGTAAATAAACAGCAGTCGAAAATGAAAACCCATCAGCTGTTGCGGCGGAAATCTGTCCAGGACAAGCTGGAGAAGCGAGGGCCTGTAAGGTGCTGCTCAGACCTTGTTCAGGCAGGCATGGGACGGTACACACTTCTAGAATGAATTAATGAACAGAAACGACAGTCGTTGTAGGTGTGCCTCGGTCGACCTGGAAACAGTATCATTGTGAAAAACTCACCAGCAGCTTGGGGGGAGGGGGTCGGGGGTTGCCGAACCAGGCTGCTCTAGGGAAGCTGGGAAAGTTAGGTTCTGCACAGCACCGCTTGGAACTTGCTGGGGGGCCTTAGGAGGAAACACTCGCCTAGAATCAACAAAGATGGCACAAGTGATAGGTGAGCCTCAGTTGACCTGGAAAGAGTATCGGACTGCCAAACTTACCAACAGCTGCGGTCACTGCGGCAGATTACCCCGAGGAAAAAGCTCCGCTTGGACCTTGCTGGGGGCCCTCAGGGGGACACACACTCCTAGAATGGACAGAGATGGCCCTAGTGGTAGGTGGGCCTCGGTCGACCAAGAAACAGTATCGGACAGCCAAACTAAAGAGCAGCTGCGGTTGCTGCAGCAGTCTGTTCTGGGGATGTTTCAGTACTGTGGGCATTGCCTTAAGGTGTACAATTCAGGTTTTTCTGGAAGTGCCTCGGGGACTTTAGGGACTCAACCGAAACAAATAAAAGGAACTGCATTTTGTAAAGGAAACATCCAAAATCATCCGTTTGTGCATCGAATTTGTATCGTAAAAGAGATAATGTGTCTTACTGAAGAAAAAAATAGTTTGTGAGATGTTGTACATAGCACTTACATTTCCAGTTCCCTTGCGGCGGTGGTTTCTCGCTCTTTTTTGTATTTTCTTGATTAGTGTTTTGAATCGGTCGATACTGAAGGGGTCCTGTAATAGATTGAAGAGATAGGATTTTAGTTGAGAGCACATGTCATGTAACGCCATCTCAAACGCCAGTTTCTGCAGATCCTAGGTTAGCCTGCCAAAGACCTGCACGTAAGGTTTGCGCTGTCAAAGCTGCTCGCACGAGGGTGGGGTTGATTTCAAATGTTTTATTTGCTTGCGTTTTTGTTTCAATAAGACTGCGAGCGAAGCCTATTGACACTACGAGAGCGAACGCACTTTGAGAGGGCACACACGCTCGTACAGTAAGAGCATCGTCAGAGAAAACATACTCGTGCTTGTCGCACTGGCTCCGCTCGGACTTATACACCTTTGCAAGTGGAGGCCGGCTTAACCTCGAACCGCGCGCCAAGGTGAGGCGGACATACTCTCCAGCCAGGACGTTCGCTGCTTGTCGTACAGTGTTTCCAAGCGCCTCTAGCTGAAGCCTCCACCACTGAGCGCAGAAAAAGAAAAAGAAAATAATTATAAAAGGTACGGGTGTTTTCTTCGACCGCGAAAGAGCGCAAAAAGTTAAATAAAATACCTAAACCAGTAACAAATTGAAAATTTAGAAAAATATCTAGAGTGTCGAAGCGCTCATCAGAATGCGCCAGAAGCCGCATGGCCATTGCATCCACGATGGCTGCGCTCGCGGCAGTTCTGCGTTCCACGACGTGCTGGAACAGAGGCTGCGATCGTTATAAAGTCAGCTCCAACCCTTGAACATACCCCGTCCTACAATATTTGATACTACGATTCTGTGTGGATTACCTCCTCGTGCGTTCCGAAACAGTAAGTGTGTCGCTAACGCTGGCCTTCGGCGATACACGACGGCGCCCTCTTGTCATCGCGCACCCGATTGAGGTGCCCTTGGCGCACCCCAGCATGGCGGAAACGTTAGGCGCCGCCAGCATCGCTCAAAATGACAGCGCACAGGAGCCTTTCTTGCAAACGTGTGTATTGAAACGGAGTACAGATACATCCACATGCTCGGGTCCGCAGCCGTGGCAGCGTTGCAAGCTATGTGTGCGAAACAAAGTATAGTACGCGAGCACGTACGCAACACTTGACGAGAACGCGTACTCCGCACGCACCCGTAATTGGGAGCGACGACGATGCCACAAGCACGAGCAGGAGCAGGCCGTTTTGAACGACTTAACCCCTACTCGCAGTTGCGTTTGAGAGCGTTTCACTGCGTCGCTACTGCGAGAACGCAGGACATCCATACTTTTTTGTCGCATGCCAAGCAATTCCTTGAATTGGATTCCGCGCTTCATACGAAGCACAGGTGTGCCGGTGACTCACTTTCGTTTCTCGACGCAACGCAGTTAAACGCTCTCAAACGCAACTGTGCGTAGGGGCCTTTACTTCCACGGCACGGACGTCTGTGCATGCCAAGTTGGCAATGTTGGGCTCGCTATTACATCGCTCGCGTTTACGGTGGAATGGAGTGCATAACTCGCTCTAAACAGCTGTCTTTTTTGCATGCTGGTGAGCTTTATACAGAGCACTCACCTCGCATAACTTTGCAGCTCCCGTCGGGTTGAAATCTTTTCGACCGATTCGGTGAAGCAATATCTTTCTCCTAGATTTATTTTCTGTTCCACAGGGAACATTGAAAAGCTTTCTGGCCGACGTTTCTACAGGCGCAGCAGCCCGTCAGCTGAGGACGTAGCAACATCTTGGGAAATTCATGACGACCGGAAGTCCACAACCGAAAGCCAGATGTCACGTGACGAGCGGCCAAGAGTGTGCGCGGCGGCTAGTTCAAAGAATGGCGCCACTTTTCCCAGGATAGAGGGGCTTTAAAGCGCGGCAGCCCTCCCCCCTCCCCCTTTTTCCCTCCCTTCTTCTCTCTCTTCATTCCGTGTATTTTATGTTCTGCCCGTTTGTTACTATGACTCCCTTAGTTCGATTGTGATTTTCAATGATAGCTGCTTTGACCCCGGAACATTTGAATACAGCGTCTGTGTTCAGCAGCTCTCTTCGAAAAACGCGCTACACCACAGAGTTGCAGGCACGCGCATTATATCAAACAAAAAAGAAATAGACCAACTTTTTATTTGTATTTTTAAACGAACAATACAGTTTCGCAGTCTCTTGTTCATGAGACCTCCACGAGAAGATTGCGGACTTCAAGAGTACATTGATTAAGTCTGCCTGCTCCGAGGGAGGTGAACTTCACCCGTTAGGTAGAGTACAGCATTGTTCTCCAAATGTGTAGAAGAAAAGCCCATATTTACTGTTTGTGCAATGACTTTCGTTGCGTTTTAAACTGTTCCAGGTTTAGCGAGACTGATTTGCAAAGTCCTCGGGGAGGTTGAAAATTAAGTCAACGAATGTATGCCTCTTAAAAAAAAAAGGCTCATTGATTTGAACCAATGAACATTCGGAGGCGTCTTCATTGATCGTTATTTTTGTTGTGCTATGACTAAATATATTTACCTCCAGACAACAGTCAAAGAATGCAGCTAGAACCCACCTACAGTAAAGAAAATTAAGTGCCAGTCTTCCGCATATTTACGACTGTCGCACCCCAGATTTGTGTGCGTGCTTCGAGCAAAACCCAAAACATTGCTTGGACCTAACATACTTCTAGCGATCAAACGGCCTGGCAGAAAACACGGACAGCAGAAAAGATCCTCCAGTTCGGATTTCTCGACTTCGCCAACTTTGCGTTTGCGCAGTCGGCGTGTCCGAGCCAACTGCGCTTCAGCGCAGCTCGCGACGAGGACAGGGAGTAGAGAAAACCGTTGCGTCTGCCACAAGTAGAAATTCAAACGCTCGCGCCGCTGATTACGCAACGCCGTCAGGCGAGGGACGTTCCGGTTGCTTCAGGCGTACTCAGAATGTCTGTCCGTATGGGGATTGAGGTGGTCTTCTGAAGCAGCGCGTTAGAATGTAGCGGTGAAATCAAGAACTAGGTACAGGTGGTGACGCATATATGGATGTAGAATATGAGATGCTATTAAGCATGTGGCGCCTCACTTTGGTCAACCAAAGAACTTCGGAGATGCATCCAGCTGGTGTTATCGCGAGGTCGGCTTATTCTCGCGAGATTTTTCTGGCCAAAAGCTCCACCTGTCCGTCGAACTCTCTCAGTATATAGACCAGTGTCCGAAATCCTATCCCCCAGCGATAAAATGGGAAGTAATACTATCAAACGCGGGCTCGTTTGAAAAAAGTGGCTGCGCATAAAACAAGATTTTTTAAATTTTTACAGCAGTCTTGACATCGGTGCTGTTCTTAGAGCCTCGTGACTATGCATTTCTGACGTTCTTGCACTATGATATGTGCGAAGGTTTAACAAAAAACGGAGTCTTGCAAAATGCGCTTCTTGCCTTTTCTCAAGACATTTCCGACATTTCTAGCGAACAACTTATATCAGGGAAGTGGAATAGTTTTCCCCTCCTCTCGCCCCAACCTCCCGCAACTTCCCACACCACTGGTTGAAAGGTAGATTCAATGTGCAATATGCAAAATAGAAGTGCCCCTAGTGGTTCAGTAGCACTCTGGGAGCAGCAGACCCAACCGGTTGATTCAGTTTCGCCGGGTTGTGCATCTGTCGTCTGCATCAATGAGACTGTCAACGGGTAGTTCCGGTTTTCATTCGCCTGAACTGGCTGAATAACTTCAACAGTGCAGGAACTGGCGCGTTCGATTCAACCGGAAGTTGCATGACTGCTGCACTGGCGCGATCGATGTAGGCCAGTTATGAACGAGTTCAGACCATGGTGGTTCAGGCCTAGTTACTCCAAACCTTGCAACATAACAAAAATTGTATTGCCTGTATGTTTAGACAGGCTTGGTGCTCGTACGCCTCAACGGGTGACTTGTCTCTTGGCTGTAGATGAGAAAGTTATCCAGTGCTGTACAACCGCTAACCAAGCTGAGGTCTTTACGTGCATCACGCAGTAGTTACTACACGAACGCCTGCCGGTAGGAAACTCATCCAGATCAAAATGGGCAGGGTGTGGGGATCGAACCCAGGAAGTTCTGCAGCGCAAGCTTTCGCTCCACACTCCGAGCTGAGACGCCTTAGCTCACTCGGCCGCCGATCCCCCCTCCAAGCCTTGCACCCGCTCCGGAACCAGTAGAGCGTCCGTGCAGAAACAGCGGACGGGAGCAGACGACGAGAGCAGACGACACTCCTCGTCCGCCTTTTCACGCGGTGCCATTTCTTGGAACTCTTTCTCAAACGTCTGATATGTTTAACAATAACGCCAATATGGAGGTTACACTTTATCTCATTAATGAAAATAATGTACTCGTGGTGGACGCGGAAGTGATATTCTAACGGAGGATAGGGACGCGGAGCGCAAGTTCTGCTTTTTTCACAGGCGTTACGATGATGTCAGATCGCCTAGCTCTTATTGGTTGATTACAAAAATAGTATGTAAACTTCAAGGCATCTAGCATTGAGGTCTACCCACTATCTTTCAATCAAAGACAATCGGAGTCCAATGTTGATCTTAAGTCACCGCAACACCTGCGCAAGAATCACACAACTTGGTCTCCACATTGGCTCAAATATGATATTCCGAAAGCGTCTAGCGCACCTGCTAGCGCATGTTTGGCTCCCGGTGGTGTTAAAAGACTGACTCACCTATATTCATTTCTCATGCTATGCGCGTATTCGCAGTGTTGATAATATTTTTGAAAGACACAGAAAAAGTATTACACTCTTTATGGCCCCCCATGTAGTTGCTAATGGACGCAGACTGACGACTCCGATACAATTCGGAGGTCTGCGATTTTGTACATTAGCACTCGCAAGCCCACGAAGCTGAGCAAAATACTGCATGCTTCGTCCGCTGGTATCTGTGGCCACCCACTAACGGGCCTGGAAAAGAATATATAAAAAACGTTGAGAGTCTGCATTGGATGGTTTGGGAGTTCCACGCGGATCTTCCTTGAGAGTCAGAATAATTGCTTCAACTCGACGTCAAAATTGGCGGTTGATAACTGTTTTGGATAAGGCGACGCTCTCGGCAAGCCTTCGTCTTCAAAATGACCACTACCACGCGCTGCCGCCATTACTCCCGACGCAAAATTATCCCCATGAAGCGAAACCATTATCAATATGCGAAACTCGAGAGACTGAATTATTCTACGTTTTTCAAATCAGTGTAACCTACCTCGTGGCGTAAGCAGTCGAAGATCACGAACGCTTATGAACGATAGAAAGCGAACGGCAACCATTAAAAATGAAGGCAGAAACGCATTTCGTGCCGAAAACGTTTTTAGTTAACTGGAATGAGAAAACATTCACAAAAAACGATTTCGTTTATATACTTTAATACAAAAAAAAAGTCAATGGTTTTGTCAGACCGCGAAGAATGAAATGCAACATACGACCTAGGTACCTAGGATGGACATTTCTGTGCACGTTTTAAAAGACCACAAAAGTGACGTATCGGCCTTTCATTGGTGGAGCCCATAGCGTCCGCGAAACTGGCACAATGTTTCACTTCTGTGACCTTTTAAAGCGTAGATGCAAATGCCCAACCTAGGTGCCTTGACATGGAGAAGCAAGAGCCAACAGATGCAGACGACGCACTGCGCTTCCACTTATGAAGTTGATCACAGCGCCAGTTCTATTGCGGTGGCTGCACTGGTTCTGCACCACCACCGCTCGACTCCTGCACTCCTCTGAACTCGGACAGAACTGGATCAGAATTCTCTGGTCAAATCGTGCAGACCTATCATCTCCGTAGCACCATTGCTCACATAGTCGTGGATTTCTACACACTTACGCGCGATGCAGTAAGTACTCTTTTCTTTTCGTCGCTACATATCAGATAGCGAATAACGAAAGAATTATGATTTTTCTGGCACGTGGCGCAAAAAAAAAAAAACGCCTCAGCGGGGAAGGCAAGTGAACGCAGACCGACGTACGCCGAACGCCGTGCCAGCTCACTGCGTGTTTTTGTTTGCAACCTCAAGAACAGCCAGTGAACCACTACTCCAATTTTTAACACCCTTGCTTTGCCGATCGCTATTATTGCATGGAAGGCCGTGCCTATAATGTAGCGACACTACCATTTTTGAGAAATATTTCCATGAACACACCGCAACAAACTAAGTCGAAGAGTGATGCTCTGCAGGGCAACAGCTTTGGTCAGTGATACCTCGGAAAAAGTACGAATAGGAAACTAACGACTGTGAGGTCGCAAAACGAGAAACGGCTGCCGATAAACTCTCCGATAATCGCAAACTTAATGAAGCACGAAGTGTTCTGGCTAAAAGAGGTGTGCCTAAGGAGCCTGCACATTCAACGATATGGGCACACCAACACCGCGTCTGTGTTTTGATCATTCCCGGGGACAATTTCCTCATAACGACGTGGCAAGAGGTGCATGTTTGTGCTTGAACGCATTCTTGTACAGCGAGGTTCATCATGTACCGCGTTAGCCTGATTGAAAATAGCGTTCGGCGAACCAACGGTGTTATAGAACTGGAATACTAGTATCAGTGGCTGTTCTCGAGGTTGCAAACAAAAACACGCAGTGAGCTGGCATTGCGTTCGGCGTACGCCTATCTGTGTTCACTTGACTTCGTCGTTGCGGCGTTTTCGCTCGCTCCCCGTGCCAGTAAAATCGCAATTGTTTCGTTATTCGCTCTGTCTCATATGTTGCGACGAGAATAAAAGGGTACTTACTGCATTGTGCGGAAGCGCGGAGCAATCCGCGACGTACAACCCCGCCAGGCCGAAACCGAAACTACCCGTTGACAGTCTCCTGCGCCCGAAGTGTACCTGAAACGCTTAACGAGCTGCTATTTTGCATATTGCCCATTGAGGACGAGGTAAACTTTGAGGTATCCGTTATTCTCACTCTGAATATTGACAAACATCAGACGAAAAAAGTATTACAAAATTTTGTGGATAAACTCTGCTTTCACGTCTTTCCTAGACTATTGCACTTGGCCATAGGATTGGAAATGTTTTTATGTCAAAGCACGTCAACCCATTAATTCTACACGTATCGTTTATTAAATTAAGGCTGAATAACGTCCTTTTAGAATGTAGGTTACGCGTCAATGCCGCTTCCTCGGGGAAATGCTTTAAAGAACTGAGTGCTTTATTGCTTATTAACGGATCCTCCAAATTGTTACGTCACGTGACCACATCGACTGACATTATGTTATTGCTTAACGTCATGGTGTCAGATTTTTAGTGTCGGATAACACCATGTATTTAAGTTACGTCAGCTCACGTGACATTGGTTTTCTTGCTAGGTTTATCACATAAATAATCGACAACATATTTTCAATCCCCCAAATGTCTTCCTTAAACGTTGCATACCGCGTACAATGCGGAGAGCGAGTCGTCTGCTTCTTGTGCAGGAGTCGCGGTGACGTCAGAAAGACGCCGAGCTCTGATTGGCTCTGATTGAAGGATAGTGGGTAGACCTCAAAGCAAGCTTCCTCGAGGTCTACCCACTATCCTTCATTCAAAACCAATCAGAACTCGGCGTTCTGACGTCACCACAAAAGAAGCAGACAAACTTGCGCTCCGCATAACTTTAGAATAAAAGTCGCTGTTTGTTTTTCTGTTTTTATTTTTATAAACGCAAGTGAAACTATGTAGAATTTTCGAGGGTTGAACATGAGTTTCATTTCAGCTACAATGCCTTGTACCAAACAGTTGCTGCTATTCTGGTAGCAATAACGTTTGTGAGCGTTGCTCTAGTCCCAAAACAAAGGCAGTGCGGTTGTCTTTCAAACGGCATATCGTCGTGAATCTAGCATCGCTATACCTTCCAAGTTGGTATTTTATTTACTATTTTCATCTTATAAAAAACATCGTTCGAAGCCTAGGCTACATGTCTTCAGTTACTAACGGAACGTCCAGTAACAACGTGTTAGTTTTTAACATTTTTAAACCACTCAGCGATCGTAGTTCTTCAGAGTTTAACTTGCAATCCCTATGCAAAGACAAAGTCTACTAGTTAAAACTTGCCTCGTGGTCTTCAACGGCAATCTAGATAAGATATGTCGAAACGAAAGCTAGAGTAATGGCAGCTACAAGTGCATGATTAATACCACGCCTCAACCCGTACTGCGCATGCGCTCACATGTTGAACGACCCACCAGATTTTATGACAATAAATTGAGCTGTGGATTTCTAAGCGCAAGCAAATAAGATTCGGGAGTCGCGTGCACTTCCATTCTCCAGATGAAAGTGCAACGAGGGCATTTTCAAATGTTCAAGATTATAGTCAAGGTAACCTAGAAATAACATTTTTACCTAGGTTGAGCAATACAAATCATGTTTACATCCCACCCTGTCTTAATCTCAAACCCTCATCAGTGATGATACCCATGGGCTTAGAGCGGTTCAGGAGCAAGAAAACATCGAGTATTAGCCCATCCATAAGGTCTTTTTTACAAAATCTTCTGCTCGCCCGAAGTTGCGCACATTCTGCAGATCGACGGGAGCACATGGAAGTGCGATCCTTTACTGATCCTGGCGTCACGGTGCTTCAGTAATGGGCTGGAGGTATGAACCTGCTTATGTACAAGTAATTTGCTTGCGGCTATGCGAATTGGAGATAGGTGCCTTTGTGTGGAATACCTGCTGAATCGCCAGTCGCCGTCACATTGTAATACTTTTAATACTATGGTTATGGTGCCTGAGGCGCGTCTTCGACTGGTGAGTTTAGCGTCCTATTCTGACCACACATCAAAAGGCAACAAATGACGTAACAGAAGCCGGTGTGCCATGCCGTTGCATGTCGCGATCTTACCGGTTGGTCGTAGAAATGCTAACGAAAAGCTGCGAGTAGCACAAGCGAACCCGGGTGTCGCTGTCGTCTCGGCGTCCCAACTTCCGGCTGCTGAAGCTTCCGTGGAATGCCATACTGGAGAGCGTCCTGCAGCAGAACAGGCGTCTGCACATCCACCACCGCTGCTGGAAGGCCGCCAGGATCGCGACTGGCGACAGCGTGACACATCTATGACGTCATCAGGCGGAAATTGAGTCACCACTTTTTGGGACGCGGTAAACACGAGTAGGAGACGCGTTCCACGTATACCATACACATAAATGAAAAAAAAAGAAGGTATGGCGTGACCTACTGTGTGTACGCTTCTTTCTTGGTGATTTGCTCTTTGGCGTTCCTATTGGCTAAGACCGCAGCGTCATTGGCATTCGTACAGTAATACAATGCTTGGCACTCGCTGAAAACCCTTTTCGTTTAAGCTTTGGGTTACTATGTACACGGATTCTTAAAGGGGTGCGGAAATAAACTTTTAGGCCTCATTTAATTGTTTATATATACCACGTCACATCAGCGCTAGAGAAACTTCTGTCATTCGTTTGTAAACGCAAGAAAAGTAATTTCAAAACGAATAAAACGATTTCTCACTTGCCCCCGGTAATTGGGGCCCAGAAGCTTCGTCGGGGGATCGTGACGTGTTGCCCCTCGCGCAGTGGCGCCACCCTCGGCAGTACACCGTACTCATATGGATTCCCTAGCCATGAACGCAATGACGCAATGGACCTTTTCCAAGAAGCGTTCTGCGCACGAGCGAGCACTCGATGCCAAGCGGCGGAAGTCGGCACTAGAAATCGAGGAAATTCGGAAGGAGGCTGTGGATCAGCAAGTAGAACACGTAATTGCAACATATATATAATTGTGTTACACAAAAAAAGAAAGTGGACGGAAAGAAAAACATGACGTTTGGGTGGACGCCACAGATCCCCCTCTTTAGAGTCGCGTTGGGCACGCGCCGCTGCTCGGAGAGCAAAGAAACTGGTAGCGTAGCTCCCATTATCGATTAGTAGCGCACGTAGGTCACTTCCTCGATTTTTAGTTCGTGCAGCCACCGCCTGGTGCCGTCGGTATGTGAAAAAGGTCCATTGCGCTGCTTCGCCTTGCGCTCAATTGTTTTGGTACCGCCGATTTATTTGTGTGTGTATTCATCACGTTTGCGTGCAGGTTGCCGCGGTTTTGCGCGGCAGAAGGCCGCGGCAGCAGTGTGCTGAACAGCGAGACGCCCACCCCTGGGTTTTCGAACGATTAGAAATTCCGAAGCGTGTGGATGCGTCTCGCTCGTCCATCACCTCTCGGGCGCCGGTGAAACCGATATCCCATAAAGTTATAATTTTTGCGATGAGGATATATGAACGACGACCCACTGTCCCCAGGAGTCTGAGTCTCCCCGCCAAGGATATGCGCTACCAAAAATCTGTGCCGACCTTTTTTTTTTTTTTTTATTAAAAAAACAGAAATGCAGAAGGACATAGCGAATTGCTCGAAAAGCGAAGCGAAACTGGCAAGTGGTCAAGCTGCTATTAAAACCTGATACTGCATACCTCGAAATTCGCCCATAATTATTAAAAACGAAGCATTTCTTGGAGACCCCGACCCCCTTCAGATATTGTTGGGTGGACGATCGGTGTGTCGGACGGTTCGTGCGGTGCTAGCCGGAATCGTCTTTCCGTTAACATGTGCGAGAGTGACCAGTCGTCCTCGCTGACATCTTCTAAGTCCTCTTAGCAGCCGAAATCCTCGTCCTCGTCGAGTAGATAGACCATAGCGGAACGCACCGTGGACTACGAGGGCCAAAATGAATACGTCGTGACGGTCGTCGTGTAGCTGAGCAGTCCTCCGCCCCTCCCAAACGTGAGATTGCAACACGCTAACAGCAAACCCCGTGGCGGCGCTCATAATCACAGCAGCCTTTGGCTGTGACGAGGAGCCTAACATCACGATGGCGACAGAGTTCCCATGACGCATTGCACTCCTCGATGGCCGATTACAAAGAGCGCGTTAAAATCAAGCTGTTGAAACAAAAACAAAAAAAAAAATATAGCCACCCACTCAAACTGCGAATGTTCTATTGTCATTTATGTATATTTAGGTCATATTTCACCTGTTGCGGAAAGGTTTCCGTATGTTTTGAATTTTGTTTCGGTATCCATTTAAGGCGGCAGCTCATACAGCCGCTCTCAGCGAGGGTGGTAATTTTATGTAGACTGGCTGAGCAACGAGTACGTATATGAACAGTAAAAATATCCAAGAGGGAGACATGGTTCATGTGTTATTTTTTTTTTGTGCTACATGGTTCCGGATATTAGACAGGTATATACCATAACCATCTAGTACGTCGCTTACGTAGATGTGCTGTGAATGGTTAGGATACTTGCAGTACAATAAAATCGCTATTCTCCAGCACAGGAGTCTTCTTGATTTGTAATCAAACGAAAGTGTCGCATGTGTTATATTTTAGCACTTGTATATTTGTCAGAGCGCTATTTTCCCGCGAACTGCACGCACAAACTAAACAATACACACTTGCAATTTTATAATCCATCAAAGATGATGCATTTCTTAGTATGAACAGATATTATACTAATTGAATAATTTTTATTCACTTGAAAATGCCTTAAAGAGATCCCCAAAGGCGATTTTATTCTTAATAGGTAAGCGGAGAAGTATTACTAAAATATGTTTGACAGAAGGATATTGTTGATACAATCTTGACTGCCTCTTATATGGTCATTGCTCGAGGCTGCGAGGAATTGGAAACCACAACTGATCAGTTGCCTGAAGTTTGCCTTTTCCAACACGCGTCCTGTCTTTCATTTTACGCTGCTCGTTAAAGCCCGGAAGTGGACACATTTTCAGAGGCGTAGAAAACACAGTTCACTGGCTGCGTCAGGTGCTCAACAGGCCCGAGGATCGATTCCCCGAACAAGCGACGAAGTGTCCTATACTTGTTCCCTGCTTCGCCAGCCACAACCCTACGGGTATTTGCAGCAACGACGAAGAGTCAACACACCGTGCGCGTTTCACCGCCTCGGGCACTCTCGGTTCTCGGCTGTTGCCGACTTTCGCGGCTTTTCAGCTGGTGCTGTAGTTGACAGGACAAAATTTGTTCCCAAAAATCTCGAGGCTCTTAACATTTTTTTTTTTTGTATGTAAGCGGCTTTATAATTTGTGTCTCGAGCCATAATTCCTTATGCTAAATTAATGAGTTTTAAAGAATTCGTGCTAAATTAAAATAATTAGAGAAAAAAAACATTTTGCGGATTTACCCACTCCAAATATATCGCGAAAAACCGATTACGCGAATTTGTCACGCCGTGCTAACGAATCCATTACATATTACTCCGAATCGCTGAATATGCCCGCGAGATAGACCTGAGACCCACGCATTCGCGGAATAGACCGTTTTGAAAAGTCCACACCAACCCTTTCCGCCATTGCTGGCTCACCCTTCCTAAGCATGTATTCGACAGAGGGTGGCGTCGGCGCTCGGCGATCGCTCGGAACCAACCACGCTTCGTGTCAATGGATGGATGGATGATATTGAGTATGCCCTTTGTAATAGGCGGTACCTTGCGCCACCTAGCCTGGACTCCAAGCAATGACGACGGCCAATGTTGCTTGATGGACTTTCGAAAAGGGTCTACTGACGAAATATCGAGCCCTCAAGAATAAGGTAATTTACAACAGGCCGATACGTATGCGGGAAATGAAGCTCAAAAGGGGTTACACTAGTTTACACCTATATATAAAAAAAAAACTATTTGTAACGGGCGGATTTGAAAATATTGTTCGGTATCTTCAGGCGATGCCTGGAATCGGTTATAATCGTCCTATCTGATAAACAGGCAAAATTAGCTAAGATGTTAACAACGCGTAAACAAAAGTCCGAAGACCATACAAAGTTCCGCTGCGCATGAATGAGGAAGAAATAAAATTAAATTTATTTACACAGGCAGAGTATGCCTTCCTTCTATCCTACATGAAGGGGAATTACACGCGTTGTTAAAATATGACCTGTATACTTCTTACCCAAAACAGCGAAACTGGCCTTGAAGTCATAATTTCCGCATAGGCCATTACGTTGCAGAGTTATTGAATGTTTTGTAGGTTGTCAGACCATTATAGATACCGTTTATATAAAGACATATATCGTTTATATATGATACATACTTATATAGATATCGTTTGTATTTGATATATGGATATATATCATTATGTCTATTGCGTGATTAAAGTTTAATATGCTCAATTCACCCTGCAGGTTGGTTTCTGAGTTTAGACTTCATTACTTTATATATTTACGGGTTTTTGCTTGATAGCTGCTTATTCAAGATTAAATCAGCCATATGTACGGTTGACCAGCGGAAAATATAAAATAATATACAATCCCGTAAAAAACTAAGTTTGGCCAGTTCCGACGTAAATAGGAGACTTTGTGGTTCTCAGCGCTAATGGCCTTTTCGCCTTTTTTGACGGCTTTCCTGTACCGTCAATAAAATGAGAATCCCCATTTGCCTCCAAATACATATAAAAAAAAAAAAACATTCTCTGAACTAATGTTCTAATTTGATGAAACTTCGCTGTTAAAGGGGCACTCAAGCGGTTTTCGGGGAAGCTACGTTTTGGTGCGATGGCATTAAGGAAGTGTCAGTGAATGAGTATCTTCCGTTTTAGAAGCCAGAACCGCCTATAAATCACGCAGGAATAAAATACGTGCGGACTCTTTTCTGTTCCAGCGCCGACCAATGAAATTATCGTATGTTTGAAAATTTTGGCGGCCTTTGTAAGGTTTCGCTAAAGAAACAATTTTCAGTTCATTTAGATATGTTGTGCGTGATAATTTCACAAGACGTAAAATAGTTCTAGTTTAGTATACGCGATACTGCAATTATCGTTTCACGAACAAGGGACTCTACGTTTTCTCCTTGCCTTCCTCCGCGGGGGTGGAATTTCCCATTCCCCCGGGATAGCGCGGAAGCGCACGTAATCTGCGCGCGTTGCATGCCGGTCGTGCTGGTCGCGGCCCGCGGGCCGGCTCCTTTTATCCGCAAACGTGGCGTCGGTGGTGAACGTCGACGTGGACGGCGTGGTGAAAGCTCATCGTTCTGCGTAAAAGCGCTATCCTTGACTTTGAATTTTTGTTGTGTATCGCTATGATAACCCAGCACGGACTAGAAGGGAAGATCCACCTACTCGTGCGGCGATGTCGTGGCGGCACTCTCAAGACAACAGAAACGCCCGTACCGTCGTGTTTGTTTATTTCGACTACAGCGGTGCTTTCTAAGCATTTGTGTCCTCGAACATCGCCCGGATTTCTTATCTGGCGCATTTCATGCGTGTGCTCAAGTTCAAGGTATTACTGGCGCGTACCGTATAAAGGATGCGAATTTTCACGCGCTTTCATCACTGGAGAGAAGTGATTAGTGTTAGCACTCCTGAACGCTCGCAACGTCTATCTGTGATCACGAAATCATATTTCTACGTTGCTATATCGCTGCTAAGATTACATCGTCTTTTATAATCGTAGAAAAGGCGTGTGGCGATATTTGTACTATTGGCAATGTAGTGTATAGAGTCGTGATCGTCCAAGACTGCGTACTGCATCTTTTTCTTCTCTTTTTTTCATCCACTGTACCCTGCAAGCCTATCAAGAAAAATATATAAAACTTTAGGCTATAGAAAACTGTCTGTCTATATTCTGTTACGGCATTGAGTAGCAGTGCGTCCTCTTTTTAGAGGCGCCGCTGAAACAGCTGACGGTGGCGTATACACATTATTCATTTAGCCTCGCACCCAGCCACGTTGTCCCCGTATCCGGTATGCGTTCTGAACAAAAAGCAAGAGATTACAACCCCGAACAACTAAAAAATTATAGAAGGGTCATAACAAGAACGTCTGACGGATTGCAATTAAAATGTTTACACATTCTACTGTTGAGCCGAGAAGAAAGCGATGTTTTCACGCATACCGGAAGTTCCAGAATCGAAGATGGCGGCGCCCACACAGAAAAGGTGTATTGAAGCGGTCGCCGTGCTGACGACCCGCTGCGGTTGTTGCAGTGGTTGCAGGTGTGTGTACGCGCGGCGCAGAGCGGTCGCTCCGGTCGCAACGGACGCAGTCGTAGGTACGCGCTCGTTGCACATGTCTGAACCAGCCTTCCCCCCGTCCTCCCGAGGCGAAAGTCAACGTGGCGACATCGTTTGACATCACGTACCAGAGGTAACGCTGCGATGTCAAACCTTGGTTTGGTTACGACTTGCCCCAACCGCAAATCGAAGAACGCCCGAAAAGGTCTGCGTTTCGTCGTCCTCTGAACCCGAACACGATTCCGAAGCGCTGCTATCGTCCACATCGCACGTCGGAGTGGCGTCATAGGAAATCATCCCCAGGTCGGCTGTCCGCCGAAGAATTTCAACCTCTAACGGCGTCAGGTCCTCGATCGTAGAGAACTCCGCCATGATCGAAGCTCGAATGACAAAGAAGTTCGGCCGGTGCGGCTACCTCGGGATCACTGCGCGATGGAACGTCGTCCAACGCCATTGGCCCGAGATCCTTTTGATAAGCGTGCGATGACCGATGAGAGTGGTTTCGTTTTCGGATAGAATCGAGGTTTGGCGGCATTCAATTACATTTTTATTAAAGAAATAATCACCGTATGACTATACTTTTTGGTTTTTAGGGATACTTAGGGCGTCTAAATTCAGCTGTCATCATCAAAACACGAACTCAAAAACCACTTGAGTGCCCCTTTAAGACACTATGTCGCAAAGCCAGCCAGTATGATATTGACCCTTAAAGGGACACAGCAATGGAGAGATGTGTTAGAGCACAGCTCTTAGGCACCCGTTTCCGGCTTGAGCGGCGTCGGCGTCGCCATCAGCGTAACTGCGTGGGGCATTATGGGAAACTTCCCATAATGTACCGCGGTGACGTTTCGGAACAGTGACGCTTCGGCACAGTGACGTTTCGGCACGGTAACGTTTCGGCACGGTAACGTTTCGGCACGGTAACGTTTCGGCACGGTGACGTTTCGGCACGGTGACGTTTCGGCACGGTGACGTTTCGGCACGGTGACGTTTCGGCACGGTGACGTTTCGGCACGGTGACGTTTCGGCACGGTGACGCTTCGACGCGGCACTCACGCCGAAACGTCAACGTGCCGAGACGTCAACTTGCCGAAACGTCACTGTGCCCAAACGTCACCGTGACGTTTCGGTGGAAGTCACGTGCCAAAACGTCACCTGATGTTTCGGCACCGCTCCGAAACATCGCGTGACGAAGCGCGTATCGCGCGTGAAAGGGGCCGGAGCGGAGGAGAAGGCACGGGGATGAGGAGGAGGGAGATATCCTCTCCTCAGTACCCTCCCCTTCTCCTCCTCAGGAGCTGCGCTCTAAATCGGCGTTACAGGAGGTTGTAAACGTCTTTCATTTTTTTTTCTTAAAAAAACAGGCGTATTAAAAAGAAAAAGAAATGCCCGGAAAAATAAATTGTTACCGAGGAATATTCACGCCGCTAGACGCAATTTATTTGCAAAATGTTGAGGTCGCAGGCCGCTAAGTTCCGCCTGGTGCTTACAAGGTACGTACATTTCTTATTGGCTGTAGATAAGATCGGCGTTTGAAAGGTTGGTTCGAGATTTGTATCTTCGTGCCGTAATAGTATTTTAGTACGCTTTTCATGTTTGCGAAAAAATAATCTACACAGAGTCAATATTGTTTTTAAAAAAAAAAACTTCCCGAGACTGCCTTTCCGCTTCTGCTTGAAACAATAACGAGCATGGCTGCCGGCGTCTGCGGAGTGTTAAACGAGCGTATGCTGTTGAGCTTGTCAATTTTTATGAGTGCTGGTCTATTATAGTTCACAGAGGTGTATATAGGAAGATCTCATCAACCTACATAGTTTTCAGCAAACAACTGTCGGAAGTTCGCGCCTTCAGAAACGTTGTGCGGATGCTTGTTTTCGTAGCAGGACTTAACTACGCCTAACGTCCCGCATTCACAATTTTTATTGATCTTGCTTGATTTCTTCCTATGCGCGTGCTTGTGATGAATAGAGATGTTGGTTCCCGTAAAACCAGCCCCGTTGGTCTGTGTATTTGGCAACCGTCGTGATTGCGACAATGGTTTCAACACCGAGAAGGTACCTACGCTTGTAAGAATTTGCGAGCCAACTGGCTGAAGGCAACCGGGCGTTCGGCACGCATCAAGTTAGTTCACGTATGTTCCGGTCCTTTCGATTCGAAAGGCAAGTAGCTCCCATGTTTTGCAGTACACAATTTTAGGTCACGTTTTAAGTGCGCCATGCCGCTCTCTCACCTTGCTTGCAAATTTTCGGCGAAAATAAAATAAAAAATAAAACAGAACATAGAAGCTGAAGTGACAGCATGTGTATTCTCTTACTCTTCAATAGCTTTTTACCTCACTTCGAGAGGCGCAGACAGACGCTTGTGTTGGACCGTCGCTTGCGCATGATGTACCGCTAGAACGCCGCTTTCATGGTCGGGTCTTGCGAGCGCTGTAAATGTTTTTAGACGGGTGCGGAATAGCAGACGGACGAATGCGAAAACTGACGCCGACGGGCAGCGCTCATGTCCGCGTCCTTAGGGCATGGCAGATGACGATAGACGGTGGTGAAATAGCAGACGACGCCGGAGGCTGCCACGCGTTTTCTCGTACAACTAGCAATGGGTTGACAGGCCCAAGACTAGATGCGCCGAATCTCGGGAAAGGGGGACACCAGGCTTTTAGCGTGTTCGGAGGAGCACCTAAGTGAATCCAATAGTAATGGTTGGGGGCAACCGATTTGGGGGTGGGGCTTAGAGCAGGCCATGACATCGAACTAAAATCAGTGTTACAGCGTAAATATTGCGCAAACACAGTTCTCTTTCCGCGCAAAAATTACGAAAACAAATACGTTTCCCATAAATGCTCTTTAATTAAAGCTCTTTTTTCAATTGCAGTGTCACTTTAACGGAAAGCTAAATCAATATTACTTTCTAGGTTTCAACTAGTCAGTCCGAGTAACGAGGAGGTTAGTGTACTATTGAAATTCACCTTCTTAAGTTAGGTTAGATTTAATTTTATGGTGAAAAGTACCTGAAATCATTTAACCTTATCATTAAGTCCAAGAAAGAATTAAGAGTGTTCACCCAGATGCGGGAACATCACACTGTATACATTTTTGTTTTGTTTTACATGTCTCTTGCCTCGCCTATACAAATGCACGGACGCAACGCCTCTGCTACTGTGAAAACATAATTTATATTATCTTGTCATTTTACGTTTTTAAAGCTGGTTTCGGTTCGAGTGGTACTAAGGTATAAACGTCATCATGAATAAAAACACGTATTTTTTTTCGGATGCATTTAATTTTTTCTGTTTGGTGCAGAAGAGAAGCAACAGATAAAAGGAGCTTAGGAGCACCGACCCGAGAACAAAGGTTATTTACTTAATTAATTAAGAAAATTGGTTTCAATCATTCTCTTCCATAAATTTAGGTACGCCTGGTTTTTCCAAACCACTCGTATCTCGGTACATTCGCCTTGAAGGAGTTCAGAAATTGAGTTGATCGCCGCTGGACATTGCATTAAACTGGATGAATTGCCAAATATCGGCTAAGGAGTTACAGTATGTTGCCCCTTACGATGAGTATTTGGCTAAGCGCATAATACAAATTTAATGCAAACAATCTAACTTGCTTCATTTTTCTGTCGGACTTAGTGACGTCTCGACGCCAAGAAATAAAATTTGGCGGCTCAAGTGATTTTATTTTGACAGTTCAATATTTAAACGGTCACGGTTGAGGAGCCAAGAGGCACTAATGACTTCCGCATCGGACTTTGAAGTCCATAAACGTCTTCTCAAAGAGACAGTTGACAATTCTAAATGAAGTGGAAAAAGCCGCGCTCCTGTTTGCGAAAATAAAATTATGGTCTAGTGACACCAGCCAAAACCGAACAAGAAAAGCGTCTTCTGCAATTTTCACAAAAAACGTGCCAGCGTTTTGCTGGCACGTTTTTTTGTGAAAATGAAAGTAGCGTGGTAAAACGACAGCGCTAACAAAACGACAACAGTCATCTTTTGTACAACTGGGGAAGCGGCGAGTACTCATGCGAGATGCCTCCTTGTTTTCTTCTTATCACTCCGACATCGGCGGGGGCAGACAAGTCTCAATCCTCCAAAACAGAATCCAAAAGATTACTGCTTCCCGTGTATTGTTCGGGACATTGCCTCGAGTTTATCTGCGGCCTCGGACCACGAGGAGACGGGGGACCCATTAGTCCCCCCTTCGTGTTCGGTCGACTTTTACGACGAGGGGTCCCGTTGATTCATGCTGCTGGTCGCGAGTTAGCGGTCGTCCTGCAGCGCCTTCGAACGGTTCGCCGAATTGACCGGGCACATTTTATGGCGCCTAGGCTGTTCCTCCCAAGTGGATGGAATGGCCTGACCAGATTTGGCTCGGACGATCGCCGATGCAGCGGTCTGCGGATGTATGATGGTGGGGCACGGTCGTGCGCTCGGTTCGGGGCGTCGAGCGCCCCCAAAGGCTGCTCGATCTCGGTTTGTGGCGAGATAACGGTTCCTCGGGGTCTCGACTTCGGGGAATTTGCGGGTTGAGGGTTAGTAGGTCCGGGCCAAGATCAATGGCTTTGCATCGCGCCTCGTGATCTTGAAACCGCGGGCGTGGAATCAGGGGAGTCGAGAAGCTAAGGATGCAGTGTGGGCCCGAATCGGGTTTTGAGAGATGGTTGAGAAACGGCTGGCCTTGGTCACCTGGCGACGAGGCGGATGGATCGCAGAATGGGTCAAGGCTGGAGCGAGGAATAGTATACAATAAAAAAAGGAAAATCAAGTGCATCTTGAAGACCATAGGCAGCATTTATTGCCGACGTATGAGCTATTCGCTGGGCGCCGGTTGCTGCGAAGTGTTGGGTGCTTTCGCTAAAATGTGAGTGTGGGTTCCTCCGCATCTTCGTGCTTTCCACGAGGTTCGACAGCGCCAAGACATAAGAGCCTAAAGATGTCAAAATAAATAATTACAATCGTTTGTTGGGAATACAGAAATTAAAAAAAGTGCAGGAGTTCTTGTCCGCACAATAAAATCTGAAAGCGAAAATAACAAAAAAAAAAACCTGTGGCTTTAATCCACACTGTGAAGGTCGTTGGACAGCGAAGCTGTAAACGACACCCACAACGATCACCCATTGCGACCGTCACTCGAAAATTCACACACGCGGCTCTACAAATCGTGAAACCAGAGTCAAGTGAAATGTACTAAACCACTCCCTTTATTACTTCACAACGGCATTCAGGACCACTTTATGATCAATGTGATACACACTGAGATTTTCAGTTCTCAGTAGAGATATTCTTTGCTAAGGTTAAATGAATGCATGATACACGCATGGTGGTTGGTTGAGTTGCATTAATGAAGCACATGTTACACATGAAAGCGTGGTGACGTCACTACGTGGTTTCTATGCTGTTGGGTACTTTCCACTCGGAGTAACTTACGCCACCGTAATCTTTACCGGGGAAGCACACGCGGGGAGAAGGAACGTGCTTCGCATTGTTCGCAGGCGCCGTTATCATCCATCATGTGGTTTTGATATTTGTTTTGTGGTTTTCTTCATTGAAACGGATACTGAGCTGTATGCTGTATGCCTGGTTTCAAAGGAGATATGCTGTTTTGAATTCAATAGTTTGCCGGGAGTTTTTATGCTGACAACTCCAACGACACGAAACTTTCTATACTGGTAGATGCATACAACTTCGCTGTAAATAATAATAATAATAAAAATAAAAATAATAATAAAACTTTATTTGACGTAGCACGTATGTTTTATGAAGAAACACTGTACTATTGATGCTCTCGAATTGGATATTTACAACAATAATTTTGAAGGTGGGACGTTGTGTGTATAGAACATTGTCAGTTGCCTCCTTTAGCGGTAGCACAAATCCGTGAACTCCAGCAGTTTGTTTCTTCTACGTTTTGCATATTAGAATTCAAATTATGGCTATTGCCCCAGAATTTGAGCATTTTTATCGGACTCGTCCACCACTAATGTAGGCAATCGGGAGTAGATTGGGAAAGAACCCTAGTACGAAGACCTAAATCTAAGCGACAGCAGCACAGACTCGATCCTATCTCGGAAGTACTTTCTAATCGAACAGATACAAAATTCGATACCGAAAAAAAGGTAAGGCTGACGCGGTATAATTCGGTGGCATTTCAATAGATCAGGGAAAGCCCCTCCCACAATCTATCGCTTCAGCTGAGCGAACGCTAGAGTGGAGGTTGCATCTTCTCCAGAGTTTGCTCTGCTAAAGTGGAAGGAAGTGGGAGGTGCTTCCCCTGAACTCTACACCTGTCACCGACTATGAAACAAGGAGTTCAGATTCCGTTACAGCTAACTCCTGTTCATGCTTACATCAAATAGGAATAATATTGCTGTGTGCTCTGTGTAGTAACATCAGTGTTGTTAAAACTGGAGTGGATTCCTCAATGGAAACGTCCAAGGAGTCATCCACTTTTTATGCGTCGAGCCAAAACAAACTTGATTTTATTAAAGCATAAAATACATTATTAAAATATAAATTAAAGTATGAAATTAACAATAAAATATTAATAATTAAAGTATGAAATGCTTTATTAAATGCTTCAACCCCTGAACTCAAAGTTTTGTCAGTCCTTCCAGTCGTCCGTCTGTGCAACCATGCATTTTCCGCTACATTTAGCGAAAACACTAAATTGGTGATTAGTTCCCGTGACGTCACTTGATGTCACGTGACGTAACATCGAGTGATCTTTACACCAATTAATTTTTTTCCGCCAAAGTCTGGGGGTAAATATTGTCACGCAACCTCACGTCACGCGGCCGATACTCTACTTCAGAATCCCCAATAAATTTCGCAGGAAAATTGACGCAACTTAGCGTCACATGACATTAACTTTCCCCGTTAGAACGTTGGATGTCAGGTGACGTGCCGCCAAGTGACGTACACGCATATTTATTTTCGCCGCTACATTTTGTGGAAAATTGACATCAACTCGCCTATAAACCAATTCTGTTTATCCGCTAAAATTAGAGAAAAAAATTGATGGCACGTGGCCTGACGACGAGTGATATCAATAAACCTCCACCACTATATATAGTCGGAAGATTGACGTCACGTGACCTCTATGCTAATGTAGCTGCACTGCTAAATAAGTGGGAAATTGACGCCAAGTCACCTATTCACCCAACTTGCCCGCTCAATATAAGGTATTGGGAACAGAAGCCAAGTTCGTTACGTTGTCAAATGATTCCGGTTTTTTTTTTCTGACCCCCGTGTTGTCGGCGAAATGTTTTCGTCATACTTCTCAAGTGTATTTTTGTGTGATATGCAATCTGCGAGCTCAAAGCCACGATCACTTAATCATGTTGCGAAAACTGATAGTGTTCTCGTCCCATTTAGCGTCGATCACTCTGTAGTGCACGATTGTATTAGGTATTTGAAACCTAAACTTTCATCGGGTTCCGATAGCGTACCAGCGTTTATTGTTAAAGGTTGCTCTGATGCGTTTTTGCCGGTCTTGGCCTACCTTTTGTAGCGTGAGCTACACTGGCCGAGGTTGAGCAGTTTCGCGTGGCTCCTCGAGAGCCGTGCTGCGCATGCTCGTGGAGCAGTAACACCACACGGCGCACAGCTGGCGTGCCGGAGCCGCCGCCGCCCCGCGCTCCGCCGCCGCCTCGCGCGCCTCGCCGGTCTGAGCATTCCAGAGGAGTGTCGTCATAGCCGCGTCAGACACGCTGGCGCCGCCGCGTGACCAGCTGTGCGCCTCCGTTGCGCAGTAGCCAAGTCTGACGCTTCACCGAAGCCGCTTGATAGCGCCTCTCATTTTGTGCGCATAAGCTCACGCTACGTATATCCTGGCATAGCCGAGCTAAGCCACCGCAATTTTTTAACTTGTCTATTCAAAACTGTATTTTCCCAGAAAAGTTGAAGACAGCCATTGTGGTGCCTATTTTCAAATTAGGGGACTCTGCAGATGTTAGAAATTACAGACCCGTTTCCTTACTAAGCACATTCTCGAAACTGTTTGAGATTGTGGTAGAAGTGCACCTTTCTAGCTCTTTCAAAGAAATATGAAATGAATCTCAACACGGTTTTGTAAAATCTAAAAGTGTTGAAACGAACTTAGCTGAGTATTTAAGTCACGTTAGCTCCATTGTTGCCAACCATGGGCAGGTCGACGCCATTTATTTTGACTTGAGTGAAGCCTTTGACCTTGTGCACCATGACCTATTTGTGCAGAAGTTATCGGAATATGGAGTGTGTTTGCCGTTATGTTTGTGGTTTCAGTCATATCTGTCCAGCCGCATTAACAGCATTCGTGTTAACGGTGTGTTGTCGAAATCATACATATCATCTGGCGTTCCTCAGGGTTCTATTCTAGGACCCTTGCTGTTTAATATTTTTGCCAACGACGTCTCTCTTCGCGTAAAACATTCAAACCTGCAGCAATTCGCTGATGATATTGAGATCCTCAAACAAATAAAATCACATGTTGATTGTGTTCCGCTACAGGAGGACATTACTGCTATTTCATCACGGTGTCTTCAAAATAAACTACGTCTAAACGCCAAAAAAACATGTCTCCTTATCAAGGAAGAATTGTGGGCATGATTTTTTGCATAAGCTGGACAATCAACCATTGCGACGCGAATATATCGTACGTGACTGAGGAGTGTATATTGATTTATCCCTTAGTTTTACAAATCATGTGTCAAATTTGGTTAGCTCTTGCTTGCGACTTTTAGATTTGTTTTCACGTATTACCCGTCATTTCAAAGAGCCGTTCTGTCTCGTCAGGCTTTACACATCGATTGTGCGCTCAAAACTGGAGTTTGGCTCTGTAGTTTGGAACTGTCTGGGTGTGACCAACTCTGATGGTCTAGAACGTGTGCAGAGAAAGTTGGCACGCATTGTTTACGACCGTTATTACGGACGCCGGTTTTGATTTGGCTACGAGTCAATGTTAGATCGACTTAACTTGCAATCACTAGAGGCTCGTCGCAGTTTTCGTGATTATGTATTTTTGTATAAATCTGTGCATAGTAGATCACGTTGCCCTAGGCTTGTTTCTCTGCTTTCTATACATGTCCCCCGAGTAAACTGTCGACACCACAACACGTTTTACGTGCAAAACATACGTTCATTTTTCGCGATTTTACGAATTCAGAGCAATTTTAATGCACTGAGCGCGGTGGTTGACGTTTTCGGGAGTTAGTGGGATTTTAAAAGCGCACTAACCATTCACATTTACTAACATCAGTGTTCGGGTTTTATATGTGTTCTGCCATTATGTGTACGTGTTTTCTTTTTCTTTTTAAAGTGTATGTTGTGCGTGAGTGTGTACCAGTATTAAGGCCTCGGCTGTTTCTGGACACAAGACAAACAAATAAACAAATTAACAAATACCGGGGAAATTGATAACAATAAAAGCTTCTTCAAAACCCTCAAACGACGGCTTAATGGCTTCTGAAAAAATATAAACTGCCGTACCTTAAACTCTGAATTTTATAAAATATTAGATTTTCAAAAATAAATGTGGCGGCCAATGTTGAATGAAACCACACTTCTTCGGGTCGTGCTCACTTTTATGTTGATTAAGAATCTCAATAAGCGCGAAATAAAAGTACACATTAAAAATAGTTTCGGTTTTCGGAACAGTTTTGTATTACATTTCATAGGTTTTTTAACCGGGACTGTGAATACTATGGTGCTTTGCTTTACAGCGTGGTGGTGTGTGCCGTAGACAATATGTCATACTCCTAGTTACGATAAAAACTAAAGTATAGTTTTTTTGTGCACACAACCCGCAAATAATGTGCTACAAGATAGTTTTAAAGCTTACAAATATACAACACTAAAATAAATCAGGCATCTTAAAATGTCTCTATGGACATCGTTCATCTAAATGAATCCCGAAATGCAATTGAAGGTTGTGAGTTCATACAAGATATAAAGCACGGTACGCTTGAGCCAAACACTCTAAAACACGCTTCAAATTAAATGGAACAGGAACTAGTTGAGGCCAAATACATGCTCCCTTTGATTACAGAGATATGACGTTACTGTGTGTAATGTACTTAAAATTTCGATGATGGAAACGATATTACGTGGAAGCATATGTATCTTCAGCATTAAAAATGGAGCTTATTAACGTTCTTTTTTTCTCTCTCAAAAATGGATAGTCTTGATGTTGTACGAAGTATGCATATCCGGATAGTTTGACTTTGCTGCATAATGACCTGGTGGTTAGAGGAATTTATTGGCGCATTTGTTTTAATATAATATCTGATTTTAAGTTGTAAACATGCCAGAAAATACCTAGTAAATCCAGACGTGCAATACATGATATGATATATTTGTCATTCACCATCCTGTTAAGCAAAAGAGCTTTCAAAACGTCGTTAGCATTTTTGTATTTGTGGTCCCACTAAGAGACATATTATGAATACGTATTTGCTCCTAGCATAATGAGAGCACGCCGGAGTTTGCTTGGATATAATGGTGCGTGCGATATTGCTCCACGTTACTATTTTATTTGAGGGGGAGCTCGTTGAAAGAACGTTTTGAGTCGCACAAATGTCTGCGCTCACGCGGAGCAGTATTTGAGGGCTCGTCGGAGAGTAATTGGATTGGGGCTGAGAAATAAACGTTCCTTAAAGAACTGAGTCAAGCACAGTTCATTGAATATCAGTTCAACAGTCTCCTTTTCAGTCCGTATTGGAGGACTAATTAAAAATAATGATACGATTGATTTTAATATTTAAAGGAAAGAATGCAAAAAAAAAAGATATGTACAATAATACACTGGGACTGGGAAACGTGTTTCTCTGAAAGTATCTTTCTGGAAATAAGAAGCAGTCCGTCTAACAAATTCAAGTTCGTCCAGTAATCAGTTTATAGATTCAATAAGAGCACAAGCTTCGTAGAAATGTTTACGCTTAAGGGTTACGTAGTATTTCAAAATGAATGTCTCAAAACATTTGGTAATGTATATGAGTATATTTAATTTAAAATCTCCAGCATTAAGTAGATCAATCGCAATATCAAATGATTTATAATTCATGAAAGTAACCATATTCGGCAGAAATCTGTCTGGTTGGGTGATAATTAATGTATATTGAAAGGTATATTGAACACGTAGGTTTTCTACGTTTAAACAATGGATACAAAAATACAATAAAACACGCTATATAATATAGGAATCAAGATAAGTTTAAATGCATAAACATAGAAATTACACATTATTATCATATTAAAAATAGCGCACAAGTAGTGATGAAGAGAAGAGAAAAGAACACAGAGCGCTGACTCCCAACTGGAGTATTGTGATATAAAGTAGATGAGGCATCAGAAATGAAACACACGCACCGTAAAAAAGAAGAAAACCAGTGATGCATGAATGAGTTTTATTTAAAAAAAGAAAAAAAAGAAAAACCACAAACGGGAACCCATTGAATTGAAAAAAAAAATATATAGAAAAAGCAGAAAAATAATAAAAAAATTAAGAAGAATCAAACGCTAGACCTGCCAAAATCAACCGTTGTAGACGTTCGCAAGGAAGGCTACCTCCTTATCCGGATGCTGCTTTTATTATGCTGTCATCTAACCAATTAGCTCAACTCGCCGATTTACGACACCTTATCACAGTACAAAAAGCAAACAAATCTAAGAAAGCAGTCTAGCAACTAAATTAATTATGATTCCCGTTATATGTTCCATCTGTGAGAAAGAACTCGTTCTCATCACAGTAAAAAAATGGAACATATCGTTACATATACGTGACATTTATATTTTGCTGGTAACCATATTTAGTTAGATAGAGAAAAGTTTTTTTTTCTTTTTTTTTTATCTATTTCATCAAATGAGAACATGCGATTTTGATTGCCGTGACTGAATAGCAACAGGAGAAGAAAACAAGCGGAAGGAGGGTTTCATTCATTGATATAATTACGTTTACAAATCCCAGCTTTCAACCACATTCCTTCTTATGGTGGACAATTCAGACGAGCAAAATGTACTGTTAGCGTAGAAGCGTAGAAATATGGGTGAGTTGCTGATGCATCGGGACGAATATGTGTGTATACGCTTCTACTGGTCCGTCGTTTCGTTTGCGCTGTATTTTCGTTCCTGTACTGTTACCCCACATTGCACGAGTGTTTAACAGCAACCTCGCACGTATTAATCTAACAAATTCCCTTTTCAAACTTAACAACAAGGAGAAGGTAGGGCTTTTGTAAAGTCAGTCTTGAAAATTACCAGTCCTTCTTCGTGGAGGTTAGATTTGTTGTTCAGTTTGAAGGTGGGGGACAAGGGGAGAAGGAAAAAAAGGTTAATTTTTGTGCATCTTTTAAGTGACCAATGTTTGGGATACAAGGGTGCGTTCGATGTCTGGTAACCTCTTATTTTGTTGTAACTGTAGGTCTCTTTGTGGAAGTTCAGTAATTGCTGTTGTCGCCCTTAGCTTTCTATGTGTATTAGGATTCGTGGAAGCAAAAAACGTAGCTGAGTTTGAAAAGTCCCTCTTTCTGTGTCTTTTTCTTCAACTAAAAGTTTTGCTTTTTGTACCGCAGTCTCGGGCACTGAAAAAGAATCAATGTTCACAACCTCTCTTGCACTCGTCTGTTACCAAGCGAGGACCACAAAAAAAAAATAAAAAAACAAGTAATTAAAATGTTAAGGAGATCCTGCTCTTGCTAAAAATATCGTTCGCCAACTTTTAAAATTTTCCTCTTAGAAATAAAAGTAAAAGAAGCTCACAAAATGAAAAAAAAAAATAATTTTGTTCTTTTTTTTTGGTTCTAGCAAAATGTAACGAGTTCCCGTTCCAGTTCCACCAATGCAAAATGGAACGGCGGCATTCTTTCGTTCCTCCTGAAAGGAACGCGTTCCAGGAACGCCGTTCCTTGGAACACCGTTTCGTTCAACACCGTGCATAACCAGGCTCATAGGAGAGATGGGGGAGTACAGTAGAACGGAATTTGGCGATTTCCTAATGTATTTTAGACTTTCCTAAGGGCGGGCACTGTCAAGCTGGAGAGAAAAAAAGGTATATTCAATTTCTCTTATGCCACACATGCCGATAAAGTCAATAATTGGCAATGCACTTTCTTTGCTGACTAAAAGCTCTAGGGACGAATTTTAGCTTGCCATGTGCCACTTCGCACGAATAAAGTCATCGGCGGGCTGCAACATGTCTGGGTTGGTGGCGGTGGCAGGACGCTCCAACTACGACAGAGAGGCGACTTCATTTCTCCACCTTCTGTAGCTTCAAGTATTTTCCCCAGCAACCAACCCTGCTCCTACCAATTCCACAACTTTCATACACAGCGCACAAAAGGGAAGGAATTTCACCTACAGATTTTTCTCCGCCACCAGGAACGTAATCTGAGCTTGTTTGATGTGGAGCATGTCAGTCGTAGCCACCATGTTCACGGTCTATTACAAAAGCGTTTTTGTTTAAATGACCTAGAAATTACGCAGCCGTAAGCAGGAAAGATTAACGCTGCAACCTATACATTTTCGTATTGCTGTCCCTATCTTTGGGGGAGAAAACAAATGTTGGGTATTACCTGTTGAACAACCCTGGTATCACTATAATTTTCAAGCCATTTAACTGACCTAAATAAAATATCATTCCTAGTCTAAAAAAAACTCTACACATTATACTGGACAGTTTTTTCCGACGGAACCTGTTGATTGTTAATGGAAATGAGCATTAATGGTGCTTTCATAATTAGTTCAGAAGTGCCATACAAGCAAGGGACAAAACACGCAGATCAAATATTCAATGGGATAATGTAGGCGGCACTTAGACATTTTATTAGTTCAGCGCATTTTCTGCCATCACGACGTTTATAAAAAAAAGCCAGTGTTTGGCCACACCAGCTATGACACTGCGCGTGTTCCAGATCGCGAAAAAGTGAGGCGTCTCTCCTTGTACCGCTCCGACAGCAGCGCCACCGTAGCAGCGTGACGTCGGAGTCGCGCTTCGGTTCACCAAAATCTCTGGTTGTTTTTTACTTTGTTTATATAGACCTTTTCAGCCCCCGTCGCATGGGCGCTGTCATCTTGGAATCACGTGACGCGGCCGCCATAAGGTGGCTTCAACTCGTCGCTCCACTGTATACCCTCCGCGCCTTGCCGAAGGCGTTGCATTCGCATTTTTCGTCGCTTTTCACCGCGTTTCTCGCCTTATTGTAAATCGCCGCCTGATGCTCACATTTACAACTTAATTGCATGCCATAATAATGTTCACGACAACATCTGCAGTTAATTTTGCAACATGTTTGTACTATTTTAACCGCCGGCGTACCGGATACGTGTGAGAAGGGAGGAGGTAGAGGAATCAGCGTCAGCCATGGCGCATATTGAGCCAAATTATTTATGACAACTGAAGTTTGCTCAGGGATAGTGGCGGAATATTCGAATAAGTATAGTGCAATGTATATGTATAACCGCGCATTTAGGATCTTAAGGAATGTGACCAAAATACTCAGCATATGAAGCTATGTGTGTTTCCTGAAAGCCTCCTGCCTTGCCTTTCCTAACAAATTTAAAATAGCTGTTTTTGATTATATAGGATATATAAGAGATATAAGTAACGAACGTTTAACTCGCATTTTATCTGATGCTCGGGATAATGGTAACGTCCACATCAGGCGATTTGTTTGTTTACGACATTACACCTAAATCTGCTAGACGTTCTTGATTGTCTTTGCAATATAAGCGTTTGCAGATTTATTTATGAATTTAGGCAAACTACACCATGTTCGGTCCCATATCTGCAGTCATTAAAGGGTGTTGACATATTTTTAACACACATTTTAATTTATTTACGTGAATTATTTTAACGCAAAGACCCCTGTAAAAAAAAAAAAAAATCTGTCACAGGCAGTTTGAGAGTGCCTAGGGCTCACATTATGTTATGCCGAAAAGAAGCCATCTATATAGAAATGACCCGATTTCAGCGTTGTTGTTTCTAGATCGCATCAGTTTCGATGGAGATCTGTCTATACAGGTTCATGAAGTCGTGCCTAGCATTCGACTTCAGCCAAACGTACGGGAGATCACTTCTCTCGGACCTTTTAATTTTATTTGGCGAAGTTTATACAAGGAGAACATTTCAGACTTCAATGGAGAGGACTGTCACTTATCTCAAGTGCCAAGCACGTCGTAATCAAATATCAGTAAAACAAATAGCTCATTTTCTAACGCCAACCTTGTAAAATGCTGTTAATAAGTACTTTAGCAGGGTCAATAGCTAAAGGAATTTCCCACCCGAATTAGGACAGACTATCGAAATATTTCTCGAGTACTTAATTTCTTTAAAGAAAACAGCCCGAGACAATAACACTTATTTCTTAGAATATCTGCGTTATTATATGATATATTTCGAGTCTCTGAATTCCACTAAAAATTGGTGTCCGCGAAAATCAAACAGTGAGCAGTGAACTGTCGACTTCATGTGTTTTTCGCTATGCAGGAGGTTTTAATCAGGCTATGGGCCTGTATTTTTACTATACATCTTCTCAATAGTCTCTTTATTAGTTCATTTTTATGAAAACTAGGGTCAGTGGGTACGGCCGCAGACGATTAGAATCCTCCTTGTGCATCATAATCGTTTCGCCGCCGAACCTGATCGAAATTAACGACGAACATGACCAGATGCATCGTAAAGTGTAGGGATGTCGCGAACCACCCTAGGTTCGATTTCGAAAGGTTTCGATATTTGCGAAGCGAACTGAGGTTTGATTTCTAAAATTTCGATATTTTCGTACCGACCGAGGTTCGAATTTGAAAAATTCGAAAATTTCGATCACAGTAGAGTTTCGAATTCGAAAAAGTTCGAAGCTTTCACGGTTTCTAAAATTTCGGGTTCGAATATTTCGAATATTTTTTTACTTGAGGTTCGATAAATTCGAAGATTTCGAACTTTCCTCACTTGAAATTCGAGATATTCGAAAAATCTGAATTTCTTAAGATCTGAAGTTCGAAAGGTTCGAAGATTTCGAAATTCTTTAGAAATAAAATTCGAAAACTTCGAACGCTTCGAATTTTTATAGACATGAAGTTCGAACAATTCGAAGATTTCGAATTTCTTTCTGCATAAAGTTTGAAAAGTTCGAAAATTTCGATTCTCTTTTAACGCTGAATTCAAAAAAAAAACAAAAACACCTTCGAAGATTTTGAATTTTTTTCAAGTCCAAGTTTTCAAAGTTCGAAGTCCAGTTTTCAAGTTCCTCCATAGTTTCAGTTTCAAATAACGTTTTCACGACTCACTGGTTTTCACGAAATCAAGTTTAGAAAAGTTAGGGTGTGATATCTAGACTCTGCGAAGTTGGTCAGGCAATTAAATGAGACGACAAGTGTCCCGGATGTGCTGGAATATTTGCCATTGCAGAGTGACGTGTGACCACAGATCAGTAATTGTGACCGCCAGCCCGGGGGGGGGGGGGGGGGGGGTTCTTTAACGTGCATCACGCAGTAGTGATCACACGAACGTACTGTTTTACGATACTCATCCAGTTCGAAATGGCCAGGGGCGGGCAGGAGGTTGAGGCTCAGAAAAACCTTGAAGCGACCTGGCAAACTACCTCCCAGACTTGTGCCTATCTCAAATACTCTACTCAAGATACTGTATCTTAAATACTTTTTGGAGTATCTTGGTATCTTGCAAATACCTTTGATGGAGAGTATTTAATACTCTATCTTAATTACATTTCTGAGTATCTTGTACTCATTATCTTAAATACATTTTTGTCATTCCGCCATTTTCCGAGTTTTTCGGTTGGAAGTGGCGTGGGCGTGGCACGAGCAAACGTGAACATTCTTTCGAGCAACCGAATCCTGTTGCTATACTTCGTTTCACCTTATGTGCGAGCGAAGGCAAAGCTAGAAGCGCGAGCACGAAAGCTCCGTGCCTTCAGGCTTTGCTCGAGCGCGCAAGCTGGGCAGAAACGCAAAAAGCGCTGGTCTCGCGCTTCTACCTTTGGCTTCGCTCGCAGAAAAAGTGAAACGAAGTATAGCTCCGATTAGCTACGGTCAGTGCTTAAAGTCTCCCGTAAGTTGAGGGGGGTCCCTACAAGAAGGGGAGAGGGGGGGGGGCGGTTCTGACGAGATGTACTAGATGCACATAATATAAACCCCACTGCTGACTCTGCCCACGCTGTACCTGCAACCCTCAAATTGCTAATATGTCACATCCCTGAACACAAGCTATTTTATTGCAAGATATGATTTTGATTTCACTAATGCTGGGGCGGTGGAGGGGGGTCTCAGACCATCCCTTAAAATCAGTGGGGGGTCCGAGACCCCCTGAGACCCCCCAGACTTTAAGCCCTGGCTACGGTGACTTTAACTGAGCTCGTGAAAATATCGCTTTTGTGCCGACTGTGACTCATATTTCAGCCCAAAGTTCGTACAATGAAGGTTCTCCCCTCGCCTTCCCAAAGGCGCCTTTTGTTTCTATAAAGTTGCCCCCCAAAAAATCCTCAAACAAAAGGTGTGGTTTTACGGAAGTAAAGATGCCACCCTGACCCGGAGGCGCAGGTAGACCGGGAAACGACCAACGAGAACAATGCGGACTCGAGTGTCAAGAAAATAACAAATAGAAGAAAATGAGAAGTGGACACACACAAAAAAGTAGACATTTTTGTTTCGCTTTTTGTATATTTGACCCTGCTAAGGCAAAACGTCGAGTTTTTTTTTTTGTTTTTTTTTCTTTGTGTTGTGTCTCGCGAACACTGTCTGTAAGCGAACATTGATAGGCAGAGAACAGTACAGGAAACGAACTAGGAGCTGGATGACTCTCAAAATGCCAACAAAGTGTCCCCCGACGTTGAGTGCCTTTCTGAACGCAACCTACTTGAAGAAGGTGCGACCACTGCCGTGGCTATTATGTGGGTTCTCTTTGTTATTCATTCACTCATATCCGTGTCCCAAGTTCGTTTATAGTGAATTCCCCGTATAGGGAATATGAATTGTAGTTAAACGATGCGTCTAAGGTGCGCCGCAGGATGTGATATTCAGCGATGTCACTATTGGCGAAGCGCTCTGACCCGTTTGTCACCCCGATACCTCGATGTTTACCCAACACAAGGCCTGTGCACATGCCCACAGGCCTTGTGGGCATGTTCGTGTCATCTTTTTTAATAGAGCGCAAGGCACAGTGATGAAAAAATACAAACAATTAGTGAAGTGACGTTAAGTGCCGGATCTCCCCCGAAAGCAGTCGTCAGGGGACGCGAACTTGACCCACTTGGGCTTTTGTGCTGAGCTGGGCACTGTGCATGCAGCATTGTTCATGCAGGCCGGAGAGGTAACAAAAGAGCCCCTCTTTCCCCTCACCGGAGAACACGAACTCCAGCCGAACGCTGACGCCGCGTTCGGTTAAGTCAGCCGAGCGCTGAGCCATTGTATTTGTTGTCCCCATCCATCTAGTCCTAAAGTTAACCGCTTGGGGCGCCACGGTCTGATCTCCTCTCCAATAGCTAAAGCGACCTCTTTCTTGTTGTCCCAGAAATGTTTTGTAACATCTATCAGTGATATTGCCACGCGCGTTGCCCAGCGAGCGCATGGCCGAATGGTTACCGCGCTTGGCTCTCGCGCGGACGCTCTCGCGCGGAGGCTCCGGATTCGATACCGGAAAGCCGACTTCTCTTTTATTTATTCCTTCAACTTTACATTCTGGTAAGTTCGAGAATTTTGTCGTCTGATCGAGTTACGAATGTTCTACGCGCCGAACGTTCTACGCCGAATGTTCCAGAAACCCACGCGGGTACAAAAGGTGCTCCGAGTGGCGGTCCGGAGTCAGTCTTGCTCCAGCGGTCGATCTTGCTGTTTCGGCGACATCGACGCCTGCGACGCTAGCCTTTCTCTATTTTGTTTTGGGAACAAGTTCGCCCTCTTAAACATTTAGTTTCTTCAGTTATTCGCCGCCTCATCATTTATCATTCGTTTACAATATTTTGCTCTTTATAGTCGGACTGCATAAAATAGCCCTACGATACTTTTTTTCCCCCGTTTTGTGTTGTTGCGTGCTAATAAACCATTCTGGTAACCCAGATTTGCATAGCTGCATAATTGTTGTTGTCAATGACGTCGATACAAATTAAGCAATGCGGAAGTATCTTCAAAAGTAACTGAAATACATTTCTAAGTATTTGTACTCTACTCAAGATACTTTACAGTGAAAGTAACTTGAGTAGTATTTTAAATACTTTATGAAGCTGGTATTTAGTAACTTAACTTAAATACGTTTATCGAGTATTTTGTCCAACACTGCTACCTCCCCACCCCTTGCACGCTGGTAGTAATCCGTTCGTGCGCCGCCCGAGTGACGCTGGCATATAGTAAGTTAAGTTTGTAATTGTCCTGGAGGTTTATTTTCTGGGACGGAGGAATCGTCTCGCAAAAAGCACAGAAGCCGACACAACTCGAGGTCGAGGAGCTTTCTACCATACAAGTGGCGTCGGAAGAGGAAAAACGGGGGAGGGTAGAGGGGAGGGGGGGGGGGGGGGGGGGGGGCTCAGCTTCCCTTCCCAACTTCCAGATAATTGGGACTGTTAAAGAAAACAATACGGGGAAAGAGGGCGCGGTCGAGCTTATTTTAATCTACTGTCGCTCTTCACTGCATAAAAGATCGCGTAGATGGTCATTGTTAGAAACTCGTTGTCAGAAGGCACTACTCGTCACATGTTTAGTGGTTCGGAAGTTCAAAGCTATGTCTTTACGACCTAAATAACTGTGCCAATGGTAAAAAAAAAAAAAAGATAATAAAAAATGCGGGGATAAAAAGCTGGAGAAAGAAAAAACTATCAAGAACTCGCCGGATGTGTTGTATTCTTGCATATTCAGAGGTTCAGAACTTCGAAACGACTTTCTCCTACCAAAATGTGTACAGGCTAAAAGAAACACGTCCCAGGAACGTGAAGCGAAAAAAAAATGTTTTCTTTTAATGACGTGCTGAACTTGAACAATATTAGAAATCTTCTCCCATGAGTTAATTTATTCCTTAACGTGAAAAAACAATAAATACATTATTTTGTATTCTGCAGATGGCAATGATATGTACTTTCTGTGGTGTTAATTTAAATGCGATACCTCAAACAACTTAGACGAAAATAAATACCAAGTTTAGGGCATAATTGCATGTAGATACATGTTTGGACATTTCTTCGAAACTCACCTTGAATAACAATAGTCATATCTTAAGACGACACTTATCTAAGCTATACATAGATCATTCTTAAAAAGTTTAATATCTCTACCATAAATAGCTTCGGCTACATCGCGCTTCAAATCTGGCACAAACGATAATCGTCAAAAACCCGTCGTCCTTCCTCGCTCCTTCGGGAATTTATTTTTTTAAAACTAAGCATGCCAGAACATTGAAATAAACGGCATTGTCTTTCGTAAAGAACGGAACACGTACCGCATGTAAATGTTCGAGAAAAAAGAATTACGAATGTACCTCACTACTTGAATTCAAATGAAACCGTCCGCCGGTCTTTCGAAGTTCGATGAACGTCGAACTTTTACCCTAAAGTTCGAAGTTCGTCGAACTTCTGACTTTTCAGGATTCGAAAGTTCGAAACTTTTCGAATTCTATTGATAAATAAGTTCGAAAGTTCGAAAATTATCGATTTCCTTAGCATAGAAAAATCGAAAGTTCGAACAGCTTCGAACTTTTTAGTGCAAGAAATTCGAAAGTTCGAAAATCATAGATTTTTTGGTCAGTCAAGTTCGGAAGTTCGACAAGCATCGAATTTTGCAGTGTGATAACTTCGAAAGTTCGAAAAGGATCGCATTTTTTAGCGTAATAAGTTCGACGGTTCGAAAAGCGTCGAACTTCTTAGCTTAACAAGTTCGAAAATTCGACTTGCGTCGAATTTTACGATATAGAAAATTCGAAAATGCGAAATCTTTCGAACCTTCCGAATCGCTTGATTCGATCATCGAAACGTCGATTCGAAAAACGTTCGAGGCATCCCTAGTAAAGTGTCCGTAAAAATGTCCGCAAATATGAACCTAAAACACTTTGCGGTTCTCAAATTGGCTCAGTACCACAGTTTTATCAGTTGTGTGCTATAACGGGCAAATTTGTATCACGAAATTATGCGAAACTGACATAACACATAATAAACACAGCCACGAGCGCGCTGAAACCGAAACCAATCAAATTGAAGCCACCCAATGGCGGCGAGTGCGTCAGCGCCCTCTATCCGCCGGTCCGGTAGCTACTGAGATGAAAAGGTCTATAAAAGTTTTTTCTATTGTTTCTTTTTCTTGTTTGTTTTACGTCGAAGGAGAAGGATACATCATCGAAGAATAAATGACGCTCGTTTCGATTGTGCACTATACAGTTAGCGTGGTTGCTCGCAGCTTCGTCTTCACAAGAAATGGGAGAGGAGGGGGAGAGGGGGGGGGGGGGAGGAGCTTTGCCGAGCGGGGGCAGATTCTGTGTACGAGTACGGAATAGGAAACGGATGCCTCGCTTGCGCCGCACTCCCATCGCTCATGATTCGGTTCGCTTTTTCGGCTGGCTTCGTGATGCCGCGGCCGTTCTATGGCATTCCGAAATCTGGGTCGATTAAAATCCCCACGCGCCTCCCTCTTAATGGTCCCGAGTATAGTGGTTCGGAACGAAATAAAATATTGCGATGCTCATCAACGTCAATTATTTTTCATTTCGTGTTTATGGCGGAGATGGGCCGACCATGTTTTAAATTGCCATAACTGTCTGGCTGGCGCCGTCGTTAGTAATAAATGATTGCTACTACAATTCAAAATTGCTCTAATGGCCAGGAAGTTTTGGCGTCTTTTTTTTTTCTTTTTCTTCAATGTAGTTTAATTTTATAAGCGGAGGAATGTCTGAGCTCCCGTCTTTGAGTAAATAAACGTGTTGGTGGGTTTTACTTGAGATTCGGTCTCAAGCTGATTTGTCGAAGAGGCGAGAAACAGAGTTGGCTGTTCCTCTTCCCGCATAGTTTAAAATGAGCGATGAAAAGGACTTCACGCGGCAATCCGCTTTTTTGCAATGTAGAAAAAATAGAAATATGAACGTGCCTAACGCTGGTAGAAGTGTAAAAAAAAAAAGCTTGGGAGACGCTCCTCATAAAAACCGGAAATAGTTGACGATGAAATGCGATTCCTCGTATGAAATCATGAAGATATATAAATGCGAATTTTGGTCTGAACACAAAACCCTAAGATAAAAAAAAAAGCCTGTGTACAACTCGACCGGCGTTTTTTGCAAATTTATGGGATTTTACTATGACGCCCATGATAACGAGGAATGCAGGAAACAAATATACATCCACCAAAAGGAACTCAAGCGGCACAAGAATGTTAGGCGAGTATCTACACAATATTGTTGGCAAATACTCCGAATATATATGGTTCTTCCCATCCACACGATGTCTAGGCAATATCGTTTGAAAAGCGGGACGGTACCAGGACAATATCTCTGGAGTACTGCCAGCGTCGGCTCTGCATCCGCCGGGCATCGCGTGTCAATCGAGTGCCGTCCGTGTCGTCCGAGTAGACGCCAGATATCACCCGTGTATCCACAGAGTACTTAGAGAGTCGGCTGAGTATCCGCCGGGCATCGCGTATGTCATTTGAGTATTGGCAGTGTCGTCTGAGCGCCCGCCAGATATCGCACGGATATCTACAGAGTACTTGGAGCCTCGGCGCTATAGTCCGTTGCCACTCAAGATGGTAGGGCGAGGGTATGACGGGCCGGAAAGGAGGAAGCAGACGGAACGCTGCAGAAGAGAGGGGGAAACCTCCTTCTCTCTTTAGCGTTCCGTCTGCTTCCTCCTCCCTGCCCGTCTTACCCTCGCCCTACCTTCTTGAGTTGCAACGGACTATAGATACCGCCCAATTTATGTGCTACAAAAATATTTTTATTTTTTCCCGCCATCATCATGCTTCGGGCTTTTTTGGCACCTTTATTACGCATTACATTACGCATACCACAAGCATCAGCTGAACTTATACATTGAGTGCATACACATACACGGCACATACAAACACCAGCCCCACAGCACACTAACCAAGACCTCCTAGAAATAAGGGCGTAGCGCTCTTCTCGTGACGTCACAACGGAAGGCCATCGGAGGCGCGCGTCGAAGCGAAGGCAAAGCGCGTGGATCGACCTTCATAACGCGCTTTCAATCACATACGCGTGTCTTATTAGCTAAAATGAATTCTGCACATAGCAACGGGTCTAGAAGACATTTTATTACACGGGCAAAACATTACACCGCTAAATAATTGGTGCGAAATGGCACGAGGTATGCGTATAAAACATCTATAGAAAAATGTGAATGTCTTAAGTCGAGAACATTGTCACGCGAATATTGCTCTAGGAATGCATGTCTTATACAGAAATTCTTCGGCAAAAATGGCGAAGAAGCAGTGAGTGGACACAGCGAAACAGATCACAGTTAAAATCAGGTAGACGTAATCAACGCGGACACGGCTAGACAAGTGTCACTTACGATCATGTAAGCGTCTGGTATCGCGTGCAGTCACAGAATTCTTGCATTATACCCCGGCCACATTGCAAAATTAATGTAATTTTGATCGAACGACATTATGGGGTCGACAGATCAGCTTACGACGCTCGTATAATCACTCAAGACCGCGAACTGATTAAATCTCATATCATTTAATGAAAATTAATTAACTTTTCCGTGTGGCAGGGGTACTAAACTTACTATTTAGTCAACTAATTTACTTCTCCCTATGGGCTCGAGCTGCCTTAGAGCAAACTAAAACTTATTTTGTAGACAATAATACTATTACCTTAATACTGTTAAGATTCTGGTATAAACGCGGTAAAGGCAATATAGTAACATTAGTATAGATAAACACATAAACACCAACAACGCGCTTTCAATAATCACAAACTTGATATTCATCTTCCAATAACAACTAGAACAGTGGTTCTCAACCGCAGACCCCAGGGGGTCCGCGAAGCCACTTTGGGGTCCGTGAGACCCTCAACAAAATTTGTTTTTTTATTTGGCACGTTTTTTGTAGTCCAGTCCAGCCGTGACTACTTGGCAACCTGCTTCCCGAACTACGACAGCAATAAAAGGCACATGTTTCATGTTCCAGACGTGTTAACTTACTTACGAACCCTCCCCCCCCTCCCCCTGCTGAAAGGGGTCCCCCATCACTGCCAGCGGTCCGCAAGGGGTCCCCGACACATCCATGGCTGAGAACCACTGAACTAGAATATAACCTCGCATATTTACAAATGTCTATACGCAATAGCAAACGGATAACGACGAAGAACAAGATTCGATTCTATCCCGAGCTTTTAAAAAAAAATCGACTGCAGCACTTTACTCGCGTCTTAAGGTCTGTTCACACGATGCATCTTTTAGGCGCGCAACAGTTTCGCGACACTCAAGTTTCGCGAAATGTGCTCGTTCACACGTACCGCTTCACGTGCAACAACGATGACGTTTAGACTCGCGAAAATATTTTTTTGTGTTGACCATAATGGGGCGCTCCGAATCAGGTCGCTATTTATCTGGGGACCTGCTTTGCACATTTTATGCAGTCAATTCACTTTATTTTTTTTTTCTCACATACTGCACTACTTGGAGCGATCTCGCATGCGCGCAAAGCCGATTGAGTCGGCACCCAGTACGTGCAGGACATGTGCCGGCGCCGAGCCCGTACGCAGCCAATTCATTGCCAAAGCTCCTATCAATGCACATGGTATTCATAGAAACGCTACGTGCCCAATCTGGTTACTTCTCGGCGCCCATGTCTGCCCCGATTTTACTGTGCCAACTGTTTCAGAGAGCGCACATGGTTTCACGTTCACTTGTAAAGAAAGCAAGCTTGGTTTCAGTTTACTCGATGGTCTCTTATCCAGCGGTATCGTCGCGACAACAACGCTATGAGCACTATTCTAATCTCGCCAACTCCCGCTAATTGCCTTCGTCCATCGCTGCATTTTTTTCCGATATGCTACTCACTTTTCCTTCAGTGGTGCTTGACGTGCTTGCTGAAGCGCCGGCAGTATCCATCGTTCGAGGTTTCGTTTTTTTCGGATTTGGCTCGGCTACAACACCGGCAGTGAAGTGGTCTTCTCAAACAGCTCGCTCTCCCCTCAAAGGCCACGTGAGAGCGTTTCTGAGCGGCCATTGGCGGCGCCCTCAGAGTGATTGACAGGACTCGGCAAAGTTTCAGCAAAAGCTCGCTCCAGAAGCGAGGTGTGCGCGCAACTTTTTTTAGATGCGCGCGTCCTTTTCGGACTCGTTCAGACGGTGCAACCATTTCGCGAAACTACATTTCGCGACACTAGATGCGCGAGAAAAATGCATCGTGTGAACGGGCCTTAACATGACCAAGAAAACCCGTAAATAAGTTGTTTCTCATCTGTCTATCGTATTCATACGTCCCGCTCTATCCGCCACGAAAATATTTGAACACGAACTCCAAGAAGCCTCTTTGTTGAGAGAGGGGTCTACCGATAATGACCAGTTTCATCGTTGACTAGTTGCCACACATGTCCCTCAAACCGTAGCAGGACTTGTTCCCTGAATCCACGTAAATGGCGTAGTATCAAGCGAAGCGAGCGTCCGTTGATGTCTCGCTGCCCCCGGGCCGTCCCGTCCGAGGAAACATCTGCCTCCTGGTCTCCCAGTACGCCCAGGCCCTGGCCCCGTTCTTCCTTCCCAATCCTTTTTGTCTCCCTCCGGGGTCGTCCAATTCACCCGCAGGAAGGGAGGGGGGGGGGAGAATTTGAGATCTTTCCAATCGGAGGCTCTGCTGGAATGTCCCTCACCTGTTTCCGTTTGCTTGGGCAACGTGGTCCTCCTTTTGCTCGTGGTGAGGGGGAGGAGGCCAGCAAATTGTCACGTCCAAAAAAGGGGGGGGGGGGGCGCCTTCTCCGAAGCATGTCGCGATGGCCATGAGTCACCGCCCGTTGCCTCTCGCTTCTTGAAACACGCACACACACCCACACACCCGCGCGCGCGTACCTACCCGGTTCTTGCGTTGGGCCCGAGCGCCCTATTTCGAAGGATTTACCAAAGACGGGTACGTCACAACTGTCTCTCTCCCTCTCCCTTTCCAAGTTTGCTTTCGAAGGCGCCAGCGAGTCTGGTCACGTGAAATCGTTGAACTAAAGAGGTTGGGTACATACAAAACAACATACAATATTCGTGTCAATCGTGGTTACCCGGTTTGCGTTAACTATATATCAGAATTGCGTCGGTACAATATAACAGATATTCTGTGTACATCGGCCATGTCAAAATGGTACAGGCTTTCCTTCAATATCATTTTCGAATCGGCCGAAAATGCCTAATACTGCGCAGTTATTGCCGATTCAGAAACGATATTCAGGGGAACACACGGTTCGTGTACCATATATATCATGGTTGCGTCGCCGCAATATAACAGATATTCCGTCGACATCGGCAGAATCAAAATGGTACCGGCACATTTTTCCCGATACAACGAAAAAAGTCGGCAATATCCGCACGACTTTCCCGACCCGAGGCCAATATCGCCCCAATATTGTGTGTTGCTTGTTCTCCATCCCTTTTCTGTGTTATATAACACAGAAAAGGGTCGGAGAACAATGATGGCCCCTTTTCTGTGTTACCTTTCTTATGGTGCATATTGTTACTAATACGCTCGTTTTCTACTTAACAAATATGCACATGTCTGAAATTATTTAAGTGCTCTCCTTCGGAAGGACAGAGTCTTTGAAGTGGTTTGTACTCTATTGTAAAGGATTTTAAAATAATAGAGGTTTCTGCTTTTTTGGGGTGTCTTCAGCGGTTACCGCACTTTGAATAAAGAGAGCAAATAAACATTTTCGTAGAACCCGAAGACCGCCAATAAAGGCGAACACTACAAGGATTGCAGCAAATAATGAAGATGATAATATGTTTAGATATAAAATGTACAATGCGTGGAGAAATAATGAGAAAGTGAAACGTCATGCTATTCGTCTCTCCACTCGTCGCATTTGTTTGTGTAATCGTATTCTGAGTGTCCTTCGCTGGAATCCGGCAACTGCTCGACGTGATTCGCTGTCGCTGTGTTCTGCAGGAAAGTTAGCTTATATATAATTTTCAAGAGTTCAGGTGATACCGCATTCATACTCAATTATGAGAGTTTGCAATGCTATGCTTCGCACAAGCGTCTATGAGATCTGAAACACCCAAGCGATAGTCTAATGCATCGGAAAGTGCAGCCCTTCTAAACCTTGCCACAGGACGGCAAGCTTTTTTTTTTCTCCTTTTTTTTTACATTTTTAGTTTTGATTTTGCGCCTAAAGATAGAAGGACGGGTTAACATTTCTTCGTTTATCCTGTTTAATGCGCCCACAAACAGCTCGAGGACTTAATAGTGTAAGACCTTAACATAATGTCCCCACGATTACAGCCCCCTCCCAGGAAGGGGTGGAAGCTGTTACGGTGACTCATTTAAACTAAAAAAAAAACAAAAAAAAAAACTAGTCAGTGTTTTAGCAACCCAGTGGTAGCGTTAAGTCTTCTTCAAATTTCGGTAAAACTTTCTTCCGCTAGATCGAGTTAAGACATTGTTGCAGATAGAATAATCTATTCCGATTAGTCTTCAATATATCTAGAGCAAGCTTGACTTCGGATTAAGTAATTGTGAAGTGTCAGTATTAGCAGCGACATAACTAAACCGACTGTGTAGTCCGGTGCACCTGCCACGTGCCTCTTCACGTGCCTGTCGTCTTATTTGCTACTGAAAGCAATTTAGTTAAACTGTGTTATACTATTCGCATAGGTGACTTCGTGAAACTTGATTTTTTTACGTATATCACATTTGTGCCCTTCGTAAATATTTTGACTTTGACAACTTGTTCGCACATAAGTTAGAACACGCGTGCGTTCTTCTCTAGGTTCCGTCACACGAATATATTGTTGAACGTCCTCTGCACATTGTTTGTCAGATGTATCGGGGTCTGATATTACGTGGCTTAAAGCCGTCTGTGTGCACATATATCTTAATTTTCTTTATTTGCTAGCACAACGCCGTCTTTGTTTTTCGCACTTAATGTATATATATATATATATATATATATATATATATATATATATATATATATATATATATATATGCTGTTTCACAAAAGAATGAAACATTCGATAATGCAAAAACTACTCATCGCACACAAAAAAAGGGGTCTGTGTCGTTTTCGTCCTTTGCCAGGGGCAAATTTTGGATAATTATTAAAGTTCCGGATTATTATGTTACTTACTTTCGAGTAATTTTTTCTTTAGAAATCGAGTTTAAGGGCTTGGTTTCATTTGGAAACTTGCTGATCATCATCGCAAATGACTAAATAAAAAATTGGAGTGCGATAAAAGACACGTGCTGTATTTTACAGCTTTTTGAAAAACCGCTCAACTTCGACGGGTTTTTAAGTTTCGGTGTGCAATCGGAGCGTTTCTCAGCATCGACGGCACGCGCCCCATGGATAAATTGTGGAACGAACATCTGCTTTGCTGTCCTCGCACAACGCAGCAGAGGCAGGTTGCACTGTTTCTCCACGGGGCTCGGTGGCGTTGGTGCCGAGAAGTGCTCTGATTGCGCACCGAAACTTAAAAACTCTCCGAAGTTGTGCGGTTTTTTAGAAAGCTGTAAAATGCAGCGCATGTCCTTCTATTGCACTCCAATTTTTTTATTTAGTGTTTTTCGATGATAATCAGCAAGTGTCCAAATAAAACCATGCCCTTAAACTCAATAATTAAAATATTATTTAAGCGAAAATAATTAACAACTTAATTATCCCGAACTTCAACAATTTTTCCAAATAGGCCCCAGGCCTAGGACCAAAACGACACAAGCCTTTGTTTTTGGTGAGATGCGTAGTTTTCGCAATATCAAATTTTTCCACCTTTCGAGAAACACCCTGTGTACTCTTAATATACAATATTCGAGGGTGTAAATACAAAAGTCAGGTTTTTATTTTGTGTCTGCGGACTTATGTACAGAGGGCGCTTATGAAAGGCCCGGCCTCTTCTTGGTGTACAGCCGGAAGGATACCAACACAAACCTATTAATGCATAAATAATATATAAGCATGTTAAGTTCGTAGTGTAATGAAACAACATGAGCTGGTCGGAATCGTTCCGAGAAAGCCCTATATTTTTGCGATTGAGGATGCAACGGAAAACAACGACATCGGAAGTGGAACGCAATACAGCAACGTTTGTTTACAAAAATGCGAAAAGAAGTAATAAGGTCCAAGTGTGTTTACATGATCTCGGTCTTCGAGGCCTCATTTATGTTTTGCGCACAGCAGCTTTCCCAGTGGTATCTAGTTAAATATATCAAATTTGACGTCTGATGTCGATTGAATTGTTTGCTATCCGTCCAAAAGCCGACTGTTGAATGCAATACAAAGCACGGTTTTCTGATTCCGCTTACGTATTTGAACGGCATGCACATATTACGTCGAATAAAATGAGTTTTTTGCACGGGCGCTTGAAATGTTCTGGTTTGCGAGTGGAGAAAAAATAAATTTTCTTTCCGTTGCCGACTCCTGCAAATGAACGTCGGAAACAACAAAAAAAAAATTAACGGAACTGTCGAGACAAGGCACGCTGCCACATAAAGTTGTACTGCCCCTATTAAAATTATGGACCTTTGTCACGCTACGCTACGTCACCTGACGACATGGCATACGTGACACAGGAACGTCACGTGGCATGTTAACTTAACGTGGCACAAAATTTCTGAAAATTTTGTGAATAAATTGCTCAATAAGCTTAACGGATAATTTTCACACAAAATATATCAAGAAAGCTTAACGTCATATGGCATGACGTTGCTTGACAGCGTGACGTCACAATCAGATGCAACTGTGACTCCCTCCTGAGTTTAACAGATATATGGTTTTTCCGTCATTCAGCGGGCCACTGCGTGCATACATCAAACACAGCAGGGCTCAGTTCCGAGACATCCCCGATAAAGACTATTGCCCTAAGAACACCGTCACCTTCTTTAAGTGAAAGGAAGGATGCGTTGGCCCGATGTAGTAGTATAGGACGTGGTATCTCCAGAGGTTCCGTGCGCCCATAACCTGGCCCATTGGTATAAGGCTGTCTCGTCGCGGACGCCATCTGCTTTCTCTCGACGCACGTAGGAAACGAATACGTTGCCTGTCGTCTCTGAGTTCCCTTTTGAGCGCCGACATTATGCGAGATTGTTCCCGCTCTCTTTGCATTTGCTCGGGTTGCGTTGTTCTCCTGAGTTCTTGTGTTTCTGCTTGATATGCTTCGTTGGATGTTTACCTTCGGCTGCGCCATTACTTCAATTGGTTTGCGGTGTGTTCCGAGGTTTTTTTTTACGTTTCGTCGTGGTGTGATATGACAGTCGGCGGTACATATCGTGTAAGCCTATCTGCTACTGACGCTTTGCTTCTGGCGACTGCGCCTTTTAGTGTGTGGGAACGCTGCTGATGCATACGCTGTGCTTTCAGAGATCGGATGCTCTTTTTAAGTTAATGAGGTCCGAGTTGAAGTCCCCCGTGTTTTTATACCATTCGTCTTGTTAGTTCCAGAGAGCAAAGAAAGGGCTAATGGTTTCTGCTTCACAGACCCACATCCCTCTCTACACCCTTTCCGCTCCCTTGTAGACACATGTATTGGCCTTATATTGGTGTAATATGCAATATGAAAAATATTGATGCTAACAGCGCAACATACCTACTTCGCAATTGTGGGGAGAGTCACCTGTGAATGGCTGCCCTTAAAGTGTCGAGAATATAAGGCGGTCTAGCAGGGGTGAGGTTGTCAATGACTTCACCACCGCGGACGACGAGCCACGCAAGCAGCCATTCACCGCACTGAGATCAGCAAGCTTGCCGTTCACGTAGACGTCTTTTACACGGGCGCGGCCAGAGACGATAGCGGTCGAATTGCGATTGCATGGTACTCTCCTACTCGCTATGAGACGAACCGTCAGCTCACATCACTTGCACGGTTAATTCCCTTGCCATTATGTTTGCCGTTGAAACTGCCACGACAACTCGAAGACCAGAAATAACGGAAACATGTCTACACACCGACTCTCAAAAAGCAGATCGCGCACTTCGGCGCTCGAGCACGTGCAACGCTACGGTTGCGTGTGTCCGGGAACTTGTTCGCCAGGCGGGGTCCCAACAGATGATCATCATCGCGTGGAATTCCTTGCCACGCAGACATCCCGGGGAACGAGCCGCGGGCGGCAGGGAGAGAGGGGTGCGGGGAGGGGGGGGGGGGGGAGAGCTCTGCTACAGGCAGTTATTCATCCCTCACAAGGCCCGATCACTTCGTATGTTTCACGGGATGTTCCACGCGACAAAATGCTTCAACGTATGTGAGACGAAGAAAGAAAATAAAAACCCTGGAAACAATATCTCGACGCTCCTAACCTTCCAACCGCCACCCGATCCCATTACATAATAAACGACGGGAGCAAGTGGCCATGCAGAGACGTCAGGGTTGCTGCATGGTGGACCCGTTTGGCATGGCAGGATACACAGGCCAACCGACCTGCAGGACACAGGCCCTGGCCCGAATTGTACACACTTTGGCGTCCCCGCGACTCTCCATTACCTGATATAGCGTTGTCTAGGGACATCGCGCGAATGGTTGGCGGCTATCAACAGTCTACCGCCTCCCCTCCGACCGAGGACTCTACGGGAATTGACCCACCCAATGACGTCAGTACCCGCAGACTGTACATTCCTCATTTCACCAATCATCTACTACCTCTGGTCCTACGGGACTGGACGGCGCATCTAGCGGATCGTCACCACACACACCCCTGTTCTCTCCCCCATGCCGCATGAGGCCCAACAGGCCAGGTCATAGTGAACAAAATAAACGTTTCAATCAATCAGGGGCATGATACCTATATGGTGCGGTATTCACTGAGTATTTATGGGCTGTTTCTGGGAATGTGAAAACAGCGCGTGGAGCTTGTTGGCTGTAAACGTCCTGCCAAAAACAAAATATTTTGGGTTGTTGAAGATAGCCAGAGTTTCATTTTTAAGGCGTTAACTAGCATCCTAAGGATGTTGGTCTAAAACCTTGAGTGCGTGAGGCATGGAACATGATAATTTATTCTCATATGGGTGCAACATTTTAGTATATATTCAAGATATTTTCTAATTTTGCTATTTTTGGTGTTTCTGCGAAAGAAAAAAGCATATTGGTTGCTTTCTGGTAGCATGTTGACATACATCGTGTAAGAATGGGAATGCGGAACCGAAAGAGTTTGATTATATTTTGAATTGGCAGGACATCGGTTTATTTCTAAGCTGTCTTGTTTTCATCTGTTACATTTTTTTCCCGTTTTATTCTATTTTTTTTGTAATATTCTCGTAGATTACCGTAAAATCCCCAGAGATAGCCCACTTAAAATCGAGAGAAAATTGGGTGAAAATAAGGAGTGGGCCAACTTTCGGTGTGCAATCAAGGAAAGTTGAAAAAAATATGTTTTGATCATGTCTCTGTCAAGCTTGTTATCTCGGCAAGGGGCAATGAAGGAAAGATTTCTGAACTTCCCAGTCAGCAATGTTCGCTTATATCCCGCCATAGCTAACTAGACACATTTACACCAAGGTCATCATTGATCCCAACACTATTATTACTAGGAGTGGGCTATCTTTCAGTGTTTAAAAGAAAATAGCAAATCAAGCCAAGAATTGGAGTGGGTTACCTTTCGGTGGTGGGGCATCTCTCGAGATTTTACGGTAACCATTTTAACAGGTACGCAATATTCTTTTATAAACCACGAAACAGTGACGCAGTAGCGGAACACGTTCCCGCTCTGATGAATTTTTCAGGGCAAGAAAGGAAGATAAAGTTATTTTGAAAACTATTTTACAATTCAAGATCACTCCTCATTAAAGATTGATGCGTACGCTGGGTTCAAACTTAATGCATGTCGTTCCCCTTCGCAATGGGAATGGCTGTCGGTGCGAAGGACTAGCAAATGATCGAACTTGCTTCACGCAAAAGTGTATCGTTTATTCAAATTTACTCTACCTTTGAAACGTCTTCGAGATATATGCTTAGTTGGCCGACACTGCGTTCAAGCGCGTTCTCCCGTTGCATGGCGCCACAAAGGTTCTCGAGTGTTCGCGTCTACGGAGAGCCGTCATCGCACAGCTCGCTCAGACGACTGCATACGCGTTAGGGCTACAACACGCCCAGTGACAGTAATGCGTAATTTTGGGTAGGAAGAGAGGCCAAGTGTCGAACATCCTCTTTCCGATCGCGGTTGGTGACTTCAATTGCGAGGCAGTGGCAAGAACGACGACCTGAGAGAAAAATTTATAGGCATTCATTCACAGAGGCCTGCGGACGACACACGCCCGTGACTGACGCTCGGGATATCTCCCGTCAGAAAACCCTCCTGTCTCCTGCAACGGGATCTAAATTCCGTGCTGAAAGAGGACAGATGGACATATATTCCTCCCTTGCGGCTGGGTGGCGGGGCCACGCCTTACTTGCGGTTCCCCATCAGAGACGGCTCGGTCCCCCAATTGCTGCCCCCCTTCTTCTTAGAGAGGAGGTTTCTTGGCATGACCGAAAATTCAAAGAAAACGAGCAGAAGAAGCTGAACTGCGAGAATACCACATGACCCACTCCAAGGACGGCAGGTAGAAATGCGCCTCCGCAGAATTCCGCACGCACGCCAAGCCGCCAAGCGTGTACATATACATGGCTTGCCCGCGAAGTGAGTTCGCCCCTCTTTCTGCTGGCCTGAAGCGCCTCGCTAACCCAATGAAGGCTACCTTTTCACGCACCCTTTCCCCCATTATGCCTGACCATGCGATATCCGTGTAAACTATGACAATCAACGTTACCCACGGCAATTGCGGATAGCCCGCCCGATCTGAATCATGACGCTTTGTAAAAACTCCGTATTGATTGAGCTTGTAATATTACGCATTAACCATGAGAGAAGGAACATAGTAACCTGCTAAAGAGATCGCGTCAAAAAATTAATCTCTGAGTCGGACGCAACAAACGTGAAGTAAACAAAACCTTTTTCAACCCTGCCAGATACACACACACACACAAAAAAAAACATAATGCAGACACAAATAAACGATTAGTAGTAACAGAGGCGTTTTTGCCTCTTGGAGCCGCGCTACTGTAGTTTTCGAGTTCTCCGTCGTCAGTTCGACCGTCATTTCGCAAGTTGACACTATTTTGTAAAAATGACAAGCGTTTTTTTTGTTTGTTTATTAGAACCAAGTTTCTTTTTGCTTTTTTTTTATGAAAAGTAGTTTGCTAACTTGAGTGTTCAAGACTGCCCGTTATCTTCCTACCAAGGGTCATAATTTAAGAAACTTCGATATTTTACAGCGAAATCAAAGGCAATATGTACATCACGTACATATTGCCTTCGGCAATGTGTACGTGATGTGAGCAACCAATTTTCTCTAATCCAATTGAATGTCGTTTCGCCTTCTCGTCAAAGTGAGTCAACTTTTAAAGTTCCCTGTAAAGTTCTTTCTGCTTTACTTTGGTAGATTGCTACCCTTGAACACAGTTTGATGTTTGGCCAGCCTTTAAAGAAGTGGCATATTTGGCTTGCCTTGAACACACTCTCATTTAAAGTATACTGTATCTGTGAACAAAACTGTCATCAATACCCATCTGGTCAGTACGATATGTTTTCAAAATGATTGTGCCTTACTAGATTCACGTATTTAAGTTGATATAGCTAGTAGTTCTGTGAGCAAGGTAGATGAAAAGCTGGAAATGTTTATTGTTATAACGGCGCAATAATTATTTATTGATTTTAGTAAAAAAGATGCAAGGTACAAACAAGGATATTTCAAAATAAGGTATGCAAACATGAACAATCAAGATATAATAAAAGGGTAGTGATAGCATCGAGATTACAGTGCGATCGGCGCCTTAAAAGGTTCGATGTAATAATCTATGTCATTTCAAAATCTTGGAATATTTAAACTGAGCTGACATAGAAGCATGAGCATAACCGATTCCAAAGTGTGTCAATATAGTTTGTTAATGCTTTGAGAGTTTATATAAGGCAATAATGTAAACACGCAAACAACTAGAGCTTCTTAGAAACACAAAATACATTTTCTAGTGCTCTGTGTAATTCGCTAATCCAATATTGGTCTTGGTAACTTGGGGACGCCAACTGTTAGGCGTAGGCGCTCTGTTGCTTCTTGCGGTCCTTTGAAGGAGATGCTTCTGATGCAATTCCGCATTATAAGCCTAGCTATAAAATAAGTACAGAGCGCGAAAATGTTAGCGCGAACAAGCGATCGCCGTTTTTTCCAGTTTTTCTCTTTGAAACCAAGAGATGTCATTCAAGTTATTATTGCTGCGGAAAGAGCTCGTTTAGTTCTATAATGTAAGCGCTAAAATTTCGTCTTCGCTAATACTATTTAGAAGTAAAATGCGAAAATGCGCCGATGTCGTGCTCGCGCTAACAGTGTCGCGATGTGTACGAGCGGCTCTTAAAACTAAATGTAATTTTGTGTTATTTAAGTTTTACATCTTTCTTTATTTTTTTTTCTTTGCGCAGTCTCATTAGCAGAAAGAAAAAAAAAAACGCTTGTGTGGCATTCCTATATATTGTTGTGCAAGACGAAGACTCACACCGTAAAGAGTTTTGTGCAAAACGAAGACTTGCAAATACAGCAAGGAAGAAGAAGATTAGTGTTTGCATGTGGGGGAATGGTCGCCATTAAAGGCTGACGACGAACCTGACGAAACAAAGCCTTCGAATTGCCTTCTGCCATAACAACTGGTGTCGGAAGTGCGATCATGGAAACCCGAAGCACCGCCCAGGGGAATCAGCACCAGGTCTTGGAAGCTATCAACGCTATAAAGGATTCACTAGACAGTCTCTACGAGGAACACACTCGCCATCGGGAAGAACATCGGGACGCTTTCGCTGAATTGCGGCGAGAGGTGGCTGCTCGACTCCAAACTCATAGTGAACCTGAAGCTTCACCACAGTTTTCGGGATCTCAAGGCGTAATGCCAGCACTGCCATCGTCTGGTGAGGCCGCCGGAACTATTCCTGATGACAGCAGCGGTTCCCAGACCTCACCCATCGACCATGTCGGGAACCACGCAGTCGTAACAGATCCCCTGTCGTCGCAGCAAAGGACTTCATCTGAGGAAGCAAGCCAGCAGCAAGAACTACAGGGCCAAATCGCCCCAAAGATGATCGTTAAACTGGACACATACGATGGACGCCACCCCTGGGGTACCGTCCCGACGCACTTCGACCTTGTGGCAGACATTAATGGATGAAAAAATAATTCACGAGGAGTTTTCTTGGCGTCAGCACTTCGAGGGGCAGCACTGGAAGTACTGCAAAATCTACCCGCAAATATACAGAGAGACTACAACTCTCTCGTGAATGCTCTGGAGGGACGCTTCGGTGACAAGCATCTGGGGCGACTATACCACGCTACGCTCCGTACACGTGTACAACAAAAGAATGAGTCCCTGGCAGAACTCGCGACAGACATCGAGAGACTGGCACGCCATGCCTATGAAGGCTGTGCAGCCTCAACACTTGATTCGGTTGCAGCTGGGCACTTCGTGGATGCTATTTCTGACTCGGAGGTACAACAGTTCGTGCGCCTTTCGTCACCTGGTTGCATGCGCGATGCTGTTGCGCGAGCCATGGAGGTGGAAGCGGCCAGGGGAGCTGTCAGAGCTACCCGTCGTGTATCTGCCGCCGTTGAGTTCCCACCCGCCCCGCCATCTCGTCAGCCTGCTCTGCGGCACGAGTGCAAAACATCGGTGGCACCTGCGCGTCGTAGATCCCCACCCACATGCTGGAGCTGTGGCAGACAAGGTCACCTGCAGCGCTATTGTAACTGGCTTGCACTCTAAGAAAAAGGGGAGCGCGACTTAGTCCCCGAGGGGAGCAAGTGCGTTGCCACAACCATTAGTCCCCTCGGGGACTAACGGGAAGGGGAGTAAAAGTTGCACCCCTCCGTTAGTCTCTCGCAGTTCCTCCGATGGGATCAAATGTTGCGCCTTTGCAATTGACCCCTGGAGACTAACTGTTAAGCCCTTGCACTTGGTCCCCTGGGACCAACTGTTACACCGTTTCAATTGAACCCCGAGGACGAACTGTTAGGCCCTTGCACTTGGACCCCTGGGACTAACTGTTACACCGTTTCAAATGAACCCCGAGGACCAACTGCTAGGCCCTTGCACTTGAACCCCTGGGTCTAAACGTTGCGCCCTTGGATTTAGACCCCTGGGACTAAACCTTTACATTTGGTCCCGAGCCAAAAATCTCCGAAACGAAATTGTGCAGTTCAGGTAAAACGTAGCTTTATTGCCTCGTAGATACACATAGCATTCAAGGATGACTGAAGCCGAAGTTCCTGGGCGGTAGAATCCACGATAAGGCCTAATTCCGAAGAGTGCACTCGCGTCGACGATGGCTTGGACACTGGAACGTCTGACCGAACCGGTCGTGGTCCAAGCGCCGTTTTTTGGGGCACCGGCAGCTTCTTGCCTGTTTGCGAGGAATTTGGATTATTAGTAACAGGGCAGCGTGAAATACCCGATCGCTCGACAAAAGTATGAGATATAACACACGCATAATAAAATTACAAATAGGCTGCATAAGTGCTACAATGATTCACATCCAACATGCGATCTGTTGACAGCAGACCAGCGCAATATTCGATTTTGAGTAGGCCGGTCGCTGCGAACTACAGACCCACCGTGTGCGTGCTCAAACTATGCTTCAAAGTAACGGCACGAGCTCCCGCCATCAACGCGAAAGTCTAGTGTACAATCGAATAAATGTCTCCATTAAGGCCGGTTCTCACACGCAGCGAAGAGCTGATGTTGCGCTACTCACGTGTCGTGAGCTACTTTTCGTCTGCCATGAGCAACAGTTTTGACGGCGCGATACAAAGCTGGTGACCGCTCCCGTCAGCACGCGCTTAGCGCTAAGTCAGCGCTATGCTTGTAGCGCTCCGCTGCATGTGTGGACAGGCCTTTATGGTCAAGCGATCCTGCCAGGGTCTGCAAAACACACACACACACACAAAGAATAAGCCATCGGTAGAACTGGCGTTTCGCTCGATACGATTGAATATGAGGTCTCTGTGCTGCATAACAAAATCAGGAACCATGGTGCCAAAAAGAATAGAGCATGGCGCGCGCTTTGCAAGCTAGAGAACGCGCTCAAAAGAAAACACTTTCTGAAGCCGCAGTTAATGAATACACCATAAACAAAAGTACTTCGACATACCTTAATTGAGTTCCCTTGACTTGTGACTTCAAAACAGATCAAGTGAAGTGCTTCAGCACCGCGAATCCAAGCCGGATCCCGCCATGTTCGGAGACGACACAAGGAGAATAAAAAAACGGTGACCAGCCTCCGACGATGGCTGTATGTCAACTTCCAACTTACTAAAAACAGGTTCTTTTCAAACAAAGGCGCTTCCCATTTTCCCGACGGACCCTATCTGCCCAACCCTCCGCGTTAGCGATAAGCAGTTCTAAGAAAGAATGCGGGTAGGGGGTTGGGGGAGGGAAAGGGCGCGCACAAGGAAATCTCTTTTCCCCCTCCCACTACACACGACACACGGACACAGCCAGCAGTGCTCCAAAGACGGGAGAAGGTCACCATTTTCAACACGCCGGTCGAGTGACGCACAAGCAAACACGTTGTTTTTTTTTTCTTTTCTCTCTCTCTCTCTCTCTCTCTCTTAAGTTTATTCCGCTTTCTCGGGTGGCTTTTTTTTTTTTTTTAGTTCGCATTTATTTTGTATTAGTAGGGTGTTGCCATGGGTTGCGCTCCGGGCGCGGTTCGTTCTTCGTTGTTCATCTGGAATGTTATCTGAAACAGCAACGACGATGGCATGAAGGCGTCTGGATACTGCCCCTAAATGTGCTTTTTGAGTGGAACGTGCTGTGCATCAAGTGTGTCGTTGCGGATTTTGAGTTCGACATTGGACTACCCAGAAAGGTTGGTCACGGGGATACGAAGAGACGAGGCTCGACTTGTTCTCAGTAACTCAGTTTTAGCGATTGAAGTGACCGTTTATTCTGACTGCGAGACTCCGGCGTTGAGAGCGCGGCTTCTAGAAACTGTCAAGTTTCATTTAAGAGAAAAAAAAAGTGTTAGTGTTTGGAGGTGTTGCGTTTGGATAAATGCTCATTTTTTGCGCGAAGGCAAATTACGTGAATGGGACTTGTGAAATGTCAACAGATCATTTTTGACGAGAGAGTTGGGTGAAGTCGAGTCAGCATATTCGTTAACTCGCATTCACACAACGCGTGAAGCTCTACCATGTAATGTCTTAACGTTCGTGGCACATTAAACAAATTCGCCAGTTTCGTCCGAGTTTTGTCAACACTTTCAGCCGTGCTGGGCTGAGTCTCGCCGATCCCCAAGACAAGCGAAATAGCATCCGTCCTCCTGGCGAACATTCCGCTTGCCTTCGGGGACTAAACCATACAGATGCGCCCTGTCTAAGGGGGACTAATGGGTGGTTTTGCTCGCGCACGCCTATCGGTTAGTCCCAGTCGAGCGCAGTTAGTCCCCAGCTTTTGCGCACGGTACCTAGCTTGAACCAGATGGTCCAGGATATGCGAAAACAGGACATCATTGAGCCCCTCATCTAGTCCCCGGGTCTCACCTGTAGTATGTGGTAAAGAAGAAAGATGGGGAGCACGAGGTTTTGCGTGGATTATCGTAGACTGAACAAACGTCACGAAAAAGGACTCCTACCCTCTTCCTAGGATCGACGACACATTTGATTCAATGGCCGGTGCCACCTGGTTTTCTACGCTTGATCTCAGGAGTGGCTATTGGCAAGTTGAGATGAACCCTCAGACCGTGAGAAGACAGCGTTTACCACAGGCGATGGTTTGTGGCAATTCAGGTAATGCCATTTGGCCTTTGCAACGCGCCAGCGACTTTCGAGCGCCTTATGACAAGGTTCTTCAAGGCTTGCCCCTCAATGTGTGTCTGGTATACCTTGATGACATATTGGTGCACGGAAAGACTTTTGAAGCTGCTCTTCATCATCTGTCAGACGTCTTTGAGCGCCTAAGAAAAGCGAACCTAAAATTGAATCCCAAAAAATGCTCGCTATTCCAGAAAAGAGTTCGGTACTTAGGCACATTGTCTCTGAGAATGGGATGGAGACAGACCCCGACAAGACGGACTGTATTCGAAACTGGCCCCAACCACACAGTCATCGTGAACTCAAGAGTTTCTTAGGCCTATGTACCTACTACCGACGTTTTGTCAAAAACTTTGCTACCATGGCCAAACCACTCTACACGTTGACAGAACAGAACACGAAATTTCACTGGAACATGCAAGCTGAGGAGGCTTTTCTTCAACTCAAGAATACCCTTACTTCACGTCCTATTCTCGGATTTCCCCATCCGAATTGTCAGTTCGTCCTGGACACGGATGCAAGTAACGTTGGTGTGGGTGCAGTCCTGTCACAGTTAGAGGATGGAACTGAACGGGTAATTGCGTACTACAGCCAGGTATTAAAGAAAGCGGAACTGAACTACTGCGTCACAAGAAAGAAACTGTTGGCCGTAGTTAAAGCTGTAGGACATTTGCACCATTACCTCTACGGCAAGCACTTCCTCTTAAGGACCGATCACGCGTCCCTCACCTGGCTTTTGAATTTTAAGAACCCTGAAGGACAAGTTGCAAGGTGGCTGGAGCGTTTACAACAGTACCAATTTAATGTCCAACACAGAGCTGGTAGGAAACACATGAACGCCGATGCACTCTCGCGAAGGCCTTGCTCACGAAAAGATTGCCACCCGTGTCTTGATGCTGAAGCGCACTCCGACCTCAACAGCACGGATCCACCGTCTCAGTCAACGGTCACGCGACAGGCGGTGATCACGCGTCCATTAACCGATGAAAATCCCACTTCTGACACCAGTTGTTATGGCAGAAGGCAATTCGAAGGCTTTGTTTCGTCAGGTTCGCCGTCAGCCTTTAATGGCGTCCATTCCCCAACAGGCACACACTAATCTTCTTCTTCCTTGCTGTATTTGCAAGTCTTCGTTTTGCACAACACTCTTTACGGTGTGAGTCTTCGTCTTGCACAACACATTACCATAACAATCTTAATTGGCATTTAAGATAACTGGTCTGAATTATTTTTCTAACATTTTTTATTAAAAAGAGAAACAAAAGCGTTGCATTATGTACTTTTTACATAGAGTGCTGCGTAAACTGAAATATTATATCGGTTAAGCCATAAACACTTTGCGAACTTGTCCTGGCTCTGTGGAATTAGGGAAAGGACTCGTTGTTTTTAGAGTAACAGAACATGGTTTATTTCTAGTGAAAACTCATTTAAGTAAAGTTAGCGAAGGCACGTCCGCCTTCGACTGTCGTTCGAACAAGAAGGGAAAAGTCGCCCGCACCAAGCGTCGGTCCAAGAGGGGGGCTCGTCATTTATGACCCCACGGTGGGGCGCACTATCCCCGCGGCTCCCCGTCCCTCTCCGCCGTTTCCTGGAAAGGGGCTGGTGCCTCGGTTTCGGCTCGTCTTCGAAGTCGTTTTCCCTTCCCTGGTCCCGGTTCGGGCATCTCCAAGTTCTCTTCTTTTTATTTTGCAACAGGCTCAGCAATATTACAGCGTCGTCATAGTGGGTTCACATCTGACCATGTTAAGATCCCTGGTAATCTACCAACATCGTAGTGCCTACAAGCGGCCTATTCGTTCAATGAGTGTTTAACTAGAGAAAACAGCCATTGCAAGACTGTATACAAAGATACAAGTGAATCGATGTTTGCATTAACGGTCAAGAAACTATTGAAGAATCTGATTTTACATCAGTTTCCAGCTTTCATTCTGTTCCTTTTGTTTCACGGCTGGGGCTTGCGACCCTCCGCACTGGTTTCTCGTTAATTTACTTTATTTTAAGGACACTTTTATACTCCAGACAGTTCTTCCTCTCGCCCTGTATTAGCTACCTTGTTCGCAATGACCTCAATGATATTCACGTATCAGATTGTTTATGATCTCTTTAGTTCATTTCAGTCGTAATATTCACGCTCATGTTTTATCCAGGGGTATTTACAATGGATGTATAAATTTTGAATTGGTAGTCCGTCTTTCTAAGAAAATATTCTTCGAATAAGAAGGTCTTGTGAAGTATATATTCTGCTGGTACGTAAATACGTTTAATGGAATAGTGTGTTAATTATAAACTATAAAATAAAAAAATTAATATGTGCAACTTATGCCCATAATGTAAAACACGAAGAAAAACAAACGACATAAATCTGAATGAGTACAACTGTTTATTTGCGCACTTTTTTTTCTTGGTAAATGAACTAAGACCTAAACCAAATGTTATGCGAGTTAAGCGCAAAAATTAAATATCACGTCTCGAAGGAAACAAAGGGGGGAAATTTGTGTAATCAAACCTCGTAATGTACGGAAAAAGATCTATTTTATAATAAAATGTATAGTTGACGTTTATAACAATAAACTAATAATGAATAGTGATACATTTTTAAAGGAATCATTATATATAAGGAAGAACGGGGAAGCCGAGCGGAATTGGGCGGTACTCCGCTCACGTGCATGTGTTTTATTTCCTTTCTTTTTTCCCTGAGAACTATAGAAGGGACGGATAGTCATCCCGAAAATGTATTCTTGCGTGTTTTTTTTTTTTTAATATTGGAGTGGCATATTATACTCATTTACAATTTTTTTTTACTTCAAGTATCGGTCCTTTAGAGGTCGATACGCATCTACCTTCTCAATAGACTCCCCCTGTAGACGGATGCCATTGCACTTATGCGTGGCAGCCGTGTTGACCTGGTGTAACTATATTTGAGAGTGCCTCACACCAACGCTTGGACAGCTGCTTTCATCTTATAAATGACCGCGAAATGGCGTCCTTGTAGGGCTTTGTCATGCCACTCATCAGATGAGAACCAAAGGGGGCCCGGTCAGGCCATACCCATGCAGGACCAAACGTCCGGCTGGTCCGACGACATGTCAGAAAGGCAGCCAAAGCTCACGGGAATGCACACGACGCAGTGATTGCGCGGCGCCCAGTCACAGCGTCGTGTCCATTCACGTGAGGCCGTTATTGCCGTCGTCTGATCGAAATCAGCCGTCTCTTTGGCACGCCGTACGAGCAGTCGGACGTTTGATTGCGCATGGGTATGGCCGGGCCGTACCCCCAGCAGTCATTACATCACGGTAGGCATGAACAAAGTCCTGCGGGGACGCCATTTTGCGGTCATTTATATGCTGGAATGAGCTATGTTGTAGTGGGTATGAGGTACACCCAAGAAATGATTCCAGTAAAGCATGGAGAGGTTGCCACACAGGTGGTGCAAGGTGATTCGGGTTCATTAGCCTGTCGAAAAGGTGGACGTATGTGCCGATTGCTAAGTGAACGGTATATCGTTAAAGGAGCTGTGCAACGATTTTAACGTTGAAAGAATTGGCATCTTCTGCTTTTGATACTGTTCACCTTGTCACAAATAACAGAAAACACACCTCCTTTCATCGAAATGTTGCGTTTTCGCCGCGTAATCGCGAGGTAAAAATTAGAATATCCCCCGACCTGCAGCCGCGAGCGGCCGTCATGGGAAACACGCGGCGTGACGTCACTTGGGAAGTTGTAAAAAAGGTAGCAAGTTCTGCAAATACCTGCTCGATAAAGGGTATTTTTTCTATAAATATTGTCGTCCCAACAACATAAATGCTTCAAAAACGTAGTATCATTGACAAAATGTTTATTATACATAGAGTGTTTTAGTGGCGCCATCTACCCGAGGTCAACAAAACCGTCAGCTCGAGCAGCGTCAGCGGCTAGCACGAGGAGCCGAACGAGCGCGTTGGTTTGGTTTTCCGCCGTGTCGATCTCAACTTCGAACGCCGCCGCTCGGCAATGCCGACCGGGTGCTCTGTTCCCCTGTGTCCTAACCGGACTCCACAGAGTCCTCTTGTCCGTGCTAAAAAGCTCCTGTTCCATCGTTTACCGCGCGAAGAACCTCTCGGGGGTGAGTGGTGTGGAAGGATTAGTAGAAGGGACCCCGGACAGGCAGACATGCGCGTGTACGGAGAAGCTCACGCCTCGACGAGTACGGAGCCCCGGCTGCCTCGCGCGGCGCCGGCCCGCGGGAGCGCGCACGACGCCGCTCCGTTCAAATACCCACGGAGCTCCCGATGACAATTTAGGCCTAGCGACGAGTACGGAGCCCCGGCTGCCTCGCGTGGCGACGGCGGCGACGGCCCGCGGGAGCGAGAACGAGCGCAGAACCCCCGCAGGCCCTGCCCCTGAGGAGACTCCGCCTTATTACAGGCCAGCGACATCAATACCGACCCTTCTCTGCAGCAGACGCACTCTTTAGGCGTCGGCATGATGGCGCACCTCTTGCACGAGCACCTGAGATCGGAATAAGCCAGTGTCAGACAAAAGCTACCATGCCGTCGTGGTCAGCCGCCACGAATCTGGGTCTGGAGTAGGACTGGGGCTTTCGTCGAGCACCGCTCGCGCGTCCTCTTCACTCGGACACTTGGACGGCGTCCCCGCGTACGGAACGAGTCCCAGTGACTCGCTGTACTCCAGCATCTGGAGCTCGACCTCGTTGAGCTCACAGGTTGAGCTCGCGTCTCCAGCAGCCGGTGGCCATGTTCATCGCGTGTCGCAAGCATGTGGTGACGCGGTCACGTGGTCATGAGCGGATGAGTTCTCGCCGCTCACTCATGGCGTTAGAGAGAGGAATTTACCGGAACCCCGCGCCTACTCAGGTGACGTCACTGCGCACGTGACCCGGAAGACGATGTATGAGTTGAGAGGCGGCAAAAACCTGGATCTTTCTCATTTTTTCAAATAAAAACTAGGGTATCCAGGCAAAATCTGTTTTCTGTAGTTCACTGCAGAAATGTCAGGCATCAACTTCCACAATTATTTAAGCGAAGCCCTGAAATTGTTGCACAGCTCCTTTAAGGGCTGGGGACTGACAGGCTGGAGACCGGGTTTAGACTATGAGGATAACGATGTTTAATGAAACGTGATTAGATGATGGTCCCGTTGGTCTGTCCCATCTTGTTTCCCCTAGGGTGCCTTTATGTGCGCTTTGCTTGGGGTGATGACATCTGGCCATTTGTTTCGAACGCTTATGTATGTTTTTTGTTCGGAAGCGCGTGAAAGGGCGTGTCCCTGCACGCGCTCGTGGCGCTGACTGTGCTACGGCGACATTTTGTTCCCTGCGATTTCTTTGTATATTCCCCGTGAGCGCGTGCTGTCGGCATCGGGTACTACAAACGATGGCATCACCCTAAACAGAAGGACATTGAGGCACTCTAGTTTCCCCCACGCAAGTCCGCGTGACCCCCTTATATACCCGCAATGACGTCATGATCTTGCGTCATCGGCGGGATCGTGGTGTGATTGGAGGTGGCTGTCGGCATCAATGAAAATGAGACCCAACAAAACAGCCCCTGTCATTAGCCCGGAGCTGCTTCTGCTGCGCAGAAGCAGCTTTTTTTATGCGACAGAAAGAAGAAGACGAAGACAAATTCACGTTGGTCATTTTGTAAGACGTACAAAAGCCTTTGTTCTGGGTCTTCGAGGGAGTCTCTGTCGAGCAATGGCGTTGCGGACCGTCCCGGTAAGTGCGCCAAAGAAGGAGCGCGGCCTTGCCGGGGTTTGGAACGTAACAACTTCCCCGGCGGCAGGGTGGTCTCATTCAATAGTACCAGTTTACAACTGGCTGATAAAAATACCTCAGGAACGCCGCGACGGGCATCCTGAACAAACGAAAGAACACAGACCAAGACAGCAGGAAACAGACACCAGACTGGAACCCCACGAGCCGCCAAGCCTTCGGTTTGTACCTGTTGTGCCCCTCACGCGTTGTTTTTTTGAAAATATGTATTCTACATGGTGTCGACAATATAGTGATCAGTAGTTAAGTGTTCCGAAAGGACGGCGCTCCTCATCCGCAACCCGATGCGATCATCAGACAGAACCAAAGCTTAAGAACCTACACAGTTTCCAAGTTATCATTTGCTTTAAAGAAGAGTTCGCTTGTGATTTCAAGGTCGAAAATTGTTAGAAAATATTATTAAGATGATATGTACTCTCTGTTGCTAATTCCCCAGATTTAGCAGTGTACTACAAGTGGAATGATTTTACGCATTTAAAAATAACGCTCCATTGCCTTCTAAACAGGTTCATTCTAAGTCTGGATCGGAACCGTTCCTAAACAAACCATGTTCAAATTAGAACGCAGCTCTTAGGCGCCCGTTTCGGGCTTGAACGGCGTCGCTGGCGGCGTCGGCGTAACCGCGCGTTGCATTATGGGAAACGTCTCATAATGCAACGCCCGGAACTCGTGACGTCCCACGTGACGTCACAAGTGACGTCACTAGGGTCACGAGGGTCCCGCGCGTTGCATTATGGGAAACGTCCCATGATGCAACGCGCGGGGAGGAGGAGGAGGGAGTAGGGGGAAGGGAGGAGCAACACCTCCTAGAAATAAGGCCGTCGCGCTCTTCTCGTGACGTCGCGAAGGAAGGCCATCGGGGGCGCGCGTCAAAGCGAAGGCAACGCGCGTGGATCGACCGTCGTAACGCGCTTTCAGTCACATACGCGTGCCTTATTAGCTAAAATGAAAGCTGCACATAGCAACGGGGCTAGAAAACATTTTATTACACGGGCAAAATATTACAGAACTAAATAATCGGTACGAAATGGCACGAGGTATGCGTAGAAGACGTCTATAGAAAAATGTGATTGTTTTAAGTCGAAAACATTGGGTCACTCAATTATTGCTGTAGGAACTCATAGTTTATACAGAAATACTTCGACGAAATGGTGAGACACGCAGTGATTGGACACAGCAATACAGATCAGTTAAAAATCAGGTAGGCGTGGCCAACCCGGACACGTCTCGACAAGTGTCCCTTACGATCATGCACGCGATGCTATCGCGTGCAGTCACGGAATTAAAATTAATGTAATTTCGATCGAATGACAATGTGGAGTCACAAATCAGCTTGCGACGCTCGTATAATCACTCGAAACAGCGAGCTGATTAAATCCCGTGTTATTTAATCAAAATATAATAACTTTTCCGTGTGGCAGGGGTACTAAACTTACTCTTTACAGTCAACTGATTTACTTCTCCCTACGGGCTCGAGCTGCCTAAGAACAAAATATAACATATTTTGTATACAATAATACTATTACCTTAATACAGTTAATATTCGAGTATACACGCGGTAAAGGCAATCAAATACCATTAGTATAAATAAACACATAAGCACAAACAACGCACTTTCAATAATCACAAAAACATGTTATTTACCTTCCAGTGAAAACTAGAATATTACACACGCATATTTACAAAAGTCGACGCAATAGCAAACGGATAACGACGAAGAACAAGATTCCATTCTATCACAAGATTAAAAAAAAAAAAATCGACTGCAGCACTTTTTTGCGTCTTACATGACCAAGAAAGCCCGTAAATAAGTTGTTCCTCACCTGTCGATCGTATCCATACCTCCCACAAGATCCATCACGAAAACATATGAACACGAACTTCAAGAAGTCTCTCTGTGTGGAGGGAGAGGACATCGGCCAGTGTCATCGTTGACTAGTTGCCACACACGTCACTCAAACCATAGCAGGACTTGTTTCGCGAATCCATGTAAATGCCGTAGTATGAAGCGAACACAAAAAAAAAAAACTACTCGAGTCTGCGGTGACGACTAAAAAAGGACGACGGGTAGGAGGATCGAAAGAACCACACACACACACATACGAGAGCAGCGGCAGCAGTGTGGGACGAGAGGCTTAACATTGTCGACCTATCTCTTGCTCGTGTGCGTCCCTGCGGCGATGACTGGATTTTTCTTCGGTTTCCCTCCCTTCTGAAATGTCTCAGCATTCCTTTTCAGACAGTCAGCAGCTCACACACAACGTAAATTGACCAGAATCGGAGCCTGTATGAGGGAAGATAATCGGAGCCGGTTCTTTCCAAAAGTGTGGGGAGCTGCGGGACTGCACGTAGTCCCGCGGTTACGGGGATACTCATAAATATAAATTTGGTACTTTTAACCTTGGTAACGCGTTGTGTATTACGTTTATATTATATATATATAATAAATTGTACAAGACTGCGCTTTTAAAACGTATATTAATGTCGGATAAACGCGCACGAACACCACCGCCCCACTCGAGAAGAAACATTTTTTTCACGTCGATAGACATTTTCTCACGTAGTTGCGCCATGGCCTTCCTTCCTCCGAAATTGTGACGTAACCACTCTGAGCGCTACAGCCTTATTTCTAGGAGGTGTTGGGAGGAGGAGGAGGAAGAAGGAGGGAAGGGGAGGGGAGGAGAAGGGAAGAGGGGAGAAGGAGGGATGAGGAGGAAGAGAGGAGGGAGGAAGACAGGAGAAGGAGGGAATAGGACAGCAGGAGGAGGACAAGGAGGTGTACGGGTCTGTGCCAGACCCGTACTCCTCCTCCTACTCATCCCACAGACCCGTACATTGGTACGGGTCTGTGCTGTACCCATCGGTCTCTGTGGCACGTCAGATAAAGTTGGTAAATTGTGTGCCTCCAAGGTCTGCAACGGCTTGCTCGTGGTAGCTCTGTATCTCTCGCCTACGGTACTCAGTGCTCACTGAATATTTTGCGCAAGACAAACAATAACTTCTTACCGACCATGCAGGAAAACACTCCATTGGCCCCGAGTCACGTGCCCTCGCTGTTCTGCTGTGCCATCTCGGGGGAGTACGCTCAAGACTAATGCTGAGGAAATCAAAAACGTCGAGCAGTCTTCGACAGAGCCGACAGCAAGTAGGATGACATCGAGAGTATCACCTGCTTCGTCAAAGTGTTAACTTTAACGCTGTCTCGTTCTCCCGCCTTGATCCTGCTGTCCTGTTTCCTGGCACCGGCAGAACTTAGACTGAGTGGGGCTTCCAGATGTGAGCACTATATTTCGTTTCTCCGGACAAGCGGTGAGCAAGAATATCAGAATATATATATATATATATATATATATATATATATATATATATATATATATATATATATATATATATATATATATATATATATATATATATACAGGGTGTTTTTTTTAAGCTTAACAAAATTTGTTTTAAAAAATCGTGAGAGCTACATTAATGCGGTCTGTGCAGATGAGTTAGACGGCCAGGGGGACATATTATAGGAGGCTAATCGTAACGATCAGTCGGCTAATTAGTTAAAAATCGTTAATTAACTTTTTAATTAATGAAAATAGACATATAGTTCCAATTAGAAACTTCCCCAGCGTCATCGAAAACCACTAAATCAGTAATTTTCAGAAAGACTTTGAGCGCGTGAGAAGCGTAGTAGTGCACTAAAGTTAGCACTCGTGGAGCACGTACAAAGCTAGCGGTTGCGATAAGGCGCCCGCGCAATTTTTCCGTCGCTTATCTAGCCCCAGCCTTGTACCTGCTCCACGAGCGGTAACTTTCGTGCACTACTAAGCTTCTCACACGTTCAAAGTCTTTCTGAAAATTACTGATTTAGTGGTTTTCGACGACGATGAGCAAATTTCTAATTGGAACTATATGTCTTTTTTTTATGAATTAAAAAGTTAATTAACGAATTTTATCTAATTAGCCCATTATACTATGTCCCCTGGCCTTGTAACTCACCTGCGCAGACCGCATTAACCTAGCTTTCATGGTTTGTTTTTAAAATTCTGTTAAGCTTAAAAAAAACACCCTGTATATATATATATATATATATATATATAATAATATATATATATAATAATATATATATACTTCTCAGATTGTTTGGCAAGGTATATCGCAAGATCAAAATACCTCAAGAGAGGAGCAGCAGGAGGAGGAGAGGAGGAGGAGAGGGTACGGATGAGGAAAAGACATACCCTCCCTGCAGAACCCCCCCCCCCCTCCTCCTCCTCAAGAGCTGCGCTCTAATTTGGCGTTTTAGGAAGTTGAAAACGTCTTTCATTTTTAATGAACACAACGGAAAACTGACGTTAAACCTTAAAATCCTAAATACATACATATGTGCGTCATATTCTTAAGGCATTGTGAGCAAAACTTTATCTATATATTACAATATACTTTCCTATTGCCAAACGCAACGTGCAGTAATCTGGTATCTTTAGTCGAACGTGGAAGGATATAAATTTAGACACGTGACTTGTTGCCGGGGTCTTTGTTGGCGACTTCTGTCGAGTTTGTAAATAACTACATGCATTCTCACGCTGTCTCACTGCGCCTATTTTAATTAAGGTTTATTTTATTTGCTCCAGGATTTTACACTTTTAAAACGGACTTCGAGTACCTTTTAGGTTTTCAATTATGTCCTGAGTGACGTGTGTTTGAAACGGCGCTTTTTCTCTTTCGGCACATGAGTGAAATGTGAACTGGCCGATGGTAGATAAAACGTGTGATGCGCTTACACGACTCAGATCCTTTCGTGGCCGTCTGGACGGCATTTGCATCCTTCTTTTGCGTGTCCTTTAGCTCCGCCAATTTACGTCGTGACTTCGTTTTACTTGCCTTGGACCTTTTTGTATGTTTCTTCCGGTTTCCTAAAATTGAAAGCTTATTTTTGCGGATTTGCTGGTGCCGCGATTCGTATCCATCGGCAAGCTCCGTGGTCTTTTCATCAGGCGTCACATCTCATAGGTGTTAAACCCAATCCACCACAGGTAGCGGAATACTCCAGAAAAGGTGTCATAAAAAAAACACACCTGAACTTCATCGTGATCGTCAAAAACATCGGCGCGTTTCAGCCATTCCACCACGCCAGCTCGCAAGGTCTAAGCGAAGTCAGCGTAAAACCGGTTGCCTATTTTTTTTTTTTTTTTGCAGTTGTCAGCTTCAGGTTGAAGGCCTCCGCGGAAAAACCGCATCTTTTTAGGAGGCTATCCTTCACGCACTCGTATTAATGAAATTGTTTGCTTCTTAGTCTAGCCATAACTTCCGCGACTTTCAGGGTAGCAGCGTCAGAAGACGAAATAGCCATGACTCCTTTGGAAATTACATGTGTTTGCAGACTCGCTCAAGATTAGCAAGAAATAATCGGATGTCATCTGAACATTAAAGGGCTAATCAGCTCACCGACCTGAGAAACGTCATGCCGCCGCCCAATACGAATAACTTGGGCACCTGATGCCGCGAGCTCTAGATCGCGTCTATACAAGCAGCAAGAAAAAAGTAAAAAGTACTTGAAATAAACCTCGACGAACAAGAACGCTGGATCCACAAACACCCGGGAAATGCTCCAACGGCCACGATTCCACTGACCCCGTCCAAGCGAGCTCGGCAGATAGGCCTTGCAGCGGCGCAGCGGTGCTCCGACGGTCCTTGGCCAAGACCGTCTGCTCACGACCGGCTGGCGTGCTGAATGGAATATGCCCGCGCGACCCTTGTGAACCCTTCAATCTTTTCCTCTTGTCATCGCCTCGTTTTCCGAGGCAGCGGCGACTCTTGCCGGTGAAAAAGCGGTGAAAAGTCTCCGACAGACGCAGGAAAGGTAAAGCAGCCATCGCTTTGACTAGCAGACGTAAAGCAGACGACGTTAACTGCACCAACCCTCCGACGCCGTTTAAGAGTGAGGAGTCTCGCCGCACACGCAAGGAGGGAAAAAGTATTTGGGAGGGAACTTGCGGACACTCTCGCTTCTTAGCAGACAAACCTCTCTGTTTCATACTTAGCGTGCAACGCTGTAAAAGCTACTGGCGCGAGCGCGGGGCTTCATCGATGGTTTTGTTTGCGCGAGAACGCGTGCAAATGATCAACGAGATCAAGCTCCATGTTTGCGCCAGTAGCTTTGACAGCGTTGCACACTAAGTATGAAACCGAGTATAGTGGCAGATAAGTCTTCTCGTTTAAGGTCCGCTTGCCTTTCTTGTTCTGCGGTGTCATAAGCCGCCTGTCTTCCTTGATATTTTCGGTCCTCAACCTCTCAAGTATTTTTGCCTCTGTGGCTCCTCGGCCTCGCGTGTCCTTTTTCCACGGTATCATATGCCACACATGTTGTGTTCTACCTTCATGGTTAGTTATTTTTTATATATATATATTTCTGAAATTATATAAGGATTTCTAAAAGCTCTTGGAAGGAAAATCTTAAGTTCTCCAGCAAGCTCCAGCAGCTCCTATTTTTGGAGCTTCTACAGATCCATCTTGATCTTAGCACAAACACGACGACACACTAAAAATCTTTCATAATTCTGCGTTATTATAAACAATATAACATTCTGCGTTATAAACAAGAATATTCATACTCTGAACGAGCTTGCCGTAGAACTTGAGCTCTACGCGTAAAATGGAACACTGCGAATATACTTCAGTAAAGCTCAGCAAACTCTTGACATTAAACCTTTTTTCAATATTGAGCTCACTCTTGGCGCAAAGAATCCTACGGGAAACTCATAAAAGGCCAAAGAACGCTTGATTCGAAAGCCACATTTAAATTTCTTTTGAATGTATGCTAAGTTGCTTATCTCACTGAGAATAGTCATAGTAGCTACCAAGCTGCATAAACTTTGCAGCACGCGAGAAAACTAATTTCCCAAGAAGTGGCTCTGCTCAAGGACCATGCATAATAAGCCGTTGAAAAGTGCTCTTTTGCTATCGAAAAGCCTAATTGCTGAATCTCAATTCGCCTGGCGGGCGTTACAAGAATTTCAAATTCGCACAGCCAGCACACAATTGCAGAGCTCGGAACAACCACGTAAACTCGGCAGCTCCCCGAAATTCGAGCCCAATACCTGCGAAATCCGGTCGCCCGATCTCTGCACTTCCACCTGTCCCACCAGCCAGATGTGAGCGACGTTGAACCAATGTCCGCGAAAGGACCAAGTACCACTGACGGTTGAACCTTAGGCCGTGCTCAGGCGCTGGGTGAGGGCGCTCAGGGCGCTGAGGGACGTCTGATGCCGGCTGACACTTCTTCCTCAGTTGAGTGTGGCCGATATTTTCTTCCGGACCAGGAAGGATTCCGCCGCTGGTCATCAGTTGTTAGTAGCTGGGGGAGGGAGAGGCTGCGGACCGGATTTCGGCTATAAGGATATGGGCGCTTTCAGATAAGATCAAACAACCAAGTCCGGCAACCATTTTCATATTTTACGAAAAAAAAAAATATTTTGCTGGCTCCGCGCCCAGAACAACAAAACCAATCCTTGCTGTGGAAAAAGAAAAAAAATTGTATTTCCGAAAAAAACTTTGTAAGCACCCTCTCAGTCACGTGCGCGTTTTGTCTACCGCGCGATGTTGGTGTTTCGGGCTGCTTCCCCCCAAAAAATGTTTTTGATACGGGTCTAGAAATATTCACTGATAAATTAGGCATAGGGAGGATTGACAAAAAGTATTAATCACCGATTATTGGGGTCGTTAGTTTGAGAAACAACCTCGCATATACGTCACATTGCGCAATAACGCTCTGGATTGAAGATTTTTTTCTCCATATCTATAAAAGCTAAGGTCTTCAAACACTGCTCATGTGTTTCCCTATATATAGTTCATCTTTGCATGAAATATTGTTCTCCTGGTTAGCGAGAGATATTTACAAGAATTGCTCACACAGGGGCATTTAACTAAATATGCATTATTTGGAAAATAATTAAAAAGAAACAATTTTAGTATTCTTTAAACTCTCAAAAATTAACGTTTATAATATGTGCTGAGAGAATCTGCTAAAACATAATGCAATATGTGTGTGGCGTTTAAGTTATAAAGCGTGAAGTATGACCAAATTGAAGCTAACGCGGTTGCCCTGAATGGGGCGTGCACATATCCATTCTTCACAATTTCATTAATACTAAGAACCGTAAAAATGCTGCGGGGTGGTCAGGAAAAGAGAAACTGAGAGCACAGAGGTGGACGGTAGTTTTGACGGGAAATTTCCTAACACATTTTCGTACAACCGACCCAAACATGTCCATGGGCCGGAGCGATCAGAGGCGCCACCCTGTAACATGCTTCGCGGGTGCCTGTTTCAACAGCCGGCGTGTAGCGTCTCCGTCTAAGTAAGCAACCGGAGCGACTTTGCAAAGAGATCAGCCTACACCCTTGTCGGTAACATGATATAGGAATTATGGCGCGGTAGAAGCTGAACCTGCACCGCCTTAGGCGCCAATAGATCCGCCACCGGGGAGGGCCACACAACGCGAAAAAAAAATAAAGATACTGAAAAAAAAAAGAATTGCGATTGACTGTGTTTTTCTATATTGGGCGTTTTCAGATAGGATCGAACGACCATGACCGGTGAACATTTTTTTTTTATTTTTACCAAAAGATGTATTTTCTTGTTGTGCAACCGCAAAAAACATGTTTCAAACTTTTTTTTTGCGGAAAATACAATTTCTTCTAAGGAACAAAAATTACAAAAAGTCTCTGTCGGTATACGCGCACGTTTTTGCGACTTGCGTGAAACCGCCCCTTTGGTTATTTTTAAAAGAAAAACTGCTGTCGCCTTAGGCTTAATTTTTTTTTTTTGCGCGAGGACTGTAGATAAACTTTAAGGAGGTAAACATAGGTATTATAGATTACTAAGCAATTCAGAGCTTTATAGATCCAAATCTTAAAAGACTCTAAATTGAATTTTTTAACATAATTTGGACGCGTTTGTTCAATATTCGCATAAATTGTCATTGAAATTGAAAATGGTAACCTTTCTAAAAAAAACACTGAATGTCGACAGGTTCCGATTTTGAAATTATTGGAAATCAGTTTAGAATGAAGGCCAACTATTTTTTCTTTTACTTTTCACAGATCAAGGCTCATATACTGTCCAATAAGGTCCTTAAAAACTGTTTGCAATATTTTTTTTTTGTATTTTGAATTTACAAAGCGCTAAATATACAGAATTGCTGTAACGGGACAAGAGAAAGATAGGAGGTTGCCGATTTCAAGCAAAGGCAAGAGAGGGGTCTAAAAATGCATGAAGTCTGGGAAGAGACAGCACTGTGACAGGAGTTCGTGAAAAATAAGAATTACACACAAAGGATTACACGTGGGTTTGAAGTACAAGTCAACAATTTAAATAAAGATTTCTCAGATCAGTGAATTTCGTAGCCTAGCCTTCGTTGGGAGGTTGGGCCGCTGACGACCAGGTTTAAACAGGGATAAGAAAGAACTAGGCTGGGCAATTGATCGATTAACCTTCCGATTAATCGATTAAAGCTTTAATCGCGATCAAATGTTTTAAACCGATTAATCGATTTTTTAATTGGTACTCAAAACAACTCCGTTCCCAGCCAGGTGCTATGATCAAGGTTCAATCCTCGCGCTGGCGAGGCGTCACGTGTTCGAGGATATACATTACAGTTCTGCCGAGGCTAGACGAACAAGCCGGGCCCGCAATTGATCCCCGAGAGACCGCGAAAACTTGACGTGTTGAGGATCTATTACACATCCCGCCCAGGCAAGACAAACAAGCAAAAAAACAGCTGGGAAGCTAACAACGCTATGGTTTACTTGTTCCAGTATTCGGCTCGTAAAAATGGACGAGTTCACGAGTATGAGCGGCAATCTCGCTGGAAAGTTTGGGTTAAAGTAAACTCCAGCGGGGAAGTTTTTAACTCGAAGGAAGTCCACTGCATCACTGCAAAAAGCCATTTTCGTACAGTGGAAGCGTAAGTTCGCTTCAAGTATCGCCTACAAGCAAAGCACCCATATGTAGCTGCAGCAAGGACCATCAGCCAAAACACAGACAACAATCAACGCCTTCTCAACGAGGTTTCCTTTCCCTGAAAAAAAAAAAAAAAAAAAAAAACCATCGCCCAAGTTCTTACTTCTTGTCTTCCTGTCGGAGAATGGGACGAACGTCTTTGTCTTCGGAGCTGGAGCAAAATATGCGAGTCTTTGATCGTTGAACTATATGTATCCTTAATTCTAAATGTCCTTTGCGCCGTGTAACAGAGAATAAAATAAGTCTTCAAAGGCAGACGAGTTGTTGCATTCTTTTTAAAATATTATTTATAAACATTAACGCAACCGATTAATCGATTAATTAATCGATTAAAGGGTGGCGATTAATCGTGTTAAAATTTTTAATCGACGCCCAGCCCTAGAAAGAACACGTGTTTAAAGTGGTACAATTGAAACGAGTTTAAGGAATCAAGATCCTGTGCGCACATTCGGCGGTTGTCGCGTGCATTTTTTCTGCCGGAGGCTGACCTGAGTCGGTCACGGCGCTCTCCTGGAACTCCAAGGAGGAACATTTTTTACCGTTTTGCCTGTAGCGATCACTGTTCCTTGCTTCTCAGTGGCACCGCAAGCTCACTACCTCGATCTGCTTTTTGCATCCATAGGAAACTTTACTTTCAAATATATATCTTTTCTGCGTCTTATGTTCTTGTGAAGTTCGGACCGCGTACACTGCCGCAAGTGGCAGGACTGAATTCCACACGCAACAGAACAGAGTCCTACTCCTTTGATTTCATGTCCCTGACGCTTTGACGTCACCTTTCAGGAAGTGGACTCGTTTCAGGTTCGAGAGTTTAGTGTTCAAAGGGAGAACCATCTTTAACGCCGACTTGATCACCGACGTGGTGGGCCGTTGGAGGTTGTACAACGTTGCCTGGTGCTTTACATCACCCCCGATTCTAGCAGGCGCTCTTGCCATGTCCAGTTGCGGAAAAAATGCACTTCGCTGGCGTGTGCTTGTTGCTCTAGAGCTCGTGTAGTTGGTACTTGTTCTTAAATTGGCTTGCAACACCATCACTGACGTAGGCCACATGAGCATACCCGAATTGGATTTCACGTTTCTCCAAACCGTTGTCATATAAATTAAGTTACAATAAACTCATTAAATCGCAATTTTGTTTTTCGTTGTGCGGTTTTTTGCTGCGGCGGAAATATTGGCGCTTACAGACGGCGCAGGTTCAGGTTCTGCCACACGATACCTCCTATATCATGTTACCGCCAAGGTTGTAGGTTGATCTTTTTGCAAAGTCGCTCCGGTTGCTTCCTTTACGTCCCGTAGACTGAGGCGCTACGGCCGGATGTTGAAGCAGGCACCGCAAAGCATGTTAAAAAAACGCCCTGGGAATTTTTAGGTCGGTTGTATGAAAATGTGTTAGGAATTTTCCTTTCAAAACTACCGTCCACCTCTATGCTGTCAGTTGTCTTTTTCTGACCACCCTGTAGCCTTTTTACGTTTTTTAGTAATAATAAAATTGTGAAGAATGGGTTGTGGACACGCCCCCTTAATGGCAACCGCGTTAGCGCCAATTTGGCCATAGTTCTCGTTTACAAATTCAAAGCCACACAAATATTGCATTTTTTCTGCATATTCTGTTAGTAAAAATTAAAACAGCAATTTCGGAGAGTTTACATAATATTAAAGCTGGCCTTTTTATGATTTTCAAAATAATGCATATTTAGTTCAATGCCCCTGTGTGAGCAATTCTTGTAAATTTCTCCCGCTAACCAGGACAACAATATTCCATGCAAAAATGAACTATTAACAGGGTAACACACTAGCAAAGTTCGAAGACCTTAGTTTTATAGATACGGAGAAAACAAATCCTTAATCCAGAGCGTTTTTTGCGCAATGTAACATATTTGCGATTTCGTTTCTCAAACCAACAACTCTAATAATCGGTGATTAATACTTTTTGTCAATCCTTCCTATGCCTAATTTGTCAGTAAATACTTCTAGACTCGTAGCCAGAAGAGTTTTTTCGGGGAAGCCGACCAAAATGCCAACTTCACGCGACACGCAAAACGAGCCCGTGACTGAGAGGGTGCTCACAATTTGTTTTCGCAAATACAATTTTTTTTTTTTTTTCTGGAACAAGGATTGGTTTTGCTTTTCGGAGCCAGCAAAATATTTTTTTTTTCATCAAAATTAAAAATGGTTCCCAGACATGGTTGTTTGATCGTATCTTAAAACGCTCTGATGATGTTTAATAAGACATGATTAGATGGTGGTAGTGTTTGTCAGTTTCATTCTGCCTCCGCCGCGCGAGTTAGCGGAGGGCCCCTTATATACTGTATATAATAGCGGTGACGTAACGATATTGGGTTACCGGCGGGATCCACGTGTGACTGGTTGGAGGTGTCTGTCGGCATCAATAAAAATTAGGTCCAACTGCCCCTGTCAAAGCCACGGAGTTTTATGACTTGGCAGCAGCAGCTTTTCTCTATGTTAGAAAAAGAGGAAGACGGAGACCCATTGACGTTGGTCCCTTCGGCAGATATTTTCAAGCCTTGCCTCTGGGTCTTCGAGAGGGTCTCTGTGAAGCAATGGAGTTGCAGACCTTCCTTGTAATTGTGCAACGGATGGAGCACGGCCCTGCCGGAGTTTGGAACGCAACAATATGGAGCGAAAATAACTAAATTATTCGGCATGTTACTAGTGGACAGTGCATCATATATTCGATTGCCTTATAGGTAATCGACTTTTTATACTAGTGATGCTGATGGATATACTTTTACGTTTTCATAAATACTTCGTTATACGCGGACTTTTATACTAGTTTATTCTAGTGCTCTTTTATTAATGCTTTCTAAAACGAAGTCCTTTTTAAAACAACATAATTAAGTAACTCCCCACGTGATTAAAACCACGTGATTAAAGAACGACAGTGAATAATATAGCAGATTAGAAAAATATAATATTATATTACATATACAACTGCAAGATTTATGATGTAAAACTTGTGCTCGGTCTGAATTTTATATTTTAGTTAACCGTATTTCCAGTAAACTGATAGGGCGGCCCCTCAACGACTGCAACTTCCTTGAAACATTTCCCCCAAATCTTCAGACTCCCGCCGTGTGTCGCCGACTTCAATCTGAATCATTTGTCGCCCTTGCTAACTTTCATTTTCATGCGTGCTTCTGGGGCTCACTAGTTGCGTGGGTGGACGGAGAAAAGTGCCACGTTAAGAATCCAACAGTGCCCCATTTATTCGCGTTAGAGGGCTTGAGTTCACTTCTCCATTTTTGTTTTCTTTAGGTCAGGCAGCGCATTCCTTATGCAGGGCGAAGATTTGAGACGTGACTATTTCAACGAGTGGCGGGCTTTTGGGATCCCTAAATTAATCAGTGTAACCAGAGCGCGAGACAAAGTCGAGACTTCGCGCCCGGGTGCCTTGAGCCTTCGCAAAACAAGGGGCCGCCTTTTAATGAGATGCTTAGACTCGCGAAGTCGGCGGTTCTTAGTCTTGTGCCACCTGTGGGTGGACCGCGGAGGACGCAACTGTTCGATCCAACCAACCAGGAGCCCGATACATGCCACATGACGGGGCACTAAGCGTACTGCTGCATCTGATCGTCGGGTTGATGCAAACGCTCTAGCTCCACTTCAGCGATTGGAAGGCCACAAAGAGTATACCCTTGGTAAAAACGTAATAAACGAAATGGATACAAAGTATACTAAATGTATGCTTTAAGCAGGGCCGCTTACTGGGAGTATACGCTTAGTGTACAAAAAGGTTCCATCCATAATGAGGAATATTAAGACAAGGCACAGAAGGGGGTCAAGTACAACACCGTCTCACAATCAGATGACGTGATGATATATTAAAAAGAACAAGGATGAAGCTTGTTGTTAATTAAATTATTCCCGTGCTGGTTATCAGACGTCGTTGTCCTTGTACCTTCTGTTCCTGGTCTCAAGGTTTCTCATTATGGATCTGCAGCATCTCGCCTGCGTTTTTACTCTAATTTCACAAAAAGTGTATTTTTTTTTATTCGGATACCTACAGCACCATGGGGCGTTACAGTAAGGGGGGGGGGGGGGGGGGGGGAGTTCGTAATGAAAAACACAAATAGTTATACAAAGGTTCAAAGAGCAATATACTCAAGCCATAAATATTTTAGCATCATAACAAAGTGAAGGCTACATAAAATGCGGTATTTTAAAAAATGAACTCAACACTAGGAGGTTAGTGTTGAATAAAACGTATCGTTTGGAACAATGTTGACTACCGAGGTTGGCAAACCTTCTGCACCGAAAGTGTACTTGTAAATACAAAACTAGTATCACGCACTTGGGCATACTTAAGCTGAATTGACACTGTATTTATAATGTAGTATATTTTTACCAATAAACTATATATAATTTTGTGAGTATCATAAATAAACTTCCAGGGCGCTATAATTTCACTTTATGTTAATTTAAAGTGTACGGTATACATTCTTACTAAACTCAAGCAAGTTACTTGCCAGTTTTTGAGGGTACAGGCCGCATAGATAAACTCTAAATCTAGTATTTGTGTTTTGTTTTTCGGTTGTTCAGCAGGAAGAGGTGTTTGCCGGGTGAGGTGAGCCAGTCGCCTTAAAATATCACTCATTTACCATACACGCTTTTTTAGTCAACATACATTGACAAAGTAAGTCTGTTTTTCTAACACGCTTCTGACAGTGAGTACTTGCAGACCGCAAAGCTGAGTTATAAAGACACATTTTCTTTAATTTCTACCGAATCGGCCAGGTCTTCGAAGACAAACTGACCAAAAAGGTTTCTATGATTTTCGGCAGCGTTCAAGGGATTATAAACCTCTGATTTCTCTGCGACGTTTTTGTTTCACATGGCGGTATTCAGGGCCGGCCAGTGGCTCCTACTAAAAGAAAATACGGAGAAAGAAAGGTATAAAACGAGCTAATAAAATAACATTATTTGAACACTTTAGTATACATTACAGTTTAGGGCTAGTATCTAAACGGAGTTCACTCTACGCGTACGCAAATATTTAATTCACATGATATCAAAGAAGCCAGGAATGAAAGTTTTAAAGCGGTTAAGGACTGTTTTTTTCACATTTTATATTGATATTAGAGCTGCAACAGTCATACCCCACTCCCTCCTAGGGAGGACTCCATGTTGTGACAGAAGGACACCCAACCTCCTTTTGTCGTGTACACAGAGCTGACCTCAGATATTTAATTCAAATGACATTGCTTCTCTGTTTGTGTCAAGGATGCAATACTCTTTTGAAATAAAAAGAATTGAGGTCCCTGATTTACAAAAACACAGTGCGGATATTTGAGGTCCATAAAAGAAAGCGTAGGCGCAATTGGACAAAAATAAGGCCAGTACCACGCCTCGTATTCAAACATTTCACATTCTAAATATCTCAGGCCAGGGGCAAGGTATGAATAGCAGAAATGGGAAGTTCCCTTGCACAAACATTCACCGATTTGTAACTCCAGGCTGCCTGAATTGCTGCACGATTTATACACCTCTAACTATACCTCGCGCTCAAGCTTGCGTTCCCGTCCGTCTGCACTGTTACTTGCGCAAGACAGTGACTCCCTACGTCTTACCAAAGTAGTTTTCTAGACAAGGCGCATAAGTTGGAGGGCTAGTACGTGCTAACTGGAGTTGTAAGGAAACTGACTTATACAGATGGTGAGCCTAAAACACCCCTCTTCACTCTATTTCTCTACTTTATTTCCAAAGTATTAATATGTTGACAAACAATTACGTGTGAACACGCATAATAAACCGGCGGGGTGAGCGGGACTTTATCATGCTTCTCCGTCAAACGATATCGCCAACCAGCCAGAAAAAAAACCAAAACAAAAACCAAGGAGCAACATAAAAAGGGGAAAAAACTTGGAGAACGTTTAAGCTTCGCCTTTAAGAGTGGAACAGGATAGCTAAACTACTCCAGCTCGTTCCCAAGCAGTGCGAGCGTCCCTGCGTGGCCCAGAAGGTAGCGTGTCTGGCTCGTAAATGAAGGGTCATGGGTTCGGATCCCGCCTCAAATTTTTCAAGTTTTTCTTAAGGCAAACTTTATACCTTGAAATCATTTACGACATGCGGTGATCTTTAGTTCTCATTACATGTAATTTTTCTTTTAAATCAGTTTCATTTCAAGCATGCCGTCACGTTCCACGTGAGCTCTGTGGGTTGCTTGAAATTTCCGCGCGAGGTCATGTGGCTGTGACGACATGACCCTACCGACCAATCTGGATTTTTCAGTCACAACGCCATCGACGCCGGCTTTTCTGAGACACGGGGAAAGGAGGGCGGAGGGCGGCGCTGCCGCCAAGGAGTCGCCCGCGTAGGTGGTGGGTAGGGAAGCTTTGTTTTTGTTTCTTCATTTTCACACGAGCCTTCGGACGGTCTCATGTGATGACGTAATTCCACGCAAACATATAACTTCTTCGAAACCATTCTTTGCAGCGAGTTTTTGGAAAACTAATGACGGAAAAAGTTTCGACATAGTGTGAGCAAACCTTATTACGATGTTCACTATTTTTATATAGTGTTGAAAGCAGATTACAAACAAACAAAAATCTATAGCCCATTGACACATTGTGTTTGTGCGTGCGTGTGTGTGTGTGCGTGTGTCAGTTGTTTCATTGGCGCGCCGTGCGGGTGATGTCGTTTGTGAAACTAGTTTTTCGCATTTTTTAAACCGGTTTCTTTTTTTGTGTATCCCGGTAGCGTATATACATTTCGCCGAGAGCACAGAGCCGCGAGGAGGAAAAAGAGAGAGAGGAGGGAAGGGGAAGAGAGGCCGCCGTGATTGGCCCTTGTGGTCACGCGGTACGCGCCCGGCTGTTCTGGCCGTCACCCCCCGCAAGCCTCGCCCGCGAGCAGACGCCGCCGGCGCCTTTGGGCTGCTGTGGCTGCCACGCCGGCCCCGCCGAAGTCAAAGGTACGCTGCGAGTGTGTAATCCAGAAAACTGAAAATTTAGAAGTGAAATCGACGCTCTTACAGTAGACAACACGCCCGTGACTCCCAATGTACAACCAGCGAACCTAGGCAGAGCACGGGAGGCACTCTCTTGATCGAATGACATTTTAGCGAACGCCCACGTTTCACGGAATGACACTTTAGCGAATAGTCGGACGCCGCGAAGCGGCGTTTTCGGGTGGGCCAAATGGGTTCACATTTTTGTAATGAGCCGACACAGACTGTCGCCGCGAAGCGGCGTAAGCGCAGCGCGGCGGGTGGGTTAACGCGCACCCCCGTTATTCGCTAAAACGTCAATTCGCTCATTTTCAGTTTTGTGGATTACACACTCGCAGCGTACCTTTGACTTCGGCGGGGCCGGCGTGGCAGCCACAGCAGCCCAAAGGCGCCGGCGGCGTCTGCTCGCGGGAGAGGCTTGCGGGGGGTGACGGCCAGAACAGCCAGGCGCGTACCACGTGACTACAAGGGCCAATCACGGCGGCCTCTCTCCCCCTTTTCTCCTCTCTTTCTCTCTTTTTCCTCCTCGCGGCTCTTTGCTCTCGGCGAAATGTATATACGCATCCCGCGTACCGTTGCACTGGATTGTAGATTGGCCTTTGGAGTTCGGTCGTGTAATCCTGAGTACACATATATTGAAACCTCTTTTCGGTCTCGCCTTGGGTTGTGTCTCTTACTTCAAGTTATAAAATTTATTGATTATGACGGTCTTCTTGTCTGCTGCCTTTTAGCCATCAGTATTGTCGCTCGCTGCGAATAAATATATTGCAGTTGTCTATCGGAGTTAATTTCCACTTCACGCAGCAGTTTGTGTTCGTACTTGTATAACGTATGAAATAAAGGTCTCGTCATTCTGGAATTTATTCTTGTTATGACCGTATTTCCTGGCCTGTTCGCGTGATTAAAAATATCTGAAACTGAAGCTTCATAGCTCGATTTCTCAGAATACTGGAATTCCGTTACCGGAGCTATTACATCAAGTGAGCTTAACTTTAGGTCTTCGTCCTCGTCTTGTTTTCATTGCTTCTCGCCTTAGCATATAAAGAAAGCTGCAAGCGCAAGCTCCTTGCCTCCTGTACGTGTCTTGACATAATTTTGAATTGCTTTTGCTTTCTTGGCGCAAAGCTTGTTGTGCGAGTGCCAAACAGCCTTAATCGCAAACCGTACATGCCCTGCTAGTTAAGGGCACTGCGGCATTTTCAAAATAGGACGTTTTGGTGTATAGCTTAATCGGATCTGCGTTCAAAGTATAAGAGAATGTTAACGGTGGGTACACGGGCGCCAGTAGCTTTGACAGGTTAGCGAGAAAAATTATCTTCGTGTACATCAAAACAGTGCAGGCACACTCCCTCTTTTACCATGTCGCAGAAAGTCAAGGGTTTTTTAGAGGTGCTTCCTGCGGAGTTCTTGTGTATGTTGTGCGGTTTTCTCACTTTCCAAAACGACGAATACATACGTGCTGGGCTGTGGAGATGGCATACCGGGCTGATGATTTATAAACATTTACATCTGACAGAAAGTCAAGGTGAGAACATACTCAGAGGTTAGTTGAGCGCGTTCTGCATTTCTTTTTTGTATCGCGCTCTGGGACGTCGCCGCTCGCCGGAGTGCGAGCGGCCCGTTGGAATGCGAGACATAACAGGCATGGAGAGTGAACCTAAATTATACATCTTAGTATACATAGCAGAAGTGTGCTTTCAGTACGCTTCAAACTATTAAATCCGAATTTTCGGTGGTATAAAATGTACACCAATAGAATGCTTCTAGTATTCAGTGAGTATACAATAGTATACTAATTTGTTTTATTAGAGGTGGAAAAATGCATTGTGTTAATTACGTGCATTAAGTATGCAACGAGTATACTTTTAGTATATTGTATTGTGCAAGGCGACATGGCTCGCACGTGACGTCATTGCGCCATGCTTGTGGTCATTTCCACTTGTACTTGTCGAGAAACATTCGTTGGTGGTAAAAGTATAATTTAAAGGTAAGCGTCGAGCAGCAAGGCTGCCACCGTGGCAGCTGATGTGACTTCAGTGCAAGCCATGCGGTCAACGTTTAAGTGAAACCAAATATGACCGAAAGGTGGGTGGTTTAAATGTTGTTGAGGTATGCTTTGGACTACAGCGGGCGCTACGAGGTATTGGGAACTACAGGGAGCCGAATTAAGACCGCGGTGCGCTCAGCATGCCACCATGCATGATCATAAAGTCGAAGCGACCGCTTTCGCCGGGCGAAGAAGTCGGTGGTTTTGCACTTTTTTTTTTTTTATCATAGCCCAGACTTCGACGGATGCTATGATTTATCTGACCCAACGGGGAAAGTAACTCGGACCACATGACGGCCCGCTCAGCGTACTACAGTGCCTCATCGACAAATAGAGGCGAACGCTCTCGCTCCTAGGCATTGGTTAGAAGGTCACGTAGCATTAAATTCGGCCCAGCTTAGAGAAAAAAATAAATGTGGCAGGGGATAGAAGCTCGTTTCTCACGGGAACAAGGGGAGGAAACAAAAGGGTATGAAGACTTGATTTGGGACGTGTTGAACTTTTCTGCTGCGCCGCCGCCTTCTTTTTTTTTTCTCGGGGGAGTGAGAGCTGCGGCACTAGACGAGCGAAGTTTGTCTCAGATGCTGAAAATCGTTAAACTTAAACAGAAAGGAGCCCGGCAACAGTGCGTATTTTTTTCTCTCGAAGATCTGGAATGCGGAACAGGCTGCACTGAACCGGTCGTGTCTGAAACAGTCGAGCGCATTTTCCTTTGTGCCTCGAACCTGACCCGACGTAAAAGGTAACGGAAAAAGAAACGGTAAAAAAAAAGGACACGAGAATGAGACTACTTTTGTTTCGGGGAAAGAGGTAGTAAACTTTCAACTGAACCTATACTAAAACACTTAAAAAAGAGAAAACAAATAATGGATCCGAGTTTTTACGGTGTTGGACGAGCGAGAAAAAGCCAGATTAGGAATTTTCGAGGTTGTTACGTCTTCACGATATTTAAAGATTTAGCTTCCTATCGTAAAAAGATGAAAACAGAAAAAATGTAAAGTCCACAAAAAAACTGAATGACATCGAACTGAAGTAAATAATTGGAAAACTGACTTTCACATCGGGAAGAAACTTTTTGAGGCCTTTCACGTATGGAGTATCCCTTACTGGGGACAGTGCCCACCACACTTTAAACAATGTGAATGTGTTCACTTTCATGAAGGACATGAAGAGAACCAACAAGATGTGGCGAACAATATAATACTCCCCAATAAAAAAAAAACAACTAGAATTTGATAAAAAATGCGGTACGCTCAGGGACAATGAGCAGCGGAAACATCATGCACGCAGTGGCTGCGCAGATTTGTTGTTCGCATCAAAAACGATAGCTTTAATGGCGACACTTTACAGAGATTTTGTCCTGTGCGGTTGTCGTCGCCGCAAACGCAAAGAATGGAAAAGAAACGTTTGCTTTCTTCCCCTTGGCGCAGAAGAGAGAAGGCGGAACTTACTGTCGGCCGTGCCGTGCGAAGAAAGCGAAGAAGGCAGCCCTTGCATCTTGCAAAAATGGCGCGACGAATTAAGAATCTTCGTGTCGTCTGCTTGAAAGACTTATTTCCAAACATTACTCGCGTTACGCAAAGTCTCAATTCGGCAATATCCAGTTGGTACGCGAATAATTCCTGATTGTTTTAGAAACTTCCACAGAGCTTACCCACTTACTTCACGGACCACCGGGCGACAGTTACCTATCCGGGGTGGATAGGGCTGTGGCGTGTGCTCTGGGGGCATCGGCTGTAAAAAGGGTGTTTCGATATGTAGATGATTTTTGGTTTTGTATGAGGGAGCAGAAGAAGAAGATACGCGGTGTTTCGTTTTAGACGGATTTGAAAAGTGTGGTGGGGGCCTGAGGTTTACGTGTGAAGAGCCAAAGGAAGGGGCTCTAGAGTTCCTTGATTTGACGATGTACCCGGGTGATAAGACTATATGTTGGTCGTTTTGCCCTCTCCAAAAAGGCGATACTAGATTTTAAATCTTCCCACTCAAAGGTGGTTAAGAGGTCCATTGTGGTGTCATGCCTTGGGTCGGCCCTCAAAAAATCATGTGCCCCCAAGATGACCGAAGGTTTTAGAAAACAAATTGGTAGATTGAAGGAGTCGGGGTTCCGGTTGCCGCTCTTGGCGGAGTAGTCACTTCACTTCTTAAGGACGCTAAGGATGTGGAGAGGACAAGGCCGGAAAGGGAAAATAAGCGTGTGGTATTGGTCCCCTACCTCCACCGCGTTTCCCATAACCTGAAACAAGTAGGTGGCAGATATGAAATACCGGTAGTGTTTTCGGCGCCCCAAAAAATAGGCCAGATATGTTCAACACTGGTTGTGCGGAGGTAGTTGGTCGTTCCAGCGCGAAGTGCACCAAGGCGCACCGAAAACCTTTTGTCACTTGTGTTTCGTGTGTGGTATATAAGATACCTTTGTCATGTAACAGGTGCTACGTAAGGCAAACAGGAAGATGTCTGAATGATAGACTACGAGAACATTCATATTCGCTCGGAGCTACGGTTGGGGAGCTTTTGCCCATTCATTGCAGAGAGTGCGAGTGTCGGCCTGACTTTCGCAGAGTCACCGTTCTGGGCGCGCACAAGGACAGGGTGACAAGAGATCATTGAGGCCTTCCACATTTTTGTCATGGTCATTCATGTGTTAGTGAACCAGTCATTGGCGCTGTCAGCCAAAGAGATTTCCTTCCTGCGGCAAAAAAATGAGTCACGTAGTGAACGGGTAGTTTATTGACACGCTTCATGTTGGCGAGAGTGGTCCTTTGTTTTGTGCAATCTTTTAAGATACTGTGCATGCTTTTCTCTCCTTGTTTCCTTTATTAAAATTCTTCTGATGCGAGTACAGCATTGTCCTGTCGGTGTTTTGTTCATCTTCGTAGTCCATGTTTCTGAGCTGTTTTCCCCATCATGTACATTATTACTTTCTCTCGCTCATACTATAAAAAAGGGAATGTGGGTTTTCCCGTACAATAAATTTATTAGAAATGCGCCATAAAGCAAATATGAGTCATTTAGGAAGTTTTTGTCTACAGGTACCTGCATCTAAAGATCTTGATATAGGTGTTTTTTATATAAATAAATAAAAGTGGGGTGCACGTGTTGAGTGATGTTACGTTCTTCAATAATGAATCGCAGAAACAGCTGGTAGCTAAACCTTGACTTGATGAGAGCGGAGAATACAATCCTCATGTAGATTGCAAATCGTAGAATATTGTTAGCATCAAAAGTTACGAGTTGGTTTCCGTACTTTCCTAGCATTTTACGGTGGGTCGTTGGGCTTCGTACCAGAAGCAAGCATTCTGTACGACATTACCGTTACGACATCAAACTATTTTGGGTTGTCGATTTTTTAACCGGCTACCAATATATAATCATTTAACGCCATGTAAGTAAGACAGACACATTCCCTTCAGTCTCCTTCTTGCACCACTCTTTGAAGAAGCAATAAGGTTTAGGAAACTCTTGAGGTTACAAAGTAAACGATAAAAGATATTTGAGGTTACTATATCAAAATTCAGTTGTATTTTTCTATTTGTGTCCTTTTTTGCTGATATAAAAACTGACAATATTCGTAATCCTTCCTCGCAACTTTTTTTTATTATTTCTAGTCAAACCAAGTCTGCAATTGGCTCGTACTAGTAAATTACATCAACACGTACTGATTCTTTTGTATTCGAAGCTAGGTTATATTTAGGGTTCGGAGTTTTCGGTTTAAACCGATAAAAACCGATAAAAGTACGCCGAATCTATTTTCGGAAATTCGGTTTTAACCGAAAAAGGACGTTTGTAGGTTTCGGCATGTTCGGTTTAAACCGATAAAAACCGATAAGAGTACTTCTAATCCGTTTTCTGAAATGTTTAAACCGAAAAAGGTCAGTTTTTTGGGGGCCGCGTCGAGATGGGTGGGGGAGGGGGGGGGGGGAGAGGGCTTTGCAAGGTTCGACATTGTGTGACGTCTTCGTGATTTCCCTCTTCCAAGGTTCAATATGCAACAAAAGAGTCTTGGATTGGCCATCGCGGGACATCTGTGTCCTTTCTGTGATCGGGCTTAGTGTGTCAAGTTCCCGGTCCTACAAAAACGTTCGGATGTGAGCTAGTATAAGGTTTTTCGTTTCACGCACTTCAGACGACATCGAGGAAAACCGTTAATACATTTCTTAACACCATCTCTCAAACTCCCATGTGTTGAGAACATAAATACAATGGGATTTCTTTTTTTTTTTTTTTTGCCATTCCGCTGGTTGTTGTACTGTCATCAACTCAGACGGTCACGTCGTTAGAATGGGAAGAAAAAAGAAGCGTGCTGAAGATTATGCCCGCGAATTCCGCGATTTTGAGGTGTCTCCTGACGTTCTTTGAGTAATCACAAATATCACAGCTACAAGGATCATCTGATCCGGTCTCCGATGGTGTTTCTTTCATATTCACCGAAAAAAAAAAACCGGTAAACTTTTTTGGGAATAACCGGTAAACCTTTTGGGAATATTCACCAAAAAAGTACGCCGAATTCTGAAAAAATAAAAACCGAAAACGCCGAACCCTAGTCATATTTTGCGATAGATTTATTACAATTAACACTGCTAGAAATTATTAATATCTAGTTTGCTCAACTGGCGCATATCTCCTTGTTAGCTGTGTTTGTGGAACACTTCGCGGGACTTGGAGAGGTCCTGGGCTCCAAGGCCTCAAAGACAGGTTTTGTAAGCGGCGGACGGTGTCGCCTACGGGGCGCGAGTACAGCTCCCCATCAGGTGAAAGTCAATTGATTCTTGTGTAGATATTATCTAAATTGGGGAGTTCCCCTAGATCGTCATCATCTGTTACATAGCTTAAAATCGGTTTACATGTCCTATAGCCGATTTTTTTTGGATTTTAGGACTTGAATATTGGTTTCTTCAGCTTTATTAACGGGTATTTGCCTTGTGAGAACTCAACGTCCGCATTTTATATAATATTAAAGTGATAGCAACCTTTATTTATAAGTCCTATAATGCACAAAATGCAGTATTAAAGGTGAGATTGTATAGAAGTATTTAGAACAAAAGAAATCCTCGTTTCGGGGTGTGATTTTTTGCAAGTTTGTGATATATTGATAGGGAAAATGAATTCGTTTATACGTATCGCTACGTCAGGTCACGTGGCATGAAACTTCCCGCCACATTTGGCGGAGAAAGTGAATTGGTATATAGGTCACGTCGGGTCATGTGACATCAATGTGCTTAAGGGACAATGACCGCCCCATCCCCCCCAAAATGCTTTTGTTTTTGTTTTTGGTTAGGCGATTTAGTACGGTGTCAGAAGACTACACAATTAATATTTTGCTACAAAGTCACGTGTATTTTTAATTAAACCAAGAACGCAACTGCTCGAAACCGAATCGAAATCTGCGCACAGAGGTCGGACACATAGAGAGGAGGAGAGAGAGTGTTGGGAGTCCACGTGACTACACCCAACCGTGCTTTTCCTTTTCTTGCGTTTCTTTTCTTTTTGGCCGCGCTCAGCAGCCGACATTGTTGACAGCATGCGGGTACCTTTTGCTATGCGATTTTTTGCAGTTCTGTTTGTTCCGCTTGTTTTCTGAGCAAAGTTTAGAAAGAATTATATACGTAAAGACAGGAGACGGGACAACACATCTTTCATGTGTTGTCTTTACGTATATAATTCTTTCTAAACTTAGATCTTTACCAACGCGCTCACTAACAAGTATTTTCTGAGCTGTTTTTCCCCATAATGTACATTACTACTTTCTCTCGCTTATACTATAAAAAAGTGGAATGTGGGTTTTCCCGTACAATAAATTAATTAGGTATGCGCCATAAAGCAAATATGAGTCATTTAGGAAGTTTTGTCTACAGGGACCCGCATCTCAAGATTTTGATATAGTGTGTTTTTTATATAAATAAATAAAAGTGTGGTGCACATGTTTGAGTGATGTTACGTTCTTTAATAATGAATCGCAGGAACAGCTGGTAGCAAAACCTTGACTTGATGAGAGCGCAGAATACAATCCGCATCTAGATTGCAAATCGTAGAATATTGTTAGCATCAAAAGTTACGAGTTGTTGTCCGTACTTTCCTAGCATTTTATGGTGGATCGTTGGGCTTCGTGCCACAAGCAAGCATCCTGTACGACATTGACGTTACGACATCAAAGTATTTTTGGGTTGTCAAATTTTTAACCGGCTACCAATATATAATCATTTAACGCCATGTAAGTAAGACAGACACATTCCTTTCAGACTCCTTCTTGCATCACTATTTGGAGAAGCAGCAAGGTTTAGGACACTTTTTGAGTTTACAAAATAAAAGATCAAAGATATTTGAGGTTACTATATCAAAATTCAGTTGTATTTTTCTATTTTGTGTCCCTTTTTGCTGATATAAAAAGTGACAATATTCGTAATAATTCCTCGCAACTTTCGTTTATTATTTCTAGTCAAAACCAAGTCTGCAATTGGCTCGTACTAGTAAATTACATCAAGAGGAACTCATTCTTTTGTATTCAAAGCTAGTTTATATTTTACTGGCTGCATTACCAGCTGCATTACTACGAACGAGGAGAACCTCCTCGTTCGTAGTAATGCAGCCGGTCGACTGTAGGTTGGAAAGTTGTCTGTCAATTTCCCTGCAGCAAAGGCACTACCTAGTCTCGAAGTCGGGCAGCACCACGAATTAGCCACATTCGCACCTAGTAGTAAAGAAATCGTAGGTATGCATATTCAACTCGAAGTACGCACTTCGTGCTTGACGTTTTGCGCATTTTTCAAGCTCTTACCAATTCGTGTTCGTAAGACGAGCGATGTCTTCAGCCCAAGAAGGGGCGACGACTCGGCGACATTTTCGTGCAAATCCGCTTAGTGGTCGGGCGTGTCGTACGGAATGAATCATAATTGTTTTGATCGGTCTAAAATGTCTCTTTCGAAGGAAGACAGATTCGCCGGAACCGCGAACGACAGTTCTGATGTAGAGTTTCCACGCTCGTCGTCCGCCGCTATCGCCGTCCAGCCTGCGAGTCCCACGATACGCGTTACGACGCCATGTTGAGAATTACGCAGTAAACGCACAAAATGCTTTCGGTACTCTGTGCAACTTTTTCTTTTTTTTCAATCAACGTATTTGCAACTGAACCACAAAAGAAATCGGTTTCATATTTTTTTTTTCAATTTTTAATATTGAGTGGGTGCTTTCAACGACACGCGACTTCGATTAAATTTGGTGGTTGTATCTAAAGTCTAAACCTTAGAAAAAGGCTCGTGGCCATGGAGAAGAGAGTGAGCGCGACTCACACTGGCTAGTTCTCGAACGAGAGTTGTCTGGCAACAAAAAAAAAAAAACGAATTTCAAGTTAACAAATTTACTCTGGGTAGTTGGGCTCTCATATGTCATGAACAAATAAAAATCTTGGTGAGCTTAAATACCCTGTCTGTGTCCATTTAAGAAGAAACAAACGACATTACAATTTTTGGGCAGTCGTCATGAACACGTTAATATTTCTGTTTAATAATAGGGAAACGACACTTTCGTGGGTGGCCTGGTACGATCTGATTACAACACACATTTTTAATTCTCAGAATCACCCGAGAAACTTGAGTTTCTAAGAAGAAGAATGCATACCTCACCAAGAATGACGTTTCTTACACCTTTCATTGCGCGGAATATCGTCATGCGTTTGGGAGTAATTAACATTTTTTTAACAAATATGAATTGACTGAAAGTTCAACATGACGACTCAACCATCTCCAGCTATACAAATTCCTTTTAAAAGCGCTAGGCTATTTTGGTATTAGCGCCGCAAGGCTTGAGGCGAGTAAAAGAATTTGCTTAAAATCAGGATCAAACATTTCGCCTGAAAATTGCGAGTTCGTGCATGCGACAGCGGTAAAAAATGTTCCATCAACGTGGATCTTTCACTTCATTTACTTGGATTCGCCATTACGGGTAAGAAAGAAAAACAGACTGCGAAACATAGGCATGGCAAATTTAATTTTGAAAATTGCGAAGCTTCTATATGTTTTACATGCACGCCGCGCCGCGGTTTTTGACTGCAGCAATTTCACCATTCTCTTGTAGGTGCCGTTCGGGTATCGATACTTGAAAGGAGAACAATCACTCGCGTTGCCAACAGTCTGAGAGGGCACGGAAGAAACATCTGGAAAGTGACGGCAGCACATCGAGACGCGCCCGCGCGAATCGACCTAATATTTATTACACGGTCAAACCAGCCACGGCGGGGAGCGCGATAAAATAAAGGTTGAGGGATATTTCCCGAATCACGAGAACGAAACAACATTAAAAAGATAAATTATGATTGACAGGTGTGCGAAGAAAATGATTCGAGGTTACGCGACAGGGAAAAGGCATGGAGGAATCACAACCAGGAGTGTTCTTCGGTGCAAGCAAAAAAAAAAAAAAAAGAACTAGAGTGTGGATGCAATCTTGGTACGTCGGGATGATTTGCGAAGAAAGAATTTGTGGCATGGCTGGATGGCTTAGATTCTACTCGAACTGATACGACCATGGACAGTGACTCTGACGGGACGACGTGTCAGCCTCGATTGATGTGTCGGTGCGATAGGGTCGCTGGCTAAATTGTGTTGAAAGAGATTTGGCGTTTCTCTTGCCTTAGACATCATCTCGTTCTGGAAAGTTGATCTAGCTTGGATGAAAGAGGCAGGCCAGTTAAAGGAACATCTCGTATTGTTCATCCACTAAACAATATGTTTTTTTGTTTCTCGCTTAAGGTCGTTTAGCTCCGCAAGTGTTTTGATAAGCTAGTCCTAGATACTTTTGTTCAGGGATGTGAAAAGACTAACAAAAAGGTGTCAAAATTCAAATCTGAAATACTAAGACAACGTGTATATCAGTACTAATGCAATTGCTACTTTGAAAAATCTGCTTCCACAGAAAATATGAATAAAACGAAAAGTATTTGATCATCTCAAAGTATTCTTTCAAATATCTGGTTAAACGTGGCTCATGTGCCTTTAAATTAATTTGTGTACAAAAGCGCAATATCTAAAAGAAGAGTAGAGTCTTTAGGCTTCCAGAGTCAAGTAAAACAAAAAACAAATAGCAGATATGAAAACGTAGGTTACCTGATATAAACAAGGTTATACGGCCGAACGAATCTTGTGCAGGAGAGCACAGTTCTAACCCTTCTTGTAATACTCTCGTCTATGAGAAAAGGCTTCCAAAAGGCAGGAACGCCACTTTGTTGTTTATTACTTACTCGCGTTTACGAGGAACAACGGGAAGTAGGAAAACATGTGGGTCGCAGAATTTGAAGTTTTACGACTTTAAAGGCGTGCTCTCTGATAAAAGGCTCCAAGTAGATTGTAGGGGAAAGTAAATGGTACACTAAAAAAGGGAATGGTTGAAACCTGGCTGTGTAATTTAGATTCATCTGCACTTTTTTTTATGCTCTTTGTGCTATACACTGCCACGAGTCAAGCACTTAACATAAGAAACTCGGATCGCAAAGGTAAAATCGGTGGCCGACTGTGTTGGCAAGCATTTTGCGCACAACAGCATGGACCACGTTGAACGAATCAACCCAAGGTACAGAACTTACCGATGAGGCCCCCTATTATTTTCGATTCGGTAACGCGTAAGCACAGCCCTCTGACATTCGTTGAAAACCACGGGTTGGCTGTTGTATTGCAAAAATTGCTTTTACCAAAACCAGTGTTGACATCTCAAACGTTAAGACCGGACTCTGACTGGTCCAAACACGCAGGCGCCTTATGGCTGAAGTACGGCGAGAGCATTTTGAATTCTATTTTATTACAACATTTATTTAAGTTGCCCTATTCTGAATTTATATACAATTGACAAATTCAGTCCGTACTATGTAGTTATATGCAAAATAGAAAGTATTGAAAATACGTATTTCAATTACTTTTATTGAAATACTACTGAGCAGTGATTTTTATTAATCTCTAGTTTATTTGTCAGAATTGGTAATTCTTTAGCGTTTCAGCATAATTGGAGCTGACTTTCTGGCTTTGTTTTTGGTAGAATTTGCCCGTCTTTGTCTTTGTAAAATATGCTTATATGTTTGCAGTTGAGATTTACGTTGCTCTATGTTAGCTGTTCATTATGTTGTTTGACGGAATATATTTGTTCTCCCACTAATAGACCCTTTTCAAAAGTCCGCTCCATAGACTGTCCACCATTTCTTGAAGTCGTAGTCTCAGCATGTATTGAACACTAGGGTCGGGTCAGTGTTCGGCGTGAACTTGGGTCCAGTCACATGCTTCGCGTTCAAGCAATGGCGACCGCCAATGTTGCTTGACGGACTCATGAAAAGTGTATGTTGAGAACGTCGCCCATGCGGAAGCTTCTCCGCTCAGGTTCCGTTGCTGTGGTAAAGCCGAATGTGAAACAAATTTACGATTTCGTTGTTTTGAAAGTGGACTTCACATGAATTACACTTATTCCTCACACACAATAGGACACATACACACATAAAATTTTATTTAGGCAGTATACAGGGTGTCCTAGATAACTTTCGCCAAACATTACATAAAAACGAATCGCTCTGTGGACGTGAAATCAACTGAATATCGTTAGCGAGCGTCTTAGGAGAGTGGACGATATGTTTTAGTGGGCCTAGTTATTTAATTAAGACTGAATAGCTAACTTTTTATTTATTCGGTTAAGGGACACGGTGTAAATCGGAAGGTTGTGGAGCGAATTAATTAACACCGAAATATGGTGTTTGCTACAGGATACGGCTTGTGGGCTTTTTTTTATTAGACTAAAAAAATCCTGCGGAATAAAAAAATAAAAAAGCGCGTGACACCGCGCAGGCGTGTCGCGCTTGTAGGGCTCTCAGCCATGTTCTAAAGGAACAACGTCCATCTTATCACTGGTGCGCTGTTCGAGACAGGGCTTCGTGCTCGGTTAGTCCCCGAAGATAAGCGCGAAAACCTGCTGAACGGAATACTTGTCTCGGACAGCGCGCCAGTGAGAAGAGGCCCGGGACTTCCTTCCTTTAGAGCGCGCCTCGAAGCGCTGTAAGCGAGTACGGGTGGGCACGTTGGCACGCGGGCATTTGTTTAGGCTTATAAGAAGGAGCGAGCACAGCGTATCAGATAGCAAACACCTTATTTGGGTGATTTACAAAGCGCTCTACAAATTTTTAATGCTTTTTCATTCGCTGGGATTCTTATATTTTTGACCGTGATGGGTTCTTCTCGTGTTCAGCTGGAAAACAAACTTGCATGATCCTTCTGCTTCGATTACGGTTCTGCCGGCATATTTATTGTCTACTGATAGTTCAGTATTTAGGTGTCTTACAGAGTGGATGAAAAAACAAAAGTAATATAAACGGGGCTTACCGAAAAGTGAACCTCTTCTTGCTGAGTCTGCCGGAGCTGAGCGTCAACGTTTCAGAACTTAGCTCAGTATGATTCAAAATATTAAGATACTTGCGGAGCCCTTATTAAAATAATGGGCGCGGTTTCTGGTTAGCGGAGCTTTGATAGCTGCCATTTTTTACACTGAAAGATTCCTGACGTAGCTCATAATTTTCAATTCAGATAAGGGTAGGTCTCGTTACTTTTATATTTGATTACAGCCGCCAGCACTACAACTGGGCAGACACTGAGCGTTCAATGATGCGTCGTTGATTATTGAGTTACATAAGGCAAGCACGCTTTCTTCTAAACACAGCTTTGAGCAGCCGTGCTCAACTGACCTGACTGCCCATGTTGCGGTAAATGGGAGCTCTTTTATCAGCTGGCAGAGAAGGCTAAAGTGGTTGAAATAGCGCTAGGGTTAAATATTGCGCGTCGTAGTTGAATGGGAACATTGTTTTTAATAAAATATCGATGTATGCGTAGGAGAAGGACGACCCTTCATTTCATTTTAGGACTTGTTCACACATACCACGCACAGTTATCTCTGCACTGATTCACCACTATAGAAGCAGCGCTGATCCCGCGCTGTCTTGAGCATAAGAAGCATCTTGAATGGATGCTTGGGCGAGTTGGATATTCATATTGTAGGAATAGCGCAAAGGTAAACTCACTCACACTGAAAATACACGCACACTAGAGAAAAAGGTCCCTCACGTCATGCTGACTTACAACTCAGTTTGTATTTTCTACTTCTTTCTTTTCTTTCACCCGTATGAAAATCGTCATATGTCACTTCGTTGTCTTCTGTACAAAACAAAACAAATGGCAATGTCTATCACACATTACCTTCGAGTGTCAAGATACAACAATTATTTTTCAGTTAGCGTAATGGATGGACTACAAACACAAGTGTCACTCCTTTTCAATGTGTTAGCTGCCTCAATTATCTCACGTGTTAATTGGTGATAGTTCTTTCCAACTACGGTGCTATTTTTCGAGTCCGCAGTGCACCCACAGTCACGGACCGCAGTGAATGCCCAAAAGTCCTGACTTGGCTATTCGGGTGTTGCTGTTATGTTCCCTTAATCTGTCATTTATACATATTCCAATGTGTCCTATGTACTGCTTGCTGCATGAAAAAGGGAAAGGAATAAATCACTCCTTCTGAGCAAGGTATGTATGGGGTTCTATGTGTTTTAGTGCACCCGGTAATAGTGTTTGCTAAGGCGTTATTTTTTTTTACATAAGCCTGAGAGTTTGTTGGGGAGGGAAGACTACATCGATATTTGCGGGATTCCCTACCTTCTTAAGGTTATGAGAAACGGTATGAATGTAGGGAGTGACTTTTGGTCTTTGGTATACTGTATCTCTCGCATGACTTGCGGGATGTGGTGTCACTTTTTTTTTATTCTGTGTAAGGGGACGTTCGGCGACTGAAGTTAATAGATGTGAAGGATATCCCGCACTTAGTATCCTAGATGCTGGTCCTGCAACGCTTGTTAGGCCTGAATGCGGGCAGGACTTCAAAATAGTTTTTTGAGCATTGATTGACTATGCCTCTCTTTATTAATTGAGGCGTGGTTTTTTACCTCTCGGCTTATTAGACCAACAGACATGACGGGGCTGGAGAGACAATGTAAGGTGCAAACATTTTAAAGGATCCTAGCTCTGGAAGCTGGTGTGTAATCTATAAAGGGTCTAAACATGTTTTAAACTTGACGAGCATACTTCTCATAACCGTAAGAAGATTGGGAATCACGCAGATATCGATAATGTCTCTTCCGCCCCCAACAAACTCTCAGGCTTATGTAAAAAAGTTAACGCCTTACCAAAAATTATTACCGGCTGCACTAAAAAGCACAGAACCCCCATACATACTTTGCTCAAAAGGAGTGATTTATTCCTTTCCCCTTTCATGCGGTGAACAGTACATAGGACAAACTGGAAGATGTATAAATGACAGATTAAGGGAACATAACGACAACACCCGAATAGCAAACTCAGGACTTTTGGGCATTCACTGCCGTGACTGTGGGTGCACTGCGGACTTCAAAAATAGCACTGTAATTGGAAAGAACTACCAGCAATTAACACTTGAGATAATTGAGGCAGCTAAAATCATGATAAGGAGTGGCACTTGTGTTAGTAGATCATCCATTACGCTTACTGAAAAATAATTATTATATCTTGACACTCGAAGGTAATGTGTGATAGGCATTGCCATTTGTTTTGTACAGAAAACAACGAAGTGAGATATGACGATTTTCATACGGGTAAAAGAAAAATAAAAAAGCCGAAAATACAAACTGATTTGTAAGTCTGCGCGACGTGAGTGACCTTCTTTTCTGGTGTGCGTGTATTTTGAGTGTGAGTGAGTTTATCCTTTGCGCTAATTCCTACAACGTATGTAGCAGTTATGGGATGTTTCTAGCAGCACTGTGCACGGACACAGAGCGAAGCCGGAGCTGCACCAGTGATGAGATCAATGATATTTCCAGCGCTAACCTAGTGGTGCGCTGCAAATGGTAACAGCCGTTTAAGGGTATATTCATTCTTGGCGTGGTATCACAACGGTTCCCGTGTCTGTTTCACATAGTGCTTTGACGTCGAATACGTCAGGTTACGGGTCGTCACGGAATAATTTTTTTTTACAAATTTGAATGGGCAATCGTGACGTCATGTCGCATTTCGTGACACTGTTACGTCACGTAAAATTAAAGTCACGCTGTTTTTTTTCGCGGATACAGTTTTTTTTTTAATATAGCGGAAACATGTCTCCGTCATATTTCGCGGGAAAACTTATCTTTACAATTTGGCGGGACATCTTGTCCACTAAGTTTTAGTCGGAATTTGGTGTAAAATGGCTCCAATGGTGTGACGTGACGTCGCAAGGTCACGTTAGGTTAAGATGTCACGTGACCACGTAAGGCAATGTCACAATGTGACTTGCCGCCAGTGTCACCTTACATCAGAGTGTCACATGAACACTGTCCGCTGAATGTAGCGTGCCGCATATGCACCAAATATAAACCTGTAAGTGTGACTCTGGAAAAGACTGTAGCACGATGGCTGTCGCCACACTCTACATTCATGACCGGGCAAGGAGCCGGGAATTTTTCTTACGGGTTTGTAGCTTAACTGGGTAAATAATGAGACAATTTGCTTCTCTTCGGTGTTCATGTCAGACTGCTTTGAAGAATGGATGTTGATGGCTGACGTCAAATTACTCGGTTGAGGCTCCTTAAAGGGGCCATGCAACGACTTTTTACACCGGAGCTGTTAAGGGCTAGTTTCCCCAGTTTCTTGTCCGTGGACAAATAAATCTCGACACAACCCTCTGGAAAACTACCGCCATTTATGAGCGACGGCGGCACATAGTACAGCTCCGCTGCTCTTCCTTCTTCACCAGAGTGGAAAGGTTGAACGTTTTTTACTTGTTTTTAATTTGCACCAAACCTGAGCGCCCTGAACGTTGCAACTTAGTGAAACATTTCTTTTCTCGAAATTCACTTTATTTTAAAAGTTATAGGCAAATTAATATTACAAAAGCAAGCAAAAAATAACCTCCTTCGTGACGTCCCTGGTCCTGGCGCGGGTGGCCGTGAACTAGAGGGGTAGTGAGCTCAGCGAGCGCTCACGGCTGCCGCAATCATTGTCGACGGCTCGAAAGAGCGCCACTAAAGCATGTGCTGGATTGGCTGCATCAAGCGGGCAGCCAGAGCGGCTCGCATTGCGTTTGCTGCGCGAGTAAACGCTAATTCGGCATGACGCTTCATTGGCCACAAACGACAGCAAATACGGGGTAAAGATAAGTTCAGAACAGGCGACACTTCGCGCTGCCAAACCGCCCAACTGCCAAACAGCAAGCCAAACCGGCTTGCCGAAGGCCTTCGGAACGCTGGGAACCGGTCGGATCCTCCAGCCCATACGATCGCAGCGCCGCCGCGTACACCCGCCGGCGGTATGAAGGTGAACGCCGGACCGTCGACCGGTCCATGCTATCAGCGGCCATGACGCGGCTGCCGTGGCGGCTCGCTTTCTTATCGCGCGCTTCGCCGAGATTAAGCGCTTGGATCGAGCGCTGTTCTCAGCCCTGCTGCTACTCCCCGCAGAAAGCGTGAGGATTGCGGAAGGAGCCTTTCAGATGCTCCCGGTATACAATGTGATATAGCATGTTTTTTGTTGTGATATGTGCTACACCGGAAGGCTGTGGAACAAATAAAAAAGTAACTTATACTTTCCGCTTCTTAAAAAGAACAGTTGTTAGCTTTCGCAGTTATAGACACCTTTCGAAATACGGCCCTCTGTTGGCAATTGTGAAATCCTTGCACAATGGGGGATGAAAACCTCGAGGTCATGGCACACTGCAAAAAAAACACACCAACAAAAAAGGTGATGAGCGTAGTGACGTTGCACTTTCGACGCTGTTTGACTGGCTCGTCGACTCGTAGTGTTGGCCGCGCTCCGACTTTCGCTATCTTATAGAATGACTTCCACGTTCCTCGATGCAGTCGCTCCGCCATTGTGCAGTGGTTCCGACCTCCTAACGATCGGCACGTGACTTTCGAAAGGGGTCCATTATCGTTCGCTCATGAATGAAGAAAGCGGTTGAGTCACTGATAAACCCTGCCGATGAACGTCCGCTCTAGTTCACGTGCAATGTGCAAATCATTTGCCGGCAATGACGTGTGCACGGCGCCCACAAAAAGCGATTCCAAAATCGAAACCCACTTCCACGCTTTCTGCAAGGAGTAGCAGCAGAGTTGAGAACAGAGCTCAATCCAAGCGCTTAATCTTGTCGAAACGTGCTATAAGAAAGCGAGCCGCCACGGCAGCCGCGTCATGGCGCTGATAGCACGGACCGCTCGACGGTCCGGCGTTCACCTTCATATCGCCGGCGGGTGTACATCCGGGACCTTTCTGCGCACGCCGCTTCACAGCAATGCATGGCGCACGTCGGCGCCTGATACCACTACCCGTTTTAGTTACAAAACATGAAAGTATAAAACAGCCAGGACGAGGACGGGAGCGGGACAACTTTCATTTAGCAACAACATAAAATGGCACAGCGATCAAACCGCCCCCCCCCTCCCCCCCCCCAAAGCTTGCAACGTTCTCAAAGAGGGAAAGGAGATAGTTGTTATAAAGGAAAGGGAATTTACTATAAATATAAAAGTTTAAAAAGAGCTGGTGTCACGACGAGGTATCACTAATCTAGTTATCTCTGATTACTTACTTGCAGAAAGGACACCGGGTTGAGGACCGAAGAAACGCAGTTGGGGTTTCTACGGTCTTAAATAATAAGAGATAACTAAATTAGGGAAACCTCGTCGTGACTCCAGCGCTTTTTAAACTTTTTTTATTTATAGTAAATTCCATTTCCTTTATAACAACTATCTCATTTTTCTCCTTGAGAATGTTGAAACCTTTGGGGGGCGGTTTGATCGTTGTGCCATTCTATGTTGTTGCTACATGAAAGATGTCCTGTTCACGTCCTCGTCCTCGCTGTTTTAAACTTTAACTTTTGTAACCATTAACAAACACGCTCGTTTTCAATTGTAACCCTTTTTAGTATGTGTCGCCTTTTCCACCGCTTGGTGGCTGGTATGCCGACGGGTCATTTCTTGTTTCCGTACTTTATAAACGGCATTTGTGCTTTTTCTGATCTAAAATAAAAACTACTTTCATAAATAATTGAAACGGTTCGCGTCACTTATATTTTTTTATATCGACAAAAAAAAAAAGCTTTTAGCGGCTCTGACCAGTCGTATGGCAGAAGCTGCCCAGGACCGACAACGTCACGATGTCTTCACAAGCCGTGCGCGGTCGGTACCGCGGGGCGCTCCCGTAGGGGGAGCAGGCTTCCCCGCCATCAGGTTACAAAATGACGCTCTGATATTTAGTTACTCTCTCCGTGCCCGCTGGGTTGTCCGAACCTCAAGAGATGTGGAAACCGCAAAAAAGTGTGACGCTTAAATAGGATTGCAGGGCCCCTTTAAGCGAATGTAATTTATTAAAGTCAAGGCCGAAGGGAATTACGATCGTAAGGGTAGAAATTCTATCTCCCCTGCGTCCCGTGGTCATCGCCGGCGTAGCGGGACACTCTAAGAGGTTTTATAGGAAATGTGACTCCTTGGCGAGAAGCCGTAGTTGTCCGGGCCGCAGTCTCCAAAATTGATGGCTATTTTATCAAAACTCTCGGTGGCTGGTATTCGGGGTGTTTGTTGGTTGTTAGGAGTGCACCTTCTTTTTTTTTGTTTCTTTTCGGCAAGCTTAAAATTTCCGAATAAATAAAGCGTGCGGTTCTTTTTTACTCGCGATTTTTTTTTTGCCTGATTCTTTTAAGGTGTGCTACGGACTACTTTTTAGGAAGGGCAACGATCAATAAGTGCCACTGGGTTTTTTTTTTTTTTTTATCGAGACTACATCGAAGTTGCAACCCAGATTTTTAACCTGTTACATAATAAAAGGGAAACGAGTAATGCAATATAATCTTTAAACAAAACGTACACACGTAGCCATGGCAAACTTTGATGCGGAAATATCAACCCGCAACAAACCGCTGTTCTCAATATTTTACGTGGCGAAATACTTTTTTTTTATTTCACTATTTTGCGAGACAAAGTAGAACACGAGTGTCTAAGTCGGAAATTGGGTGTGCAGCATGAAAAAGATACGAGGCCGTACATTTAGATGATGCCAGCCGTGGATGCAAGTCTGCTCGTGCACATAATTTGGCATTCGCTAAACCTGCACAGTTGTTCTGCACTTTAATGCTGGAAAGACTTACATAGGCGACTAGACTGTGCTGCCCCATCTGTCTCGTCCAGTCAGTCCCGTGATACGATATACCCACACGTCGCATTGAGACGACAAAAACTATTTGGCTCTCGTTCTTGCCATCTAGAAATATCAAGTAGAAAGCTACAAGCCATCGACCCGGGTTAGGTCTAACACATGTAAGGTTAGGCGCAAACGAATGCGACTATGGGTTAACTCAGCCTAATGGATGTATTCAACATTTTAGCTACGGTCGAATGTAATTAGGACAAAGGTAAAACGTCCAGGTAACAGCTAGCGCTGGATGTTATACATAAAATGACCGAGGCCAGCACAGGTTGAACAGGAGATCTTACATGAGTCCCAACCGAACGCAATCGTTTGTCTTGGACTCGAACCCTGAAAGAGCGCTCGTTTTCAATATGCAATCCGCGTTCGAACTTAGTCAAACACTACAGAGCTAAATGTTTTTTTTTTTTTTGTTTTGTTTAAACTGCGTTTCGATAAATGAATAGGCAACCACCACGAACACAAATACTAAAAGCGCAATTCCCGAGGCATTCACGGGACTTGAAGGGTCTGGCCAATGATAAAGCAGGTGCATAAATATGAGGAATGTCATGATGTTACTTTTTTCACCGATGCGTGATTGGTCCCCTTCGGCCGGTTATGTGGCAAGGAACAAAGATGTACGGCAGGTTACGTGAGATACGCTTTGACTTACGGTGGAACGAAGTAAAGATATCCATGGCCTGTTCGCAAAAAGCCCTTAATACGTTTGTTTGTTTTTTTCCGGCAAATTAGTGAACAAATTTGACCAATAAATGGTGTGGTTTGTTGCTGCTTTAGGATATTCACATAAGCGTGTGATGGCCAAACCGCACTTGACAGTCAGGGAGCTCACTGAACCACTCGACTACCTCCTCTCATTCCGGTTTCAATCCCATTTGTCCTTATTCGTCTTTGCAATGTCCTCTACCTAAAGCCTTGCGAGGAAGTGTCACTCGAAGCAGTATTGCCGAGTTTTCATTCCGGAGTTGGTCTAATTAATATTTATTGCGCATTTTTGCGACCATAGAATGGAATGGGAAAAGGATTGCGTCAGCTCTGCGAGAAATAGAATGGCAACATAATTATGTCCCTTTCTCCCCCCTAGGGAAAAACAAATTGCAGTGGCTTAGCTCGGCAATGCCAGGATATACGTAGCGTGAACTTATGCGACAAAAATGAGAGGCGCTATCAAGCGGCTCCGGTGCAGCGCCAGACTTGGTTACTGCGCTAACGGAGGCGCACAGCTGGGCACACGGCGGCGCCAGTGCGTCTGCCGCGGCTATGATGTCACTCCTCTGGAATGCGCAGACCGGCGAGGCGCGCGCGGCGGCGGCGGATCGCGCGGCGGCGGCGGCTCCGGCGCGCCAGCTGTGCGCCGTGTGACGTCACTGCTCCTCGCGCATGCGCAGCACGGCTCTATGGGAGCCACGCGAAACTGCTCAACCTCGGCCACTGTAGCTCACGCTAGAAAAGCCATTTGTATGGGAAATTTCTTGTGTCCAATAAACAGATATGAATCATACAAGATATATAAGAACACACAAGAACCACATAATAATTATATAATAACCATATAAGATATATAAGAACCATATAAGAAACTTCTCACAAGTTTCTTATATGGTTCTTATATGTTCTTATATATCTTATATATTTCTTACATGGTCCTTATATGTTCTTATAAATCTGCTATGATTCATACGTGTTTATTTGACACAGACATTTCTCATACAAATGAGATTTTTCAAGAGGGCCGGAGTTGAGTAGGGAAGGAATGGGCTCCGTTATTGTCTGACGTGTGACGATCCTCATCTAGGGCATACGGCCTGCTGGAGCAATGCTAGTGTTGGATCAAAGTGACTCTTGAAACAGCTGTATTGCCTTGATGGTGACCGGCGGCCTGATTATTGTACCGGCTCATGCTCCTTCGTAAACCAAGTCAGATTGAGGAATGGTAGATGTACAAGATGTCGTTCCTGGCGCCAAAAGACCCGACAATGCGGTTTTCGCGACCATGCTCCATTACCATTTTGCGTTTGGCAAGGCCGATGTTTTAGTGCTCACTTTAAAAACAAAATTAAGAACTGATTTGAATACGGGAAGAGATTGCGAGGATCATACAACAAATGTCAATGTACAAGTTTGAGACTTGTCTCACAACATAGTTCAGCAGTCCTTCGTTCTGAAACCGTAGCGATCGCAATTTGTCAGTGGTTTTCTGTGCTTACCACAGTGCATAGATATTCAAGGCAGCTGTGAAGGTGGAGAGGACGTTACTCATCTGCTTACCAGGGTGCCCCTAGTGGCAAATTTCTCGTTTCTGGTAGGTGTCGCGAAGCAGTAGCCTCATTAGGGATTCGAGGAGCGAGCGTATATGGGAAATTTATAAGACGTCTACATCTTTCCAGGAAAACCAAAATATATGCTGGGAAGCTCGATTCAATAATATAAACTAAAAAAAAACCAAAACATTCCAATGTATATCAGTTTTTAGCGGAAACTTACAAGGCTCTCACTTGAGTAAGGTAAAACCGGCGCGTAGCTGCGAATAGCGTTTTCACCTTGCATTTTGCTTTAATGAGAAGACATATATAGTGCCATTTTTCCACCGGCGTTGTAACGATATGAACACTACACTAAGTTGAAGCCGCTGCAAAAATCACTTTGTGCGAAATGCGTGCGCTCAGTAGCGGTTCTAATGGCCTCAAAAAATGCGCCATGGTAACGATCGCAACGGCAAACAAGCGCAGTTTTCTTGCAAATTTTTTGTTTGCGCTCTGCAGCAGTCAATTAAAAAAAAAAAGATGAATCATAAAGGTTGGTAATATTCGATCTTTGCAACCTTATCATTTTGAAACAGGCAAGTGAACGTAGACATCAGATTCAGTGTTTCAAACAATAGATACTTCCGTACAATGAAAAAACTACGATTACAATGAACCATGACGTTGATTGTGAACATATGCTGAGTACGGAAAGCAGTTTGTGCACTATACAGACCGCGACAAGGTTCGCACTGAAATGCCATTGGCGAAACATCCTTTTTTTTTTTCCGTAGTTCAAACGAAGTCTGACACTGACTGCTGGCAAAATGGAACGCACTAATCACGAGCACACGCCTTTTCGACAAGATTAATACTGGTGTTCACTATTTAGTACGAGGAAAATACTAAACATTGCCGATGTGATCTTGCCGACTGTCGGGCATGCACGTCGCAGAAGTTAACTTTTTTACGGCGATGCATTTGTCCTCCTATCAAATAATTAGCCAAAATACGAGAGCTGAGTCGCGATCGGCGACGCATGCAGTTTTGATACTCAACACCGCAAATGTCAGCCGATATCTTCTCGCATGCATTTCGATTTAGTTACACGTTTTGTGAGAACAATAATCCTCTCTCTGTTAAAGGGATGTTGTGCACAATAAATGTCCTCACGTTAGAAGTGTTCATTCCAAGGGCATCGCATTGAAAACATAACTTTTTACCCTTTCGCGTAATTTGAGGTGCTTCATGCTCCTGGACGCAGTGTGTTCAGTCCGAGGAGTAGACTGCACTGTTTTATCTGCACCTGCCCGTCAAAATGAAAGAAAGTAAATTGCTGTCCAAAACACACGGGGTGCCATTCATAGAGCAACCTTCCCCCAAAGAAATTTGCGCGAATTTACAAGCTTCCCAACCGTCTGACTGAATTAAATTTCGTCGTCATGACAACGACAGACAGGCCTCAGCGTAGCTCGCAGGCATTGCTCCCCATCAATTCTGCGACGACTTACGCTGGTTGTCGACGAACAATATGCGAGAGACGCGATGCTGCCACCTCTCTCGCTCCCTATACGCGGCGTCGCTTCTCACAACATACTAGCGGTGCTGTTGTGCAGCTATTCGAAGCCCAGCGCAATATAGCTTCTTCTTGCGCCTTGCAGGAGCTTGACATTTGTAAAGGCTGATCAAACAAGCAGCACGCTGGCCACGTAGTTCCTAGAAGTGAAGGGTAAACGTGCAATTTGCGAACAAAATGACTGCTTTTAATTTGTGGCGCCTGTGTCGAGACATTTTACGCTCGATCCCTCGGTCCGCGTCTTTAGTGTCACCGAGTGCCACGGAGCCTTTTGTGCGACTACCGCTCAGCTTAGCACAATGATTGCTTCGGGGACGGATTTTGCATTTTGACAGTGGTTTCTGGGTTTGATATTGTCAGATTTGGGCGGTTTCTTTTACCGGCAACACACAATAGTTGTCAAAAGCCGTCCTGTTCACGTTTAGAAACTAGAGGAATGGAATGATAGTGTTCAGCCACTTCACAAGTGGAAATGGTCCCAGTGCCTGCATTCTTAAGAGTTCAAAACAATGGAAGAGGCCATACTCTAATTTCACAAAAGGGAAGTTAGAATGAAATTGGGGTGCCCATTCTGCAACACTGGCTCGAATCATAATGAACAAAAAGGAAACTCTTAACCGTATTTCTATTAGTAGAAAGCGGCCTGCACGAATACCACCTCAAAAAGAAGGCCCTACCTAAAAACAAAAAAAAAAAAGAAAAGTAATCTTTCGTGGACGTACGCAGCGCCTACAAGCTTGGGTCAGTATCGACCCCTAGTACGTGATGCAGCGTCTCTCCTATTGCTCGACGTTAGCACGTAGCGACACCAAGACGGACGCGTCTCCGCTTTGCGGCATCTCTAGTCGAGCTTCGTCATATTTGCAGCTTGTGGAAGGTTGGGAATTCAATACCCGCGACTTGACACGCGGGCGTTGCCTTCTTGTTGGCGTTGCCACAGCCGGAAGTTGACGGATTACATAAACCGACATCTTTGACACCACTTCACGATGGCGGCGCTGTTTCTATGTTTTATTGACAATAGAAGGGTGGTGAGCTGGTCGAGTAGGTCTGAAGACATGTGGAACATAACAGCGCACATAGGCTGAGGACAAAGCAGAGGAACACAAAGAACACACAGGGGCTGACTCGCAATTGGTATGCAATACACAGGGAAGAAGATGCAAGCATAAAACAGGATCGGAGTACAAGAGCGCGCCACAAACACAGCTTGAAAGGCAGAGTAAACACTGCATAGAAGGTAGGGTAGGGTACGCAAGCATGCTTTTGAACAAGAAATTAATTATATTACGCAAGAGCCTACCCAAAAATAAGGCTTCATCATCGAGCAGCCTCACGGAAGGCTTGCTAACTCAGCGTTTTCCAAAACTATTGATTACATATGCTTCAAAGATTTAGCGAGTGTCTCTTTTGCCACATCTTCCAATTATTGTCGCGCCCTAAAAAGATGGTGAACCCGAACAAGATCTGCAGTGCAATGGGAGGTATCCCCCCACGGTTGATTTCGGGAATCTACCATGTTCGGTGAGGCTCTCATTTACGTACCGACCAATCTAACCCACTTATTGTGGGCATTTGACACGGGCCTGTTTTTCATTAACTTGGAGCATAGCAGAAGTTAGAATAGCGGGCTCCACTCTTGGAACGGTCCTGCCAAGCGCACGCTCTCGTGCAGTGAAAGTTTGGTTCAAGGCAGCGAATTTCGGGATTGTAGACTCTGTTTCGCTCGCACTTATGGGGGAAAAAAACGAATAGCAGCGCACGAATTATTCACGTGACCACAACGTAGTCTCAATATAAAGTTTGTAAGGACATATTTAATGTCAGGGCTGACTTCATGTGGTGGCCCTGCCTTTGAGCATGTATCTCCTCCAATGCACATTTTGGGCGACCGACATTATTTTTGCATATACGGACAAGTAGTTATGACCACCACCGCAGTGCGGTGTAGTGGCATCATGTGTAAGCCGGCGGTGTACGTCTATGACCGAAATACTTTCAATCAGCTTTGGGCCAGCCGCATTGCTACGAGCGCTTCTAGCGCCCTGAAGCGGTAAAGATGGGAGTGGGGCGCGACAAATTTTAAGCTGTGATTGCTATGGATAAACAAAACTAGAATAAAGCGACAAAAAACACTTGAGATATGGTTAGGCGTGTTCACTTTGTCGGGACGTATTGGAGTTGTTTAACTTCCTGAAAATAAAACAAAATATAGAATGAAAAAAAAAAAAAAAACTCGGTATCGATATTGCAAGTGATGCAGTGGAACCTCGTTAGTTCAAACTCTCTTAATTCAAACTCGCGGTGAATTAAAACTACTGACAATAAAGAAGGGACGAGGGACGGACAACAACGACTTGAAAGTTCTGGCTATTTCGAAGTTGTCGTTTGTCGTTGTGGTCCGTCCCTTGTCCCTTCCTCATATTCAGAACTATTAACAACACGCTAGTTTACGATTAAACTAACATGCGGGTCCCGGCTTATTTGTTTCTAGGAAGGTAACTCCCTGTAATTCAAACTTCGAATTATTCAAAGTTTTTGGCCTCCCTCGGGTTCAAATTGCCGAGATTTTATTGTATTTCGCGGCTTTCGTGAGCCTTTAGGGAAAACATAGCTGCAAAATGGGCCCAAAAAGAATATCAATGTCGACGGCTATGTACCACCACCGAACATATTATTGTTCATTATCTGAACACTCCGCCACGAACTGCATGGATTCTCAAGACACTCATTTAGCATGGAGTGCTCTCAAGGGGTTTTAGCAAAAGTGAAAAAGAAAAACCAACGTACACGCAACACGGAGTTATATGAGCTCCAACTCAGTGCGAATTCATTTGCAACATCAGCTCTAAATCAACGCTTTTTGCGGCTTAAAGTGTCCCAACAAACTCCGCGGTGTAGCTGCAGAAAGTTTGCCCCATCTTCTGCACTACGTGCCCCCGTGTGCCAGAGTGCGATCACGTGGGCTACTACGCGCTGAACCTCAGTACACTGGTGCGCAAATCCAAACACGGGCATAAGCGAGGGGGCCTGCGCTGGTGTACCGAATGTGTATCTACGCGGTGGACGTAGCTACGTGACCCTCTTTATATGCTTTGGGGTTTGATTCGATTGAGAACTCTAAACCCTGCTGTCCGCGTTTTTGGCGATTTATTTATAGTTTAACGTAGTTCCATGCTTTGCCCAGAAAATCGCTCCAATTATGTCAGATAGCTGCTGCACCGCGTTTAAAATAGTACATCATAATTGTCTATTAATATCTCGCCAAATCACATTTTCACATTCTTCAGGTTACAAATCGAGACATTTTCAGATGGCGATCCAGTTTCCGGCGCGGTATCCTTCGATTGCCGAAAGAATCGTGCCTTATTACAATACGAAGAAGTCGGTGTGTATAACCATATTATAGTAGCCGCCATCCTTAAAGAAATATGGCAGGCATCGAAGCTTCGTTAGTGTAAATAATTAATTCAATTATATAAGACATGTTTTTTTTTGCAATCTTTGTATGCAATTTTATATTCTCTTTAATGTAATCACTCTGAGAAAAAATTGTGTTTAAAAATATATCAAGGTCGACGGACCATTCATTTAATTTGATTATCTGCTTTTCCAGTTCGCTTTCCCCTGTCTCCTAGTCCCGAAGTCCCCGAGGCTTTCCTAAACCCTGTCCCTCGGACGGCGCTCGAGCCTTCAAATGCGCAGCAGTGACCAAACCGGCTCCTTTGCCGCATTGGTTCTCTCTTCCGTAAATTTCTTCCGACATCCAACAAAAGCTTTCTCCCAAAAATCGACCGTCTGCGCTTTCCTCATCGCAAAACAAACGCCACCCTCGCTCCTCTACGCCACGCGGGGGAGAGTGGAGGCTGGATCGACAACAGGCACACTTCCACTTCTCTTCTTACACCCTCTCCGAAAGATTCTCTTTCGGTACGCCCTTTTCCTTTCTTTCTCCGTGTGCTTTTTGGGCCACCCGAGAGATGGCACAGCTTTCGCTCTGGTACGATGCCCCTCTGCGCGAGAGAAAGGGGATGCATCATCTTTACCATCCCGTCTTTCCTCGGGAACGCATCTTCATCTGTGGGCGCGAAACGCCGATCTAAACACAGGAAAAAAAGAAACATTTAACAAGGCCAAAACAAGCAAACGCAGCATCTAAACCCAACCGACTCACGCCTGCAACCATTCCTCAACAATAGGCCGTATATTCCGGCTTGCTCCTTTTATCTTGTATTTTTCTCCACGACGGCACTCGCCTTTTCGCAAAAAAACTCGTCACACCTAGAGCGGAACAGACGACCACCTCAAATCCCGCATCCTCCATCAATGCGGGGATCTCATCCCGTCGGCGTGACGTCACCGAATTGCGTTCACCACGTGGTTTTCGCGAGAGAGGGAATACGGAACGCAGTTTGGGGAGAATGCGCTTGAAGCGGCGGACGATCCGCTTCGGGCTGACGTCACAAACTTGCGTCGGTCACTTGATCCCCCTCTGTCACGTGGTTTTCGGAGGGGGTCACGTGATATCGAAGGGTAGCGCGCGAAGCGGCGAACGCCGGGCTCGCCCGCTGCCAGGATCCAACTTGGTAAATAAGAGGTGGTACCGCGCGAGCCGGAGTCCGAGTTTCGCGTAGCCGGGGCTTTCGCGGCGGAGATTCGGGCGCGTGGTGGGTCTCGTCGCGGCGGATCCGGCCGCCCGGTTCTTCTTCGGGAGCGACGAAGGTCGCGCTTCCGTCGCTTGTCCCGCCTTCGGACAACCCGCCGCCGAGCAGCGTTGGGGATTTTTCCTTGCGCGGCTTCGCAAGATGGGCAAAAAGAACAGCAAGCTGAAGGCTGAGAGGCTCTTCAAGCTGGTCAACGAGACCTACTGTGAGTTTGTTGTTTCAATTATTTTTCGGACATAGGCGTCGTTGTTCTCCATGTCGGGACGCCTCTTATGATTCCCTCTTGCACGACTCTCTTGAGTTGTTTTTGTTCTTGTTTTTTTGTAAAAAGTCTGAGTTAATTTTTCTGGAGAACAGGGAAACAGTCAACCACGGCAAGCAATAGAAAGATCCCAGCGTATCGCAAAGCTCGGAACAAGATTAGATAAAAAAAAAAATGCAAAGTGAGCTGAAACAAAGAGCAGGACTTTTCACTTCCGTGCTCTCGCTGCGAATATCGCATTTTTGTTTTATCAGATCTATTATTGATCTTAGCTCGGTCATTTGTTGGGATTTTTCTATTGCACGCCGTGACCGGCTGGTTTCGTGTTCTGAAGAAGAGTGTTCTCAGATACTTTTTTTTACAGCGTGCGGACGATGTGATCAGGAATGAGTTCTTAGGATGGTTGTCTATTAATCAATTGTTTTGTGTATTTAAGTGCTCGTGCTTTTTATGGGATGCTGCTTTGAAAGGGTACTTATTAGATTTCACTGAAGGGTCGTTAATGAAAGCGCACAATTCGACGTGGGAAGAGTAACGGCGTCAGTGGTACTTCCGAAGCAGCGTTTCATGATATGTCTCTGCTTTGAATGCTCGCGGTTGAACCAAAACTATGTAACAATGACAAAAACAAGAATTGCATGCTGTGATAAAACGTTTCCTTACCAAAATAGCTCGCCTGCTCTCGGGAATGATGTTACTTATAAAGTGACAGAACACAGAAAAACTTACGGCTTCCGCTCTCGCCTCATTCGAAGGAAAAAAATACCCTTTATGTTTCTCTAAGATATAGAAATATGTGCACCATAAAGTTCTCTGACTGCGAAACGTTAATTATTTCTCATAATCTCCCCAAAACTGAATTCGTAAATAGAGAATTGTTTTCTTGCAGTTAAACTTTCACAGTTAAGCCCCAAAAACGTTTCTTTTCCACCAGTGTCGGGATAAAGTTATCATAATAATCATTCACTAGCTCGCCTGCGCACTGAATGTATTTTCATTTATTATTTGTAGTACAATACTTTGACGTAAGTATGAATTATCAACAAGTTTTAAAAAAGTACCAAAGATTTTGTATATAATTAGGTTGCTTCTGTTGACTTATCGCAGGGGCACGTATTATCTGTTCGGTAGTCTAGTCCGAAGGCGAATCGCGTTTGATTCATGGTCGATAGCTTCTATGGCGGTGCATTGTATGTAAAAAAAAAAAAAATGAAAAAAAACAAATAAGCGTTGGTTTGATTAAGCCTAAACATAAAGTTTTTCAGTCTCCTATGACAATTTAATTGATGTCCTTAGTTGTCCTCGCTCTCGACTCCAAATCTCATTCTCGTGATAGAAAATAGAAAACAAATCGCAGATAGCATTTTTGTGTTTTTTATTGTTTAAGACCATATGCAGATATGCTACATTATAGTTTAAGATTTTAGTGAACTTTAGAATAGCATTCTTGACCGAGCTGAATTCATGGATGCGCCAATAATTCACGTGAAGTGGTGTACGCTTATACTATAATCTTTTTTAATCCTCTTTGTGCACTAGGGTGACACGAGATGACTAACTCCTCAAACAAACTGCTGCTAAAGTGCATACATCGTTGTTATATTTGCAAATGGTTTGAAATCCTGATGTATCATTGCGAATATTTATAAGGAGAAAGATACTCAGCTAAAACGGTCATAGTGGCACGTCAACCCAAACAAGAGTACTGTGTTTTCTAATTCCTTTAAATCTCGTTCCTAAGGAATGTTGTATATTTACACGAACCTATCGACTTAAATTTATCATTGTGCTTCTTCTACCTGGGAACTTCTGCCCTTTTTTGACAAAGAAAACGAAATACCGCACGAATTTGATGCAAATGCACTACAGCAAAGCAGTAGAAAACATAATTCACCTAAACACAAAAAGGGTTACACGGATGTTTAATCAGCAGAAATCAGGTTGTGCTGGGTCGCCCGACACAGCTTGCTTAGGAATGACCGCATAACGGGTTTTATTGCATTGCGATACCGCAGTTACTTCTTTCGGAATACACTTTATCAGGGGATGCAAAGGAGCCGGTTCAATAACGAAAAAAAATCTAAAAAGGGATCTTGTATTTGTAGCTGAGTATAAAAAACTGAACGATTAACGTTTTACGAATGTACTAAAGATTTCATGGGATGCGTTTACTGCCGCAAGTGTAGCACTTGGCTGGAGGTTTCTAATTTCTATTTTACTGTTATCGTAATCCTTCATAGATGGAATTGAAACTAGTATTTTCTGTTTCGTTTTCGGCGAGCATAACTGAACCATCTATCCGTCGGACTGCTGATGGTTTCTTGGTGCTTCGTCCATGGTCCTGCTCTTGTCGCGTACTTTTTATGCTAAATCGCGGGTAGAGAACATGCAATTAAGTCGACTGAAAAATGTAAGCGTATAATAACTGTTTTAATTCCACAAAGACGCTTAAACACGTGTCTTGATTACTGTAAAAAAGCCTGGAATTGCATGACATCTCACAAACTTCTGAATGACTGACAAGGGCACGAGTGTGAGCGTGTTGCTTTGGAAAGTGCCTCACATCTGCGAGCTTTTTTTAAAAAATTGCGGCATTCTGCAGAGCTAGGCTAACGTGCCTGTGTTTTTGGTATATTGATATCCGTGAAATTCAGCATATGCCCAGCGTTTACAAATCCGCAGCCCAGAGTGTGATCTCTGCTTGCTCGAGTTCGTGGCTGCGCAAAGCGAGCAAAGCACACACCAGACGTGCGAAAAGTGAATGTGGCACAGGCCAGGAGCCCTGTTTTTTAATGCTCTAGCAGGCTCTAGCATGTTATCTTCACAGCCCAGCACGTGCCTGTTCGTCGCCTTGAAAGCCAAGCAAAGCGCACGCACACGCACAGACGCGCTGAAAATGACGCCGGACAGAAGCCCGTCTTGAATGAACGGTAAAATTTGTCGACAAAAGCCTCCCAATGATTGAATATCTAGGCGAACCGAAAGGCGACGACAAGCATTTTCTTTTTTTTTTTTAATCTACATGAGTGCATGCAGGGCAAGTTTGTTGGTTTAGGTGGCGCACCCAAACACGTCAAGCGCGCACGTGCGCGTAGACTTGGCAGGGTTCGGAAGTCACGTGGGTCTCCACGCAGGTAGAGGCAGGGAAGTGTTCTGAAGAGTTGCACGACAATAGTGTTCCGGAAGGTGTGGGCCGGTAGCAAAGAGGTTGCTCCCTACTGACGTCTTGATATGGTATATTTGAAACTGCAATGATTGATTATATTGTTCTCGAATGAATCAAAATTTTTGTTTACATTTTACTTATTGTTTGTTGCTTACTGTGATTAAAGCAAACACATGAGGACTGGGATCAGGATACAAACGTTTTTGCTGTAAGTCTTATAATTTTAGAAGTAACATTTTTGTTTTCACTTCCTTTTTATCGTGCTTCATCACACCGTACGATGCCCATTAAATACCTCAGGCTAGCAGGCTAGTCGTAGGATGTAACCCGCTAAATATAAAATCTTCAGCGTGTAACAATGTCAGAATACACAGGCAACACAGACCAAAGTCACACTGCCCAAACCAAATGAAGTCTAATTTGTTTTCGCTTTTTACAGCTTCAAAGTTTGAGCTGAATCCAGCTGAAACCTTGAATTCCCACAATGCGTGTCTAGCCAACAGCGTGATGATTAAAGGCGGTGAGCGCGATCTAGCTTGAGCTCAACGCTTTAAGGCGTGCATTTCTAGCCCCAGCTGCATTCCGTCAAAGCACGTTTCAAATCCACGATATTGTGTCTGCAGTCTTGACTGTCGTCTGAGCTTAATCCAGAGTGTAGTCTAAAAGTAATCTCTTGGGGAATATCATACTTTGCGTTTGAAATCAAATAATGTCCTGACTCCATTAAAAAAAAAAAAAAAAAAAAAAAGCTACAACAATATTGCCATTGCAAAGTGCATGCTCTAAGCATTGCCCACCCAGGCGCCGGACTGTGATATAAAAACTTACAGCATGAACCGGCAAAAGAAACACAAGACAGCTAGTTATGGCACAAAAAATGAGAAACATTTTGAAATCTTTGTAATGCGGAATTAGAGCGCAGCTCTTGAGGAGGAGGAGGGGAGGGTACAGTGGGGAGGGTATGCCCCTCCTCCTCCTCCGCTTCTCCTCCAATGCGATTTCCTCGGTAAATTTTGGCGGGGAAAATGACGTCACATGACGATGTGTCACATCACCTATGAACGAATTCAGTTTCTCCGCTATATTTAGCGCGAAAATTGACGTCACGTGACCTCAACGCCAATTCGATTCCCCGCTAAATTTAGCGGTGGAATTCAGTTTCTCCGCTAGATTTAGCGAACAAATTTAGTTTCTTCGCTAGATTTAGCGCGAAAATATACGTCAAGTTACTTCAACAACAATTGAATTCCCCACTAAATTCAGCGGAGAATTAAATTGGTGTTGATGACACGTCACGTCAATTTTCCAGCTAAACTTAACGCGGTTACGCCGACGCCGCGAAACACGAAAACAGGCTCCTAAGAGCTTTTATGTCCCAAGTAATAACTGCGCACGAGAACACTCGTTTCTCTGTGGAGACGAGGATGAAAACAGACTTCATCCTTTTATCTAAATGTTTTTTTTTTATTTTTCTTTCTATGAATATTGACGATAACGCGCCCACGTGTTTTGGTTTACCCCGTCTTCAACCAATGTGGCATGCGTTTGGCTGCCTCGTCATCGCGCTTTCCCTGCGCCTTCTCTGTGTTGCCCTTTGATTAACGTACTCCTACATGCATTCATATCAACGAGGTAGAGGGGCTTGGAGCGATAAACTGGTATCCCGTTCACCAGTCAAAAGTGACCAGCCCCCCTGGCGGCCGCCATCTTGTACAATTTTGACCTCTAGATATGTGACCGTACCAAATCCTGAGTCTTTTGCGCAAAAATTGAGTCTAGATTTGTTTTGCGATCGCTGTAAATAAAACGTGATAAACTATTTTTTAATATTATTAACCACAGAGATCATCAGTGTCTAGGTCCGATAAAAACCCAAAATGCACCACTACGGCTGACGGCATCTAGTGGAGCCATTGCGAAGCTGCCCCGAGGTTTTGTCGCAAAACTAACATTTTGGACCTAAAACGAACGAAGCGTGACTTATATTGTCGGTACTGTTGTAAGACATCAATAGGCAATTATCTACGCGCGGGCCTTCGTTAAAATTTAGACGTAAAACTATAAGGTCACGTGTCTAGTAGTCAAAAATGCGCAACTTGGTGGCGGCCGGGTGGGTGTCACTTTCACCTTCCAGTTTATCGCTCTAAGCCCCTGTACCTCGTTGAGTCTGACGCACAAAAGATGCATTTTGGAACACTTGCTTTCCGTATTGTGGCTGACAACTTGAGAAACACGGGGCGTGGCTCCTTTTTGCGATTCTTAAGCATTCCGCGACTATAGAAAATGGCGAAAATTATCTTTCTCCCGTGCGATATGATGCAGGCGTTTTACAAAGGGTGCATGGAACTGCTCGTGGGGGACTTGACACGTGCTGTCCCACGTGGTTGTTTGTGTCTTACACCGGCTACGCACCGAGCCACGCTCGCAAGCATTTTGATGCTCGTTTACCAAACTGGTAAGATTTAAGGATCCTGGCCATACCTATGCACTACTCACAGGTGGTAGTTGTAATTGCATTATATGAAAGTGTATTTGAGCCATTTGGCTAGAGTGCCCTCGATCGTGTTTTGGAGCAACACGCGGTACACACTTGGCGATATCAATAGCATGCGCTGTTTGGCATTTTTTTTGTTTTCTTTTTACTTTTGACTTCCCGATCATACTTGGGTGTTCCTTTGCAACAAACCAGGGGTCGTCACTGCCATTTACCCCCGCGGTTACTACGAGCTGCAACATCCTATTCTCCATTTTTTTCTTTTTTTACGGTCTTGACGAGCTGAATCACCTATCGATTTAGCAAAAGAGTTAAAAGCATTAAACCGAAATACTGCTTCCAAGCCCTCGCATGAGCCATAGCTCTTCAAATACCGGCAGCTACATCCAGCAAGCATGGTTAACTGGTGCATGTCATATTGTCCTCGATGGTATATTTTACTACTCGAATATTGATGTCAACAGCTGAAATGTGTTTTTGATCCCAGATGTGACGCAGACTTTCGCTTTTCTAAGCAGAAGCTTGTATTTTCAGGTGGAAAACATTTATTTACATAAAGTTATCTATCCTGAATAAATCCGACGGTCAGCTTTTCCGCCAGAAGCTCTTTTGTGACAAATAACGACAGATGAAAACGACATGCTGTGTTTCACTTCCAGATGACCTAACCAGAAAGGGTACAGGTAGGGAGGCAGTTATTATTGGTGGATCCATTGTATTAGCTGTCATGCACCCCAGGGGCTATGAAAAGCAAGGATGACGCGATTGTATTAATCGTTATTAGGGAGTCTTAAGTTGATTTACACTATAGAACAAACATACTGGTAGTTTAATGCTTTATCTATCAGTTCGTAACGTCCGTGAATGAAAATTAAGATTAACTTGCACTTTTAAGTTGTGCTGATTTGTTTAAGTACTCTCAACAAGTTTCTCCTGTCTTCCATCACCTTAGAAAGATGACCCTCTAATCACAAACTACTCTTCGTTGCAAGTTATGCATGAGTAAAGAGATGAAAGAAAGTAAGCGTTTTTCCTAAACTGAATCCTAAATTGCTAACGAAAAGTGCGTTTCGTCAGAGTTTATCACGCCAGCAATTTAAGCTCAAGCCAATGGCTTACCATCCTCGACGAACGTGCTACCCTACGTCGAGTATAGGAGCTTGTTTGGATTTCGAGGCAAGTTATTGGTTTTTCTTAAGTGCTTTGGACGCGACTTGGTCTAGCAACTAGGTTTCCGCCATGCGCACGCCCCTTGCCTCCCCACCGTACCCTTCTTTCCTCAGTTTTGTTTTTTGGGTGGTGCTTGGGGCACCAGCTGGGTTCGGAATACATTTTGGGTGCCTGGGAGTAGCGGCAGTCTAATTATTTCCTCTCCGTAGGAAGCGTCGTTTCTAATGAGATATGCCGTGGTCAACTTCAACGAATTTGGAATAAGTCGAGGCTTTCTGAATAAGCCTCTCCCGTTCTTTTTTTAGGCTGTTTCTGACTGCAAGGATGAAAGTACACTTAACAATATATGTCCGCACTTTCCGAAAAAAAGGCTATAATTTTACACTCCTCGTACCCAAATAATGCACCCCAAAACTTCAGTTAAACGTACAGCGCAGTGATCTCGAACCAAAGGTATAGAAGCTTTCGCGAGCGGCCCGATAGCAGATTGCTACAACTTATTAATGTAACTAATGTACGTGTTACTGAATAAAACAAAATAAACAATCGAGGATTCCTTGGCCCTAGTGCAAAAACATCGGTGGTTTTTCTTGTTTTGCTTTAGTCTTTGATTCGTATTTTAGTTGTTTAATAAGTCAGATCCCACGGTTATGAAACCCCTCGTAAAGGTTGCGTCCGTCAGTTCGACGTCAGGGTTCTGTACGTGAAACCGAGATTTTTAGATATATTTTATGGGACTAAAGAGTGTACGACTACACCATTTTTTTTTTCTTAAGAGTGTGAGCGCAGCCGGTGGTTGGAAGACACGGAGGAACAGATTAAGAAAATAACAGAACCCGGTGACCCCGCATGTCCTGCCCGTGGTCGGCTTCGCCGGTGATAACACGAGAACAAGAACACTAAGAACGCCATGAAGTTCCTTTTTTTTTTTGGAACTACTTAATTGTTCTCATAGAGTTGTAGCATCGGCTGTGCTTGGACTTATTTTGAAGCAAAGTAAACGTGACGTATTGCGTACCACTTTCTCGGACATTGACATGTTTGGAATATTTCCACTTTAGGTCTTGAGTTTGAAAACAAAAATGACAGAGGCAAAATGACGCAAACAACACCATATTTGGATCAGAGTACTCGTTCATTAGTAAATATTGCCCGAGCTGATTTCAAGCAATGTTTAGGTGCTCAGTTTGCGTATTAAAGGGACACTAAACCAGTTTCTGCGATAGTATATTTGTGGTCACACCTCAATCTATGGGTTTTAAGCATTCTAACATGCAAATATCACATTCATGCGTGACCGAGTTTTTTATTTAAATCGGTGTCAAAGATCGATTACCTCAGAACTATCACAGACACAAAAGACCCGTCGGAAAAGGAGAAGTCAATCTCCTCCTCTAACGGCGCACTCTGGTGTCCGCGATAGTTTCGAGGTAATCGATTTTTGATACCGACTTAAATAAAAAAAATTGGCTCCGCATGAATGTAATATTTTAATTTTATATTACTGAGAGTTCATAGATTGAGTTACGACCATAAATAGACTATTGCAGAAAGTGGTTTAGTACCTCTTTAAGAAGCCTCGTGTACGATGTTTTAGTTAGATGGCTGCAGAGTGACGGTCTTTGTCATTACTGACTCCCACTGAAAACTTCCGACGAAGTTGTAGTCTACAGCCCTCCTCTGATTGCTACCCAGGCGGTAGCAGTGTTTATTGTATTTATTCAGACATTCGATCGATTCCTTTTAAAATAAACTTCATGGCGTTGTGCTGATGTAAATGGTGAGTATACAATGACCGACATTGTGTAATTTATTTACTTCACATAATAGACTAGGTAACTTAACTACAGAACGTGAGATACCAGGATCTTGTGATGTACTGAAGTGGGCTTTAGTAAGGTTGCGTGTATGATAGAAAACTTTCCACTATAAATTAGATACTGAATATAACATTGTATACTTCGATCATTTTCTCTAACTTTGGAATTAGGCATTAGGTATTAATGCCGAGGCAAGCTCATACAAGAATATTTGCAAAAGTAAGGTGACGTGGTCACTTGAAAATGTTTATAACATCGCTTAAATTTCCCCTGGCGAAAGCACATCACCCAACCGAGTAAAACATTAATTAAAAAATGTGCAGACTTGACAAAGTTTGGTGTTTGAGAATAAAACGACATCTGTCTCTTTCTCGAGTAAAATAAGCAATTTTTTACATGCTGTGCCAGTAATCTCAAAGGTATCTGATTTAATTGGGATCTGTCATTTCCGCAACTGTCCCTTACCCCTGTGAGACAGATACGGCTAATTGTCACGCAATTTAAGTAGACGTGCCCTCCGCAACAATGCACCCCACCGATCATTGGAATCCATAGCGTACGCTATAGCCAGATCAAAATGCATGTTTGATATTGGCAAATAAAAAGCAACCGAGAACTAAAAACACAGTGGAAGCAGGGCCTGAAGGAGCCACTTGTCAGATAGAAAATTCTAGAGCAAAATTGGATAGATGGGCTTCTTTGCTGCAAAAACTTCCTATTTTGTTTCTTCCTGTCTATTTTCGCTACAAGATACAATAAATATTAGGTATGTGATAGCGACGCCTTGTTGTGTTCTCACTACCAGATAAACGAGAGCGTATCAACAAAGAATGTTTCATACAAGCTACTTTGCACAGACTGAGGTTGCAGTCGATCAATATAGTAGTTTCTTTTTAAATGTTACCTTAGTGCAGGAGTGCATTCAACCTTGAAGCGTCTCCACTGAATGCTGTACCACCAAACTATGCGCGATCGGCGCTCTCATGGCGCTTCCAGTTTGATAAAATTGTGCTTTAAGGTACACATGACGCTGTAGACAGAAACGGGACGCGATCCTCTTCTGTCCATCCCAGTTTCCCCTCTCTGGGGGTGGACTGTCCCTCCCACTTTCTCCTCCCGACCGGCGACGCCATATTTGAGCGTGCTCGTGCCACGCCTCCAAGATAACGAGGCCGTTCTGCTGAATTTTCTACGTCAGCACCTGAAAAGGCAAAAGCAGGCCACGGATTGGAAACGAGCACTGAGTTGGCGTTCGGGGAGACACGTCTTCAGTCCCTGATTGGACATGAGTCTCGACCGAACTCAGACGCAGCACTCGCCACGTTCTCCTTCCTGTGGGCTTAAAAAACGCCGTTCTTCATTAGGAGGAAAAAAATATTTGTGGGGAGGGTGATGTCATGAAGAAATTTTTAACACAAAGGATCTTATTACTTTCAGTAAACTGATGCTTCACAAGGAACGGCTTTGACAAAAGGGCGCTTCTTTGAACCGCATTGTATTACGTTTTGGTTTAAACCAAGCTCAATGTGAAATCTCCGATGCCTGAACAACCGTTACTGAAACGTCTGGCTGTCATCTCGAACATGTCGCGCGCGCCAGGGAGGTACCCTGCAGTCCTGCGTAAGAATATAAAATGAATAGAGATGACGCACAGCGCCTAGCAACAGTATGAAGAGGCCAGACTTGCTGTCGTGATAAATGGTGCGGTCGGTGTCGGTCATAAGAACCTTCCTTTATCACGCCACGGGGCTTCCTGAGTCTTCGGTGTGATTGTAAATGTTTAGAAGCATCGGAGGTTCGGCTGGGAAACTTACGCAAGACTTGCAGTGGTTGCTCGGTGCACTATGGCGTATTGCGCTCTCCCCACACGCAAAGTTTCTCCGCGATCTTTTGGGATTGTTTGCTGTACGTCGTGTAAGGTGCAAGCGTTTTTGCTCGCTAAAGAAGATTTTGCTATCCCTAAGTGCGTTCTTGTATTGTCTTAAACGCTTCGTAATAGTAGCACAAATATGGGGGGAAAAGATGTAAAACAAAAACGTTTTCCTGAGCAAGAACGCCTTTTTTAACGTTTTGCTTCCTCCTCTGTCGCCGGGTTTCTACTTACTTTCTTCCTTTGGATCACATGTTATGATGTATTTGATAAACGAAAACTCCGGAGGTTAAAAGCGGCAGGATAACAACAGCCTAAGAGAGACTAAGCTTGCCATGCTACATTTAGAACGTCCCGGTAGTGCCATGGCAACACGAATGTTTACCCCAAATTGTCATGGCTGCTTCCGTTAACTAAGTTTTCCAACGGCGATGATTAATAATTGGGGTTGTGTGGATATTCATACAGCGTGTAGTTGGTCAGCCATTTTAAAGTTGCGACGAGTCACTCGCTGCAGATGAGAAATTTGGCCAGTGCAGTACAACCGCTAGCCTGGAATCTTTAACGTGCAGAAGCAGTAGTGATACATGACCGCACGCCGGTACGATGCTCATCTAGATCGAAACGGGCAGGGGTGTGGATTGAATCCAGGATCCCTGGGTTCTGCAGCGCGAGCTTTCGCTCCACGTGCTGCGAGCTGGTGTGCGCTAGCGACCGATCCCTCTAAAAGCGATAAAAATTACTCGAGACGGTGGTAAAAGATGGGGAACTTAGTAAAGGGGAAAAGACGCAGGACAAAGACCGTCTCAACAGCCGAGAGACTGAGAGGACATTTCGTGGCCACGCCTACTTTCGTTACACTTCGCTCCATGTATGGAGAATACGCTTGACGTCCCCTCCTGCCCACTTCCAAGTCCTTGAATTACACGTTTTGTGCCCAAGGAATGAGGAAGTCAATGCTGTTTGATGGTGTTTCCAATAATGTATATTTGTCCCTTTTTTAATATGTTATTTCCACGTTAGATGTTTGGAAGACGACATCGGATAATCATTCTCGATACATTAAATTATGGCAATAAAATATGTATTTGGGCTTATCAGAGCCCTTTGACGATGATGTACTCGGACATACAAGTTTTGAAGAATGGTGAGTTCTTAGGAATGCTGGTGAAAACTCTACACAACTGGACGCGAGGCAGCAAAACAGAAGGAAGACACGAAACGTCTCCGAGGTGTTGTGTGTTGGCCCTCTTTTTTACGTCTCTTTCTTTTCTGCTCCGTCTCAGGTTAAGTTTTGTCAAGAACTAGCCTACTCGTTCATGAAATCAGTCGTCTGTCTGCCGCGCTTCGGAAAGATGACGTCGTTCTTTACGACGTTCGCGTGCGTTTCCAGAAAATTAACTTGGTTATGTTGTTGTCTGCTAATTTATTTCTTGGTCTGCTAACGTGTACCCGTGACGGCTGGGTTTTGGTCTTTGAACCGCAGTTGAACGATGGGATTGCTTCCCGACGCGTAAAGGTAAATGGTCGGGTCAAAAACCAGACACAATCTGGCTGAGCGCTCGGACAACCGGACAATCGTCTACGGCGAACAGCTCATTGAAGTAACTTCTCCTGCAACAAGGTTGATAGCTGGGCTAGTTGGTAATCGTTGTACTTAATGAAATAAAACAGCGCAAAAGATACAAAAAGAAAGATGTGTCTCTTCATTTTTATTCTGTTAGTTTATTCCGTTATGTATAACTTGTCCTGCGATTGAGAAAGGCCATGTTGAGCAAAATACGCGTCTTCGAACAAATTGTCTTCAGTGTCTGTTATTAAGTTAAAAGTTGGAGGACGTCATCGTCGTCATGTCTCAAATTTCCAGATACACATCGGTTGGTGGTTGCAAAAAAAAAAAGCGCTTTTACATATTTACTTTTGATTCTTTAAAAAGGAGTTCTTTAGCCACAGAGGGGAATTACTTCAGGACTAATATTTCCACATTTGAATAATTGACTGTCTATATAAATTAACATATGGAGCCATCATACGGTAAGACCGGATGATCAATTATCGGTTCCTAATTTTGTTATCTCTCTCCCTAAAAAGGCTTTTATCTGAGCCTCACGTATTCTCGAAATATCCAATATGTGGCCGCACCCTCAAAGATGCGGTTACCTAAATTCAAAGTCGGAACTTAATATTGTCACACTAAGACCCGCGTATTCTCGAAATAACCAATATGTGGCCGCACCCTCAAAGATTCCGTTACCTAAATTCAAAGTCTGAACTTAATATTGTCACACTACCCGCGTATTCTCGAAATATCCAATATGTGGCCGCACCCTAAAAGATGCGGTTACCTAAATTCAAAGTCGGAACTTAATATTGTCACACTACCCGCGTATTCTCGAAATATCCAATATGTGGCCGCACCCTCAAAGATGCGGTTACCTAAATTCAAAGTCGGAACTTAATATTGTCACACTACCCGCGTATTCTCGAAATATCCAATATGTGGCCGCACCCTCAAAGATGCGGTTACCTAAATTCAAAGTCGGAACTTAATATTGTCACACTACCCGCGTATTCTCGAAAGAACCAATATGTGGCCGCACCCTCAAAGATGCCGTTACCTAAATTCAAAGTCGGAACTTAATATTGTCACACTACCCGCGTATTCTCGAAATAGCCAATATGTGGCCGCACCCTCAAAGATGCCGTTACCTAAATTCAAAGTCGGAACTTAATATTGTCACACTAAGACCCGCGTTGACTTCTTCATTCCTAAAACGTAATCTGAAAAGAACCTGCTTCCTAAATCTTTTTTGGCTATGCCAGAGTCGACTCCTTCCGAATTGCGGTAATCACTCATTATTTTAATCCTTGAACTTCCGTGTTTTATTGCATTTTTGTACTAGTCTTGTTTATATCCTATTATTTTTGTTTGGTTTCTGCCGCTCCCCTCTCCAATGCATCCGGGCCCCGAGGGTATGGAGATTAATAAATAAGGTACTCCGAACGGGTTTTTCACAAGTTCAGACCAAGAAGTCAATGTTGTCGCGTTCACGCCAATTGTATCGTCTAGTCAAAGTAGCTGGGCGGATATTTCCAAGACAAGACTGACTTATTTGCAGCACTTTTTTTTTCTTTTTAAACGTCGGGGCTTCAATCCATGCTATGAAGGGGGTTGGCCAGCGAAGCAGTGGTATCACCTGCAACAATTGCCTACTGCACTGTACCAAAGAAGAGATAATCCACTATACCGAAACGTTTTACATACAGGGTGTTTCACGCAAGAGTCACGAAAATTCCTAAAATTAGTGTATTCGAGGTAAAAGGTTACTTTTCTCGGAACCGCATTGCTCGTGGTGGCAGACGTCAGAAAATACGCGATACTTACTAATTAGTTCGCTAATTAAGTAAAATGACTAAATAACTTTTAATTGGTGAATATAGACATGGTTCCAATTACAAACTTGCTGCGCGTCATGAAAATCCCCTCAATTCGTCATTTTCGCAAAGACTTTTCAGCGCTTGAGAAGGCGTAGTAGTGCACTCACGTTACCACTCGTGGAGCTGGAACACGGCTAGTGGTTGCGGTAAGGCGCCTGCGCGATTTTTCAGTCTCTTATGTACCTTCATGTTTCTATGTTTTAGAGTAGCGACGAGACATCACCTTGCCGATTGTTGTTGCTGCGGGTTGAAGGGGCGAATGATGTGTGTTTTTCTTTTAACTTCCCGAAAACTTTTATTCCGAACATGCATTTTTATAAGTGTTCTGAACACATAATATTAATTTTGAGCAGTATTTAGCCAAAGTTAAAAAAAAAATAATAGTTAAGGCTCTCTTTAGTTGATGATGCCTGGCGCTTAATTGTTTCTTTCATGCGTATTACCGTATTTTGCGGACTATAGTCCGCACCCGGTGTATAGTCCGCAGGGACAAATTTGGGGTCAAAAATTAAAGTTCTTGCTTAGATAGTCCGCACCCGGTGCATAATCCGCACCTGGTGCATAGTACGCACCTGGTGCTTAGTCGACACGAAAATCTTCTCATGCACGGCACCCCTTGACAAATGTATGCTTTTTGAACTCACAAAGAAGCCTATAATATACATAAATCATGATTAACATACTCTTTCATTCACAAAATCTGTCACGTTTCGGTGTCATCAATGATATTGAAAAACAAAAATCCTGTATAGTCCGCACGCGTAGATAGTCCGCACTGCCCAAAATTTCAACTTTTAAACATGTATAGTCCGCGGACTATAGCCCGGAAAATACGGTACTTCTTCACATATTCGAAGAAACCATGAGCAAATATTCACACAAGAAAGTAAACTAGAAACTGACCGAGGTATCTTAAATGTCCCAGAAAAAGATACCGCCAACTTAAGAAAGGAACGACGTGACTTTTATGTTCAAGCTCGTTTACGTGATTGGTTCTTGTCTGTCTTCATAGACTAATGCCGCTAGAGCACTGCATGGGCCCGGGCCTGCCCGCAGGCCCGAGCCCGGCCCGGCCCGCCCATAGGCTGAGCTCGGGGCGGCTAGCATGCATTTTCTAGGGCCCGGGCCGGGCGCAGGCTCGAACGGAATCGTCTTTGGGCCGTGCCGTCCCGGGGGCCGGCCTGAGCATTGCCTGGGCAGCGTGTGCCGCAAATTCTAAATTGTTGATAGCAGAAAGAGTGAGTATTTATCTTTTAGGTTCAATGAAAACAAACTAGCCAAGTGCCAATTCCCTAAGGCGCCGTTCAAAAGAAAATAACGAAAGGACGTCTTGAACTTGGAGATCCTCTCAGTGGATAAAAGAAAACGTATGACGGGCCCGGTCCAGGCTCAAACCAATACTGATAAAAAAAAAATTGTCGGGCTTGGTTTGGGTTTGGGTTTAGTCTAAAATTTCTGTCTGGCCCGGCTGGGCCCGGGCAGTGTCTCTCCTGGGCCGGGTCGGGCCGGGCCTAAAAATTCCGGCCCCTGTAGTGCTCTAATTGGCACACTCTAATTGGCAGTGGAGCCTTATAAGATTTTGGGACTAGCGCCGCCTTGCATTTCTTAAACTGTCGGTGACTGAAACTGTATTTAAAGCAACCCGTGTCGGTATAACGCGAAATCGCTAACAAATACATTTTTTTTTTTAACTTAAGGTTTGATTACTTTTTTTTTTCTTTTATGTGGGCTACGGATTATTTTCTAAAGAGCCTCGCGAGGGTTTCGCGACGGCAGACTTCTCTTTGTTTTCCGTCCCGCAAGTCATAAGCGATAATTCTATTCGCGTCTCTTTCTAAAGCCACCCTCGTTAGCGCGTGGGTACCGTCTTCCTTTGTTTGCGGCAGGGTGGGGGCACGTGTGCTCTCCTTTTATCGAGTTTCTCTGTAGGCGCACCAGAGTAGCCTGCCTTTATTCCGAAATGTTCAAGTTGCGGTTACTTATACTCCGTTTCGTCTTAGATGCATGGACCGCACCGGACGCTACGAACAATCCCAGCGAATCGAGCGCTGAGCACGTGTCCCACCCCTCCGCTCCTCGCGCGTCGTCACTGTGCGCCTCCCACAGGTCACGTGACACTCGCACCGCATTCGATTGGCTCGGATGGGTCGTAGCGTCCTCTCCGGTTCATATTGAGGTGAAGTAAGGAGCAACGCCGCCAACCGACTTCTCTCTCTTCGGGGACCGGAACCGAGAGCACCGTGTATCCCTTCACGAACTCTGGTCGGTTGCTGCTGATGACGCCGTTCGGCGGCGATGCGGGGAAAGTCAGCTTAATTTTGTGCTGCGTCGATGGAAGCTTCCTCCGCCCGCTCTTGTTTGGTTTTGCTTACCTCCATGGCACGCTTCTCTTGGTGGGTAGAACTTGTCCCTTCTGGGTTTATTTTGGTTACGCTAACGGTTTTGTAGGTTTCGTGAGGTTTTTGTGTTTTACGATATGCGAGCTTCCGCACCTATTAGCTGTGTTTTCTGGTTACCTCCAAGCGCAAATATTGAGAATGGCGTTCGGGAAGCGCGTCTTTTAAAGAGGAGCGAGGCAATGACACTTACTTATTTTGCGGAAGCGAAATGAATTGGTGTCTTCCCTCGGCTCCTCTTTGAACGAGGTAATTCAGTCATTAGTACAAGTAGCCTCGTATAAAGTTTTGAGGCCTCGTTTTTAATGGCAGCCACGCCGCAGTCTGCGTGCATTTCCGGTGCAACTAGGCAGACATCTCATCTCACTAGAAAGCGTGACTCGCTTGCATTTTCCTACACAATAGGTGGCAGTGTCATCACCCGAGTCTCCGTCATTCGTGATCTTGGAATTTTTATTGATTCATCGTTAAACTTTAATCATCACGTTTTAACTATCTGCAACGCCTCTTTTAGAAACCTTGGGGCGATATCTCGTTTCACGAGAAAGTTTTCTTCGCCTGTTTGTCTTGTGCGTTTATTCTGTTGCCTAGTGCGTACGAAGCTGGAGTATGCTTCTTCTGTATGGAACTGCATTAACCTCACTGCATCATGCTGTATTGAGCGTGTTCAAAAACGCTTCATAGGCATAATTTACGACAGATATTTCGACCGTACTTGCTACTACAGTTATGAACAATTACTTAAAAAACTTGGGTTGTGTACGTTACTCGATAGAAGACGATTACGTGATCTAATGTTTTTACATAAGGTTGTAAACGGTGCTGTTGACTCACCACTCTTGTTAAGCACTGTCTGTTTTCACGCTCCCTTGCGGTCCAACCGATTTCAAAGTCCTTTTTACCCGTCTGCTTTGAATGTCACGTCACCACTAACAAGAATGCAACTTGAATTTAACAAACTGGATCAATCTGCTGTAGATATCTTTAGCGACCTGATTGTTTTTCGACATAGGCTTGAGTCAATTATTTGTACATAGTCATGACCTTGTTTTGTTGCCTGCATGTATCCTTGATGACGAGCGGTGTACCACTATTTAGGCCTTGTGCTGTTTTTGGACACCCAACAAAAATAAAGATTATTATTATTATTATCTTGATCGCGGTAGACTGCAATTTTCGAAGAACTATCCGTTTCGTTTTAGCTTATTGCATACCCCAAACGACCTTCGCAATCTTCTGTATATACGTGTAGGAATGTAGCCGTAAGAATAACATCTCTGTAAAGGTGAGGTGGCATGTGGAAATAGGTTTTGTTTCTGATTTGGAGAAGTAAGATCATTGCGCCAATATTATTGTTTTTATAGCAATTCGGAAGCATCAGCACCGTGATAGATTGAAGTGTATGCTGCTCAGCAATGCAAATTACCCTATCCTATACTATAGTCATTCACATCTAAGCGACGCATCGCGTGGCGAGTCCGGAACATAATATAATCACTCAGAAGCCGGACAGACTGCGGTATCTGACGATAAGGAGGCTGATGAACGCGTAACGAAGCAGGAAGCTCGAACATTATCTCATCGCCATTAAAATGAACCGGTACAGATTTTCCCGAGTGTTTAAGGTAATGCATCTAGGCAACTTCTACCAGAAAAGTGGCCTCCAAGCATTGCTCGCGCCTAACTCATTCTTTCTGAATTTTACCACCGGAAAGCAAATACTATAATTACAATATTACCAAAGAAGAAGTGTGCACACGCTTATATGTTCCGGGTTCTCTTTAATATTGTTGACGTGGCAGAAACGCCGCAGATAATAGTACGACTGCACGCATCTAGCAGCTATACCGACCTCCGTATTCATCTCAATATTACACTTTTGGGCCCAATTGATGCATGTTGGCACTTATTTTAATAATGCGACATCATGCTGCAGACGTTTTTCAAAAGCATCCACGAGGGATATTCGGGCCGGTCCATGCATTTTTAATATTGCAAATATTTCGGCATCACTTTTACACTGATTTACGAATAATTTACCGCTATCAAATTTTCCAAGAATAATAATATTTTGGTCAAAGACTCGGTTGCGGTCTCTTTGCGCTATGAACTAAAGGGTATAATGCGTCTCCCAGACGTTACTGGGAATTCAAATAATGGCATTTAGTTGAAATGACGCTAAGGAGCAGGATAATTAATTGAATATTTGGAGTGTTGCACGCGACATGCTGGTTTTGACTGGCCGCAGCTCTGTTTTACTGACCTTGAAAGCAAGTTTTGTAAATCTTATTTGAAGGCTCGTGATATCCGAAAGGGAGATTTTTGTTTTTGTGTTACTTATTCGTTTGGTGATTATGCATACATTACTTAAACGGTCTGATAAAAAACGGCAAACGCAAACTTGCCTTTTTGCATTCACAATTTGCTGACATACATGCCTCGTTTGTTATATTTTGGACCTTTGGAATGAAAAGCAAGTTTACAAAGGCTATATTCAGACTCAGTTGACGTCCTCGCCAAATTCCATACATAACATTTCACAAAAAAAGGTTCCTTGAAGCTACTCTGTTTCTGTCCTGTCTCGTATAAATCGAAATGCCTCTACACTTCACAGTTTTCAATACTAGTTATGATCTTATCAAACCGACCTTATGTTGAATATAAAAAAAAAGAAAAAATGCCTTCAAGTGCTGTGGTAATAAGAAAGGCGACTCATCCAACTGACCTCACAACCATACCTCGATGACATCCTTCTAGCGGCGAATGTTGGACGCATAAATTCATCAACAATAACCGGGTCTTCATTTTATACTCATGTCCATACAGCCCGAAAAATAACTATCCCAAAGTTCACGTTGAACTCTGAGGGACGGCGGGGCATACATATGGAAGAAAGTTTATCGACCAAAGAATGCATTTTGAATGCTTGATAGCAAAGAGGAAACGACAGTCAGCCCCCTCAAGAAATCATGGAGCGTGAACTACTTGACTTCTTGAAAGTGTCTGGTCCTCGAAAGAAGAGCCCTGCTTCAAAGCCACGGCCAAGTCTGGCCACTCGGGAAGCCGGAACCGCCGTGTTTTTATGCGGTGCTGTCCACTTTAGATTGAATCTCCCGAAGGCTTTTTTTGTTGTATTTTAATCCTTTGGGCTTTATTTTCAAGGGGATCCGACACGAGTTTGACGCAGACCAAATTTGTTCCACTTTAGAAACCTTCCCTTAGCGTGACCGCCTATCATCCGTAAGCTTTTCAATTCTGAAGAATTGAAAAGAAAGGCTTGAGGTCAAGCGGAAAAAAATATTTTAGTCATACAGTTGGGTTGTTCGCCTTTTACTGAATATATAATCAGGCTCACAATAAGCGCGCTCGATGTGAAGTTTTAGTGATAGTGTAAAGTTTTGACATTTTGGGGGAGGAAGGAATGAATCAACCCTCGGAAGGTCTCTATAAGCTTTAAAAATACGAAATGCGATACGATGTGACTTATATGTTTAACACTCTGTCACACATATTTTCGTTTAAGTGACGCGCTGCGGGCGTAGATGACATTTTTCTCGGATGCAGACCTATTCTCGCCACTATGGTATATGCGTACTAGTATGTTTCCAATACATGACTAGTCCACGTAAAATGCAACTTAGTTGTACTTCGTAAGATTAATTTTTTTTTTGTCATAAGACTGGGAAATCGAAGTACATTAATATATTTCGTTTGCATAGGCAACGGACACTTGGAAGTTTAAATGACTACTCCGCTTTTCATATTAAATTTTCCCGAAATCTTGCAGCTGTCATGAATATGCCGGGTTCAATGGAAAAGTAAGCCCGTTTTTTTTCTGCCCGCATAAACAAATCTAGGCATTGAAGAATGCTGAACTGCGCCAGAATATGACGCTGGCGTCCAAGATAGGGATGCAAATGTTGGACAATATAAGGTTAACAGCATCAATATATAAATTAAAAACACGACATTTTTCTCTAAGCCAATGTTTACCTAAGTCTAATTCCGCCAAAACAAGATTTAAGGTTGTCGGTGCCGGCGGCATTTATTTCAGTTAAACAAAATTGCTAACAAGAAAAACAAATATTGTATCTCTCTCGGACAAATTTGTTTTGGCTATTTATTTTTTACTTTTTTGTTTTAAAATAAGTGCCAGAGGCGATCACCATATTACTTCTTGTTTTGCGGAAATTGCATTTTGGCGGACGTCGTCTTAAACAAAAAAAAAAAGTCTCTTTCTTTATTATATTTTTATCCAGATAACATCAAGCTCTCAAACTTTTGCATCCCATCCGCACCACAAGCACCATATTTTGACTTAGCTCTAGCTTTCTGCCGTCTGTAGTTTATTTATTCGAACGGAAAAAAAAAAACGGGTTCTTAGTGTATCCGATTAAAAGGGCATGCAACAAAACAAAATTGGGTATACTCGTGTGCCATTTTGGAATCAATTATCTATCCGAGACCTAGTTGTTCAATATAGTGTCTACTCCTTGGAACGTCCTCTAGTTTCATGTTTTCCATTACCTTTTCATGTGCCTCTCCTTAATATATATCCTGAAATCGCACCGATCACTAATATTCAGCGACGAAGATTAGTTTGCTGTAGACGGCAAATAAAAAGTAGCCGGCTCTTCGCAATGCGCCATCATCTTTTCTACACGTAAATGGAATACTGCTATCGCCATTGCACGGGGTCGTGTCAGACATTAAAGGGCGAAAAATCAGAACCTTTATTGATAATGCTCCCTGCACATCGGGAAAATTAGGCGAGCGTGCGTGAGAACAACCGTCAACATTGGACAATTTCGGAGGTTTCTATGCCAAGGGCGAAAAGTAAGATTACCTAAACTACAATGCCGATGCCGCATGAACGGTCGAGCCTGTCACCGCATGATTAGCGCTCTATATACCGTTTTGTCGTGGCGGTCGCCATGTTGAATTTTGAAGTAGCTGAGTTGGGTCAAACCAGCTGGTCACTTTGGTTTCCCACTGGAAGGCGCTAGAATTAAAGTCGTTCATGCCAATAGTTCTACATTTTTCTTGGCTATACTTTTTTTTTATTGTAACTATGCTTAAACTATTTACTTTATTTTCTATCGCCCAACGCCAATACGATGTTTTTAATATAGGGACCGTCCCACGAAACCGTTTAATAAAAACGCGAGCGAAATAAAAACTGACGGAACGAACTTTGACCGAGATGGCTTTCATTCCAGAGAGGACATAAGTTAGGTTCATGCGTGGTTTTACTGACGAAAAATTTTACGGTCTTTTTTTATTAAAACTTTGGCTGAATTTCGTTTATGCAACTTAAATATTTTTGGGTTTTAAAACTTAACTTGAGTCATGTTTTATTTGAAAAAAAATATACATATATATATATCATACTATGCTATGAGGTATAGGAAATAAGTGAATGGAGAACACGCCAACAAATACATTGGGAGTAGTGTTTCGGACCACTATAGAAACTAAAACTTAAGGAACGGAGGACGTCGGGAATCAAGGCCATATAATCATCACTTCTCTGCTAATCAGAGTCGGACATTAGTCAACAAGAACGCCTAATAACAAATCATAAAGCATGGAGCGGTAACCTAGGAAGCTATGCCTTGCGTTTACGAAGCTCTCGGTGTCGGTTCATTTTTTGAGCGGTTATCACGTAAGTGAAATTGTGCCGAGTCATTAGGTTGCGAATTCATGCGCGGCATTTGATATTTCACGGAGGAGACCCTCTGTGCGTGCTCAGAGAGCGTAGCAAGCCCAGTGGAGAAATATGACAGCTCGAAAAAGGCGAATACTGGAATGGTCTATATTAGACGAGTCATTCCAGCGCTAGTCAGTTTTGTAAAGCACAAGTGCACCCGGCACGTACCCACAAATTAATTTAAGCCCATGTCGTCTCATATAAGAACCGAAAGATGTCACGTGGAGATTATACACAAAGCTTTTACTTCTCGTTCGGACGATGAACCTTACGTAACATGAAAAGTGATGTAATCGGATAACTACCGCTTTCGCTTTCTCCGTCCAGGTTTCGCTTTCGCGCCATCGACCAATGCGCGCCATGCGATTTCACTTATTTCATGCATCTCGGACAGGCAAAGACTGGCAGCCAGAAGCATCAGCAACAGAAAAGCTGTACGGTCCCACGTCCTGCGCAAGTATTACGACTCCCATCAACAGAGTCGGCGAACGTGACGGAAGAATATTCAGACTAAGCAATCGCGCTAGCACAGCATCATCATACCGCTTGCTTTCACTCTCTCTCTGTCTCTTTCCCGGTTAGCGCAGTGCGCCGCTAGACGTCGCTTTTTTTTTTTTTTTTTTGTTTGGTACGCGTCTTTGTTCACGCTCTCGGCCCAAGCCATTTATCGGAGCAACTAATGCTACAGGATTGGCTTTTCTCCCCGACGGGTGTGGAATCTTGATGGGTTGCCCGATCAAGTAATCCTCGCAAGTTTTTTTTTTTTTTTTTACTTTCTTTTTCTTAGTTGGAGGCAGGTGCCACGGGGAACGCTGCATCGATTGCTCGCTGCTTATCGATACGCTCAGAAATCGATTTTGCTCTGGCCGCTGCTGTTTGTTTTGCCCTTGTAGTGGGCGTGTTCACCCCCCCCCCCCCCCCCCCTTCGAGTTGGTGTGCGCCAAGTCTTCTCACGGCAGGGGCCTTCTGGCGAATCAATGGGTGCACTGTGTGTTGACCTTCACACCGAAGTGCACAGACTTTGTTTCATTATGAATGATGGAGGAAAAAAGGCAGGAGGGGAGGGTCTGGTGGTGGGAAGACAAAAGGAGACCCGTACACTGGCGAGCACTGTTCAAATTTATTGTCCTCTGCGTTACATTGTTCACTCTCGGGGGATGCGTTTGTACAGCTCACTGCCCTTTATTATTTGGGAGTCTATAGATTTAGAAAAGAACGATTATATACGTCTTTTTTTCTTATTTACTAGGGCGGTAATTGGAAAGAATATTGACGTTGTTTCGGCATTATTAATCGTTTCGATAGCACCGTGGCAGCGTGCAAAAAGGTATGACCAACTTTTGCTCAGCGCGAATTAAAAACGCCATAGTTTTTTTTTTTTTGTTATTAGTGCTGTTAGTCTAAGCGCTACCCTATGTCGACTGCACTTGATTAGGACATCAAAATAAAAACTAAGTAAGTCAGTAACGTGTGGGAATATGAAGAGAGGATCCAATGAAGCTGAGGGCAAGCGAGTACCCTTATTTCACGTACATCTGAGTTATAATAAAAACACACAACGAAAAATCGCGTAAAAAATAACCGAACGACGGAAGGTTGATTAATATTCAGTACCTTCTCCCGAAGTCTACTTAATAAAATATCCAAGTGTCAATGTATTTCGAACCGTAACAAAGACCGAAACATTTAATTTTATTTAATACCTCGCAATTTTTGGTCCGGGATCAGGAAACCATTAAATAACAAAAATATACCCGGAAAAAAAAATGCTAGTTTTTTTTAATTTTATTTTAATTGCGAACTTGTATATCTCCATTCGTTAATTTATTATCTGACACCCTTTGGATAGCTTTCTTTACAGATATGCATGCATTCAAAAGACTCGAACATTCAATAATTAAGTTCCGAGTTTACCACTGTTTGTCACGTGTTTCAACAATGTTCACTGTAAAATAAGGAAAGCAATAATAGCGTGTTGTGTCCTTTCGCCGTGAGTCTTAGCTACAACAATGCGAGTGGTTGCTGGTTTATGTAAGTGTGAAAATACAAAGACTGCGAAGGACCCGTTAAACTATAAATGCAGATTAATGTGGATCTATTCTTTTCCATAAATAAGCACGTTTGTTATCGTGATTCTGTCTTTTATTTCATTTAAATTTCTAGCCGCATAGAGTTATCTGACAAATGATACAGTTGATGGTCGTGCCTTGACTGCGTGCGGTCAATTTCTGTCTGCTAAAAGTTTCCTTAATTTTATTGCAAGTTTGGTTTTTAGCTTCGAGTACACATGATGTTTACTGTCCGAATCTTATTGTAACTCGTTTAAATAATTTTGTTATACTGAAATGAAAGCCATAAAAGTAGTGCTTTTTACCAGGAATACTGGTTTCTAAATGGCTTTCCCAAATGACTTTTTTTCTTGTTGCGTTGTGGCGGAATATAGAACGGTAAAGTGCTGTATATAGTGAGACAGACCAGTTAAAGGAAACGGGATTTCAGCGTTTCGAGTAATCAATCATCACTTCCGCTTGTTTTATAGTTGCGCTTCTTTAATTATTCACTAATAAAGCTTTCAACGAAAAGGCTAATGCGACCACTGGTTTAAACAAAGAAAATATAAACGAAAAAGCTAAAGGAAGCGTTACACAGTATGAAAGAAAATTTCATCACGATTAAGCGAAGAAAAAAAAATCCCAGCAATAAAAATAACTAAAAAAGAATCAACTTTGAAGGGCTCATTTTACGTATCGTGAAATCAGGTGTTCCATTAATCATAATCGACTTCCAGGACTAGGAGGTCAAGTTAGAAAAATGTCAAGGCCTGCTAAACCCCTTTCTTTTGTGACGTTCAAAGGCTGAATAGAAACGTATTGAGTAAGTTTTGGAAAAAAAAAACAGTTAGAAAATGTTTAATCAAGTTCCCATCATCAATCAGAACGACAATCATTTATTATCGTAAAAAAAAGACAGAGCTCATTAAATATAGTTTTTCCTCATACGCCTGCATATCGTAAGTAACTGGCATGATATATTGAATAGATCATCAAAGGGTATTGGGCTCGGCGTTTATTCATAGTAGGGAAGTATACTAACACGAGTGCTGCTCAGTCATGCTTGCGCTCGGTGCCTTGGATGTCGCTACATATTGATCGTGGTATAATCAACCTTCTGTTGCGAAAATTGCTGACGCAACTATGTGGTCGACTAAGTCCCCGTCCCGACTAAGTAACAATGTTGACGTAGCCGGGAGGATGACCTCCACTCAGGGGGCATCGGCGGTGGTTGGGAAGTTGGGAGTATGTGGTACTTCAGGGGGTCGGCGACAGCGAGAGTAAATGATTTTTGCTCCTTTGCTGAATATTACATAGAAATGACATAAAGGTCCAGAAATAGTCATCTCCCCAGCCTTCAATGTTCCGACACCGCTGCCACGTTTGATCTAGTTTATAGTCGCACGATAAAGTTCTGAACTGACGCTCATTAAAACTGCAGTGCGAGCCTTAGACACACAAGAGTCTTAGCAGAGGGTCTTGAAAGGATACTTCAAATGTTTCCAACTTACTGTCTTTAATGCATTTTATGTTTGCGACAAGGATCATAAAGCTAGGATAGATTTGAAGATAGTTTGTTTTCATAAAACAGGTGGTTTCAAACATCAAAGAATAAGTAGAAAAATATATTCAGGTGATTTAATCAATTATGCGACACAAATGTACGCTTCTTTATTTTGAATAATAATAAAAAAACTATGTTGTAGCAAATACTTTTATACCGAAGAAAATTTAATTGAGTGGGTTAGAATAATATTTTGTTCTTGAGGCATGGAGCGTACAAGTTTCCGGAGTGGAAATGACTGTTTTTCCCCACTGTTGAATATCGCATGTTTGACTCGCTATCCTCTCGCAGTATTGGGCTTTACATTGTTTTTCTTTTTTTTTGTGCAACTCTCTGAACATCGTGAAGACGTTTTCAAGTGAATAAATACTTAGAAACTAACATTTTAGATGGATTTGTTTTAATTTCAAGAAGCTGCTATTTGGGGCCCGTCAAGTTATATTTACTATTTTAACGTCACTGGAAGGACCAAAAAATAAAGTTATTAAGTTATTCGTTATATTCTCTGCGATATTATTACTCTATCATAAAGATAAGGAAAGGTGTGGGTTTAAAATTGATTTTCTAAAAATACAATTTTTTTGCATAAGTTTTGCTGTGTTCCTCGAAGAAAATATAGTTTTCTAACAATGTACATAGTCTGTGAATGTAATAATTTTTTAATGGCCTCTTTGCAGGCCCCAGTATCGTGAAATTGGTAAACTTGTCAGTAAAAAAAAAAAAAAAAAAACAGGCAGCCCTATTGATATCCGGGGTCTTTGTAATTTATAAATATACTATCCTAACTGTCAGGAGATATGTGCATGCCCTGGTGGTGGAGTCACTGTGAGGCGGCAGCATCCCGAATAGCTTCGGCGCATGCTCTAAAATTAGAATTTCAACTGAACAACAAGAAACACCCCAATATTCCCCGGGAACACTTAATATGAGAGTCATACAAAACGAAATAGGCAGTAATTGAACGCTTGGTCCCGTATAGTTTTTAATCTACGGCTCCACATTTTATTTTTTTCGCATTGAATTGTATGGGCTGCATTCACAAAATTTTCAAGTTGTGCTGTAATAGACAAATTATCGAAATGTAATCCAGGACTGTAATTGACTCGGCATTTTATTACGCAAACCAACTAAAATTTTGATATTTTCTTGCAAATATCATATTCTACGAAATGTCCTAGAAATTTGTTCATGGAGCGAAAGAAAACGGTGTTGGTGGTGAAGAGGCTTACTCATTTCTATGACGCCAGACGCAAATCCAGACTCCTGGCCAAAGGAGACTCTCCTGTGCATCAGGTCTACAAGTCACCATCCGAGCGGCCCGGCCGCGCGGCAGAATAAACATCGCAGCTCCCAGGGGCTCACCGCCGATAGAGAAACGACCTAGGACAACGGCAGGATCGAAAGCGAAATTTGTCCATGTCCTAAGTGGCTATTATGTATTCATCAGTTACATAAATATTATATATATATATATATTATCAACAAACGTTGCACTTAGCAAAACAAAAATATCGAACATTATCAGGTGGCACTGAAGTAAAAGTACCCTTTAAATGCCACAATCCCTCTACCACCCAACTGCTATTGGCGGCGAGTGCGAACTACAGGGGGCGCTTCTTTAGCTATCATAATCATCGTTTGTGACGTCGCGGGTAGGACGGACTCGGACAGAATGCGCCGATCTAAAATCCCTCGGCTCGTCAGCTCGCTTCATGCGTTCTTTGGGTAACGCGCGGCAAAGCCTGTTTCACGCGGTGTGTTTATTTGGTGAAGTGATATTTGTAGGACATTTTACTAAACTTTAAAACAGCACGTGGCACGCGTAGTCATGCCAAGAAACATTTTTGGCGATAAGGTGTCGAACCGCTCGGATGGTGGGATGCTGTTCACTACCCCAGTACAAAGAAGCTGGATGATGAAAATAGAATATCCAGCACTTTATCCCACTAAAACATCTACCACGAAGAATAGGGTGTATTTTATATCATATTAGGAATGAAATAAAACTAAAAAAAATTTCTCATCAAAGTGAAAATAGCAAAGCGAAATTCAAGAACCTTTCGCGTGTATAGTAAACACTTCAGCGAAAGTGACTCCGTGTATCCTGTTGGTTACAATATGTTCTGCGAGTACTGGGAGCTCTTATTATTTCCGAGCTGACAGTTGCTGCCGAGCATTTGCTCTGCAGCAACTGTCGAGTCACACTTGGTAGAAGCGTCTGTATCGGCAAGCAGAATGTAGCTGGAACCAGTGTGTGGCGCTTTGCAACACAACTGTTCGCGCGCGCACAGCTAAGACGACAGCACGTCATTTACTCTGGTTTGTGCAAAACCTTTTCCACAGCAGCCTCCAGAGATCCGTAAAAACAAGAATCAGAGAGGCTGGAACAGCCCTGACTCACACCGTGCAAGCTGTTATATGAAGCTCCAGGCTTGTTTTTGATCATCTTAAAGTTTTTTTCTAATATAAAAAAAGCAATTTCAAGGCGCTGCTATTCATTAGAAAGATCGGTCCCGAAAACGTTATACGCGTTCCTTTAATAACTAAACCGTTTTTTAATTATCATAGATTCGAACTCACATATCCACTCCGGGCGTTAACATAGAGCGTCGTCTGCTGGCATCCTGCAGCTGCGTCACACGAGGGCGCCCGCGAGGTTTCTCTACGAAAACATCTCGTCGCTAATAACGAAGATTGACCACAACAACAAAAAATGCTACTGAGACGCCTGGGTTCAATTTTCATCCCGCGCTGCACCGTCCTCGTTCACGCTTCTGACGTCCCTCTCAAATTGGTCGTGGCATCGACCCCCGTTTAGGTCTTCGCTGACACAAGTTATATAAAAATGCTCCTCGCCTAAGTCGTGCGCTCGGCTGACATTCACGCCATATTGCGCGCCATAATAACCTTCGGTCATTTCGGTCCCGGAGAGATGGCCAGCGGCCGTGCTGGTCAAAGGTCCAAGAAAATGGGAGTGCAGGCAATAGGAAAATGCAGCACCAGAGACCGTCTTCTCGAGCATTGTGTCCAGTGCCCTTCAGGTGGGGCGTAGCAACGCCTGAAGCCTTAAATCATACTTAGTGCGCAACGCTGTCAAAGCTACTGGTGCGAGCATGAGGCTTGATCTCGTTGATCATTTACACGCGTTCTAGCGCAAACAAAACCAGAGGAAGCCACGCGCTCGCGCCAGTAGCTTTGACAGCGTTTCACACTAAGTATGAAACAGAGTACAGTTATGGATACGATCCGTTTTCACATAGAATCCATCGAGGTAGGTTTTAATGTGAATCGGAGTTTATCGGCCCCGATGACGTTTTTTTTTCCTTCCTGATGCTCCAGGCATTTTCCGCTTGGACTTCCTTCCTCGAGCTAAAAAGCCCTAAAGCTAAGTAGGCGTTGTCGCAGATAACGTGTTCCTTCTTACTAACGTTTGCCTAAAGCCGGAGTACAGGAAACGTGCCTCTTTGTTCCGAGGAAGCGTACAATATGAATTCGCGCCAGGACAGACAACTTCGGCAAAAGCCGACTGATTCTCTTGAGTTATTTGGAGAGGCACGAAGGAAAAAATAGATCTATGGCGCTATATCCGTAATGTTGCGTGGCTGAACGTGTGTCTGCTTAAGCAGGTGTTGCCGGTTGAACGCGCTTAGTGCGTATGTTCTGTAAACGCCCCTGCACTCTCAGAAAAAAAGGGTATATTCTAACACCTTTTGTCCCCATATAATACACCCCAAAACTTCAGTTCGACGTATAGCGCACTGACGTCGAACCGATGGCACAACTTTCACGAGCGGCTCGATAGCCGTGTGGTACAACCTATTAAATTAGCTAATGTACGTATTACTGACTACAAAAAAAAAATAATAATCGTGGATTTCTCGGCCCTACTGCAAAACCTCAGAGATTCTTTTTCTGTAGTCTTTGATACGTACTTTAGTAATAACTTATATCGCACCGTTATTAAGGCCCTCAAAATTTGGGGTCGTCTGTTCGACTTAAGTGCGCTTTACGTCGAACTGAATTTTTGTGGTGCATTATATGGGACAATAGGGGGGTGTAAAACGACACCCTTTTTTTAAAGTAAGTAAAAAATGCGTCAAATTGTTGTGCAGTGTTATCAAACAATTTCAAAGAGGATATGAAGCACCATCACCGACCTTGTTGTCGACATCTTTGTCACTAACGGACACACATCACTTATTTCGCGCGGAAACCCAGATCCATGGAGTGACTGAAGCGTTCAACGCTGTTGTAGTGTCAGACCGCCAAGACTTCGCTCTGGAGGAAGAGAAAGGAAGGAGGCGGCTTTACCGTCGTCCTAGAAAAGGTGTTAGAAGCCAAGAATAGTGGGGCACGTGTACTAACGCCAGGACACAGGCGCGTTAGATCGTACTGCTCCATTTCACAAACGGACGCGAATCATCAGTGAGTGCGTGCTGGTTGGCTGAAAACTGCAACTGTGATCATCGTGGTTCATAGACAATGCGGGGACTAAGAGCTTCATCTAACTATTCGAATATTTTGCTGCGTTCGAAGGATGTGCAATCAATATTTTTGTTGTGTGTATTGGAGCGGTTGTTGCGTGCTCATTTGTATTTCTATTGGTTTACGGAAACCGTGCCATGAACCTTCGGTAACGTACGTGATGTGCAGCGAAAAAGAAACGCAGCACATAATTTTATCAACTCATTTGTCAAGACGATTTAAATGACACGTGAATTGTTCATGTCTTCCTATCCTCAATAATATTACCCGTGTTCAGTTACCTTACAACTTTTCTAAATATAAAAATACACTTGCTTTTTTACATTTTCGCAGATTGCGAGGCCTGTTGAATCGGTTAGACCTGTTTCTTTTTATTCTGCCTAGCGCTATACGTGGTTCCTAAGCTGCTCGTATATAATTTTTATACAATACGTAGTATCACAAAGTGGCCTAGACTATTATTCTTTGTAATACTGAAAAACTTTTTAAAGGAAAGTTGATAAATGTAGATTTTTGTGACTTGGGCAGGTGAGTTATACGGCCAGGCAGTTATAATATAGGGGGCTAATCGTCATAATAAGTAAAAAACTATCTAATTTTTTTAATTGGTGCAATTGTATATACTGTTTCAATTATGACCTTGTTGAGCGCAATCTAAAACCACATAGCAGTCAATCTTAGTAAATTTTAAAGAATGTTTTAAGCGTGGGATGCGCTAAAGTCATCGTGCAACAGGTTCCAGGCTAGGAGTGTGAAAAGGCAGATGATAATTGCATCATCCGCGTTTTCCCACTACCAGGCGAGATTTCCGCCGGTTGCACGACTGGTAACATCAGCGGTCCCCCGCCCGCTGATGATCAGCGGTCCACGTGCCTCAAGTCCTGCTATTATTGCCCGATTTAGGGATTTTAGATGACGCAGAGCAAGATTCCAATTAGAACGACGTGTTCATTTTAATTAATTGAAGCTATAATTAACACGTTTTAATTGTTTATTCGACATGTCGCGGCGATATTTGACGTATCGTCCCCAATGTTATCTCCCCCTGGCTGTATGTCTTACCTGCGCAGATTGAATTAGAGTACCTGTATTGGCTTTTTCTTTAAAGTATAATTTAAAATGAAGCGCAAGTACCTTGCATATTGTCACGAATGACGATGTGACAAACAAGGAATAACTCAAGAAACTGAAACGTTTAGTGGAACGAACTTGTGCCCAAAATAAAAAGGAAACAGAAGAAAGCAGCAGAGCGTCGCCGGCGTCAAAGTCGGCGTAACAGCAGAGCCGAACGCTGGGGCGCCACTCACTCGGCTCTCCAGGCAGAGCCCCTTTTGTACACGCGTGGGCGCTGGAACATTCGGCGTAGAAGGTTCGGTGCGTAGAACATTCTAACCTCGAATTAGCAAGACGGTTCTCGAATTTACCAGAACATCACATTACAGCGTCAACAAAAATGCGTAGACGCGGCCAGGAATCAAACCCTGGCCTTCTGCGTGGAAGGCACGCGCGATAACCATTAGGCCGCGGGCGCGGTGCCTACTTGGTCAGCTGCGCTTGCGGAAATATTAAAAATCAGAGACGCCAGAGCTCGATACTATCGTCTATTCTTATAGCCAGGCAATGACTTCGCGACATCAGGGCCTAAATAGAGGTCATACAAAGAAGTATAACATTTGCGGGCTTTGATTCTAGGTAGGAAACGATATTTTATACAAAAACGCAACAGACAAAAATCATTTCTTTTTATATAATTGCATTAAAACGTAGAACTTTCTTAATTTTTCCTGATATTTAAGTGATGGTAGGACCGGAGATATTACGCGCAAGTGAATGATTTTATTAGATTTATGAAGATATTTTCTGGCTTTTTACGGATATTAGAATTGTAAATACAACCTTAGCAGGTCATAAGACAGCCAATAACTTTGGTTTCGGTTAGTTGTTCCATACTAAATAAAAGGTTTAAAATGCACCAGCAAAACGAAGACAAAAAAGACACGAAGACAAGAAGACAGGAGCAGTCCCGTTTTCTTCGTGTTTTCGTCCTCGTTTCGTTCACGATTTTTAAACTTTTAATAAGAAATAACAGCTTGTCAAATCTCATAAATGATCGTCTGACAGGTGAGTTTCGCAATTCCTTAAAAAAACAAAAAAAAACGTAAAACGCCTAAAATATTTATTCAAATCAAGTCTTCTTCGCAGTCTACAGAATTCTAGACAAAATTAAATAAACCTAAGAAAAAAAAAATAAACAACTGGGAGGAGAGTGAGTCAACGATGCCACCTCCTACAATCGGGCAAAACGCGCATTTCCCCCGCTGCGGTTTCTAAGCTTCATAACTTTAGAACAGCAAATTATAAGAACAAGAGGCTCGCACTTTTTTCTAGAAACAATATTGGCAGCGACCTTTACCTTGAAAGCCGTTTAATGCATTCAATGCATTATGGGGAATTAATGAGGGAATTGGCTTTTCACGTGAAGTATATTTTCCCGTTAAATTTAGCGGGCGAATAGTTGTATAGGTCACGTCAAGTCAGGCGAGGTGGTGTCGATGTTCCGCGCTAAATTTAGAGGGAAAACTGGATTGGTGTCGCGGACACAAGACGTGATATTTCCGGCTTAATTTATCGGTCAACTGGACCTGGTTTACAAGTCACGTGATGTCGATTTCCCGTTAAAGTTAGCGGGGAAACAGAGTTGATTTTTCGGCCACAAGACGTGATTTTTTCCGCTAAACTTAGCGGGGTAACTAAGTTGACGTATAGGTCACGTGTCGTAAAATCCCCAAGGTGTTTAGGTCACGTGACGTCCCGCTAAAATTAGCGGAAAATTCACGGACGGACGGACGAACGGATAGACGGACGGACAAAAGTTTGGAATTAGGGAGTAGCGTTCAAAAGTATTGCATGATTTAAAAAAAAAAAAACATCTCTACGAGATAACTTATTTTGTCAAAGTTAAAAATGGGTTCTTTTTGCCTGCCCGATCTGAGATGAAATCATCCATTTTTATTTCTTGTCATGATAATTTTAAAGTGACTTTGCAGTAGCAGTCGTCTTAGAGACTTCATCAGTAATGCGACTGCAACAGTACATTCAAGTTAAAGTTGCTAAATAAATAAGCATTGCTAAATAAATAAGCAAGCACCGGCTTGCGTCTTTGCAACACGTTCGGTCAAGACATTTCTCGATGGTGCGGGTTCTTCCTGCGCGTTCAACACCATTTGTCCCCAACGGTCTTTTTTCATCGATATGCGGCAAAAGCAGTTCATATTCACTTTGAACTCTTAGGGTGACGTAACCACTTGCGCTGCATTTATTACGCATGTTTAATTTGGTTCTGAGTTTGCGAAGCCCCTCAAGTGAGCTTAGTTATGTAGGTAGCTTTCTAAGAAAATAGTGACAGATTCTTTATAAAAAGCTTTGACGACCTCGCGAAGTCCTGCGCGGTTGGAAATGTGGTTAAGTATCTCGGTAACATCTCTCAAAGAAAGACAACATTTTATGTTATTACGAAGGCAGATAAATGTAGCTGGGTGTACCCACTGTCCACTGGCCAAACAGGTCTTTGGGATGCTTGCGACCAGAGCCGGGTATCTGAAAGGGGGCTTCTTTATGATGTATTTGTCTCAGGCTGAAGACATTGTAGTATTGTTCGAGAGCCGCGAGCTCCTGCTGGGAGAAACATAAGACTAAACGCTTCTTCGTATCACGGTATAGAAGTTTTGGCGATGTATATTAGCTTGTGCTAATAGCAACATAATCTCAACATAGCAACATGCAACATAATCTCGCTTTAGAAATGATTTGTATATCAGAAATGTATACGTATGAAGTTGAGTATGCTCAAGTAATGGAGTCGTTATTGTACTCACAACATAGGAGATAATTCAAGGTGTAATTTAAACTGGATTAACACTGTTGACTTTTGCTACGACTACTAGTAACCAGACAAAGTTGAAGCACAAGTCCTGAATCCGCGCGTTGGAGTCTGGCCCACGAGCCTTGTCGGCTGCTGTGGCTCTCATCTATGCTCACGTTGCCCACCGTGCCGCGAAATTTGACATAAGCAGTGGACCCAAAGATTACTTTATTTTTAAATTAAAGTAGTGTACACATTATTTTCTAAAAAGTTCGAAAAAAGTTTTTTTTGCAAAATATTAGGAACCTTCTTTTTTTAAAGCTAGAAGAAACCATATATTCCTAATCAGTTCTGAATGCGAAATTTTAATTATGTTACTAAAACGTTCTCGTCGTTTTTCACTCGATTTGTATCAAAAGAAATTGGCACAGTCACATTAAGATTTGATTTAAATATACATAAAGCTTATTTGAGATCAATTTACTTAGTACTCACGGTATACTTCATATTAGTTACTGCGCAATAACAACCTATCCTGAAATATTAGGTCGCATTTGTGGTAATCGGTGGTGTGTTAGAGCTGGTTTCTAAAATAGGCAGAGCTTAAGAAGACCCATTATCGGTTCCCGCCATTTTGGACATCTCTGCAAATATCTTTAAAAGTGACAAGAACAGTGTTGGCTCGTAGTGGGAGCGTCTTCAACTAAACTTCGTACACGTTCCTTATTTCTAATGTACTCTGCTTTAGATATTGAAATCACGTACGCTTCGACTCATGAAAAAACCAATTGTAAAAGAATGAGTTGCTTACTTGCAATATCCGGGACGACTGAGGGAAAAACTGACGCAACATTAAAAAGAAACTCTTTTCTCTGGATCTTGATTTCCAACGTAATTTGTGAATACAAAGGCACATCTAATCCGTTGGATTATAAAACCCCGTTTCTTTTCCATGCATACTATCCCTTGACTTTTTGTTCGGTGTTTTTAAACGGGACGTTCGCTGTTTGGAACTACCAAATGTACTTTCAAGGCTGAAGTAGCAAAAGTTGCCGGTTCCTTGCATCTCCGGTGAATGAACATATAGGAGAGCCCAGGAGCTGAGCACTATGTTGCTCACAGACAGCAAAATAATTCACCCCCACTATTCAAAATTTAGAGAAGGTCCAAATATTACTTTGTCGCTTAATACTGTGGCGTGAAGAATTGTGATGTCACATGGTCATCTAACGTCATGCGACATCGCAGTGTCACGGGATGTCACGTGAAGTCAGAATTTCTCAGCAACATTTAGCACAGATTTCCCCACTAAAGTTAGCGGGTAAACTCTACATGACGTCACAGTGTCAGGTTACGTTATGTGACATCACAATCAAAGGTGAAGGCATGTGGCATTACAATCGCAGGTGACGTCATGCACCCAGGCAGCACTCCGACACTGGGCCAGCGTCGGGGGAATATGGCTCATAATATTGGCCCAGTTTCATGTTTTGCACCACGGCCCAGTATTGGGCCGATTTCGGTTAACGATCGTTCTAAAAATGGGCCGGAATCGGCGATATCATTCGAGTTCTTGGCAGAGATGGCCGAATATTCGTTAACATGGCCGCGGCCGCTGCGGTGTCAGTGGACTTGGGCCAAGCCAACTTTACAATAGAATTAACCGATCAGTAGGGAAACTGCCGTAGAGCCTGCTCTGAAAAAGTGCCACTGATCTGTACTCGAGACCCGAGCTAATAGCGATCGCAACGCCGCCATTTCTCCCGCACCGGCCACTCGAGTAAATTGCACGTGACTTCTATTTTGGCTTTAATCGGCCATTTTGGCTCCGAAACAGATACGGTGGAAGGGTGCCACCCCCAACTCCCAAGCGGACGCGCCGCGAATCACTGCCGAAGTTAGGATGCACCTAGGTCGGGACGCGTTACCTGAAATCACCGCTGAGATATGGCTGTATAAAAGCAATATTAATTCTGCCGTAAACCTTGTAAACTAAGATTTTAGAAAACATCACGCGCCCCCCGTTTTTTAGTAATCTCCAATAAAAGTTACTACAAAAATAGGTTTTTCCGTTTGTTTGTACGGAAAAGCCCAGTTTCAGCCGCTGATTGCTCGGCGCGGTCCGTGGCAACAGCGGCGGCCGCCGCGATTGGCCGGCGCGGTTGACCGCGATTTAGTATCGTTTTAGAAACGGTCAAGAATTTCTGATACCGCCCGATATAGCCAGCTCAGACCCGAAAAATTGCCGGAAAACAGCGCTGGATACTGTATATCAGCGTGGCGTTGGCCGACCCACGTGATGTTCCGCCAACATCGGCCACATCACGGTAATACTGGCCCGACCTTTACGATCCAGCGTCAATATCGGCAGTATCAGAATGATATTGGCCCGACTTCTCCGATCCGGCGCCAATATTGGCGCAATACTGCTCGCTGCCTGGGTAATGTTGCATTTATGCCTAAAGATATTAAGGGACAGCCTACCTGATGTATAACGTAAAAATGTGCCGCCAAATTTAGCTGGGAAACATAAATGAAACGCATGGCTGCATAAAATGGCAGAAAAGCTTTAGCACTAAATATACCGAGTAATTTTCCGCTAAATTTGGCGCAAAACATTGCTTGCCAGATTGATCGACTCGCACCGTACATTGTACACGCACAATATCCGCTGCGAAGCATCGCCAATGTTTTCCGGTTTTAATGACGGCTCTCGCTGTGAAGAAACCGAAATTCGCCCCGACACACATGGCTAAGCGTAATCGCATATCTTCATTTCAGTGTCTTTTTCTTGCCTTGTCGCGTGTTTTTTTGTACCTAGAGAAAACGCATATGACTTTCGAAAGGTACATTAAGCAACCTTACGTCCGCTTAATTTTGTCTGACGTGTCTCTTATTTCTTTTATATGTCGTAGCGGCGCGTGATTTGCCGCTTACCTAAGACTGTCTTACCTTCAGATACTTTTTTCATGGCTTTTTTGTATCCTTGCTAAATGTAATCATACAGACCGCAACTGCTCTGAGCGACCCTAGCTATGTTTTGTATTTCCCACGTGCGTGCTTCTTCACACGTCGTTATTTTTCCTCTTGTTTTTGTTGTCCACTTTTGCCGACGACTAGTGTTGCGTGATAAAAAGCAATAAACGTATGTGCGTTGCTGCACCAGAGTAAAAGACGCGCTACTACATTACTCTGCCAATATTAGGAAAATTTTTATAACACAACAATTTTATGTTTATCTAACGTTTTGTCGAAATAATAAGGTGAAAAGCAGAAAACAAGTAACTATGAAATGGACAACGTTTGATTACAGTTAGAAAGGGCATGCTTAACGAAATAATCCTTTCCTATATATTATTTCTAGGGCGCTATCGTCCTTCAGTGGTTATTGTACGAGAGTTCATGCAAAATTTTATTCAATTCTGAAAACAGTTGTCGACATGAACCAGGCACACATTAGCCGCCTACTAGAATAAACCCAACGTACGCACACGAGTGAACAAAAAGCTAGGCTATCATCAAGTTCGACCCCAGACCGTTTCCCCCGTCGGACAAAACATTGCAGTAACTTTCCCGTCGCCTTAAATGAATCCGCGCAGCCCAACTACTGAAACGACGCTCTCTGACTTTTCCTGATTGTCGAGGAGGTTTATTGGATTTCGCCAGAGTTTGCACATCCTTGGGAGCCCCGCTCCTTCTCCGATAAAGGCGGCAGGGGAACGAATTCTTTTGGACGGACGCCATTCATTCGGGGGACCTGTCCCGTGATTCGGAGGAAGCGACGCATCTCGAATACAGCCGCGTGCTTCGCATTGTAAGCGTGAAAGGGCTACTTTGAGTTTATCAGCCAGTTTTTCTATGATCGTCTTAGCTCCGGAACAATGTAGGTTGTTTTGGATGCCTTAAATACTTAGAAGCACGAGCAGCACATTATGCTCGAGTCGATTCACTTGACGCGTTGAATGATAATTCGTCACTTTGATAATAAATACTACTTTGGTAGTTAGTCCAGCTCGCATGATCCAAATTGAACCCACTGCTTGAAATGCGACATTGTGGGACTGTTTCGCGCTATGCGTTTTGAAAGTCGAAGGGGGCAGAGCTCACTCAGCCCGGAATTTCTTCGAGACTTGGCGAGTGGCTATTACTGACGTGATTTCGTGCTAGTATGGTGAATCACGCTACAAGGCATTTGGCATCTTAACCCTAAGATGGACACATCACTAACTCAAGAGGAAATAATGTGCCATATTCCGTGACTACTGACCGAGGAAATTTAGAATTTGAAAAGAGAGCGTTGGAGTTTAGATATTCACACAAGTTTTGCGAGCACGCGGGCGCCGATAGATAATCGTCAAAGAAAGGTTTTATTAGGCATATTTTTAAAATATACATAGCCATTCACACGTACTATTTATTTTACGGTTGCCACAGCGAGGGTATCTACAGCATGTTCTTGGAAACGTGGGCCAGAGCTCTTCCGCAAACATTACGCATCACAGAGAAAAAGGTTCGATGCCGTAGTGGTATGTGCCAAAGGGCCCGTAAGGTAAAATTATTAGCGTTAAGCATAATTGGGTAATTAAGTACACGCTAAGTTCTTAACTTTCAATGCACCGTTTTATTAGGAACTTGATGCCAACCATCCAAAACCACTAAATTTACCCATAGTATTATAATATAAGCCACGCGTTGCATTCTACGGTGTTCCGAAAAAACAAAATGCTCAAATTTTAATGCGCTTCTAGGTTTCGGCCTCTTATCAGAGCGCATTTTTGCGCCAGTTCCCCCGCGGTCGAAACGCGCAATGTGCGTGAGCCGCCAGGCGCGTACAGACGTGCCTTCAGACTGGTACCGATGCCGAAGACTAACCTTACGTGACAGTTCGGATACTTTCTCATCTAGCGTCTTCTACGTACCTTGCTCATTTTGGTCATGGAGAGCGGGATTGCTGGCGCCAAGATGCGCTCTGGTAAGGAGCTGAAACCTAGATACGCGTCCAAATTTAGCATTTTCTTAGGACGCCGTAAAAATGCTGCCCCTGCCCAAAATCATTGAAATGTGTGTGTATTTAGTAGTGTTTTATGATTTCTTCAGCAGGATCCAGAACGGAATCATGATTTTAAAATGAATAAATATTAATGTGATGACTCAAAGTAATTATTCGCCGAATTATACCGACCTATAATTATTTATTTAATTAGCCCCTGTGCCCACACCGTTACGACGTCAACCTTCTTCATGGAGTTGACACGAAGACAACATAACAACCACGATGGCTCACAATGAACGTTTCTTCGTACATCAGGTTCTTTTGCTATTCCTGGTCTATGCTGGGCTCCAGTACAACGGTGTAGGGTGCAATATCATAGCCGCGATTTCACCATCGGGTCCGCACCCATTTGGCCTGCGGCTGCTTGATGACGAGGAACACGAATCCTGGATATACGTTGCCCCTCATTTCACAAGCGGATTTACATTGACATCGACATTGGCGCTCATTCGCACTCTCGAGTAGGTACCAAGAGAGCACAACGACTGCGATGGCTCACAAAAACCTTTTTAACGAGCACAAATTGGGCCGTGTTTTCCAAACACACATTGTATAATATTGAACCTACTCGCACAGAATTATATCAGAGTTTTTGAAGAAAATTCTAGTTCTACATCAATGTTAGGTTACTTTTCAAATTAACAAAAACATCCAAGTGTTTTTTTAAATATATAAGTCAACATAATTATTTTACTTGAAATTTGTTTTTACTGTCCTGGCCGTTAAAGTATTTTCAGACAATACTAGTCGTGATATAAAATGTGAAAGGCATTCACACCGAACGAAAGCCAAGCTAGAGAAAGTTCCGTTGCAACATGTACAATATTGTGAAAACACATTAGGCACATCAGAGCTTCGCTAATATGTCAGTATTCACCCAACATGTGATGTAACTCTCATATTAATTTCAGTATTGGACTGAGCACAAGGGTGTATCTGCTGTGATGATATCTTGATATTTAAGACACGATGTAATTCATCTAGGGCTGTCGCGGTAATATATAACCCGGCTTAATTTATAACACCATAAACAGGTGTTGTGAGGTAAAAAAAAAATCGTGAAGACAACCATTTTAAGAAATTCTAAGAGACATCACCTTTGTCGCTGTCAAACAAAAATGTACAACTTAATCATTGTAAACGCATCGCCAAACTCACAAGCCGTATTCAAAAAAATATAAACAAGTGTAATAGTTTTGTTTTGCTGGTTAGTAGTTGCATAAGAATATTTCTTTTAGGAGCTTTCTGTTACGGTTTCTATGTTGCTACAGTTTATGAATTGTAGAGTGAAAAATTGCTGGAGCACCTCGCATAATTAAACATAAAGAGCTTTCTCACAGTTTACTAAGCAAAAACAAAATTTATATAAGAACAGGTATCTAAAATCTTTTGATGAGTTCAGAGATACTTTGTGTATTCTGAAAACTTGATGTTAGTAAAAATGATATATGCACACCAACTCACCTAATTGTCCATCTTACTAATAACCTAAATAGTTTTTCACTCAATTTTTTTACATCTTCCATCTTCATCGAACGAACTAATTGTGAATAACTAATATAATCGAATTCTTGCAAATGTGTTCCCTGATATTCTCCGTCATAGTCCTAATTTCGCAGTATTTTTTTGCTGTTACATTAAATACCCTGAAAATTATATAAAAAAGCTTGCTTTGTGCAGAAATGTTTTCAACGCACTCGTAGTGCTCGTACATCTGGGTATTTTCCTCGCACATTCTGCTCTAGTTGTTCGCAACACTTGCCGTAAAAATAAATAAAATAACGGCAGCTTTTTCTTATGACCCAGAAAATTAGTCTTCATAATCAATTTTGTTCCCGGCAATGCCCTTTCCCCGGTGCGTGGGCGTGTGCGGGAAATGGAATCCATTAAGATCGACGACCCAAATTACGAATGAAGTCTGGAGCCGACGTGCAATTAATTTCACTTAGCCTCTGAAGCAGCATAAACATTGCTTGATCCTTCTGCCCAACGTAATTCTTAATATTGTGTTGCTATCCAAAGGCTCTCGCGTGCGAATTATTTTGATATGTATTGTACAATTCGTTTTCGTTTTTTTTTTTTGTGCTACTGAAATAAAGGAATTGCTATTCTTCTGCATATAAATCTGCAAAGGTTCTGTGCATTGTTGTATTTCATTGATTGGTTGCGTCCTAATGACGAGTGTTTTGCTCATTCCTTTTGTCGGAAGCTGTTGCGAAGTCTTAAGTGGATTAAAGAGAATAAATAATGTTAAGTTGCCTAGCACTACTTTTAAAGACGTGTAAACCATACGTTTACTATTCAAAAACACATGTAGATGCGCGCCGTCTGTCAGTGAGGCTTGACCAGAGGTTTTACTTTAATATACTGTGTATTTGCTATCGAATTTTAACTAGCTACATTTGTAGTATTACTAGAATGTTTGACTAGACTCCATAAAAATGAAGACTCCGCAACAGTGTCTAGGACACTTTTACTGATCTACGAGCATTGTTAATCATGAACCAGGTGGTACAACTCTTTGGGCCAAAAGTTCAATTTTTTTTTCTGGGAACTAAGGCTCTTAAAAAGCCCGAAGAAGCCTAGAGAGCGACAAACTTAACCTTCTTTGGGGAAAGGCGGGGCATCTTGGCCTTAATTTGGAAAACAAGTGCCAACGTTAGGCTTTATTGCTCGTGGTTTGACCGTCATCTGGCATTTTTGGGCCTACGTTGCCAAACAAGTACCCTATATGTGCTGCATTTCTGGTTCTGCGGTCCATACGTGGTGGCGTCTTTTGTTCAAATCTGACACTTTGAACATTTTGGGGCGATCCAGAGAAAGGCCATTAAAACGTCGTAAAAATGCTTTGAATTGCCAAGCTTGTTGCAAGTTCGGCGTTTCTCTGGCCTGCAACCTGAATATGTATACGCCGTTCCCGCAGAATTGATCAGAAGAAACTTTTTGATGATAAAAATGTAAACATAGGCTATTTTATTACGCAAACATTTTTAGCCTTGATATCCCACGAAGTACAGACAACATGAATTTTGTAGTATTGAATGTTTCACAAAAAATGACCGATTCTTGGTATATTAATCTAATAATATCTAATCGAACACTAGAAGAAGGTATTTTAGAAATAAATATACCGTAGAACACCGAGCATCCGCCCATACCACCTAAGCGCCCATACCCAAATTTGTAAGATCTGAGAAAAAATGCACAGTACATTGATATGTAAAATTGATGACCGGACAAGCGCCCATCCCCCATTTTTTCACGATTATCTCTAAATTTTGAGTGGGCGCTTGCCCGGTATTTTACGGTATACATTAAGGTCGAAATTTGACAACATATGAATTTAAGAACTCATGGATACCAAGGCTTCATCGGGAAGATATTTATTACTAAATGCCTATGCTGAATGATTTTGTTTTTTTAAATATACAGTTAGAAAAAAGGAAGCAGAACGCACAAATCTCGTGAAATAAAATGGAGTCTAATAAATTATCAGTTGGACGTGATGGTTTCGGTATGATTTATAATATCGATTTATTCAACTTGAACAATATTAAAAAAAATATTACTGAGGATTCTGTCCCACTATTTGTTCCCCAAATTTTATATATTTCCCTGTCCACTCAAAGTTGAAAAACTGATTCATACGTTACGTTTCTAGTAACCGGAGGCACTGAACGATGAAAAACAGACAATACAACAACAACAAAAGCAATGCAGCAAGTTGAGACTTGTTGTTGTTTTGTCGGTTTTTCATAGTTCTTTGTTTCCGGTTACTATGGAAGTTCTTCAGTAGCTCGCTTGTGTTTTTATTCTTTCTTCGATGATTTTTACGTGAAAATGAAACTGTTTCCGTTCAGGAACTTTGAATTAGATATGTGTATCAGTCTAATCTCCGTGGCTGATTTATGTAAAAAACAACATATATCTAAATCCATGACTGTGTCTACTGACTAACGTTGCGACTGATTGTAGTAATACATTTGTCTGGATACTTAATTGTACAACATATTACCGCATGCCTGGCTCAGTGTGCAGCGCACAAGGATGCCACAAGAAAGCACGAGGCTCATGCCTCCGCTTGTGTTAAATTTTGATTTACTTTCCGCCGATTGAATATTCCAGTTAAGGGCCGGGTGATATTCTGTGTTCTTGTATAGAACCTTCTCTGACATAGACGGTGTACGAAAACAGCCGTAGAGCGCTGCTTCGGGTTGGCCCCCTCCAGTGGTCGACGAGATTTGCGTTGTCGTTGCAGGCCCGTTTAGCTCATTAAACGTTTATTTTCAAGTTTAAATATATCTGTACTTTCCTACGGGTGAAAACATAACTAGGCCCAATTGATATGCTGTTGTTGTTTTGTATCTCTTTAGCTTTATGGTGCAATATATTACATACCTTCGTCTGTTTCATGCAATCGCTCCTTTATTTGGGATAATGCCCAGGTTATAAGTAGGGCAGGCCAAATTGGCAAGCTACAGTGGAGGTACAAGTTTTCTATTTGAAGGCAGACTTGCCTTGAGACTTAACTTGAAATAAGAAAAAAAATATCCACACTCTTGAACACCCAGAACAGACATCCGCCTTCAAAATATACAGCAGCAAAAATAAAAAGCTACGCGCTACGCCTTCTGGTATTCACTACAAACTCGTTGATTTTTTTTCCCTTCCTTTTTAATATAACAGCGCTCTTCCTATAGCCAGTCAATAATTTGTCACTCCGATTTCTTAATGGCGAAACGGCGGCGCCGGCGACGTCGCCCTCAATGGGTACGCCCCCTCTTTTCAGCAGGCGAAACTCCACGTTTTATAAATCACCAGCAGTCTGTTTTTTTATAAAAAATTATCATGGTCTAGCATTTGCTTAAATTCCTCGAACTTTTTCACTTTTTAAAGCAAACTTATGGAGCAACATATAGCCAAATCGACTTTCCATTAATTGAGACGTCAGGTATCTCAAGTGTTGTGATAATTGCCAGTACTGCACTTATCACTTCGCAAATATTGATAACTTTGTCCTCTTGCATGTTAAACTTTAGATTATAAGCAATAAATTAAGAACTAGAAGAAAAAATCTGCTTTTTAGGGAGAAATGAAATATACAGCTCTTTAAAAGGAAAATGTATTTCGAGACATAAAATATATCTCAAACAAAATGACTCGTGTCTTTTAATATATTCAATATCTAAATAATCATGCCTACCAAATTGACCGCATTCACACTAAATTGTACAAACCGAGTTCTAGAGAAATTCAAATTAAAATATGTTGGCCAATAACTGTTTTGAATAAAATATTAAGATGGGGAGTCGTGTTTAGTTGAAGCAGCGCACATTCCTCTAACAATTCTCCCGACGACGAACTAATCTATAACATTTCGAACTTTCCGTGAGACTGTATTGAAAAATATAATTTGTATGAAACATTTCTGTGTCCAATAAACACATATGAATCATACACGATATATAAGAAGCATATAAGAACAATCTAAGATCCATATAAGAATTATATAAGATATATAAGAACATATAGGAACCATATAAGAAGCAACTAAGAAACTTCTGAGAAGTATCTTCTAAGTGTCTTATATGGTTCTTATATGTTCTTACATAGCTTATATAGTTTTTATTAACTTCTTATGTGGTTCTTATATATTTTGTATTATTCATGTGTTTATTGAACACGAGACATTTATCATACAAATGGCTTTTTTCCTAGGGCAGCTCCTCACATTGTTCATACACTTGGTGATCTCTACCCCAAAAAAGAGTACAACTTCTCGCTATCCGGATTATGGAACAAGAAATCTAACAGGAGTTTTTACTGGGAAACATAAATCCAGATTGCAAACAAAAGAATAACTTTTGAAAACCTGAAATCCCGGTACAATTCATTAGAGTTTCTAACTCCATAATCCAGATAACGAAAAATTATATTGGCTGGGGGGTAGGGATGTTATTTCATTATTTTAATGTTTTCAATTTGATTAAAAATATAAATGCGTATCGGTTTTACTTCAACGAAAACAAAAGCACTTGATGGAACCCGAAGTTTGGCTACAATGGTTATTCAAATAAAACGTCGAATTCGACACTTCAGTAGTTGCGCAGTTGTGCCGTTTACCAGCGAATGCTCTCATTACCTAACCAGTTATAAAACCCTTAGTATAAAAAAATTAAATTAAACGTTTTCACAACTGAACATAAAATTTAGATGGCTTGAGGAAATTATTACATATACATCAAAATCATCAAATTTGAAGTAGATGAGGATTTAAAGTGGCCTGATTCAAATTCCGCTCTAATGTGTGCAACTAAAACTCTTAAAAACAATACAAATATATGCTATTACTTAGACCTATATGCAAAAACGTTTTGTCTTTATATTCCTTTTATAATAACTGCTTACAGGATTTTTGGATGTGCGCGACCAAGTTAGCTTACAGAAAGTTATCTGAAAAAAGAGAGCCCTGTCGGGATCATATGTTTAGTCTATAAAGCAACCTTGGAGTTGAGGAAATATTATTTAATGTAACGAGAGCTCCTCTAATGTCATGTTTATGTGGAACTCAATATCCAAGCAGCGCTTCCAAAGTCGTATTATATATAAATATTTTTAGGATTACTGTTTGTGTAAATTGGACCACATGCCTCGAATTATTCCTAAATTGATAAATAAGCTGCTGCACACGCTATCGTGCTAAGTATAATATTCATTCAACTAGAACAAGCCCTTTTGAGTAGAAAATTTTCCGCCATGTCTCTAGCGAAAATATGCTCATAAGAATAATTACAAAGTAGTTATTAATTTATTTTCCAGCTTCATGGGCTACGATTCAAGGTTTCACTAATTGTAAAAGTACTTTTCCGAATTAATTATGGTCGGGAATGCATTTTGGAACGTTGTATTTTATAACTTGCATTCTTCTTCCTCGTGGTCTTATTCAATATTTAAGCAAGACCATGCGAAACCCAAGGAGAACATTCGCGATAGCGGATGCACTCCCTGGGAAGCGAACCAAGGAAGAACATAATAAAAGGATAAGCTTGGAGTGAAGGCAGCTCTCCATATTGACACTCTCAAACCTCTTACCGCCGTTAATACTATATTAGCGTTATTCAGTGTGTAGCGATCGCGTGCAACTTTTGTTTACATCACAAAACATACTAACTATCCGATTAATTTGACTTTAATTAAATGACCTTTTTTCCAAAATATTGTATTTACGTCGTCTATTCTTGCTGATGAATGCAGCCTTCAACGGAAATGTCTAGGCTAAGAAAAAGAAATCATAAGGCGGTTATTCTTTATATATTCAATGTACGCGTAAATTTCTAACAACAGCATTGTTTTATAAAAATATAAACATGGTTTCAAGCTCCTCTCCTCTTTTAAGGCCAGCAATGGCGCCTGATGAATAATTCAGTCGACCGATTTTCGCACAAACCACACCCATGCAGAACATAAAAAAAAAAAAAACAATCTCTCGACCCTATGCTCCAGCGCCGACCGGCTCGCAATATCAGACGGTCCCAATTAACTTCATATATAAAAAAAGTAAACCTCCAAAACTCTGGCGCTTGAACGGCGAAGCGGGCGAGTAGCGCGATAAGGACGAAGACCGCTCCGCTGCGACATCGGCCAGGCGCTGGTGTGGCCGGAAGTTCGCAGCTCGTTGTTCCCTGCTGCTGAGATCTTGAGGGGAGGGAGGCGGGTTTTAATGTTCCCGGCGCGACGTTTTACGGCTCTCAGATTTGGACGCGATACTGGCGGCAGCGTGTGTTCTGCCCCAAGATTCGGAGATTGGAGTCCAGCGCAGAGCACGTTTTATGGTGTCAATTGACTGAGAACTGTTCCCGCCCCGGAAGCCGCGGCCGAGGGAATGGGTCTTCCAAGGGCGTCGCGTTGACCTTGGATTGGGAACTGCGACAATACGTGGGGCTGCTAACTTCTCTGTGTGTTTCTCTAACCCTGGTGTGCCAATCCCTTGTTTCTTTTTTGTTGTTTTTTTGCTCTTTTCGTTCGGAATGTGTGTGCTAGTGAAGCAGAGTCGTGTGACTAGAATAACAAGAATACGATGCTAGGCTGTGGCGTGTTTTTGTTAATTCAGACAAAAGTTACATGAGATAATCATATTCTAATTAAGGAAAAAAGGGTCGCAATAAGTCATCAATCAATAGTTAGAATGTAAGTGGAATCGTGAGTTCACACTAAGAATCGTAGTCATCGAGACTAAATTTGCTGTAGAACTATTTGTTTACGTGCCAAATCACATTTTATATTCTATAATCAAAGCAAACTGTAGCATCCCTCGATTCTTCAAAAGTGTGTAAAAATAAAATAAAAATAAATGAAAATTAGATTAGTGGTTGGAATGCGAATCCAGATAAAAAAGAGCACACCCTGGAACATGTAGGTATCTTATCTGCCGCTTGTACCTCACGTACTACGTATTCACGGTGTTACCGAATCGTAAAAAAAAATGCTGCATAAACATAGCTTGAAGTGAGAAAGGACAAGTTAATTTTAACACGTATGTCTAAGAAATATATTAAAAAAAATCGTATTTCATATTTTACACGCATGTAAATAGGTTTAGTTTTGTACCATTAAGTTAGATTTCCCCACAATGTGTAAATGTTTCCTCGATTTGGAAGCACAGTACACGCATCAGACGTGCTAGGTTTCTTCACGATATTGACACATTAAAATATTTGGGTACTTGTCGACGCGACTAACAGTTGTAATCATAATAGTGCTTTTTTCTGTTTTCGTCTAAAAATGGTATTGAATGATCAGAAACCGAGCGTGTAGGAAAGGTTCAGTTTTACACAAGAGAGAAGAAACAAATGAAACGCAGCACAAAACACGACATGTTTAATTAACTTTTATACACAAAAAACAACAATACGGAGTGCATAACACGACATCTTTCGAAAAGGATAAACCGGCAGGCGCCCTTAATTGTGGGAGTCGGCAAAGAACGCCTGTGGCGACTGGCGGTCTTGCTGAAGATGTGGAAGTATGGCAGCGAACTCAGGCGGTAACCTTCTTTGGGAAGGGAACACAAAAGCTCCTGTCACGTCATAACTTCCTAAATGAAAGATGTCGTGCTTTGGGCTCCGCCCTACTTTTTTTATTCTTTTGTGTGGTAGATTTTTATTTATTGTATATGTGCCTTTCTCAGCGAAAATATTAAGTCGCAATTAGGAGGTGTTTGAGCACTAACTTTTGAGGCGCGTGGCAAAGAACAATGCAATGTTGATCCTTGTGGCGGGAGTTAACTAGTTACCTATTAATTTAAGGAAATCTGTAACCATGATTGTTGTTGCTCTTGTGTTAAGAGATTGTGGTCATAGGTCGTTAAAAATTAACTAGTATTATTTTTATTTATTGTTAATTTGCACAGATTACTTTATCATGTCAGGGTCAATCTTCGGTTTTCAGTCTACATCACGAGGCATCTTTTCGTATTCGAGACTAACTCCAACGACACGTCTAGCTTTCAGCGAAATACCCAATAAGTCTTAAGCGTGCAAAAAGGCTAAGCCTTTCATCCTAAGTCGTTCCTTCCGATTACGCATGTTGCCTTCGTATCGGGTTGCGAGGGCGTCCTTTCCCCCTCTCTTGCAGGAACATCTCGTTTCCCAATGCTGCGCTAACCCTGCGAACATTGGTTCTTGCTTATCACATAAATTTTTCGCTCAATGTTTTTACGTACATCCAGCTTTTATATATATATATATCTTTTGCTGCCTCGCACGCTGCCAGAGTTATTCTCGCTACTCTGCCGTATACCTTCTTATACGTTCCTTCTTGCTCTTTTACTTCGCTGTTTTCTGTATATATAATATTGTCCATCCTTTTCTTCCGAGTCAGCCGTAGTCAAAATATTTACTCCTTCGCGCTCGGCTTCCAGGACACCCACACCGAAGATATTCTTTTTTATGCTTTTCGGGTGCGTGACAGGGAAACGTACTCAGCGGTCCAGGTCTCGGTGTACCACTAAGGCAGGACGTGAACGTTGGATCGCTTCAGTATGCTCACCCGCGCAGCCAACACGAGCCTTTCCCTCTGTTGCCACGCACAAAATCCTCGGTAAGGATAGGTCCGCAGCTCTGACGCGTGAAAATACCCTTGGCACGACAGAACAAGTATGTAGACGGCGTTCGCACCACAGGTCGGTTGGCAGTAATCGGTTAGGCTGAAAGGGAAGTTTCTGCGTATGCATGAGATCATAGCTTTCTTCCGTCCTTGATTCGCAGCGAAGGTTACGAAGCCCAGAGGTTATTTGTTCTAGTTGGGAGTTTTAGTCTAATGTTCTGATAGCTCCGATAAAGGTACGCGACACTAATGCGATGCATGAGCAAAGAAGTAGTACATTGCTCTAGGAGTGGTTGGCCGGTGATTAGACATACGTAAATTTTAAGTGTGAGTTTTATGCTTAAGAAAGCTTAAAAAAAAGACGAATGAACATCGAAGACCGCTTTCACGTAGGCTGCATTTGTTTTGATGCCATGAGCTGCAACGGAAATGTGATGATACAGAATTATGAAGTGGATTTGTATTTGCACATAGAAAACTAGGAAACGACGTGGTCTTGGTATTTTTTAAACGATACGTACTTGCAGCCGAGGGCTAGGGAGAGAGATAGCTTAAGTTATGTGCCGCAGTTTTCATGTAAATAAAACTGAGCGAAGCGTATACACGTTTGATGTCATTTCAATGCACCAAAAGGTGCGATCTTTCCTGCTCAAACAATAATTACGAGCGCCGTTTGTTTCAAATTCCAATATACTGGTTAAATACCCAAGAGTAATGACATTTGTTTTGATATAACGTGATACGGTCACACACTCGAGATAGTTCTTTACATACACACCGCACATATTTGCGCAGTAAATATGACGTAACAAACTTCCCATAGAGGGTGGCCGACTGAGTTCAGTCGTTCCATCATGCATCAGCAAAATCGTCATATACCACAGATGTGTAATGTGTATGGACAAACATTCGTGCCGGCTCGGGAAGGAATGAACACACGGCCTTTATGGTGGGAGTCAGGAAAGGACGTCTGGGACGACTGAAGATCTTGTGGCACGCGTGGAAAAATGAGTGAGAACTCAGGCGGTAACCTCCTTTGGGGAGGGCATCCAAAAGCTCGTGCAACGTCCTAACTTCCTACTTCTCCTCACTGATTAGGTGGACAAGTAGCCTCGGTATGTTTCTCCATTTGGTATATAAAGAAATATTTTTATTACATTTGAAAGTGAATATTCGAGAGAAGTCTCTCTGGATAGACACTCCCGTAGAAGAAGAAGGAAACAGAATACTGCTCCTCAACGGCCATAGCCGCTGTCAACCCTTAAAGAAGAGACCGAGCAGGTCTCGAAACGCAGGGTTCCGCCTTTAAACAAGGGTTTGGTTGGTGTATATTTTATTTATTATTATTTTTATCACATTGTTTCACCCAGTTCATTTGAAGTTAGGAAAAAATAGTCCTTGCAATATCTGTCAAGTGATTGGTACTATGCAATTATATGTAGTTTTTTTTTTTCAGCTTTTTATAGAATTTCGTAACTAAATTGCTCTCTAACATGTTTTTATTATAAACACATTGTTGACGGCTCGCACGTCACAGCTTCATATTCCGCCAGTCTGTGCCCTATTATATGCGTGACTGCTGTGTTGACTGATTCTATTGTATTAATATAGGGCGTAATATTGAATATTTTCGTTGTTTGATTTTTCTAATCCGCCATTTGTCTAGAATTATAAGATGGATGTTATATTGCTTATCTAGCTCTGTCAAGAAGTAAGAAAATTAAATTGACACATTTTATAATTCTAAAAAAAACCACCAAAAAACAGTTATCTGTACAATTTGGTTTTTACTTAGGGAACATTAAGTACTACTTTCAGTATGTTCGCCCGTATTGCTAAAATTGGTTAGCTCGAGCAGCCAAACTATAAAACGCAATTCATAATAAAGTATATTAGAAGTGCATGTCTTCTAATATTCATCTAGTCTAGTTTTTGCTTTAGAGTTTGCCTGCTCACCTTTACTTATTTTGGCACCAGAGGCGTACAAACTGAAAGTAGGACTTAATGTGTATTCAATACCGTCACGCATTTCAAATGTATTTCAGAATACTAAAATACATCTGACCCCTATCTTTTTGTTGCACATATGTACATTATTACTTAATTATTATTGTACTGTGTTTGGAAAGAGTATAAATTTCCTAAATTATTTCTTAGGTTTGAGGCCTCCATAATTGGATGAATTCACGGCGTATCTATGTGACTCAAGATATTTTGCTTTCTCACTTTTCAACTTATACTTCACGAACGTACCTTAGAGATTATACCCTGCGGCCTACGTTGAATTTTCGCTCAGTGTGGGCTATCCAGAGGTGTGGGCTTGACAAGGATTTGATTTCTCTAGACAACTCATTGGGACAAGACGTGAAAATATTTTTAAAGAACGTCGATAATGAATCACTTATGATGCAGTTCTTCGGAAGCAAATGAAGCTTTTGCTTGCTAAGGTATGTTGCGTTTGATTTTTGTTTTTACGTTAAGAGTAGGTACTAGGTGCCGACAAGGCATTGCGTGCCGAGTAAGCAGCAGGAACGCACTATATAAGGTTACAAGTGTTTTTAATCAAAGTTTATTTTGAGGATGATACAACGGGTTCCTATATTCCTGAAAACATGCTACTTTGGTCCCTATCTTATGTACTTTTTATTTTATTGGTACAAAAAGAACAAGTTTAGGTGATTAAAAAAATTGCTGCAATTCTTTTCCTCAAATCTATAATCGCAAAATGTTTTTCTTTCGTTTATAATTTATTTTTTTAATTTCGACAGTATTCTTTCCTCTGATTACAAAATGTGCTCGACCAAGTTTATGGCTCTAGTTGCACTTATATTATGTTTGTTTTCTAGACACTTCCTAGGTTATCTTATTTAGTTGCAAGAAGTTTACATTTCTGCAACAGGTATTTATGTCAGCGCTTTCCGTCCATTTAAACTGCATCTTGTCTAGATATAGTTCGAATACACTTGTCAACCTTGCTTTACCAATTCTGTTTTCACCTCGCCTGCAATAACTATCATACTTTAAGTATTTAAAATTCTTTCAGCAGAAAAAGTCCGCTTTCATTGCCTAACTCACTTTTTTCAGCAGTTGCTCCCGTCAAAAAGCTCAGCTTAGCGAGCCTGTAACACTATCGATGGTTTTAGATCCACTTTTTTCAGCGTATAAGGGTATTACACTAGCAAATGAAACCAATTCACAACAAAAATAATTGCGGTAGATATTAAGATATGAATTGAAAGCAGCAATTAGTGAAATTATCGCGTAAACGAAAACTATCTATATGAGTATATGCGTATCTTGAACATTCTAAATATAACTTTGTCACCGACCGTCGAAATCAGCTATAGTAGTTCTTATAAACCAGCAAACTATTCTCCGCAAAAATAATAGCTAAATTAGGCTGCAAGATTTTCGGCTATACACGAGCTAAAGGCTTGGTCGTACATTTGCGTTGGCTGCACTGATCAATATTGTGTTTCAAAACGGTGGAATTTCCATGGTGACATGTGTTTTAAGTATCATTTAGAAGCCGTAGTGCAGCCGGTGAGATTCAAGTTGCGGATATGCAAACCGGGCTTAAATGAGGACGCTCTAGAAAGCTACGTTCTCAAGACGAGATCGATGTCTGGCATGCCTCTTTTTCGATCACGTGATACTTGGACAACGCGGCGCTGATTGATTGGATCACGATGACTAGCTACTGGTATCGACAGCGGAGGCTTACATCGCCTCCAGGTGCTGCCTTCGTTTCTCTCTAATGACCTGGTTTCAGTATCTCACTCCAATCGCGGCTTATATTTGCCATAAAATAGCAAAGATTAGAAGTTGTTTCTTTGAAATTTACCGTCAATTACATAACTTGCGAGGAGCCACAAATCCCTGATTATTTTGGCTGCACTTTGCGTATGTATTGCAGGATCGTAGAATACTCAATGCGGCAGCCTATTGTTTTTTTAATGCACCATGGAATCAATGAATACATACATCTATAGAGCCATCTCTGACCTGGTAAATATTAGTTTAGCTGCAAATATTTGTACTTCAGTGCCTAGTTATTGGCCACCAGGCACCTTGATTTCAAATAATGTTTATTTAGAATATGCTCACGCGCTCGCCGCAGCACAGTAATGTTTCTATCGTTGCCCGCATTGACTTAGAGTGCCCAGAACCCAACTGCCAAAAACTTCTTTCCACCATTGTGGACTGCTTACATCTACAAGGCTGTAGAAAACCCTTCCCTTTCCTGAGAACCAATACAAAAGTTAAAATAAAAATAACTCTCATACAACACATTTATAAAAAGCCGGTTTGATTTTCACTCTAAATGAAAATTAGCTATGTCACTCAACCATGCCAATGTCGTAGCTGACAGGTTCCTGTTAGAGGAACGGCACCGCTAAGGAAAACCGGTGGCGGAAATTGAGTATGCTGGATTCGATTTCATTTCATCACGAAGAAACGTTCGATCGATATATTGTGCCCAAATATTACTCCACGATTTTTTTTCCGTTCGAGAGGGGTCGCACTTGGAAGATTAAATAAGCGTTTAAATATGGTTCTTCTGTCACTGAAGGTCCAGACGGCTGGAAATGAAAATTGACGAAATTATCCCGGGAATTCTAAGCGCGAAATCCCCCATGGAACTGGGAGGTGTTTTGTTTAGCTGGAAAGAAGCCTGCTATATCACAATGTTGCTTAAATTAAGTTACCACACTTCTGTGAACTTTTTTTAAGTACGATTTCCACAATTTTTTAAACTCTTTTAATGTAGCGCACATGTGCTCTTTTTTTTTTTTTCGTCCTCGCTTGCTGATGCATTTTATATTAGGACATTCCTGTCGCTTCATCGATCATCTGACCAGCTCAAATTGCAGGAATAATGTTTTTATTTTTTTCTTGTCAGGGTTATGGATGTGAGGAGGAAAACTCAGAAAACCTTTGCCTTATTCCTTGATGAAAAAAAAATATTCCTCTATTTCGGAACTTACGTATACATTAGACGTTTCATATTTTTTTTTTTTTTTTGTTCCGTCAGTGGACTTTTTGTTTTAACTTCCACTTCTTTTTTTACTTCCAAGCCTTCTAAGTACCTGGAGGGAAGGTCGGGTTTCATACTAGCTAATCCTAATTTATACTCGACGCAGGCTTCCGCATGTGCCTCCCGAGAAGGGAGTACGGAAGGTCACGAACGCGGCCTTTTTTGTTTTTCTTTTGGTTTTCGCTTTCATAAAGTTTTCAGGGCAGGGTTATAGATTTCCGGGTATCGGATTATGGGATTAAGTAGGGATTAGTGGCAACAGCAGACACCGACGACTCTGAGAAGGACGTTTGATTTTGGAGAGCTGAGTATTTTTTTCTATTTTTTCAGATAATACAAAGATTTTGGTGACCTTGAGACTTCCAACAAAAGTATAGAATGTAAAGACTGCGCTTTGGTTATGAATATCTATGTTTTTGGTTTTGCAATTATTCACGTCTATTTATCGTGTAGTTATTAGGTAAAATAAATAAAAAAATACACTCCCCTTTAACTTGTCTAAAGCGTCAACATATCTAAGTATTATCTTTAGTCCCCACTAGCAGGTACAAAAAAGTAGAATATTCACCATCTTGTTTGTACCTGATTCATGGGTTGAATATATTAAATCACCACCAACTTGTACAAATTACATTATCACGTTCTTCACCCTGAACAAAATATGAGAGGTCGCTTGTGCAAACTCGCTAATATTTACTTTGTATATGAGGCGACAGCTGAACATGATTACCTAACACTGTTAGCTTTAACAGTTTAATTCAAAAGTCCTGATCATATAAAGCGGGTAAAGGTCTGATATTGAATTAAAAATATAAAACAGAAAGAACTTTCCTCTCGAGGTTTTACACATATACGAACACACATAAGAAGTATTTTGAATTGTAGCGATCCATACCAACAAACTCTATGTATCTTCTTTCGATTTTTGTCAGAAATGTTCTAAATGCTTTTCATCGACTCCAGATCTGAAATCGACTATTTTGATTTTTTCAGCCCTTTATAAAAGGAAATATCAATATTGTTATCTGTACTTTTTCAATACCTTATTTTAGGTGTTCTTATTTTTGTATTTTCTAAGCTGCAGTGAATCTGAAAGAAATTGATCAAACTGCGCCCGCGGGACGTTTTCTTTTGAAAACCACGCCGTGCGACCAGTCGCAATTTATTTTTTGCAATGCAAGAAAGAAAATGTTATTCTGAGTCCTACAGCAATCTATGTCTGACCAGGCTACTTTTGTTGACGGTAATATTTTTATGTTTTGTAAAATAGCTTATTGATTTATCGATTTAAAGGCATATGTGGAGGTTTTCCTTTTTTTGTGAAAAAAGACACCAGGAAGGCTCCAAAATCTAAAGCATTCTTGACATCGGAAGTTTCAAAGCGAATTCAGTGATTTTGAGCATATAGTAGATGCGTGTCTTATCTGAAAAATGCGAATTTCTCTCCAAAATCTAAATAAATTAAACAATTTTAATATCCTGTTTCAATTTTCGTTTCGGTAATGAGGCATTAAATTCCTTTACCTTAATTCACCGTTCAGGTTCACGAGCAAGGCTTCACGACGGATCAACTATTCCTAAATTTAACGAATGAATCATTGCACAATCACCTAGTCTCTTGCCAAATACTGACTATATTATTTAGAACGCGATCTGGTAGCCATAATTAGCAGGTCCGTAAATTTTGCGCAAGGAAACAAGTTTGATCATAACGTGACAATAGATACAGTCGCTCTATAGATAGTTCGTTAACAAAGTAATCATTTTATATCTATCGCTAAATTAAACTTCTTTAATTTGAAATTTTCCTTAAGTTGAAAAAGTTTAGCTAAGGAATAGGTGATACGAGAGTAAATATACAGTGACTTTGCTCGCGAGGAAAAGCTCTTAATCCGTTCGTATCCGTCGAAGGGAATGTATAAAATTTTCCGAACAATCTTCCAGGGTATTTTTTATCTTGCCTGCAGGAAGGCAACGGCGTAGAAACGTGGTAATTTGAGTTGTTCAAATGAATATTTTAATTATCGCTTTGTTTTAGTACACTTGGAACTACAATGATAAACACAAAGAATCGCGGATGGCGAAAGGGCGACACTTTTTGTTGCAGTCGCGCAAAGGCGGCAGGGACAAGTTCGCTAGCGGGTGCCATCTTCACTACATAGGTGAGGTCGCAGATAGCATCCGGCCCTTAATCAACCTTTGAAAGTACCACTTATCGTCTTCAGGCTTTCGCCTGTCATGCATGACTGTGCCCATGACGACTGCTTGTTGAAAGCAGCGATATTGTTTTTGTTTTTTTCTCTCGCTGTTTTAATATCATTAGACACCAAACTAAAAAAAAGTATAATAAATCGCAGTATTCACCTAGAAGGAAAAAAAAACACTTACGAACAATGACTGCCTGCCGAGCACTCCAGAGATTAAAAGGTGGGAACGGCCCGGCATTTCTCGCTCTCGGTGTTTTCGCGGCAAGACGGTGCAGACTGTATAAACTTTACTACACCGGCCACAGTCACTTGCTCTAATTTTTTGTAATGCTGACTATACATTAGAGAACAAATGCACGATGCGCTATAATTTGAAGATGATAGGTTTGGCTGAAGTGTAAGAAAGGCTTCCATTTTCTGAAACAACACACGAAAAGTAGAAAAAAAAAATCAAGTCGCAAAACGAGGCAGCATCGGAGATCGCGTATTACAAAAGAAACACTCGCTAACAATGTGTAGCAACAGATCGGAGAAGTAGGAAGGTGTTACCGAGGTTCCAAAGCTAGCGCATTCAGTGCAATATTATATTTCGTGATTTCGCTAGAAAAGTTATTCTTAGAATGCATCGATATATTTTGGAATCGAAGTGAACGAAACTGTAAACCAATTTTGGCGTAACACGCGAGCGCATATTTTCGCCATACAGAATACACATCATATATGCTATGATGAAAACATTGAATGCTGCTTTTGCAAATATTGTGAACACACACCTACTTGACTGCAATTCGTTTTGTAGCAGGAGAGTTTTTTTGTTTTTGTTTTGTTTTTTAATTTACGGAATGCTCGGATTCCTTTGGGCACGTGGTAGAATTGAAGTGTATGTTACCTTAGCCTTGGCGTTGGCACAACCGCCAGAATATTTCGAAATATATAAATACAGGCTCGCTTTTGGGCTTGTTTCCTGTGCTCATCATGTCAGTCACTTGGTTTTTCATGTGTAAATTGTATACAAAACACGAAAACAAACTTGACAGAAAAACATTACGGAGGCCTAACATACAAATAAGTTGTTTGTATTTCAAATTATGTACTTACTTTCTGCATGACGGCGGTCGCTGTAAGCTGACATTTTGTAATAGCAAACAACAACACAGAGGTGCCGGTTTCGACCATGAATGTAATATACAGAACACCGCTGTTGACGTCTTGTATGTTATGTAAGTTGAATATATAAGAAAAAAAATACTTATTTAGCTTTGCATTTATTTCACTCTTGACAATAAACGTACTTACAGTTTTCATATGGTTTATTTTCAAGATGTCATACATTGCATGTTTCTTGCGTTAATTTTCAATTTTATAGTCTGTATATTCGTGTAGTATTACTAAACCTTTGAGTGCCACGTTCCAGTATACACGGACGCGCTCACATGCAGGTTTCAGTATTCAATTCCTTGCTTTTTCTTCCTGCTGGGCTGTCGATTTCATATTTACTTGTAGAATGTTTTGTAATAACACGAGTTAATCGTACGTGAACAATCTGGTTTAGGGGACCTGTTTCGTTTTACACATTTGTTGTACTAGAGAGGAGAACCTATGTTGTTCAACCTTGCGCTTTATGGCGAGCACTGAAATCTAGAAATTAGTGATGCACTACTCTAAAAATAAACGACGTAAAAAGTTACAGTTCCGAATAAAAATATCGGTTAAGTCCACTCGAACAATGTGACCCCGACCCCAGGTTGCGAGGGTGATGTGCCACTTTGCATGATACCTTGTCTCGAAATTATGATCTAATATATATATATATATATATATATATATATATATATTAATAAGTCAGAGATCATACAATAAACTCCTAGCATAGCAATAAGTAATATTAATAATCTTAATAAGTCAGAGATACATACAATAAACTTCTAGCATAGCAACTCCGCAAGTACGGATCTCTGACTTATTACATTTTCCCGGTCCATTGTTCTCAAACTACTCTTCTTCACCCCTATATAATATATATATTTTTTTTTTTCGAGGTTAGAGGCATGCATACATCAAATAACTTTGAGCAGATAGTTTAGTGCATCCTTGAAAAAGTATGATACTTTATAAAGTAGACTACAAGTGTTCTGTATGGGACACAAATTTTAGTTCGACATGCGGAAAAAAAAGCCTAGCGTTCATACGTGTAATTATTACAACGTAATTACAAGCAATTTTTTCACTTTGCACGCATTTTTTTTAATTCTGCGTTACATCTCACTATACCTAACGCATGCATTCGTCTGTGGGCTAGGGTTTGACATGTTGCGAAGCCTGGTCCCAAGGTTTAGAGATATACATATTTGTATAGGGCTACTGATGTATAGGTCAATTACTTGCTTCTGAGCATTTGAGCTTTCCGAGAATTTAAATTTTAAGTTTTCAATTTCAAGATTATCTGTGTTAGCTTTTATTCATTGGCTCTTAGTTGTATCAATAAGCTACATTTTCGCCATCTCTCGTATCCTATGTTTATTTTCCGCATCTCTCCTTGCTGAAGTCACTCTATGGTAAATACTTTTATTGAGGAGGAAGGTGACTCAGTACTATTTGCTTTTCATGATATTTATGCTACTTTTGAACATTCAATATTCTGTAGAGAACATTCAGACTCCCCTCCTTCTTAAGCATACATTACTAAAAACGATTATTTCTGGTCACAGTCTCTCAGACAATCACGACTAAATTTTGTCAACTTCCCAAACTTCAGAACCTCAAGGAGCAACTTATGGTCGGTTTTATTTACGATGGCACTAGCTCTCTTATCTTCGTCACACAAAATAGACAAATTATTTTTAATACATAAAAAACTCCAACCATAACCAGTGTGGAGAAATGTCTTTTTGATTAAATGGATATTTAATCAAAAAATTAAATTAAATGGATACTTATTTGATTTTGAACAGTGTAGCTAGAACAAAGAATCATTGCATGCATTCTTTAAACATAGAAGAGTGATTGATTAAATCGTTCGATCACTGAAAACAATAGAAAAGAAGACTAAATTTATAGTACAATCTAATTAACAACTTTTATTTATATTGTGGCGTGGGAAGCGCGACCGAAAACACCCTTACAATATAGGCACCGGCATACTAGAAAGAAGGCAGCTTGACTTTTCTAGTTGCGAAAATGCTAAATTTGATTCCTCTTTTGCTTTCTGATTTTCTTGAAAGAGGATCATTACGTAATTGCGGAACAACGTGAAAGGTAGAAAAAATGCCCGATCAAGATTCCTATTCGCCCAGAAGATCACCGCTTTTTGCTAGTTTTGAGCCTGCTGTAAAGATTTTGTTCGTGATGAATATTTATTTCAAATACAAATCAAATGCACAAACTAAAGATTTAAATCACCATTTAACTAATGATTTAAGTTGTGTTTTAAATCAAGGTTCAAACAAACTTGATTCCTGTATAGGGTCAGCTGAACAGTTACAAATTTGGAAAAACCGAGAGAGGAAAATACATGCAGCGGTGTGTATGTCTTGTCCTCTCTCGGCTTTTTTCTAATTTGTGACTGTTCAGCTGACCCTATTCAATATGTACCAACTAGCTCCAGTCAAACCTGTTTATGTTCGTACTCTACCTGCATCATCACAAACTTAATTATTTTTCTTGTAGGGCTCCTATATCTGATAACTTCCGCAAGGTTTAGAGCAGAAATACAAATGCGAGCATCAATGCACGTCCTTTTAACAGCGTAACAATGACCAGACTGAATGAGGAACACACAAGATGACATTCTCTCCATCTTGTTTTAATGTAGCATTGTCGTTGGTATGAGCACAATCTTAGCTGCTTTCAAGGGGTACCTTTAAGATAAGAGTTTACAAGCATTTCGCTTTGATCTGTGTTCCGGGCACAGTATGTGTCGCGTCCTTTGCTTAAGTCGTGTTCAGAATTAAGACATTTAAATCTATGGTGCAAATAACTTTAAGGCCCGTGTAACAATAATCTACTTTAAAATTTGTTTTGCACTCTTTATACGCTAGTAAAACATTAATATTCGTTCTTTGTTCTGAAGCATACTTTACGGGAACCACAAGACGTGAAAACTTAAATAAAGACTACTAAAACATAGAAATAAAAAGCCTGACGACCTGAGTTTCCCGGCCCAGCACTCGAGTGATGGATTATTGCCATCAATCACGTCACGCGCAGGTTTGCACTCTTTTGAACTCCCCGCTCACTCTGTTTTTTTTTTTTTGTTTTTTTTTTCTGACCGTGTTTGATCACATTCTTTGCTTGCTACGACAGGATTCTTACGCTCAGGTAACTACGCCCCTGACACGTAGGGCTAGGAGTGATGTTCGGATCTTGGGACAACCAATAGCTGCTCCAAATTTTAATTTAAAAAAGGCTTTTTTTATTACACGTTTTTATGTATTAGCACTTTTATTAGGAGTTGACTGCAAAACGATGTCTTACTTTCTTCGGGATTGGGGCCAGAGCTAGCTCTGGCATTTTTTAAGAGTTTTGCGTTGATTGTCAATATGATGGTTTACATTGTGTTAAAACATATTGGTACTGAAGCCAATCTAGGATTTAAGTAAGTAGGGGCTACTGCCGTTTCAGGAGCAATTGTGCACTGATGCTATTAAGTAAAAAAAATACATTGTGACTTAGCTTTTGTATATTTCTCAACCTCTTTCTGGTATATCAAAGACTGCTGGCAACTTTGCTGCTTTTAGATATCGCGCATCGCATGAATGCTGTGGAATTTGTACGAAAAGAAATAGGCGAAATCTTTCGGCACTTTTAAAGATTTAAAAATCTAAAATACTGTATTCACAATTACATTGATACACAGTCACGTGTTTCCATGTCTTTATGTTTTCGTTTAAAAATCACGAGAGCACAATGAATAGCGTGGCCACATTTTCTACAATATATAAATATCTCTATATATATTTTATAAACAGAGAGTTTCACGAAAGGCTGGACAAATTCGATATTGCGAAAACTAGGCGTCGCAACAAAAAAAGGCTTGTGTCGTTTTGGTTCTGGGCCAGGGGACTATTTAGTAAAATTATTAAAATCCGGGATAATGAGAATGTTAATTATTTTGCGTAATTAACTTTTTTAATATTGGGTTTAAGGGCATAGGTTTCAATTAGAAAATTGCTCAGCATGATCAAAAAACACTAAATCAGCAAATTGCAGAACGATAAAAGGCGCATGAAGCATTTTACGGCTTTCTGAAAAACCGCACAAATTCGATGGGTTTTTAAGTTTCAGTTTGCTATCGCAGCGCATCTCTGCTCCGGCGGCACCGTGCCCCGTGGAGAGATAGTGCAAACAGCCTTTGCTGCGTCACGCGATGACAGCGCAGCAGAGGTTGGTTGCACCATTTCTCCACGGGGCGCGGTGCCGCCAGGGCCGAGATGCGCTCCGATAGGTACCGAAACTTAAAAACCCATCGAATTTGTGCGGTTTTTCAGAAAGCCGTAAAATACTTCGCGTGCCTTCTATCGTTCTAACAACTTGTTGATTTAGTGTTTTTTTATGATGCTGAGCAATTTTCTAATTGACACCATGCCCTTAAACACAATATCAAAAAAGTAAATTACGCAAAAATAATTAACAACCTAATTACCCCGGACTTTAATAATTTTCCTAAATAGGCCCCTGGCCCAGGACCAAAACGACACAAGCTTTTTTTTTGTTGTTGCGACGCGTACGTAGTTTTTGCAATATCGAATTTGTCCACCTTAGGTGAAACACCCTGTGTATATATATACAGGGCGTTTTTTTAAGCTTAACAGAACTTTTAAAAGCAAACCATGAAAGCTAGGTTAATGCGGTCTGCGTAGGTGAGTTATACGGCCAGGGGGACATAGTATAGTGGGCTTATCGTAACGATCAGTCGGCTAGTTAGATAAAATTCGTAAATTAATTTTTAATTAATGCAAATGGACATATAGTTCCAATTAGAAACTTCCTCAGCGTCATCGAAAACCACTAACTCAGTAATTTTCAGAAAGACTCTGAGTGCGTGAGAAGCGTAGTAGTGCAATAAAATTACCATTCCTGGAGCAGGTACAAGGCTAGCGGTTGCGATAAGACGCCCGCGCAATTTTTCCGTCTCTTATCTACTAGCCCCCGCCTCGTACCTGCTCCACTGACTGATAACTTTAATGAACTACTACGCTGAAAATTACTGATTTCTGAAAATTACTGATTTAGTGGTTTTGGATGACGGTGAGTAAGTTTCTAATTAGAACTTATGTCTATTTTCATTATTAAGAAGTTAATTAACAAATTTTAACTAATTAGCCGGCTGATCGTTACGATTAGTCCCCTACACTATGTTCCCCTGGCTGTATAACTCACCTGCGTAGACGGCATTAATCTAGCTTTCATGGCTTTTTTAAAAAAAAAGTCTGTTAAGCTTAAAAAAAAAAACACCCTGCTTATATAAAGAGAGGAAGAGAAAGAGATATAACCAGTTGCCATTTATGTAACACTAAATGCGTGCTGCTGCTATGTATGTCATTTTAAGAATTGCTATGGGTGTTGTGTGCCCGGCTAAATAGTTTTCGAGTTTGTTTCATTAACCGGTTTGCATTTTATCTAAGCTGTTTACCTCTGCTCAAGCTCAAGTAAACTAATATGATAATATTTTGAGCAGAATGTATTACTTTTGAAGCATCAGTTCCTAGGAAAGACAGAACTTGGTGCCAAAATATGTTTTTTTTTTTGTCTGGGAGATTACGCACTTCAAAAGTGCGAAAAAGCCAAGGTTGAGCCATATCTTATTGGCTTTGACCTGAGCCACGGTATCTTGGCCCTAAATCCCGAAAAAAGTGCGAAGTTAGGCTTCCCTTCTGGTTGTTGGATTTCCATATGCAACTTTGGGCATGAATTGTCAAACAAGGGTCATATTTAGGATTCACTGCTGGTAGTTTTGTTTATATCTGGCATCTTTGTCTGAAGTCTGGCACTTGGTAATTATTTGGTGAACCAGGAAGGAAAAACGCAGAGAAACAAAACAAGAGTAGTTTGACACTAAGGAACGCCTAAAAGAAAAACCGTATTTGGCCCCAGATAGGTCCCTAGGGCTTCAAAACTAGGATCAAGTTAAGCGTTTCTCTCGCTAGCTGGCTGGGTAAAAGTCGTCAGAAAAATGCGCTAGCGGGACATAGGAGGTAAAATTTTGTTTTCAGCAAGCCCTTTGATCATATTTGTCAAAATACTTAGACATTTGGTATCAAAAACTCAAGCGTATGTCTAGTAGTGTAAGAAAACTTTATATTGACATTGTGTCATTGGTTTTTCAAAGCATATAAAAGTGCATCCCGCTACTACATCTCAAAAGAAGTCAGAAGGGAACACAAGATAACGTAACAAAAACGCCAAAGAAACGCAAAAAAAGATCTGGACGGAAACTGTCAAAGCCACTTCGAAAATTCTCCCGAATTAAAGATATTTGAGCGGAGTATATGCTGCACTCCCGGCAGACCCGTCATACACCAAGTTTAATAACAAAATAAAAAGGCAGTAGCGTCAAACCTACAACCTAACGTTACACGTCGCTTTTCATAACATCTCAAACATTAGAATAATTTGTTTCTTCCCACAACCAGATATATTGAATATCGAAGTATAAATTCCACAAATAAATAAAATAGGCGTCATCTTGAGCGGCTACACTTAGATACATGCACCCGTCTTTCCAATTCCGGCATGCCTCTCGAACGATGTAATTTTATTCTTGGGTTTCGATCCATTGAGGTTTTCTTTTTTTTTTTTGTATCTGGCGCTTTAAAGTCGCGGTGCTTTCTAACGCCCTTCTCCTATTCGCTTTTAGATTACGGCAAACCGTCACTTTGCAGACATCAAGGTCCTTTGGCGCCGGAACAAGGATTTTTCAACTCATGAAAAAGAAACAGTCCACTCAAAAGACAGCGATTACGCCGATATCGGTTTCGAAAACGAAAGATTTTTTTTTTTTTTTTTTTGTAGTTGTTCGAAGAGCATTTTCTAAATTATGAAATGATTTTAACGCTATCCCCAAATCAGAAATATTTGTCGGTTCGAACACCCGTCCGCGCCGTTTCCGCAAGATTTAACGGGGAAACTGACGTCACGTGACCTTACACAAACTGGAGAAGTTGACGTCACATGATATGTTAGACAATTTAGCTTCCCCGCTAAATATAGCTGAAAATATAAGTCCTGTTGTGACCTAACCAATGAATTATTTTTTCCGCTTAATTGAGCGGAGAAATAGATACGACATGAATTGCTCAGAAAATAAGTTTTAAATTTAGAATTAAATTCCCACGCTAAATATATCGAGAAAAATTTACGTAATGTGGCCAAACACCAGTCAAGTTTCGACGGTAGATATATCGGGGGCAAGCAGGGTCACTTGATCTGATGTGACGTGAAATATAAAAATATATAATTTTTCCTCTCCCTCCCATTCTTAAATTCTCTAATCACCGTCCTAAAGTGCATACTTTCCCCTCCACAGTCAGGGGCAGATTTATGGGTCAGCTTGGGGGAGGGGGGGGGGGGGGTTGCAGAAAAGTGACTTCACCGGTGAAGCCCTGCAAATCTCTGTTTTGTTGACCTAATACGAGTACCTCCAATGTCACGAAATTATAAAACACGTCCTCCTCCTAGAAAAAAAAAAAAAAAAAAAAAAACGGTTTCATGTTGTTTTGCTTTTGACCTGGCCACTAAACAAACCCATTCATTTTTCGTCAAATTTTGAAAAATGTAGGGTTCTGCACTCCCTGAACCGACTGTTTAATGCCGTCCAAACAATTTAAAGAATCGCTCATAAATACTGCCTTTCATGCATAATCGAACTTTGAAGATGAAGCCCGCTGCCATTTTCTTTCTTAACAGGCAAGTTTAGAATGGGGAAGAAAGTGGTTTTAAGGCTACTTAAGATTTCTTATTTATCGTCGTGTCTTATAAATTGTTTCTAGGCGACAGCCGAAACGCAACAGTTACATGCCGTGTTTAAATTTAGCGGGCATGGGCCACCCTAAGTTTAGCGAGCAATATTCATGTGACTATGACATCACGTTACGCCATAATATCACATAATACTGACACCACTTGGTGTCATGTTGTCACGTAACTAGTCTCCGCTCAATTTAACAGAGGAATTCCCCGGGCTAAATTCGGGGAAAACTTCCCGCTAAATCTGGCGTGAAAATTTCTTCTCCCCAAACTACACGACGTTACAAGTGTGATATCATGTAATGTAACATCACGGGACGCTGTGACGTAACAATGCTACGATATTTTGATTCCCCACAAATTGTTTAGCAGGCCACGACCTAAACGAAACGCACACGGAATCATCTATGGAGGCATGCCAAAAACAACTCTCGCCGTAAAAAAAAAGAATATATATATACGAAGGCCGGACTCCGGCCGAAACGTCGAAGATTAAATCGTCCGTTGTTGCTGTTTTCACCAAGGGTTTTTTCTTACCAGTTATACACACGCCTTCGGCCTCCCACCACCATGCCCGTTGTATATATATATATATACCTGTCGTTAAGGCGTTTCAAATTTGAAAGCGATTGGAGTCGAGCGGCGAACGGACGGAGAGAGGCCGCGGTTTCCTGACGGACACGTTCAATTCCGTCCGCACTTTTTTTTTTTTTTAGTCCTCGGCGCCCAAGTTTAATTTCGGAGGGCGCGCGGCGTCTCGCTCTTAGATTACGGCTGCCTTCGTTACCGAGATTTACCGACCGTTTGCCCTTCCGGTCGGAGCGGTCACGCTGTCACACGCAATAATTACTTGAATCCTGCACTCTCTTTGTTTTAACTATTTTTCTGGCGCTCATGGTTCCTGTCGAAACTCGGTGTAATGATGAACGTCGGCGCTACGGTAAAGTAACGAAGAATAAAAGCTTAATTATATGAAGTGGCTGGTTACAATGAATCAAATATGAGTAAACTATGTTCACAATTCGTTAAAGTCAAAATGATACTAACACACACACAAAAAAGAGGAAACTGATGAAATGGACAGTGGGACAGAAGATTTTCACAGAAAAAGGGCAAATACTTCTACGTCTGAGGGCAGAAAAACACTTGATCCCATGGAGAGTTACGGAAAAAAATCCTAAATTCTCATTCAAACTACGAAGGTAGTGAAAGCCTATATCAATAGCTGACAAAGAAGCAATAATGAAATCAGGAACGGCGGCTGACATTAAACTAGCATGTTTTGCTGCAACACCGGCTCCTATTATCACTTTGTTAGGTCCTTTTTTAAATGGGATTTCATACGGATTTCGAATTATAATATTGATATTAACGAATCAAATAATAATATTAATAAGGGTAGTAACACTAGTATTAGTATTGATAACGATAATCACAACAATATTAAAAATAATATTCTTAATATTTTTTGGTCGAAAACATAAAAACTGGCAGAGAAACGGGTTCATCGAAGCCATCTAAGCCTCGCATGATGAACGGCAGCTTAACGATGCTGCTGCTCTTGGTGTGAAAAAGAAAATCCAAAGTTCTGAACAACTTTGTTTCCGGATACACATAAGTAAAAAAGAAGTAAATTGAATATGATTACTCAGTCTCACAGTATGCGAAACCATACTGCCAAAAAATCTAAAAAAGTAAGACACCAAATATCACATGAAAAAAAACCAAGAAAACAAGATACAATTATATCTTTGTAGAAGGGTGGCGAGCTGGGCTAGTTGGTAAGCATTGTACATGGTTAAAGTCAGCGAGCAACGTGAGGAAACTGTAAAATACAATATATGTATTCTTCTACAGTTGCCTCACGTTGCTTGCTGACGCTCTTTCACACAAAGGCGCAGTTCGGTATTGTATTGCTCAGCGCCGGCGCCGGCGACCACTTCTGAACAAGCCATCGAGCGGGTCCTGATCTTCGATGCATATGTAAACAGTTAAACAAACTTTTTCCAGAACCCATTAGCCAAACCACGGTGCCGAAGCACGCGTCTTCGTTTGTATGTGAGCACGCGTGTGTAGGGAAAAGGGAGGCGAATGTGAGGAAGCCCTTCGTGGATATGCCATGACCAAGTCATAACACCGTCACCCCAATATGCCCTGTTGAGTTATTTTTTTCCTTTGAGGATTAAAAGCGAAGGATGTAGCGAGATCGACTAAGATGCGGCGGGTCCAACGCAGACATAGACGTGTTGCGCCATTTGTGCAAAATTGCGCCATGGACGAAAATTCTGCTACATCTTTGCGTCAAAATGCCATCTTTGCTAAGAATTGCGCCACGCAATCGGACGAAATAGGCTTAAGCAAACGAAAGAAACAAGTATTATTGGTCGAGCTGATAATTTTAAAAAAGTAGGAGGAAAGAAAATGATAGAAATGTGTATTTCGCAGAGCCTCTACTCACTGTATAGTTAGTTTAAGTTTGGTCAGAGCACAGGCGACGGTTTTCTAGCACACACAACCACGAACACACATAATAAAATCGCAAGTCTCAGGTCATTCCCTGCACATAATTTAGTGGATAAAATACACGTACAGGAAGATGGACGAATGCAATGACGTCGCGCTTAGACGCTGTTTGGTTTGTCTCATTGGCTTGTAGCGTCTGCTGCCCTTTCAAGTATGTGGAAACAAGGCATTGGAGTTTGATCGTCAACCGCGCTGGGTGGGTGATGCGCTGGTGGGTTGGTTTGCCCCGACACGTCTGAATATCCAGACGATGCTGGAGACGTCAGGAGCTAACATTTGTGAGAAAGCATTGCAGAATAGTACGATGGCGACTACTGGAATAATAGAGAACACGGGTATTGCACTCCTGATGAGATCACTTGATTATCATATTGTCACGAATGACAATTGATGAGGCGAAAATAACTGAAGAAACTAAATGTTTAATGGGGCGAACTTGTGCCCAGAAATAAAAGGAAAAACGATAACAACAGAAGAGAACAGAGCGTCGCGAGCGTCGAGGTCGGCGTGACAGCAGAGTCGAACGCTGGGGCGAAACTGACCCCAGCTTGCCACGCGGAGCCGCTTTTGTACACGCGTGGGCTTCTGGAGCATTCGGCGTAGAAGGTTCGGTGCCTAGAACATTCTAACCTCGAATCAGCAAGACGGTTCTCGAATTTACCAGAACGTCACATTACAGTGTCAACAAAAATGTGCAGCCGCGGCCAGGAATCGAACCCTGGCTTTTCGCGTGGGAGACAAGCGCGATAACCGTTCGGCCACGCGCGCGCTGCCTACTTGGCAAGCTGCGCGCGAGGCATTACTCCCCCCTTTAAAAAGTGCATCGCCCCGATGCAAAACAAAACAAAGCAAACAAAAAGAACGGTAAGCTAAAGAGTCATTTAGAACACATAAGGTCCACAGTCCTATCGAGCCTAGTATGGCTTCATGCGCACGACGTGGACGACTTCTGGTCGTGGAGGGCGGCGTGATGAAGTCCGTGTTCCGTCGGGCATCACCTCGTAGTTCAGATCTCCAAGTCGACGAAGTACCTTGTAGGGTCCAAAGTAGCGTTTTAGGAGTTTCTCGCTGAGACCGCGTCGGCGGATCGGTGTCCACACCCACACCCTGTCTCCGCGCTGGAAGTGGACGTCCCGACGACGAAGGTTGTAGCGGTTAGTGTCGACACGTTGTTGGGCTTGAATACGGTGTCTGGCGAGCTGGCGGACTTCTTCTGCCCGTTGGGCAACCACCTGGGCGTCGTCACTTCCGTCGACAGCCGGTTCGTGGGGTAACATCGCGTCCAGCATTGTCGTTACTTTGCGACCATGAACCAGTTGGAAGGGTGTCACCCCGGTGGTCTCCTGCACGGCCGTGTTGTAGGCAAATGTGACGTACGGCAACACTTCGTCCCATGTCTTGTGCTCCACGTCGACGTACACAGAGATCATGTCGGCGATGGTCTTGTTGAGTCTCTCCGTCAGCCCGTTGGTCTGGGGGTGGTACGCAGTGGTGCGCCGATGGCTGGTGTGGCTGAGACGAAGGATTTCTTGCGTCAGCTGGGCCATGAACGATGATCCCCGGTCTGAGATCAAAACTTCGGGAGCGCCGTGCCGGAGGACGATGGACTCGATAAAAAACTTGGCGACTTCCACAGCAGTCCCTGCAGGAAGGGCTTTCGTTTCGGCGTACCGCGTGAGATAATCTGTGGCGACGATAATCCATCTGTTTCCTTGCGTCGATGGTGGGAAAGGACCAAGTAGATCCATTCCGATCTGCTGGAACGGTGCACTCGGGGGAGCAACCGGCTGCAGGAGACCTGCCGGCTTCGTCGGCGGTTTCTTGCGTCGCTGGCACTCGTGGCACGACCGTGTATAGAAATGAACGGTCTTCGGTAGCTTGGGCCAGTAATACCTTTCACGGATTCGGGCCAGCGTACGGCTGTAACCAAGGTGTCCGGACGTCGGGTCGTCGTGGCAGGCTTGGAAGATCTCCGCTCTAAGGTCGGTAGGGATTACCAGCAGCCACGGCGTACTGTTGTCTCCGAAGTTCTCCTTGTAAAGTACACCTTGTCGGAGGACGAAAGTCGCCCGCGACGCTCTGTTCTCTTCTGTTGTTATCGTTTTTCCTTTTATTTCTGGGCACAAGTTCGCCCCATTAAACGTTTAGTTTCTTCAGTTATTTTCGCCTCATCAATTGTCATTCGTGACATTTCGGTGGAGGTGCGGGTAGTGCATTCTATGCCCGTTGAGCGTACCCCTCCGAAGACATCCCGGCCAAGCGAGGTGCTCAGCCCCGGAAGGCTATCCTTCGCCGAAGACGCCGAAGCCCGAAGAAGCCGTCGGACCAGAGGTCAGTCCCCTGAATTGGGTCTGCTGCCGGACAAGCCCAGGCCGAAGAAGACGACGATGGCCAACCAGTCGCAGACCCCGGCCGCTTCTGCCGTCTTCTACTTGCCCGTCGCACCCCGGACTCCGACGTCTTTCCACGGGGACGCCCACGAGGACATCGAGGACTGGCTGCAACACTATGAACGGGTGGCTCGTCATAACTGGTGGACAGCTGATGAGTGCTTGCAGAACGTCTACTTCTCGCTGGAAGGGACTGCTAGGTACTGGCTGGAGAACCACGAGGCTTCTTTAACTTCGTGGGAGGTGTGCAAGCAAGAACTAAAGAAGACGTTTACCAGCCAACACCGACGCGAGAGGGCTGAAGACATCCTTCGAACAAGGATCCAAGGCCCGAATGAAAGCATCACCAGCTTCGTCGAGGATGTTCTTCGCCTGAGCGCCCGCTCCGATCCTCAGGCTACAGACGAGAAGAAGTTGCGACACCTGATGAGGGGTGTGAAAAGCGAGATATTCGGCGGTCTCATTCGCAATCCCCCGACAACTGTGGACGAGTTCGTCACGGAGGCGACGAATATGGAACGTGCCCTACTTGCACGCGCCAGACACTACGAGCGACACCCCGGCGTAACCACTCTGGCGACATCCGGATCCGACCTCAGTACCGACCTTCCCGGCATCCGTGACATTATCCGTGAGGTCGTCCGGGAGGAACTGCGAAGGTTGCTGCCAACCGCCAGTCGTCCGCCAACCCTTTCTATCGCCGAGGCTGTTCGGGAAGAAGTGCATCGGGCGCTCCAACCAGAGGCTCCCGTCACCACGGTGGCACCGGAGGAACCGACGTTGAGCTACGCCGCCATAGCCCGACGACCGTCGCAAGCTCCCCGCCAAGCCACGGCGCCACACCGAAGAGACGCCCCAACACTGCAGTACCCCCGACGACAGGAAGAGCAGGCGCACGTTCACCCAGTGCAACCTTCGCCAAGGAAGACAGACGTCTGGAGGACGGCCGACCGACGCCCGCTGTGTTACCACTGCGGGGAAGCTGATCATGTATACCGCCGATGCCCATACCGACGACTCGGGCTGCGCGGATTCCACCCAAACGACCCGCGCCCCCGTTATGGTGAACGCCCGCGGGAGATCGACGAGTACCTGCGACGACCTCAGTCCCCCGAACCTGCGTCCCGCCGAGAGTTCCGGTCACCATCGCCACGACGTCCAGCTTCACCGATGCACCGACCTCGTCGTGAGAGTATGTCGCCCATTTCTCGCCGGGAAAACTAGGCGCGGCAACGCCTGGAGGTGGCGTTGCCGAAGACGACCGAAGTAAAGAGCCTCCAAGAACGACGGAGCGCTCCCACTCTCCCGACGCTGCGCATCGCAACGACGCTCCCGCTTCGGTGTCCAACAACCTCAACGTTATCATCGACAGCCACGACGCGACGGCACTCGTCGACACCGGAGCAGACTACTCCGTTCTGAGTGGGAGGCTCTCCCGCCGCCTTCGAAAAGTCATGACGCCGTGGGATGGACCTCAAATACGAACCGCCGGAGGACACCTCATTACACCAGTCGGGAGATGCACTGCTCGCGTCGAGATCCACGGTGAGACGTGCCCTCTGAAGTTCGTCGTTCTACAAGACTGTTCCAGAGACGTCATTCTCGGCATGGACTTTCTGTGTGAATACGGCGCCGTCATCGACCTTGGTGAGAACAGATTGACGCTGCGCAAGCCTCTTCCGCCTTCAGAGAAACCCCAAACAGCGTCAGCCGCCATCCGAGTCGCTGCCGACCACGTGAACCTGCCACCGCGATCAAGTCTTGTCGTACCCGTCGGGTACGACAAGCTACCTGCGGCGGAGTTGTTCTAGAAGGCAACCTTCAATTGCTTTTGGGTAGAGGAAAAGGCGTCGCAAGAGGAGTAGCTGAACTTCAGGATGGCCGCGCTGTGGTCCTCGTGACGAACTTCCGGAACGAAGCGCAACACCTAAAAAAAATGTGCAGCTGCGGCCAGGAATCAAACCCTGGCTTTTCGCGTGGGAGACAAGCGCGATAACCGTTCGGCCACGCGCGCGCTGCCTACTTGGCAAGCTGCGCGCGCGGCAATATATGCCCCATGCCCCCGTGCAGTTTGTCACAGTCTCTCACCAGCGAGCGCACGTCGAGCTTCGCCGGTTTGCACCGGAGTGTTAGGAGCAGCGGCTGACATGGGTGAGCACCTGGGTTAGCGAGATAGGGTCGGAAAATATGCTGAGTACTATTATAGGCCTACTTTCTTGGGTCTTAATTGTAGATTGACGTCCAATATTCGAAAACCTACACAAAAAAAAATGGAAAAAAACGGTTTTCTCTTTGAAAAAAAAAGAAAAACATTCCGATGACACTTATGCACTTCTTATGAGTTGTGAATGCATTAGCGGCGCCCAGTGGAGCAGAAGCGGCCGCAGCACCGTCAGGGAGTGCGGCGGTGCGCCGTGCAGACCGCCCAGGGCTCGCTGGTGTCTGCTGCGCCGCTGGGTGAGACAGCGGCGGGAGTGCGAAGCTCGGCGCGGCGCGTGCTGAAATCACGTGTCCTCTCATTATCATCACTGCTTCAGGTGCGGGTACCGGTTGACGACGTTAGACCTGAAAGCGTAACGTTAGGCCTAACATTAGGCTAGCGCGTACCTGCGTCCCCCTCCCTCCCCCCCTCACGTCGAAGAGCTGCGCGTACTGGTTCACGACGTTAGACCTCAAAGCGTAACAATAGGCCTAACGTTAGGCCTAACGCCTGGCCAACGCATACCCGCGTCCCCCCTCCCGCTGCGCCGCCAGCAGTTCGGTTGGTTCCTCAGAATCGATGACGCCGTTGCTATTGAGCCATATAACGCGTCGCAACCAGTGGGAATTTAGGCACCGTTTCGATGCTACAGACAACGCCGGCTTCGCTCCATGGGACATTTAATGCTTTCGCATTAATAAATAGGGTAGTCAAGATTCTTCCCGTGCAGCTCTTGATCGAAAGAGCAGCAAACTCGGAGTTCAGCCTGGTTCCAACGCCGCTAAAGAGCAGTGTCACATTTAAGTTTTAAAGCACAAGTGTAGGTTTTCGCAATATTTGTGTGTGGTTGTTTCTTTAGGTGCTACAGTATAAAGTATAATATAAGGGTCTTGAGTTCAATAGGTTCATAAAACTTAGAGGATGCATGTTGATTAATAGACGGGATAGCGGATATGCTGCTTTTTGCTAGCATTCTACATGAATTATGTTTACTGGCTAAATGAACTACCGGTGTAAAAGTGGGAGGCACTACGGGTGTGAAAGAGATAGGCGTTATACCACCGGAAGTGTAGTGCTAGGATTCATTTTTTTTAGTTTATTATTACTCATTATAAGTGGAACCTTCTCTTCCCAGAGCCCTATTTCTAAAACAAGGGATGTTTGTACATTTTGGAAGCTATCCATTCTTATTACACAATAAATATGAAATATGAACTCACGTAGCGATGCAAACACTTTTTCATTTTCAAGTGATGCGTTTACAGATGTTGGCTTTTGCTCTAAAAAGTATAAGTGGCTGTTCCAGACCAATGTCTTGCCTGCGGCAGAACCTTTAACAATAGGTCAAATGCTGCTCCCATATCACTGAACCCAGGATAGTGTTGAGAAGGACCAAATGAGAAGGAGGTCGAAACGGGAACGGGCTCAAATGATATCCAACACTTCATCCCTTTCGTTAATACGCAAAAAACGACAGCAGCAAATTAAAATGTAGATACATTATGTAGAGACTATACCATTCTTGGGATGCCGAAAGCAAGACAGATGTTCGAGTCACTGAATTGTACTGAATTTGGGAAAGTGTCTGTTTGTTTCTATATCGTTGTACGTATATGTAGTATCATTGTTGATTGTGCTTCGTAATGAGTAACAGTAACCACTCGGAGAGACTTTCATAGCCCGGGCGCTTCTCCCCCGAAACAATAATATTGCAGTATATACGCAAATCGTGCTATTAGATTCGTATCATTAATCATTGCAGTCTTGATTTAAGACGTGTAGTACTTAAGAAATGACAAGACGACCACATTCGAACATATCTAATTATGCCCTGGATACCTTTAAGTCACTTCAGTTAAGGGCTCTTACTTTGTATCTGGGAAGAGAAACGTACAAACCGAGTGGAACTTCTCCCCCGTACCTTGCTACGGCTCTCTTACAAGCTTTTATAGTGTTAGAGACTTGGCCGCTTGTCAAGTAACGTACTGGTAGCTTGAAATGAACCGCACTCGTTCGACTAACCAAGCGGCCATGTTTCAGTCGAGTGGCTGCTCTATCTTTCCATCACTGTCAGGCTTTTTTGGGGGGATTTGAAAACCATTTGTTTCTTTGCTGAAGTGCTGTAAAACAAATATCTAGATATTAGACATTGAACAAGCCTTGTGAGGTTAGTTTAGACCCTCATACACGCAAACGCTTCTCCCTCTCCTCTCTTACCCTTCCCACTTTCCCACCCTTCTCTTGCGCTCTAAATATACGGCATGCAACTAATTGGATCTGACCACTGTGGTTTGCGTTCAAGGCCCCTAATTAGGAGTACGACTGTCACGATTCTGACAGCAAGCTTGGAGCTTAATGGGGAGTGGCAGACGGAATTTCGAAACTCCGTCCGTCGCAAATGCTGTTGTAGCACTCGGCTGGCGCTTTAAACTACCGCCCACAAAGTGCAACGCCAAAGTAAGTGCGATCGAAACGGGAGGGGAAAATATTTGAGGAGCGTCTCGACGATGTGGCGAGTGGATGTTGTCGCAGAGCTTGTCGCGACCACGGTTATTGATCGCTTCATTTCGCGGCGAAGGGATACGTGTGGGCTACAATTCTAACCTAAGACGCACATTTAGCTAGTGAATAAATCTCGATGGACTCCTAGGATCCTAAAATTCATGACAAATTTCACCGCTCAGAAAACAAAAACACACAAAAAAACTCCTTGTAGCAACCATTTTTTTTTCTGTGTAAATTTTATGGTTTGCATCGGTAACCAGGTAGCTTCGTGGCACCTGTGGTATAATACATATTGTCCTAGAGCTATAGAAAATGTTATTACGTCTTGTTCAACGTCGAGAGACTTCAAATGTTTGAATATTATCCCAAACAAAGTCTTAGTTGCAATCATTGCCTTCTTACATATAGATTGCTTCCGTTTTATACATAACCGAACGTTTTGGTTGCTCCTCTCTTATACATGAATAATTATTACAACCATGGAGCTAGTTATCAAGGCTTGTCCGACGACGAGAAGCCTCGAATCTATGGAGACTATCTCTAAGGATAAGAAAGAGTCTTAGTTGTAAGTATTGCCTTATTCCGTCTAAATTGCTTAAAGGGATACTGAACCAAGGAATTTAGTGTCCATAATAAGTGGCGCACGTTCTTTCCACGAACCAGCAGCCGCCGGTGTCCGCGAGCACACGCAACAAAAATGACGTCAAAGACCTCCATTCGCGGTTCAGATAACAGTGAAATGTATCGGCTTCGGGCCAAAGGAGAATAAAAACAAGTTTTTCATCTACACAGGGGTGTCTGGTGTAAAAGGTAAGCGATTAATTGGTCTAGCAAGCACGTAGCTTTCACTTGTAGAGATGAAAAGCCTGTCTTTATTCTCCTTTGGCCCGAAGCCCATTCATTTCACTGTCCTCTTAAGCGCGAATGGAGGTCTTTGACGTCATTTTCGTTGTGTGTGCTCGCGCACACCGGCGGCTGCTGGCTCGTGGAAAGAACGTGCGCCACTTATTATGGACACTAAATTCTTTGGTTCAGTATCCCTTTAACTCTCAGCGGAAACGGAGTTGCTTGGAAAATACTCTCATAGAATAGGACTAATTACAATCATAAGGCTAGCGCTAGCCTTGTTCGACGTTGAGGAGCTCCGAATTCACAGAGATTATCCTGACGAAAAAAATTTACTTTCTCACAACATTACCCTCCTCCGCCTGAATTCTTTATCTTACGTTCTGTCACTAATTGAGTTCACTGGATGCTTCTTTCTTAAACAAAATATAGTACAGCAAAGTTATGTGGTGCTTTAAAAATGTTAAGGCACGATGAAAATGTTCGAGTACTTACTTGTTAGCTCCGTTAACTCATACGTGAACATCCCCCATGATTAGCTTTAATAGCTGGCTTGAAAAGTAATGATTCGTGTCTCCGGTCAATATTTAAATTTTAATATTCAAAGTACGAAAATGAGCTTCATCTCTTCGTCAGAAAGTTAGCCAGGTATCATGATACCAAGAAACAAATATTTGCAGTAATGAAGATTTATAAACAAAAGCGACTAATTTATAACGTAATGGATACTTACTTAGCATGCTTTTGAATATGGAAAAGACTTAAAACATAGGACGAGCTTGAGTGCACCATATAACTACCGGTCTGCCTGTTGTTATTTTGTCAATCCCGCGGCTATAAGTTAAAAACAAATATCTATAAACATCGATGGAGAGTGCCCCGCGATATTTATCTATTAAATATTTTACTATTCAATTATTCAATTATTATATGTTAAATATTTAATTGCAAGGGACGGCTGAACTAGAAAAGCAATAATGTATCAAATTTGTTTCCCGGGATGTTGTTGAATTTTAGCGACGATTCATCATCGTTGGTTAAGCTGTGTGTGAAATTGGACTGGTTGAATAATGATCGAACAATTTTAGTAGAAGTGATGCATCTTGGAAACGTAGGCTTGAGGCATTATATCTCAGTGGAACTTGTATAGAAACATGCCATATAATACATATCTATTATTTTATATAAAATTAGCGCGTTTACTTGCGAATGAGATTCTGACATTATTTGGGAAGCCGTTTTTATCAAAGTTCGAGTCCGGTGCCCAAAGACAAACTGAAGTGTTTTAACGGTGTATTTACCACTGATAGTAAAGCTCAAGATACACTTGAAGAAAAAAAACACAGGTTTTTAAGTTATTCCTGGATCTTCTGAGTGGGTTCCATGGGTATATCACAGATGCCACTAAACGTCTTCACGTGTCGGCACTTTTTGTTTACTAACTCTCAAAGCAATACATGCTTTCAATTTCTTTAACTCTGACACACGTAAAACCAGAAAACGTGATTCATTTAATAGCATATCCAAGTACTTCGTCATTCAATACTTGGTAATAATAATTACATGAAACGACAGCACAGTTCCATCGATATTCCATCATTGAATATCCACCGGGCACGCTAGGTTCGCAGGGAAGATTATATTTATTCAACGGTCAGTTATTCTAGTTTGAATTAAAGACCGCCTTTCATTTAAATAAGCTTAAGGTCAACTTTACGGTTTCTTAAGTTCTAAGATTAGTACTTGTTTCCAGATACGTTTGCTTAAGTGAAGAGTTTTGAAGTAAAAACGTTAAATTTTAAACAAAAATATACACAGTAGGAATTATATTATCGTTTACGAAAACCGCTTTAAATATGAATCGAAGTCCTTAATGTGTATATTTAGTTTATTTATCCATCTGCTCTTGAATATATAGTTATCTTGAATCCTAAGATTTATTGTTCAAACCAAAAAAGGTGGCTCCCTGTACATGTCTAACATGATAAGAGCCATTGCCATGCCGCAGTGGTTCATTCTGTCGAATTTGAAAAAGTAGCGAGCGATCTTCTGTCATTTCAAGTCGAGAAACCATAGCTCACGCGTGAAAACCCCTGGCTAACCCGCGGCGCTTTTGTAGAACAGTTTCTATTGATCGGGCGCCTTGCCTCTTTCTTGTTTCACGTCCGCTTCGCCTCCCGAGGTCTTTCTCCGGATCCCTCTCTCCCTCTTTTCCCTTCCGCCTTCTCCCAAGTCGTTCTGCTCCTTTCGCGAATTGCAACCGCGTGAAATACCGCCATCTTGCACAGGGCGTGCAAGTAACAACGACGGCGACTAGGGAAGGGAGAAAAAAAAAAAAAAAATTGCGAGAAGGTGTAAAAAACGAATGCGAAGGAAAGAAGACCAAGAGCAAAAACAAAACTAGACCAGAGACCAACGAATGTTTTTTTTTTTCATGTTCTACATTCTCTTTCTAATGGATGCGTTTTTTTCTTATTTATTCTTCTGACTAGGTCTGCTGCAGTCCTCGTGGTCTGTTTTTCAGTTGCCAAATCTATGATACCTAACCCTTGATGTATCTAGCGTTAGTCGAGACAGTTATATCTGCACATTTAATCATATATGGTGCTTTAACGCATTAATTAAATATTCTTTTTCTCTTCACTACAGCGACTCCACCTGCCTTCATGATCAAACTGCCTTGTGATAATCACTTAAAAGTATCTTCTTACTACCTTGCACATCGCAACTACGCATTTCCAAACCTTTAAAATGGCAAGTTTATTTCAAAGCTATACTGTGACTTCACTGAAGCTTCGTCGTTTTTTATCTTTTCACCAAGATATCAATTACTGGATGCAGAATTTGTATAAATTACGCTGGTAATTTACACGTACCGTCTTTGCCAAAGTTTAGAACCCACCGCGCCCGCGGCCGGAGCGAGCTCGCTCCCGTGCGGCGGCGCTGCTACCTTCAGCACTCCATGGCTGAGAGGTTTTTGAGACTTTGGGGAACTTGGCTATTGCGTCGCTCTCATTTTGAAATGTCTGATCAGGACCCATGATCAGACATCAGACACACACACACACAAACACACACACACACATATATATATATATATATATATATATATATATATATATATATATATATATATATATATATATATATATTGTTACGAAGATGTGCGGCCGGCAGCAAATGAGAATGACGCGTCCACTCAATGGGATAGAAACGATTTTATGGGAGCCGGGCCGCGCGCGCGTTGCTTGGCGCGTGATGGTCAGGTACGAGTCGTCGTCTTCGTCACATTTCCCCCTCCTTCATAGAGGACGACCCGGCCGATGAATGAAGAAAGCACATGAGAAAACTGAAAACACACACACACATATAGTCATAGAAGACAAGGCAGAAGACTTATGAATAGATGAATGAGCGCTGCCGGCCACGTAGAATGAGAGTGCTCTTGAACTTGCAGCCTCTCTCCGCAGCATTGCCGACCTCTGTAGCAGCCACAGCCCCACGACGTCACGATCCGGGCTGGGGAATTCATTTGACCGCTATCAACACAGACGGGGCTTGGGAGAGGGCAGGGGACCACAAACTCGCGTCTGTATCTTGATTTCGTCCATAGTTCATCTTGTTCACGGCGCTCTTCATAAAAATACTCGTAGCTCACATTTGTTGGACCTCTGTTTCACTCACTTCGGCATTTCACGTAGTTCGCGGGGCGGGGGCTGTGCGGCGAGGCTATGTTCTGGAGCTCAATTGACTGCGACGGAGGACTGCTGCAACCAAGGTCTAGAGCGATGATGACGAAGAACGAATGATGACGTACCCCGCACCTCCACCAAAAGTTACGAAGATGTGCGGCCGGCAGCAAATGAGAATGACGCGTCCACTCAATGGGATAGAAACGATTTTATGGGAGCCGGGCCGCGCGCGCGTTGCTTGGCGCGTGATGGTCAGGTACGAGTCGTCGTCTTCGTCACAATATATATATATATATATATATATATATATATATATATATGTGTGTGTGTGTGTGTGTGTGCGCGTGGGTGTGTGGGTGTGGGTGCGTGTGCGTTTGCGTGTGCGCGTGCGTGCGTGCGTGTGTGTGTGTGTGTGTGTGTGTGTGTGTGTGTGTGTGTGTGTGTGTGAGAGAGAGAGAGAGAGAGAGAGGTCAGAAGTATGCACAGCAGGACGAATACTATATACTTGACAGTTAGCCATATATATATATATATATATATATATATATATATATATATATATATATATATATATATATATATATATATATATATATATATATATATATATATATATATATATATATATATATATATATATATATTATTGTTGTGCATTGATTTTATATTTGCGACAAGGTGAGCTAGCTCCTGCGATTTGCAAACTCAACTTCGTTTCATGTAAGAGAGCTTTAGAATAGCGCACTAAAACGTTTTGCGAACGCAAACAAAAAAATGTTTCGTCGCCACTGGCCTTGAGCCGAGTCCAAACCGTGTTTTGGATTGTCGCGTGACGACAACGCGTTCTCTTGCAAAGTGATAGATGCGCTATTCTAAAATACGTTATTATTGCTGTGGAATTTCTGTTAAGTAACATCAGCTGACATTGCCACGGTTTACTGTGGACTCGGATGAACCGGAGCTCTCAGCTTCAATTCACGTCTTGACCGTCAGATGGCACTGCATCATTTGATGTTGTTAGCAACATCAATTGATGTTTCTAAGATCATAATTTGCTGTTAGTTTGATTTCTAGAGTTTTGTTACACAATTTTACGTTAGCGTTTCGTTTTAGAGTCGTATCTGCTTTATCGAGCGTTACAAAAGCTATTGGCTTTGTCCCCCCCCCCCCCCTCCCAAAAAAAAAGTCAATTTTATCTTCGTTTTTTGCTTTTATACTTACCTCTTGTTTTTTTTTGTATCCCCCTCTCTTGTCCGTAATGCAATAATGAAGTACTGCCACTCTTTCTTAGTTTGAGATTTTCCACGCTCATTCATGTGATTTCAATGACATTTTCTTACTTGTCCACTTCAAGAAAATACCAGCGAATAGCAGACAGACCCCAAGGAAGGACGGAGGAAAGATACAGAAACTGTTTTGTTCTTAGCTTTTCAAAATCCCCTGAGTTGAAGAAGATGGGAAACCAATCATCTTTTGACCATTGTTCCGAGTGGAACGACTTCCTCGAGACTAGCCTAGTACGACACTTGATCGGAGTCATTACAAGCGTTTAAGGTTTTTACCGTTGACGATAGCTTTTTGTGGTGGAAATCCGTAACGATTTATGCGCTTTGTTTTTCCTCCTGAGAATTTATTTTGCAAGGATATAAAAATATGACTAAGGAACCGGGAAACGTGTAAAATGTTTCACTAAAAACACAATCTGATGATCCATATAATGCAAGCAAGTGGTATACGTCCCCTTCACAACTCTAAACATGTGGAGAACATGGACTCGTATTTATTTTTCTAAACACCGTTTTGTACACAGCTTGAACTGGAAGGTTTCCTATTCAAATATTCTTGAACGACCGCCTGACTAAAATCACAATACATATGTGCCCTCTTGACATGTAGATTAAAAAGAAAACCGATTTGCCGAAAAAAAAATCGATTAAAACGAGATTACATTTTATATAAAAAAACATTATGTAATGTATTTTTTGTTAAAATCCGTTTGTTCTAGGCTAGTCGCCATTGTTAGTTTTCTTCTTCTGAGTATGTTACTAAGTCGTGATTCTCCGGTATGAATTTCATAACCAAAAAAATATTCTTAGTAAGAACTTCAGTCTACCTTGAGATTAATTTTGTTAACTGACTTTGGGCACTAGAAAATGATTAAAAAATATATTTGGTATGATGAGAGTGAGTTTTTTTTTTTTCAAGAGCATTACCTCTAATAATATAGCAACTTCTATCCGCAATATTATATGGGCACTTTTCATCCAAATAGAGAATACTGCTATTATTTTAGTCATTTATAAGCACGTGTACAGAATTACAGATTGTTATATTTCATATTCGGTATACTAAGAGAGGAGGTATAACTCTTGTTTGCTGTGGGTACGCTTAAAAGAGCTGCTCGAGGATCAAACGTCAAAGCATTTTGCGTGGTGGTTGGAATTGAGCTAGTTAGTCTTTTAGTCTTCAATTGAACAATGATCCTGGGTTTTTAATATTAGAGTGCACTGGGGCTGGAAAAACAGGACACACATAAAGGTACCAATAACACAAAACGACCCTGAGACTAACAATAAAATAATAATAGTATTATTATTAAAAATTGTCCAGTGTGTAGGCTTAAAAAGTCGCTTGGACACGCAGTTTTGACAGAAACAATTCAGCGCTCAGCTATCTTTTGTCCTGTTTTATTTAGTTTCAGTGTCGTTCAATGTTAAGCACTAGCTAATGCGGTTCTATCAAGGTTATTTGCCTTAGGTTAAAATCCTGAGGGAAAGCCATGAACTTCAGAAGTCTCCTCTTTTGCCATATAATGTATAAAGTTATGCATTCCAGTACATTTTTATATTAAAAATTATATTAACCATGGTTTGTCATAAAAACATCGGTAAACTGGTAGTTATTCACCACAACGTGATAATAATAATAATAAATAGTAATAATAATAATAATAATAATAATAATAATAATAATAATAATAATAATAATAATATATTATTATTATTATTATTATCGTTATTATCTTTGAAAAAAATACACGTGTAAGCGTGCTCGCCCACTAAAGCAAAGATGCTTGTATGTGGGACCAGGCAGCCAACAAAATACCGTGACACATTGAACACTGTAGAAACAAAAAAAAACAACAAAAAGAACAACAATAATGTAGGAATGTGGGCAACGAATACGCACTAAGTAATTATATATTTATTATTGCGCGAGCGTGAGGCACCATTCTCTTACATTCCGTTTTACCGCACGAAAGGATGATAAGTTTAGCAAAGACTCTGGCAAACTGTTGAACATCGAAGGGACATAGAGTCGTTTTAACTTTTTTCCATAATTTTTTTGTATCTTATGGACCTTGAACCTATCTGTACGCCGCAAGTTTCTTTTTATTACCTCTTGTTTAAAAGTTGTACAATAATAATTTCTTTTTATTATCACATATTTATGAAACTGATTAAATGACAATATTTCTAACGCGCGCATTTTTTCTTCAATGTCTAGTTGATCGTACAATTACCCGTAAGAAATATTGTTTACACAATATTTTATGATTCTATCAATTCCCTGTTTTTGCACTCGTGCTGTACTGTACTGTACTGTATTCCATACCGTATAACTGATTCTCCTAAAGATCTGAAAATAGTTCTCCGCAAGTTTACAGAACATGAACTTTTCAGCTTGTAAAGATACGCCGATACCACCTGCATTCTCTTAATAATATATTCGATTTGCTGGTTCCAAAGGATATGTTGATCAAATATTAACCCCAAATATTTAACCGAGGAGTCATAAGGTAATGGTCTACACGTGCAAATGTGTTGAGCATGATCATGGAGGTGAAGATATATGTTTGGTACTAGAGTAATTTGTTTATGGGGATTACGAAAACAGACTAATTTAGTTTTATTGACGTTCACAGAAATGAGATTACTTGAGAGCCAGTTAACAAATAAATCTATATCTCTTTGAAGCAGCGGAACCACCTTGTTATAGTTGTCATGCGGTAGTAATAAAACAGTATCATCCGCGTACTGAAACATTCTAGATCGTAGTTGTAATAACCCTAGGTCATTCACATATATATTAAACAATAACGGACCTAGTGTATTACCCTGTGGCTCGCCGCACTCGACTCTGAGTTTTGTACTAGTGCTGCTTCCAATTTTAACCATCTGAAACCTGTTTGTAAAGTAGTCAGTGAAGAATTTCTGAAACGGGCCCCTGAAACCATGCTTATTGAGCTTATATAACACATATATAACACAAAACAAAAATATCTGCTTCATTAGTGCTTTATATAGAACGTTGATAAAATGATGTACAGTGAACGACACTATTTACGCTGGCTTATTATTTCGCAATTTCGGAAATGTGTGCTATTCCAGAATGTTTTGCGGGCTCGAACTTTCGCGAATCAGGGTGGTATATGCTACCATAGGGAAATATATCCGCGGGACCTATTCCTTGCGAATCGTTCGCAATTCGCGAAATTCGTGAAAATTAGATCCTCGCAAAAATTACGTCGTTAACAGTATTTGCTCTTATGCGGAATAAGATCGCAAATATTAATTTCTCGCTAACTTAAAAAAAAAAGATGATATGAGCGCTATGTTCTGAATAATTATAAGTATGAAATTTCTCGAAACGTTTCCTAGGTGTGATATTTTCTACTTCAACCTTTTTGTTTTAAACGATGTACAAAAACACGTTTACAAGCTTGAAGGAGGTTTACGCTTAGACATGACTAAACGTCTAAATAAATATTGTGTCACTAAGAGTAAGTAACGGGTGATGGCTATCTTTGTCTGAAGGGGCACATTTTTAAGAACACCTTTAGTGCATTTACCGCAAGTTTTGCTTTAAAAATCAGAAACTGTCCGCGGCACAATGATTTCTCTTGGAAACGTATCTAAACGACAAGTTTATTTAGAGAGTGCGCTGTTACAGGCTTTCAACGAAACAAAACATGTTTATATTATTTGAGCCGCGGGTCGCACCGAATTTTGGCAAAATGTCAGTGTTTTATTCGGTGAGTCACGCGCGTCGGGGTTGCTCCATGCTGTGGAACTGATCCGCATGCATGCACCGCGTTTTACGGGGGTTGTTTTAGGTGAACAAAGTAATTGAAGAGTTCCCCCATCGACTTTCACCCAATCGGTGTTCGAGGAGTGGCCGCTTCAAGGCGCTAAATTAATTCGGAGAAGGAAAAAAAAATGTGTATGGTGTACGTATTAAATTATTGAAAGAAGCATACCTTTCAGATTTTTACAACTGAGGGCCAAGTATTTTGTCGAGGTTTGCGGCTTAAATTTATTTATCATCGTGTAGGTTGTTGAAGTTGAGAAAAATAAGAAAATTTTAAGATGCAAGACACAAACGTATGAGCATTCGAACAGCGTTTCTGCTATTTTTCACTTTACATATGTGGAATAACCCTTCCAGGCCTGTAATGGCGGGAGGACATGCAAAATTGTCTACGGTGACTATCACCTGCGATTTATACGACTAAGTTATTCTTAGTGTGATTTATGTATGTTTTAAGACGTGGAAAAGAGACAGTCAAAATTTTTACTGCAGTTTACGAACGCGGAACGATAGATAATGAATTAGAATTGTCAGACAAATTTAAATTAATTTGACTATTCATTGTGCACGAAGCATTTCACGATATGTTTCATGTTACGTGCAGTAACACAATCTCTGCCGAGCTGGGATACAGCATGAAACAGACTCGGATAATGAAAAATTATTTTTATGATATGTAAAGCTTTAATATAGCTAGTTCTAGCTACATGCGGAATAGTAAAGTCTGTTTGCAAAAAAACAAAAATCAAATATTGTATATGTTCGGCTTTCTTAATGCATCATCTCGCTAGGTGTCATTTATGGATTACTAAAGCTATGATCTGACGTATAAGGGAGCCGGATTAAAAACACACGAATATAGTGTCAGAAGCAGCAGAATACCACAGTTGGGAGATAAATTTAGCAAATATTGATTACACGTGCCGTTGCCTATAATTCGTTAAAGGTATGGTTGGAAACGGGTGGAAACTAGATGCTGACCGCACCAATCAATCGCCAGCCTTTTATCGCCTTGCGATCCTCCCAGCGGGAGAGTGTGCCGAGGGCCTAATCACGTCGTGTAAGAGCAAAGGTTGACTGGTGCGCCAAAATCTTATCTTTCCCCGCCTGTTCGTCTTAGAGTTACGCGGAGAATTGATAATATGTGCGAACGTAGTTGCCGTCAACGTACAATATTGATGACGACCTTGAAAAGTGGATGTATAGGACAGACGGAATAAACCTTTCAGGTCTGTTGGAGGCCTTGTCTGTCCTCCTTCTGCCATTCTTAACCACTTACAAAAATGTAACCAGATTTTTTTTTTTTTTTTGGGGGGGGGGGGGGGGGTGAGTGCTGAGGTATTTGGGATGTCCTTGACGTGGGGTGCGGAGGGGGGAGGAAGATTCAGGGGGGGGGGGGCGAGGCTGAAGCCCCATGAGCACACCCCCCCCCCCCCCCTGGCTACGCCTTCGTCCACGTTGTATGTTCGGTTTTGTACTCCAGGCTCAGAAAATATCGTAAAAGAAAACTGACACATAGGAAACAAGGAGAACATAACACCGCCGTTTCAAGACCAGCGCATCATAAAACTGTCATTTACTTTCACAACTCTTCTTTGTCATATTTGCTTTGAACTATATTCATCCTAGCGGCAGGCACCCGCACTACACTGAGAAGGCCTCGAGCACTCGGACAGAGGTGCCTGCAGCAGTTAAACCTTGCCAATATCTGACTTAAACTTTTAAGTTTTACTATTATAGTTTGTTGCAATGCCATAAGAAAACAAACATGTACCTGTGGAACGTGTGATTGTTGTTTCTACAACTATGATTTATTGAGCTCATCAATATCCTTAAATGTAACTGCGGACACATTTCGCGTCCCCTCTATCCGCTTTTCCCTCGTCGTCTCTTCTCGCTCGCTCTTCGGCGCCGCAGCGCCATCTGTCGCAAATCGGGGGTACCCGCAAGCAGACGAGTACACAATCCAGTTACGGCATTGCTGTAGGCCTCTATGGGCCGTTTCCCCACCTGTCTATCTTACACCCTGGGCAAGACCCTCTTGGGAGAGGGAGCTGCCATGTTTTTCCTGCCGCGCAACCGGGACTCTCGATTGATGTCCGGTATCCCCGCCGCGTGCGCGGCAGACTCCTCGGTCCAGGAGTCCGGCTTGAATGTGGCTTTGTGGAAACGAACAAACGAACTGTTGTTTTCGCGTACAATCAAACTAAAAAAAAAAGAACTCATTTGCAAAGAATTTAAACTAATCACCTTTGCTACCTCTTCCTCACCTACGATATCAGAGGTATACTAAAAACTCTTATCGACCGACTTCCACTAAACTGTGAACCCAGGTCGTCGCACTCGATAAAACGCATTCATGGTAGCCAGCTTAGCTACCCCAGTGTTGCACTCCGTTTTATGTTAGGATGGACCGAAGGGCACGCTGGGCGCTACCTCATCAATTCAGCATGTGTGCGTATCGGGTGACTCACTATACGCTTCACTTGTCGTCGATGCGCCCCTCCAAAATGTCACGTGACTCTCCCGCGGCTTTGGATTGGCTTCGGGTTGGCTTACAGCGTCCAGCATAGTCCACATAATAAACCAAGTATGGCATGGCTAATCGATCCCCGCATTCTGCCATCGTGATCCCAACATCCCGCGGCCTGCCTATGGTGGGACTCTGCAGGTACTAGCTTACTGCGGCTCTAGCTGGCTATCTGCGTGTCGATACCCGAATTCTCAAGAGCTCTCGATCGATATGAGCATTTTGATCGATTTAACCTTTTGCCGTGCTAATTACGTTTGCAACGCCGACATAGATTAGCCGGCGCATGCTGGCTGGGGTCTGCCACTTCCCTAATTAGTTTCGAACCCTGGGCCGCAGAGACATTTTTTCCTCCTTTTCCACGACTCTCGAGTGATTCGATTAGGGCAACGATAATTAGTGGTCAAGCACGAGTCTGTGAGTTGAGTCATAAGCTTTTACTTTAGCTTTCCTTCTTTCTTTCTTTTTTTGTAGCCACAGAGGTAAACGCGGTTTTGGTGGAGTCGCTCCTCAACTCCGATGAATCGTGGATTAATCTTGCACATTTAGTGTTTGCTGTGTTGTTTTTTCGTTCTGGATACATGGAGCGATTTGATTTGTAAGATGATTTTTTTTTTGCTTTGTTTTAGCAGTTCAGTTCAAGAGGTCATGCAGAGTTTTAAATGCGTATATACAAAACGACCTTAGTCTGCCAGATATTGGTTCCTCGATGTAAAACTTAGATTTTTTTTTCTAAAACGTGCTGAACAGCAATATTGCAAATAATAAAAAACTAATATTTCTTCAGAGATACGCTTTCCAGTATTTTAGGTGAGTTGCATAATTAGCGTGTGCCCCTCTACGGATATAAACTGGAAATGTTACTTCACGTTTTTAATTAAGGTTTCCACTTACGTCTTGGATTACGATACCACATACTCTTACCAGAGGGGCCTAACACTTGTCAAAATTTTCTTCTTCGAATATTCCATTTTTTCGTACGGTAGCTACGTTCTAGCAATTGCACCAAAGCACGACCTGAACATGCCCTTCTTGAATGAAAACAAGCAAACTGGCAAGTGTGGGAATTCATGGTCACATATTTGGGCTGCATCTGTCAACTCCAACGTCTTTTCTATCTCCTTTTGGTCGGTAACTCCATTGAAATGTTACAGGCGTGTGCATTAATAGTGCAAATATTTTATTCTTACAGAAACTAACTAAGACATAGCAAGTGACATAAGCGCTCGTCGTCTGGCATAGTGGAGTACCAGAATAGGCCATCTGACAAACTAAAATAAAAGAAGCAAGCAAATATCACGAGGCGACATCGCGACCCTTAGAGAGGACTTGGCAAGTTGCAAAAGGCTTTCAGAAACAAGGAAAAAAAAACAAAAAAAAAACGAGACAGGAGAATGACGGAAGTTTTGTGAAGACACGGTGGTGCGTATCAGGAAGGACGATATTCGACATGAGCGTCCGCTGCGTTTCTAAAAAAAACCGAATTGTGCTTATGACTGTTTGATCGATATATCAAAATTGAGCTGCAAATATTTATAGGACGGGTAATCGCTTGAAATGTTTCCCTTCAATAAAATTACGTTGTCAGGAATGTTAATTGCAATAGCTAGAGCTGCTTGAAGGCATCCGAAACAATTGGTTTTAACAGCCTTCTACCTCAAGAGTTGTATGTCGTAACGTTACATTCGGAGTGTTGTAACGACTGTTACATTCCGGATGAACAACTTGACTTGCCCAACCGCTATATTTTATAGCCTTTTCTTATTCTCAGAATTGACCAATCGTTTTTTTTTGTGCCATTCTGTTCATGGAATAAATCGGTTCTAGCTGCACTCACCACCAAAACGGCGGTTAACGATGCAGATGAGTTAAACGGCGCTGCGCCTCGCAGTCTGTCGTCTGAAACTGTTGACTCGAATGGGAATTGCGGTTTTTTTTTTATTTTTATTCCGCTAGAAAAAGGCATCATGTTACTGCCGTTTTTGTCTCAACACGAATAATAGTTCTCATATTTTTTAACCTAAACACCAAGATATATCATTCTACCCAGGCAGCACAAAACTTAACCAGCTCTTTCCTAACTAAACGTTATGACGCAACCCCTTTCTGGTATGTTTATCTTGATGCTGCGGCGACTTTTGTTTTTTCCACGACCCGCAAGGGCTGCGCATGACGTGTTTGAAGGATCGCGTAAAATGATCAAGATAAAAAAGAAGTTATATTTCTGCCTGAAAAACTACGTTTTTCGACGTTTTCCTTTTCTTGTGGGCATCAAACATAATAAAACAAAAAGAAAGCAGAGCAATCAGTCGTCTTAAATATATCTTGTTTCGTGAACTATCTAAACGTGCTGCTACTGCGTATTGCGTATTGCATCATTCCTTTTTCAGGTAGCATGACAGAGAGAGGCTTAACTTGGTGGAAGTTTAATGATCCAGGGCCTAGCTTGGGCCTAATACTCCAAGGCGTTAGTTAGTGACAGAATATAATTGTTTCGCGGTACATTATTTTTCTTCTCTGGGAAGGAATTACAAAACTAAGCCGCATTACGTTTTACTGGAGACGGAAGATGGATATACTTTTTTTTTTTTAATTTCCAGGGTCAGTTGCTGGTTTAAAGTGTGCCCTTGTGTTTGGACGAAACAACGTTAGCACCGACACAACGACGACAGGAGCGGCCAATTGCAAAGCGTGGAATATCAAGAACAACGGCCAATGGAAATCAAGGGGGAAGGGAAGGAGAAGTGTCGATGGCATTGTTCCCTACGCTAGCCGCAGCGGGAAAGGGAAAAACGCGCACATTTTGGACGCCACGGGCGGGAGAGATAAAAAGTTCCTTTTTTGATATTTTTGAGTGGCTTCTGGGAGCCACCCTTTGTCATTTTGCAGAGTTCCCGTTTAAGCAAAAGATGTCCTCCCACTCCCGCGCCCGTCAGGTCGTGGCGGGACACTTGAAATTAGAAATATTCCCAACCCTGCGGCGAGCGGAACCAGAAATACTTTACCGCTGGCGTTACACCCCTAAAGATATTTATGTTCCGTCTCCACGCAAGAAAAATACAGCTTGCTTTGGGCCGCCCTTACTTCCCGAACTAAGATTCGAACCAAAGATATCACGCATCAATCAAATATCCAACAGTGGAGCCTAATTCTGGCACATGTTTGGAGATTTAGCCTAAATATTCCCGATGACTGCCAAGCTACCAAAAATGAGTAGAACCTCTCGACTAGATTAGCGAACAAGGGCCAAGATGCGCAGATTCTGGACAAAGCAGTTCACGCTCGGCGCTGACTTGTCTTCGTCTGGCTTTTTAATGCCTTAAATTTACAAAAAGAAACCACATTAATGCCTAAAGAACTGCTCTACACGTGTTGATAATCTATATTCTCTCTTTATTTTAGATGCCGTGTAAAATTCAAATTCGATTGAAGCACATTTTAAAGTATTGCAGAAGGTAGTTTAGGTTCTGTAGTTATGAAAATCAGCGAGCCACAAGTGAATAATTAAGCGGGCTATCATATACTTGTTCGAACTTCGTAATCCTCTGTCTTTATTAAGTCAAGTTTAAACGTTGCACAACCTTTCACTTCACCATATTCCTGAAAAAATATTTAGGGACATATCAAATTAAATTTAGACGTGGTATGTTTTTGTATAAGAATTTTAGGTAATGTACTTCATGCGAAACTGTGATTTGACATCTTCTTTTTGGTCCGAGAACTCACGCAGACGTGAATGAACTTGCACTTAAACTGGTGTAATAGCGGCCATTAAGCATATAAAATTCTCGGTAACAATAAGTTTATTGAAGCAAAAAAAAACAACAACACTAATGCTGAAAGTGTTTGCCGCGCCTATAATTGCAACGTCCGTGGTAAAGTTGCTAGAAAATTGTATAGTGGCGCAGAGCATTAAATTAGCAAAGAAGGCACTCGGATATAGCAGTTTTTTCGCCTGATACTTTGTGATCAAGATTATTTTTGCCAATGTATTTTAGCGAGGAAGTATTTAATTCAGTTTTATACTTCTATTTTTAATGGTTGTTTCTAACGCTGTTATAACCGTATTTACGGGACTATATTGTGTAACGACGTATAGTCAGAAGAACATATTTTCTCCAAGAAAGTTCTTCTCTTGACAGTCCACAACCGGAGCATAGTCTTCACCCTGTTATAGTGAGGAGAGAAAACCTTCGGCTATCTTTTTTACCTTGGGTGGACCTTACCTGCTTCATTGTCCCGACCCTATGCTGCAGTCCGCGCGTAAAACATCATCTTACACAGCCCACCTTAAAACACCTGTTTTACTAGCGCATAAAAAAACGTACCATAATTCTCAACAAAAGCGGACATAATATACTACAAAACAAAGGCGCGAAAGAAAAATATATTAATCACATTGAGCTCTGTCTGAGCACGGTCTAACAACAAATTTTCGGTGATGACACTTCACAAGACGCCGGAGTCTGCGGACGATGTTGGGCGAAGGCGGACCACCTCGTTCTAGTGTTAGCTATCCGATTGGCAGATGAGTGCCATAGCGCCAGAAGGCGGGGCTCAATTGACCCTTTTATGCATTATTCGTTTTTACCTACTTCCAGCGACCCTACATTCCCTAAAAATATAAGTTTATATCCGGTGTTTGTGCTTAGACGGAGCGTTTGGTGTAAAAATGTAGCCAGTGCAGTACTGTTACTACTAGAGCACTGCACGGGCCGGAATTTCTAGGCCCGGCCCGACCCGGCCCGGTAGAGACACGGCCCACGCCCGACCCGAACCCGACAGAATTTTTAATTTCTAAGCCCTGCCCGACCCGGCCCGGTGGATACACGGCCCGGGCCCGGCCCGGGCCCGATAAAATTATATCGGTCACGGGCGTCCATTTTTGATTGGACGGTTGGTAACGCGGCAGGACATAGGTCGATTCTATTGGTCATTTCGAACCCGAACAGATTCTAGAAGAAAAGAAGAAAATCACAATCTCGCTAATGCATCGTCAAAAGGCTGCATGAACAAAAAAAATTATCTAGGGTACCTTAGCTTATCGTTGGTGGCATAGTAAGGCCCCCGCAGAAAGTAAAATGTCGAGGTCACGTTTTTTCTTCTTTTTTTTTTTGGTTTAAAAGCCAAGAAAACCGACAATCCTTTGGTGCCCTCCGGCCGGAGTGCCCTCGTTTTCTTGCGCGCTCTATTTTACGCTGCTGGTGGAGTCCATATGTTTTCTTTTATCCGCTTGGAGGCTTTCTAACTGCAAGACTCCTTTTTGTTATTATTTCTAACGACACTGTAGTGACTTTTCACTTCGCTTTTCTTGTTTTCAATGAACCTAAAAGATTAATGAGCAAACTTTTTGCTATCAACAATTTAGAATTTACGACAAAAGACTGACTGCCGAGGCACGGCCCGGGCCGGCCCGGGCCGGTGCGGCCCGAAAACGTTTTATTTCGAGCCCGAGCCCGGCCCGGGCCCGAGAAAATACGTCCTACCCGGCCCGAGCCCGGCCCGTGGGCCGGGCCGGGCTCGGGCTTTCGGGCTGGCCCGGGCCCGTGCAGTGCTCTAATTACTACCCTAGAGTTTTTAGGGTGCGTCACGAAGTAATGATACGCGATCGCACGCCGGTGCGGTACCCGTCTAGACTGAAACGGGCTATGGTGAGGATTGAAATCATTACCCTTTCTGACAATTTTTTTAATCGATCAGAAGAAAAACGGTGTCAATTACACTTTCCTTCAGCAGGGTCTTCATAGTTGTGATAAGATGCTTACAGTGCGGCCCACTCTGCATGCTAAAATAGCAGCGCAAGCTTTAGCATTCTTGCCACCGAAGCATGCTCCAAGCTTATCCTGCGTTTTTAGTCCCATTCCTCGCAGGTACCTTTGCGTTTGTGCCTTTTTTGCTCGAATATAAAGTTAAAAAAATTCAATACTGTGCGCGAACGACGAGGACACAAAGGAATAGAAGGACACGGGACGAGCGCTGACTTTCAACTAATACGTTTTATGAGAAAAAAAAAAAAAACTCAAACAGCGAGAAGAAACTCAGTCATGGTCTATCAGCACATGTCAAGGAAGGCCATCTCCCTCCAATGTAAACGAACCGATATTTGGCTTCCACGTGGGTTCTCCCTTATTTTTTTTTCTTATAGCGTAGGCTTTTATAATATATTTGGCATTCTGATTTGCGCCCCTTCCATTAATTGTGACGATATCGAAGTCAGGGCGACAATTATAATCTGCAGAGTCTAAAGACAAGTGCCTCACCCCCCCCCCCCTGCCCCCCCCTGCCCCCCCTCCCTGCCCCCCCCCCCCACACACACATAGAGGACCTCACACAGCTATGGTCCTCTATGGTCGGCCATAGAAATCCATAAAGACAGCTACAGCCAGTTATAGAAAAATCTATGGCCCTGTGTCTAAAGACTGGGAACCAATAAATTTTCTTTACCCTCCTATAGAAAATTCTATGGCCACAAGTCTAAAGACTGGGAACCAATAAATTGTCTTTAGCCGTCTATAGAAAATTTTATGTCCCTTAGTCTAAACACTGGGAACCAATAAAAGTTCTTTAGATGCCTATAGAAACTTATATGGCCCCATGTCTAAAGACAGCGAACCAATAAATTTTCTTTACCCGCCTATAGAAAATTCTTTGGCCCCGAGTTTAAAGGCTGGAAACCAATAAATTGTCTTTATGCGTCTATAGAAAAATTTATGGCCCCGAGTCTAAAGATTAAGAACCAATAAATTTCTTTCCACGCCTATAAAAAATAACTACCGGCGCGTATACTTTTTAGTAAAAACACTCCACGTTAGAAAATTAAATCAATACTGAATTTCTGTAATGCCGGTGACAAACCATGACCCAAGATATGTTCTCTGCTGTTGCAACGAGTCGTGAAAACCAGTAATATTGTTTGTTTGAAAAATCCATTGAAATACTTGTGCAACAATTAAAATAAATTATTACCCCCCAAAAGTGAAATTAAATTACACTCGCGCCGAACACTGCAATCAAGCAATAGCTTGATTGCAATCTTCAGCACTAGTGTACTGCATGTCATCACTGCATTGTCAAAGTGATTCATCAAACTCATTAAAAAGAAAATTAATAAATTTTAGTTAATTAGCCTAATGATCTACATTTGCTTTTTTCAGGGTTTTGAATTAAGAGATGGGGGCTATTCCAAGAGACAATTCAAATAATGTATTAAGTACAAGTAATATTTGCTCCGCCTCTCCGTATTTTTGCGACAAATAATGGGTCACCGGCAAAGTCGGATTCAAAAATTAGACTGCCATATATACAGCTAGTGCGAACGTAGCATATATAGAAAAGCCCGGTGGCGTTGCGTTGTCGCTGTTGTGTGGGGTAGTGTTCTGCTTGTGTTCTGTGTATTCTGTGTTTTCAGAGATGTATGTATATTTACCATGTAGCGCTCACAAGTCGGGGGAACTTAAAGAAAAAAAAATTTTTTTTACAGTATGCTGGCTAAAGAGAGCCATAGGGTAAGCCATACAGAAGTCTTTAGCCAACCATTAGAAAAGCTAAAGAGCGCTATGGCTGCACAGCGATAGGGCCATAGACAAAGCTAAAGACGCCCATAAAGGCGACCATAAAAAATGCTAAAGACAGCCATAGAAAATTCTTTAGCTAATTGGGCCAAATAGCTAAAGCCGACCATACAAAGAATTTTCTATAGCCGACCATAGGACATTTTTGTATGGGACGTTTTATGAGAAAAAAAAAAAAAACTCAAACAGCGAGAAGAAACTCAGTCATGGTCTATCAGCACATGTCAAAGAAGGCCATCTCCCTCCAATGTAAACGAACCGATATTTGGCTTCCACGTGGGTTCTCCCCTATTTTTTTTTTCTTATAGCGTAGGCTTTTATAATATATTTGGCATTCTGATTTGCGCCCCTTCCATTAATTGTGACGATATCGAAGTCAGGGCGACAATTATAATCTGCGCAGTCTAAAGACAAGTGCCTCACCCCCCCCCCCTGCCCCCCCCCCTGCCCCCCCCCCCTGCCCCCCCTCCCTGCCCCCTCACACACACACTGTCGATCGCGAGGTTCAGCCTTGCTCTCTCATTCTCAGGTTTATGCACCTTCCGGTCTGCAGTGGTCGATGTACGCACGTCCAAAGGGGTTAGCGAATTCTTGTAAACAACACCTACAGCGCAGTGTGCACATTGTTTTCAATGTCTTGCTGTACACGTTTGCTTATTGCCAATCCTGTTTGAAACTCTGGGCAGTGTTGTGCCAACTTTGTTGGTGTCGAAAAATTCGTGTCCTTGTTTTTCGCGCGCTGCGTTACATTTTTTCGAAGTATGCAACAAATAGCTCGCATCACCACACTAATCTGAATCTATAACTTTGAATATTATCTGACCGCGCTTGTCCCGCAAAGTGTGGAAAGTGGCATCACCTATATGTGCTCTTATACCGTAGAAAATTTTCCAATTTTAGATAACCCCTACATAGTGTTAGTGACAAGACTAGATCTGGCATTTAGCTATATGACTGCAGTCTCAGCAATCCAAATTAACTCTAAAATTGTTTAACAGGTCAAAGACTAGGGTCTAACCTTTGCGTTTTAGCTGTAGTTTAGACCAGAAAGTCCTAAAACGCTGGCATATTCTCTGAAAACGCGGGCTAGAGTGTTAGCGTTTATATTATCCCCATAGCACACATCTATTCAGAGTTAACTTTGCGATCATCTACATGTTAGTTCTCAGAAACAAAATAACCACAATTATTCTTGGGAACTCTTTATGGCTCCTAAATCGGGTTGCGTGCGACGTTATTTAAGCACTTTCCTGATGCAGAAAAAACACTTCGATTTCCCTATGCCTACCTGAACCGAAAATCAGCTAACCTTTCAAATAGCGTAGGCCGTACTACAGCAACACAACCATTACTGGATGGCGGAAAGTTTAAGTCGGGTAATTCCAACGTATTGTGAGAGAAATGTTATGCTCGATCGCAGCTTTAATAAAGAGAAACGTATACAGTAGTATACAGTAACTCTAATACTTTTTTTTTAATCTTAAATATTTATACTTGTAAGTCCCCTGTCTAGCCAACTCTCAATTCCTTCTCAGTTATTATGCATGCAGATTAGGCCACCTCGCCAAAACCCCTTTTCTCTTCGAATCACCTCTCATCCTGCTGAAATCCTCGCAAATGTCTGCGATATCTAAAAACCATGAAAACAGCTGAAGAAATACAACGGCCAAAACTGAGGCTCTGACCATCTCTCCGCGGTAGCCCAGACAAAATCAATAGTTTATTCCGTGAAGGTGAAGTCCTGTGTTTTTTCCTAGGTGGCGATTCTAGTCTGCGCTAGTTTCCTCCAATGTCCGTGGCACCACGAGGGACCAATTTCTTGAAGGAACGGTGGCTACTGGACCGATTGGATTTTGTGACACTGCTCGGAATGGGGACTTTTTTCTTTACTGCTTTGTGGCGCGTGTTTGATAACGTGAACAAAGGACTAAACTTTACTTTTTCGCTGCAGCAGAGGGGAATGTAGCTAACTGTTGCTAACGCCGTTTATTTCTATCAAAGCGATACTAGCAGCGATCCATATTTCCAATGCATAATGCTATAATAATAATAATAATAATAATAATGATAATGATAATGATAATAATAATAATAATAATGATATGAATGATATGAACAAAATATTAATATTATATTAATATTCTAATTAGTTTATTATTATCGTCTATTATGTCATCATTATTTTCTTTTTTGGTGCCCCAAAACGACCCGACGGCCTTCTCTTGGGTGCACCAGTGCAAATAGATAACATAAAAAAGCAAGCACTAAATCTATTCACACAAACACAATACTAAACAAGGGTACTACATAAAAACTATTATTGGAGCTCAAGCTTATTCAGCTGCTGGAGATACCTTGCAATGGAAGTGCATATGTCAACACGTGATGGCACAATGTTGCTATGTAGCATCTGTATACGAAAGTGTGGTGAACGTACAGATGATGAAGGAACACTGAAACAAATGAGATGCCTTGTAGGGCGTAAAGGAAAGTGAAAATTGGCACTGCTAAATAGGTGGGACAAATTAGCTATACCATTCCAGATCCTGTGCAAAAATACTAAATCGCAAACAGTTCTTCTCCTCGTAAAAGGTTCAACTTTTCGTAATTATAATAAACGCGCTGTCCAATCCGTCTGTCGTAAACACTACGAATAAGTCTTTTCTGCACATGTCCAATGATCATAACTGAACGATAAGTAATTGCAAACCAGCGACGCGAATCGCTGATCTCTGGTTAGCGAATTCATCATCGCTGATTAGCGATAATAAGTTCCAAACCATAGACGCGAAAGCAAGCCTTTAAATGCTTAAAAAAGAAGTTGTATCAAGCAATGGGGATTTCTAAAATACTGCATCAAACATGATATGATTCCTAACACTCGACACTGCACTGCCCACAACAAAAGAAACATGTTTTGAAAGCCAAAGCACAATCAATGAACACGCCATTATCCTTAACAAAAAATACTCGTTCTATCAGTTTTCCATCAATATTATATGTTAAATTTAAGATAACATGGCGTCTGCACATGGACATCCCGTTAGTTTTCATAGGTTTAAGCAGCTACAGAACTCTGAAACGCAACGCATGACACTTCATGCTGTATATATGGAATCAGTGTCGATGAGAGAATATACACTTTTAGACTGCTCAATGCCATCAGCAAATAGAAACAGGTCACCATGTTTGACACAGACGCTATATCATACATAAATATTAAAACAAAAACACAGCATTGGTCATTGGGGTAAACCTGAAGTTAAAAGAAAAACAAACAAAAAAAAACACTTAAAAACAACAATCGACAGTCCGAACACTGTTTGAGCGAGAAAGCTCTTTAACCAGTTACGTAACACAGGAGAAACACCATAAAAATAGTTTATGCAAGAGCAGTTCATGACTGACTTTGTCAGATGCCTCTGACATATCGAAAGTAAATTGTATCCTCGTGTACTCTATTCATAAGAAAAGTCGCAAAGTAATCAAGAAAGGTACAGAAATTGGTCTGAACACACCTAGCATTAGAAACCATGCTGTGCAAGTGTCAATGTCTGGTGGAAAAAAATATCAGTGTACGCACAACCATCTCGAGAATCTTAGGAAAACCAAAGAGTAACAAACGATGACGATAGTTAGTAACTGCAGAGGCATCACCGTTTTTTTGTTTTTTTTTGATCGGGACAATAACCGATATTCTTTTTTTAGGGAAAGGGAGAGACGCCCTATCTAAGCAAAAGGTTAAAAATATGTTGCAAAACCGGAATGAACAGCCAACAACAGGCTTTGATAATAAAACTTGGTACACCCTTTCTCAACTGTCGAAAACCTCGGTTTGAGCTTCCTAATCGCTTCAGAAATATAACTAGAATTGGCTCTCGCAGCATTTGAAAAATGCTGCTCATCTACAGATCAGCTGTACATCTACAAATTGATAAGATTGGTGACCACTCCAGTAAATTAGCTAAAATAGCCTGCAAAAATATTTGCCACATCACCAGGAGATGATCGATGCCCCGGAACGTTATCTGTAGAGTCACGTAAAACGACACTTCGGCTGCCCTCACGCGTATGCTGTGTTGCTTACTTTCGAAAAATTTTCTATCGACGAAATAAAGTATCTTCTACGTTGTCAAGATGTAAAAGTTTATCAAGCTTGAACAAAACACGATATACACTAAATTTGGTACACTATAAAGTGGAGCCTGTTTTTTATGAAGTCGGAGAAAATATTGTTTTTTTTTTTCGTAAATAAAACTTTAAATCCCTGGATCACCGTTCAGGGTATATTGAGGGTTGTTCTGAAAATTTAGGCACAAAAATAGCTATGTAGTCTTTTACAATTTACGTGAGGGTCTCGGTTGCAAGATAAACATCAGACATTGCAAGAACGTTGAACCAGTCAAAATTCTCAATAAATATATGTAGGCTCCTGTAGCCTCCTTTAGAAAAGCAGTAGCGAGACGGCTTCGACGAAACTCGCGACTTGCACGGAATACAAAGCTAGACAATAAGAGGTGGATGAAACATATCGATTTTGCTCCAAATGCACTAAGCATTTGGAGCACGGCTTATATTTTAAAGGGCACATTCGAAAGAACAAGATCTAGAACATTTCCTACACTATTTTTTTATCGTATTGAGCTCTTGAAGACGACTGATGTTAACAAAAGAAGACAACGAAGAAACTTTGCTAGGCGTTGTCATGTTGTTAGTTCTTATAGTTGTCCGTATATTTCAAACCGAAACTTATGGAATTAAATTTTCTAATAGATTCGAAATCTTCAATAAATATGGTATTTACTGACAGAGGCAGAAAACATGTTACAATAAGGTGATTGAACTTGTCACTTGTCTTAATTTCCACCCATACACACTCCGTGTATGTTTCAACATCAAAACCTCTATACCACACAAGGGAACCTTTAGTTGCTATTAAAACGCCACCACCTAACTTCTGTCCGGTACGGGCATAGTCTTTATCTCGGAACACAGATGAAATCATGGTTCGAAATGATTACCCCAAGTAGCACATGGGACCCACGTGGGACCCACGTGCGCAATTGGGGCTCGGGCAGCCCCTACGAAACACACGTTGGTCCCACGTGGGCGATGAGTGAGTATGGCTAATATGGGTTGCCCACTTAGTGCCGCGGTGGGTCCCACCTCAGATATGCGTGGGCAAATTTGGGCACAGCCCGGGCATGCCCAACTTGGGCTGCCCATGCAATACCCCCCTGGTGGGCAGACCTCGGCTACGCGAGCGTAGGCACAATTCGGACTACCCGTGCAATACTGCCGTGGGTCCCACTTCGGCTATGCGGGGCAGAGTTAGCGCAGATGGGGGTTTATGGTGTGCAAAGTATGGTCCACGCCCAGTTGGGCTTCCCATGCAATACCTCCTTTGGTCCCACCTCTGCAATGCGGGACAGAGTTAGCGACGATAGGGGCAGAGCGTGGGCACGCCCAAGTTGGGCTGCCCATGTGAAACTCCCGTGGGTCCCACCTCGGCCGTGCTGGGGCCAAGTGTCAATGATATGGGCTCCGCTGCTGCAAAACGCGGGCATGTCCCACTTGGGCATCCCATATAAGCTCCCGTGGGTCCCACCTCGGCCGTGCGGGGGCCAAGTTGCAATGATATGGGCTCCGCTGCTGCCAAACGCGGGCATGCCCCACTTTTGCATCCCATGTAAGCTCCCGTGGGTCCCACCTCGGCCGTGCGGGGGCCAAGTGTCAATGATATGGGCTCCGCTGCTGCAAAACGCGGGCATGCCCCACTTGGGCATCCCATATAAGCTCCCGTGGGTCCCACCTCGGCCGTGCGGGGGTCAAGTTGCAATGATATGGGCTCCGCTGCTGCCAAACGCGGGCATGCCCCACTTGGGCATCCCATATAAGCTCCCGTGGGTCCCACCTCGGTCCGTGCGGGGGCCACGTTGCAATGATATGGGCTCCGCTGCTGCCAAACGCGGGCATGCCCCACTTGGGCATCCCATGTAAGCTCCCGTGGGTCCCACCTCGGCCGCGCGGGGCCAAGTTGCGTTGATGTGGGCTCAACGGCGGTGAAGCGTGGGCGCGCCCGACTTGGGCTACCCATCTAAAACCCCTGTGGGTCCCACCATTGCTATGCGGGGGCCAAGTTTACGGGCATAGGAACTCTATGGTGGAAAAGTGTAGGCATGCCCAACTTGGGCTGCCCATGTACAACGGTCCCAGCTCGGCTCTGCGGGGCCAAGTTACCAACGGTGTGGTCTTCACGGTGGAAACGCGTGGACATGCCCAACTTGGGCTGCCCATGTAAAACCCTCGTAGGTCGTGCCCTAGGTTCTGCGTGTGTTACGTTAACCATGATGCGGTCTCCACGGTGACAAAGTGTGGGTATGTCCAACTTGAGCTGCCTAAGTAAAACCGCGGTGGGTCCCTCCTCGGCTTGGAGTGGGCCATGTTAGCGATGGTGCGGGCTCAACACTGGCAATGCATGGGCATGTCCGGCCTGGGCTGCCTTGTGAAACCCCTGTGGATCCCACCTCGGCTCCGAGGGGGCTAAGATAGCAACGGTGTGAGCTCCATGGTGGCAAAGCGAGGACACACCCGAATTGGGATGCCTAATTAAACCTCCCCCTCCCCCCTCCCCCCCCCCCCCCTGTGTCCACCTGGACTGTGCGCGGGCTATGTTAACAATGGTGCGAGCTCGACAATGGCAGACGTGGGCATGCCCGACTTTGGCAGACTATGTCAAAGCCCAGAGGGTCCCACCTCGGCTCCGCGGGGGCCAATTTAGCAACGGTTTGGGTTCCAAGGCGGCAAAGCGTGGGCGTGTCCAACTGGGAGCACCTGTGCAACTCCCAAAACGGCACTTTCCGCTAATGTTGAGAATATTTACTCCAGGTTCTTGGAGTTCAACATAAAGAGATCGGCTTAATAATGATACAGAATCACCCAGGAATGTAATTCTAAGTGGTAGCAAGAAAATGCAGGCTTGGAAAACTTCATTACTAACTTACTGAGGTCGTTTCAAGTGGGGTAGAATTTGTTACGCAGACTAATGAATTTCAGGGTAAATTCGAAAGAGGCTCCTCAGAATAGCGTATAAATTCTAAAATTAGGTCTCCGTAGACGGCCCAAGCTCGGTATGTATCCCGTCCAACAGGATTTTATATGGAAACGTGCGCAGTCTTTTATTCTATCGCAAACTTCAACTGCCCATTCTTTTTTTGCCTTGTTTAAGACTTTTTTTCTTACTTATCAAAATGGTAATATTTCCAGTAGGCCCACGGGGAAAGTTGGGCATGCTCAATTTGGTATGAACTGCAATACCAAACACCGTAAGGAAAATATGAAATGACCCCAAAGGAAGTAAGGTTCCCAAAGCGACCTCACGTGTGCTGTCCACGTAGGCCCACTTTGGGTCCCATGAGGGAAGCCCCGAGGGCAGCTCAAGTGTGGCCGACTTGGGCCGGAGTAGCAAAAAAGACGTTAGACCCATGTGGGACCCCCATTTCCCCCCCCCCCCCCCTCCATTCGGAGCCAACTTTGTATTACTTGGGACATTTGACATGAACTCATCGGCCTTCGTATGGCGGCATCTTATATTTTGATAACAAAACACACTAACATCGCGTGCTATGGTCCCTATCAACTGTGCGACCAGGATGAACACGATAGCGGACCAGTCGTCTGAAAAACTGATTAAAAATACCTGCTTCCGCCCGTGCACACTCTGGGTTTGTTAATTGTGTCAAGCACTGAGTACTCACATTCCAAGTGAGGAGCCAGTGCTTAGGATAACGAGGAGAAGAGGAGGACGGGAGGAGGAGGGGAGAAGGAGAGGGTACGCAAGAGAGGGAGGGGCGATGCCCTCCACTTCTCCTCCACAAGAGCTGCGCACTAATTTTGCGTTACAAATGTTTGTAAACGTCTTTCATTTTTTTATTTTTGTTGCTTGTCCTCTTAAGATTCAATGATGCAGTACTTGAATAACGCTTCTGCCGAATTAGTATGCCAGCATTGTTATAAATAGATAACAGTATTACAGATTTCGCGCGAGCGGAAAAAGGAACTGTAAATTGAGACTTGGAGAAGGCGCCTTAAGAATATTTACACGAGGTATTCTCCCTAGAGCATGAAATGCCAAATGAGAGATTGTATTCCGCGACATTTTAGAGCTCAGCTCTTAGGCGCCCGTTTCTGGGTTGAGCGGCGTCGGCGTAACCGCGCGTTGCATTATGGGACGTTTCTCATAATAACGTCACACGTGACGTCACGAGGGTAAAAGTTTTTTGTTATATTTGGCGGAAAAATGTTCGCTAAATTTAGCGGGATATTTTTTCGCCAAATTTATCGGGGAAATTTGTTCGCTAAATTTAGCGGGTGAATTTTATCCTCGTGACGTCACACGTGATGTCCCGTGTAACGTCACGTGTTATGCAATATTTTCCGGTTATCACAAATGGGGAAATGACGTCACGTGACCTCAACACAAATTCAGTTTCGTCGCCAAAATTAGCGGGACAATTTTTGATAAATTTTCCTCTAACCTTAGCGGGAAAATGTTGGTGAATTTCCCGCTAATTTTAGAGGAGAAAGTTTTGCTTATATTAGCAGGAAATTTTGCAAAAATTTCCCGCTAAATGGGAGGGGAGCAGGGGAGGAGGAGGAGAGGGTACGGAGGGTGATGGGATCATACCCTCCCCTCCGTACCCTCCCCTTCTTCTTAAGAGCTGTGCTTTAATTAGTTATTACAGATAATTGTAAACGTCTTGCTTTTCTTTTTTTTTCTTTTTTTTTACAATAAGTTGACTTTTGCAATATTGCGTGAAACTCCAGCACGCGTCTGCGGCATCAAAATAACGAACCATAATATGTGAACCGTAGTCTCAGTGTCTTGAAGTAGCTAAACAAAGTAAAAACAGATATTTGATGGAGAATATTTTTGACATAAACACGTATTTATTTTGAAGGTTTTGGAATATTTTTTGAGAAGACGAACGAGAAAAATTACAGCGATAGGCAGTCGGAGTTTGAACCCCGTCCCTCTCCATGGCCGTCGCGTGCGCGGAAATAGCTAAAAAAAACTGCATAGTTATTTATAATAATTGTAGGATGAAAACAACGTTATCGGCTTATAAAGAATGTCTTAAGGGATTTCAGTGACATCCCTAGTCCTAAAAATGCAACCAGACGAGTAGTAAGTTTTGCGCACCTAATTGCTGGAGTCAAAAAAGAACGGTAATTTTATTAGCCTCAGGAGAATACATAATCGTAGTTGAATTTACTTTTACTACTTCGTAGTCGTACTGTGGCGAAACATAAAATATAAGTTGTTGTACCATAGTGAAACAGAATTAAGAAGTAGTATCTACTATTCATCTCATAAATCATGGCATGTTTCCACTATGCATGTGCGTACGGTTCTTTGCAGTTGATTAAGCGGAGGCCTCTAAGTACACTTGTATACCTAAACTTCCTAGAACTGATGTTGCCTGGAAAAGTTCCAAGAACAGTTTGTTAAATTTGCGGGCCATTATATAATTATGATAAAGAAAGACAGAGCTAGTTACGGTCGCCGATGACCGCCTTGTAAACCTGACGCTGTGCTTACGTCGGAAGATTGCTAATGCGTACCTGCTGTGAGGAACATTAAGAAGAAGCGTTTGTTTCTACATCTGACTGGCAAGCTTTTGGAAGCTGATAAACTATTTCGGGCCATGGCCGTACTGCTAATCATATAAATATGCGTTCAATCAGCGTTTCATAATGAATCTTAGCGTTTAATTACGGAGAGAGCGCTCTTTATATAATTTCACGCTTTTCGAAATCTTAGGATCCGATTATGAAAACAGGTCAAATTGCGCAAAATCGATGCTTGCGCATGTTAAGATAAAGGCCTCACTTGAACACTGAACACAAACACAAAAGCGTCTTGGAAAAAGGTTTGTAAGAGTTTTTGTCTTTTTTGTGTCCCCGCGATGCAAATTATACCGAGGTTTTAGAGTGGCTGAAGTTCCGCAACGTGGGTAGGGTGAAACATGTAAAATGATATAAAAAATAAATGAAGGGGGTATTGCGTTTCGGGTCTATTCACTTATATATTTTTTACGCGTACGCATTCTAAACTGACCATTTCTTTCTTGTATATACTTGCTATAATTTTTAAACGTAATATCAATTAAACTTTAAGTCCAATGTTACTAGCTCGCATCTAAGCAATGCGTTTACACTTCGTTTCACCTTAACACAGACGCAGCCGATGCTACGAGCTGATGCTAGCAATCAGAGAGCGTCGAAAGCTAATCATCATGCTATTCCTCATGTTTCTGTACGTGTTCTATCCTCGCCCAACCAATCACAAACAGAAAAGGCCCAGTGAATTGCGCCTTTAACGCTGCTTGATTTGTCCCCTTAGCTCGTAGCGTCGACTGCTCCTGGCGTTAAGCTGAAACGAAGAGATGGAATGCACCAGTAACCATGCCCAAAACTGACAAAAGTTGACCGTAGATATATTCTCTGTTCTTGAGATACCAAGAATATGTAAATAGTCTGTGAAGCTCATTTATTTAAATGTTTGTAGAGCATAGGGAATAGCACAATTTCCGAAAAATAAACGGTATATTTTTTGTGCAATTGGTGAATGTAAAATAGGCCGCAGACCTAAGTGTACTATGACGGTAGCTCTCTATTCGAAGTTATCAAGAGGTCTGTCTTAGAACGCCTTTCAACCAAGTGGTTTATGGATAAAATTTTAATTCTTCGAATTTCCTACACTGCGCGAACTTCAGAAGTAACAAAATTCGAGAGCACATTTAAAGGTTTACGTCAGTGGGGTAGAAGGGCGGGGCCGGTGCATTAACAACAAAAAAATTCCCGCGGACCACTTTCCACGAGGGTATTCCGTAACAATATTTTCGTTTTTGTAGAGAAGCTCAAGGACTGGGTGGGGTCGAAAGTATGTTTAGATTAAAAAAAAAAAAAACAACCTATCTTGCCGAATTTATGAGCGTTTCGAAATGTCAGAAGATCCCAGTGAATATTTCACTTTCTGCGTGTCTAGTGCGCACAAAAAGCATTATCTTCGTTAGTTTACACATGATGCCATATCTAAACACCCACTTTTCTGTACCGTCATATCCGTCCCCTTCCTTGACCTTTGAAAATCGCTACCATTATTTTTCGTCAAAACCTTTTTGGGTTGTGACCAGCGTCGTAGATGTTAAAGAATAAAAATAACAAAATAGGTTAATTGTTACTTGCAAAATAAAGGAACGCGTTACCAACCTACGTTAGCTCAAGATAAAATTAACATGTTACCGTTATCGATAAAAGGTAACACTTTTACTTCATAAATTGATGGTAACATTGATTTTTTGGCCAACAGCGTTCTTCGACACTGGGACAAAGGACGTGGGCGTTGAAGATGTTCTAAAGCGGCACTTTTTGGGTGGCGAATAGAAAGCCAAAATTTCGAAGCCATATGAAATGAATGCCATAATTAATGACTTGGCGCCTGTACTTCGTTTCAGCTTAAGTGGAGACGCAGCCAACGCTACGAGCAAATGGTACCAACCAGAGCCGCGTATAGAGAAAATCCGGTCAATGGGTGGCGCGGGCAGAGTCAGGGCGTGCGCCAGACTCGGAAAGAGGGCTTCGCATGCTCTCTTGGCTAACCAGAAACCTAAAACAATACCCTAGCGGTGGCAGCGAGAAACTGTTTTAATCAAAGGTATATGTTGTTATAGGTTTTAATGAGTGCGTAAGAGGGAAGTGTAGTAACGCTTCATGGATGACAATAGGGTGGACGTTATGTTTCAATCATGATCATGCAGAAAGATGTAAGAAATGAATGTGCCGCTCAACTCTGTTTTGCTTGGACAGAGTGTGACCGCTCGGACGGCAGATTCCCGGCCCTCAGCACTTGGCGTACCGGTTCTGACGATCGTTCTGCTAGTCGCACTCTTCCACCATGATTTTTGATGACCGTGATTGAAACATCACGTTCACCATATTTTCAGTCGCCGAGATTTACTCCGATGCACTTATAAAGTTTGTTTCTCGCGTCCACCACCACGGCATTATTTCCTGCTTCTGGTTGACCACAATCGACTTTGTGAAAACGCCCTGGAACACGCCCAGCCCGCTTTCGGCCAATGGCGCCTCCTCATTTGCCTCCTATACTTTTCAACGACAGGCCAAACTCTCTAGATATACTAATCTGGTACCAACCAAGCAGCGTCAGAAGAGCTGGCCATTTAGCCTTTTATGTTTATGATTGGTTCAGCGATGATAGAACACTTACATAAACATGAACACCATGATGGTGTACTTTTGACGCGGTCTGATTGGTCTCATCAGCTCGTAGCGTCGGCTGCGTCTGGACTTAAGGTGAAATGAAGTATAGAAACCCGAAACAATATTAAGTCTACTTTTTTCAGGTCTGCCCCCCTCCCTCCCCCCCCTCTCCCGCCTTCTAGAATGTTTTTATCAATTAGAAAACTAAACAAAATCGAGCCGTTGGCCCCCGACTGCAATTAAGAGTTCCTTAATGGGCTCGAGCCCGTTTCATCAGCCTTCTTCCGAAGAAGGCGTTCGCTAATGACTGCCAGTGCGGTAAGCCTGGCTGACCGTCTGCCAGCCGTTTCGTCAGAATCAATGCGATTCGGGTCCTGCAAGATCCTCGAAATGGGAAGTTGATGGGTCCCTGAGGTGATCTTTGCAAGCTTGACTTCTCCCAAAGGGTCAGAATCGCTCCCGGTGGCAATTTTCTAGGGATGAAAGGTACGGCTTGACATACGGCCCGGTTAGACCACGTGAATCGCTCGGGCATTTGCTGCGTCGTACGCCGCGTTATTGTAGACCGGTCATTGTTCCACTATGTTGTGTTCGAATCTTTCTGTGTTAAGTGGCGAAGGCTAATATGAGTGATTTCATGTCAAATTGTGCAGGCAAAAAAGGATGTATATTTAATTTGGCCGGGAAAAAGTTTGTTTTGCATGAACTTTGTATTTGAAGAAATGTGAAACACGAGGGTTTGTATATTTGTTTGGTTTAGAGTTATGAAATGCAGATGCTACCATGGTGGAATTAAGCGTTTTCCAAACTGTCGAAGGTCACATGTTTGATGGCCGACGTTACAGAGCACTTGAAAACACTCTCATGCACTCAAGCTTCCAAGCACATAAAATAGAAAACACTCAAACACCGTTCTCTAACAACTCTGTATTTTGAATTCCGTCTTATGCGTCTTCTGCTTCTACGTATATTTAAGACGATTTCAAATAAAAGATACAAAAAAGAAAAAAAAAACGCATTTAAACTTCTTTTGTAGCACCTAGACAATATTGTGGCTAAATAATTGTTATCTTTTTTGTGGTAATATTATAGACGGCGTACTAACATATTTGTCCTCCAGTCGTATACTGTTCTCGGCTGCGATCGTTGTTTTTTTTTTTTTTTGTTTGTTAGATGGTTCACACTTTTGTCTAATGACGAATTCCATTGGTCGTCTTGGAGCGCCGGGATCAACTTTTCTGGAGCGCGCCTATTTCACTGGGCGATCGAGATGGAGACGGACATGTTTCACTCGTCGTTTTGGATGAGCTCCCAATCCAGATCTCGATCCGGATTCGGGAAAAGTCGCTCCGCCAAATTGGGCGGATTCGACCGGAAGCTGGACTGACCAGCCCTCTGCGCGCACACGTGACTTCCTTTCTCGCCGGGCATCTCGCCTCGGAAGAATTCGTAATGGCCGGTCGCGAACCGCCGCCCGCTATAGTGCTGCTGCTGCTTGATGACAGCTCGTCGTCAAGTTGCTCGAGCGGATTCTGCAGCAGCAGCGGCTCGAGTGGTAGCGACGATGAGGATTGCTTGTATTTTCCGCATGAATTCGACGGCCTTTTTGAACTTCCGCAGAACAGACCGAAGATCGAGACGTATTCGGACACCGCTCACGAGTATTTTGATGTAGGGGCCAGTGGGCTACGTTGACGGAACATCGCTTATCGACGCGCATCTTTCACACCATGATGAACTTCGCTCGCGCGTTGAACACGTGTCGTTAGCGCCGTGATTGCGAAAACATGTGCTTGGACATCAGGGACCGCGAAAACGGAATTCACTGCATGGTAAATGACGGGAAGGCATTCGCCGATCCCGGAGAAGTGGTCATGTTCCACCGGGCATCCGGAGGTGGAGCAACTCCGTTCGGATCGCGTGCTCCACCTCGGATCTGGTCTACTGATACCGGCGACTCTAAAACGTCCAGTGGAATTCGCCATAACAATGTGCTGTTTTTGAAAGGCGCGGAACAACCACAATGCCGACAGTGAGTTCCTAAGTTGCCATTACATGGCGTTGATAATGTTGCTGTTACGCTCTCGAACGTGGCCATTAAGACAACGCCCAGTTTGTCCTACCAATTTTCTTCCATAAAAAAGGAAAAGTAAATAGACAACCCCTCTAGGCAAGGCACAAAGTTCGCTTTATTGTTCTTGGAGTGGCAAGTTGCTCGATCAGAAGCCTTGGTCACGTTTTCAGACAGGCTGGAAAGTTTGTTTGGAGCAGAAAGCACGACATCAACATTACCTCCTGTTGTTTTCTTAAGGCCGTGCAAAAAAATGGATATACGAGACTATGACAGGTCTTCTTGTCCTGTCGCTGTGTCTTGCTCAACACAGCGTCCTTGCTTCAGTTCTTGGAGGCGTTGTTCTACTACTGACACCAATAATGAAACAAGTAGCCAGAGGATTTCAGCCTCTCAATTTGCCCGTCGAAGCTCCCTTGTACTGAACGTGCGCATTATTTTGTAATTCAGTTCTTGATACATAGCTGCACTATTCCTCTCTTGACCCGTTTTGAGTGCGCAGAGTTGAATGGTAGTTGTAGTGATTTCTCCCCTTGGTGTATATAACCAGCGGACGTGATGGGGTAGCACCGCCAGTCGGAGATCCGAGAGTTTAAAGGATCCTTCCACCAGCACCTCGTGGTGATTTGAAAGTTTCCATACACTCTTTAAATCTGGTGAGTACGTCGTCCTCCATGGCTTAAAAGTTGTTTTAACCGGTGACTTGAAAAAGTAAAAAAAAAAAAAAATTCCCACGTAGCGAAGCACTCGCATTACTTTTTTGGCATCTAACCGTTGGTGTAAACACCTATCGAGGTGTGCGATAGAGAGGTCACAGGTTACATGGGAAATATACGATCCTCTTCATAATCCCTTATTTTGTAGGTAAGCCGGCCCATCGCAAGATGCAAATGTGGCTTTTAGATAGATGTTGAGCAAGTCGAAAACCTCTTTGGGGCTTGCCCGGCGCATTATGAAAGACAATGTTCCCAAAGGTGACGATGCATGTCTTCAATACTTTGCATGAGGTGGTCTTGTGGTAACGCACAATAAGGTTCCTAAATGTCAATAAAAAAACTTGCATGTATTGATCTCTACGTTCTTACAAAAAGTTGAACACTTCGTAGGAGCTTCTTATCAAGTATGAATCTTCAACGGTTAAAAGGTCTAGCTTGCCTTGTAGGAATAAGGCGGCTGACGTTTGCCAAGTTCACCTTTCTGAAACGATGGCTCTTAGGGGGGAGTCGGGTTTGTGGGTATTTTCACTAAAAAAACTTCTAAGCTTAAATATTTGCTGCGGTCAATGTCGGATCATAGATTGTTTAATTCAAGCGAATGACAAGATTGCCTTGCTGCTTGATTTACCTTACCGAATGACATCTTATCATGGCTGTCGAAAACGGGTTCAAACGCAACTCAAATATTTTTTCCGAACGTATCACCGCGCATAAGGACAAAAGCTCAAGCTTTCTCAGCAGCTAGATAATGCTCTTTTAGGTACTTCTCTTCTCTCTGTGGAGATAGAGGGGCGACAAGTGGTTTATGTCAAACGAGTAGGTCCACTCCTTCAATAGTGCAACGACGTATCTCAGCTTCTGGGGCTTGCCCTACCACTTGTCTCACAAAAGAATGTTGCTGCGGTGCCGATTTCTTAGGTTCGACTGCCAACTTTCGGCCAAGGGTGAGGACGTGCTGCACAAAATCTGTCACAAGGACGTCACCTATTGTATGCAAATGTTTGATTCGCTCTCGTCCCGTGGTTCTTGCCTTTACGTTATTTTTAATTTTTGTATATACTCTCTGGACACTACGAAGACATATTTATGCAACAAAACATTTCAGGTGTTTTAAGTTTTTTTTTAGAAATCACCAACCTTAACTTTTAGGTTATTTTTTTATGAAGTTTGACATATTTGTGTGTCGCTTAAGTTGTTTTTATAATTTGTATTTCCATGAAAAGCCCAAGAGGTTCTATCTTCCGCGGCATTATCACTTAAAAACTTAAAACCGCATATTGTTTTTGTCTTTGCAGGAAAGATGGTTTTCTAACAACAATATTAGTTTATAAATGTACTATTTTGTTTTTATGCCCTCTCTTTAGGCACCTCCATCGTGAAATATGTGTACGTTATATTAACTTATATTTAAAAATATAAGTTAGGCTGATCTCAGGTACCAGCTTGTCCAAATTGATAAAAAAATCGACCTTCAAAGTCCTATAATTCAATAAATGCATTATAGTTAACAAGGGATATGCGAAATGCGCAGCGCCAGCTACCAGGCATAAGAAGAACTAGATTCGCCGTCTTAGGATAGGTCGAGAAAAGCGTCCGGATATGCTGGCGTGTGTTCGCATAACTTCTTTTTCTACCGGCTAGATGCCATTAAATTGCTTTGTACATCTCTTTAAGTAACGTGGTGTCACCGACAGCAAAAAGAAGGTATATGTCACGAAGGTGTAATTTATAAATACTATTCGAGTGATAAGGATGAGATTGAATGGTCCTTGAGCAGTTAGCACAAGGAAACCATCGTCGTTTTTCTCTTTTATTTTTGACACAAAGTCCTGTCGCTAAAACTAAGCATGTTTTGAGAAGGACTCTTTGGGGGAACCAAAATGGGTGACCAACTTTGCGTTTCTTGATTTGCAGTTCGAAGATAGTGCGAAAAGGCGCTGCTGTCATGTTTGCACAAACAGTCTCGCGATGTGTACTCTTAGCGGCGTGATTATAAGGATGCAATGTATTTATAATAAAGTGTACTTCCGGTAATAACTCATGCACTTTGAAAGCAGCTGTGCTATGGTCCTCTGGCACTGCAACCTTGCAGGATGAAACTGTGAGGGCGCCAATCTGTCGTCTTCCTTTTCTCCCGCGACGCATTCGCGATGAGTGTCTTAAATCGCGGCAATTTTCTGAGAGCTAAGCGCTCCGTTGCTCGTAAGCTTCTTTGTTAGCCTTAGGTGGCTGGAAGCGCTGGTAACCCACGTTGCGAAGGTACTGCTCCTACCTACAGCAAGCCTCACTCACAGCAACGGGGGCCCGTTGGGAGCATGCGCTTCCTACTAATGATTTTACCGTTTCGCGTCTCCGCAACTTGTCAGTGCACTGAAATGCCACCACGACGTCCTAAGTGCAAAGGAACTGCAAAGGCGTCTTCAGTGCCGACGCAGCTGCGAGCACGAGGCTTTTGAAAGCGTCTTCTCTGCGCGAGTTCTTATGCAAACAACGCATGCTGCGGAGCCTCGCTCTCGAACCCATGCCTTCGCGTGCACTGAACGCAATTTGTGAGATGGGATATAAAGGGAAAAGGAGGCGGCATGCCTCCAAAGTAAATGTGGCGGTTCAATCTGAAGAAGCCCTATTAAAAAATCTCATTTGTATGAGACATTTCTATAAACTCAAAATAATCATATAGGATATATAAGACAGCATTAAGATGGCAATTTGGGCCAGTTGGTTCATGATCGAAGAGAGGCGCGGAAAAAACAAGGACAAGAAGAGACGTAAACACAGGCGCTAGATAAGCACCTTTGTTTACGTCTCTTCTTGTCCTTGTTTTTTCGGCGCCTATCTTTGTTCGGGATATATACACATAAGAACACATAAGAACACATAAGAACACATAAGAACCACATATAAGAACTATATAAGAACTATATAAGATATATTCTTACAAGCTTATTTTATGGTTCTTGTATGTTCTTATATATGTTATATAGTTCTTATGTTATTATATATATTGCATGATTCATATGTGCTTATTAGACACAAGTGATCAAGCAAATGGCTTTTTCACTGGGGAGGGTGCTCCCGGTATCGAGTGAGCACGAGATTTTCATTATTATGTCACATACTTTGTCAGGTAAAATATCTTGTGTTACCTCGCAACTTACTAGGTTCTATCATCCATTACTATGTCACATACTTTGCAGGTAAAATAACTTTTGTTACCTCGCCACTTACTAGGTTCGGTCATAAAAGAATGCAAAAATTCATGCACTGCAAAAAATCGACACACATGCATTTTTAGTAGCAGAATATACGTTTGAATGGATATTTTTACATCGCTCGTAAAAACAAGCCTATATCTTGGTTTGATGAGGTACCGTTATACAGCAACTGCGCTGCAGAAAATCGGTCGAATTACGCAATGTCACTGCAGGCAGCTTCACGATGCCGCTGTCAATCTTAGATTCCAGTTCTTTTTTTTGTACATAACGGGGAATGACAAGCGTGCTAAAGTCTTCCTAATATCTTAAGCTCCCTTTGTGCGCCCGATAAAGCAGAACCGTGCGGTCAACAAATGATGTCCCTGGACCGCATCATGAGCCCTACTCAACGGTGCGGAAGGAACTCCGCCGCTATCGCGAGCAAACAATAGCTTGGGCCTTGCTTCCGAAGAAAGGTCCGGGAAGCAAGAACAGCTTTCTTGGATGATGCACATATATTGAACATTCATGTGTTTGTACTTTGTTTGGTGCTTGTGTATTGATCTATTTACGATACTTCCATTCTGACTCTAATGCCTAGAAGTCTGTACAAATCCATTAGTGATATAAGTGTTTTGCATTTTTGTTTTCACGCAGGTGTGATATCTTAGGCGAAATTTGTTTCTGTTTTTCCAGGTTACACAGAGGGACTGCTATCGAATGTGAGGCTAGAATGGTGAATAAGGAGGTGTAATGTAAGATGCAGGATTCTAAGAATTCAGCTTAGACTAGATGGCACGCTTCGTAAATACGAGGTAATAACTTTAGGGGAACAAAAATGCATTTCTCGGTCTCAGGACACAAAAATAAGGCCGCAGAAAGTGTTTACATTCACCACAGTATACTACTGTGATGCTACTCAAATAGAAATGACAAAAAACTGTAATAACCTGATTATCTCATTTTGAATTTGTTTAAACAACTATATTTCAGAAAACGCTTAGAAAATCATGAAGCTTGTAAGCAAACACAACAATCTTTACAATATAAGTGTTATCATTTCACATTGCCTTTTGCTGTAGATGTACTTCTCCGAGGTGACTCGTAGAAGGCCATATTTAAACATAACTAATTGCTCGACACAACTTAAACGATAATAAAAACTATATTAATATTTCAAATTAAATAGGAAGTTCGTCCAATCTTTTGAGAAGTGCTGACAAAGTTAGCACAGCGTATTTTGCTCTAAGTGCTTGTTCTACTACTTTTGTGTCACGCCACAATAAGCGAAAATGTTTCCATAAACGCAATTTACGTAGGAAATTATATTTGAAGTGGTCGAAACGTTTAGGGTTCCGATAATGCGGCCCCACGATTTCTACATTTCCTGATAATGTACTATTCGACGGTTCATATTTAATACAATACGAGTAACAACGCTGATTATAAATTGATTCGAATGTGATCATTTCAAAATGAAAAAAAAGGCATTTAGTACTGATTTTATACGTTTTGCGGGAGTTGCGTGTAGAAACATGGCGAATTGTTCTAGTTCGTTGTCAATTGCTTTTCGTGTTTTATAAGGTATGCTCAGAATATATAATACGGGCATTAAACGTTTGTCTATATTTTTTTAAATGCTCAGCACAGAAAAAGGTATTAAATTATTTGCATTAAATTATGAATTTCACCGCCGTATATCTAAAGAGAGCAAATCAGTACCAAAGAAACGGTCATTCTTGGAGCCCTGGGGTGTCGCAAATTGATATTTATATCTCCTACGGTCGGCTGCCCCCCGAGTCTTCTCGCACCGGACTTCACGCGGGGCGGAGCTGCATGTTAAGGAACTGGACACACGGGCACCGAGCTGTTTCTATTGTGACTCACTCATGGCCTTGCTCATGGACAAGGGGAGAGGGTAGCGCAAATGTTGGGTGGGCCTGGATGTGGCTGACTCTCAGTTGTGTCCTCGTGAAGGAAAGATGCGACTAACATATATTTGGCTCGATATGCTCTTCATAACAATATAGCACTCAGATTGCGTGATTAAACAGTTATTTCAGACAGTCCAATCTTGTTTTACGACATGGAATGCACAACGTTAAAACCACAATTTGATTTATCTACCAATTTCGAACTCTGTTCACAAATTGTTGATTTCAAACAAACTTTTAGCATTTTGGTATAAGTGACTATTGCAAACACATTGTGAAGAAAAACGCGTGATTCCTGGAGTAGACTATTTCATACTTTCCAGTCAGAGCAATTTTTTCTAAACATTCGGATTGTAATATACGAGTCAATAGAGCGTGTCATATAACACCTGAGACTGTGTTGGAAGAAATTGTATACTTTTTAGTAGATGGAACAGACGCAGAACAAAATTTCCAATTTCTTCCACCACAGTCTCAGGTATTATATGACATGACTAGCTATCACCAGCTCGCCTCCACACTCACTGCCTTTTCAATAGAGCGATGAGGAAAACTAACATCATTCAGTAGGTCCGAGCAAAATCTATCTGAATGAACATATTCCATTATGTGCTCTATATATATACCGGGTGTTCATTTTTAATTCGAACAGATTTATTACAAAGAAATCCGTAAAAGATGCACTAGTACGGTTTGTTGAAGTGAGTTATAGGGCTAGGGGGACATTATGTGGGTGGCTAATCCTTGCGAGAAGTCGGCTAATTAGTTAAAATTCGTTAATGAACTTTTTAATTAATGAAAATAGACATATGGCTCCAATTAGAAATTTGCTCAGCGTCGTCGAAAACCCCTAAATCAGTCATTTTCAGAAAGACTTTGAGCGCGTGAGAAGCGTAGTACTGAACTGAAGTTACCGCTCGTGGAGCAGGTACAAAGCTAGAGGTTGCGATAAGGCGCCCGTGCGATTTTCCCGTCTCTTATCTAGCCCCAGCCTTGTACCTGCTCCACGAGTGGTAACTTTAGTGCACTACTACGCTTCTCACGCGCTCAAAGTCTTTCTGAAAATGACTGAATTAGGGGTTTTCGATGACGCTGAGCAAGTTTCTAATTGAAACCATATGTCTATTTTCATTAATTAAAAAGTTAATCAACGAATTTTAATTAATTAGCCAACTTCTCGCAAGGATTAGCCAGCCACATAATGTCCCCCTAGCCGTATAAATCACTTGAACAAACTGTACTAGTGCATCTTTTACGGATTTTTTGTAATAAATCTCTTCGAATTAAAAATGAACACCCGGTATATATATATATCAGGTGGTTATATTTATGTAAAAACATTTCTGTTTCCAAATATTTTAAAATGGAAAACATTTGAGAGTTGTAGGTCTATTTAAAAGAAGTAGTTTATCTTTTTAATTAACGCTTTGTATTTATTGCCCATAAGGTTAAAAATCTGATATTATACCTTTGGTTAGTCGGTTTGCTTGCTTTGTTTTTAGGACAACCAGTTTAATAAGCCTTTTTACTTGAACTCAGAAATGCTGCCTTCAAGTAACGTTAATATGTGCAACAAAACTAATTATTTGCAACACATTTTTTTTTTAAATATAGCATAAAACAAGCGAAGGAAAACCAATATTTACATTCTGTAAATTTAGTCTTCTGGATAAGTATTTCAAAATATTAGAAGGAAATAAAAAACGGGTGTATGAGCAAATCCATCTCAAACATCTTGATATTTAGGTAGCAAATAAATACAAATCAGAATATACATTTCTCATAAAAGTTAAACACAATATCACTACACCATCATATAGTTCATGGTAATAGCTGGCCGTGCACTGAGCGATACTTTGTGTCATAATTTTGAAGGGTTCATATTCTTCAACGATGTAACTATAAGAAACATTTCTCTGGATAGCAAGCTTGCGTTTTCCTTTTTTTAAGAATATAACCAAAACTCTTGAAATAGTAGGTGTTCTTATAAGAATGGTTCGCAATAGCCCCTATATCAAATAACATTATAGCAGTTTCATTGTATTAAATAGTTAGTTATCAACTGCCGACATGGTGAAGAAATCATATCGTGTATTTAGCGTATTTATCAAGTGGCGCTTGAGGGGTTTTGTTGTTTTGTTATAGAACTGTTAGATTCTATCTTCTCTAGATAGCAGTTTAGTTTATAGGGGAATCGGTACTAATATATGTTTATTCATATTTTAAACATGCAATGCCCTTTCTCCGTCCCACAAATTTTATAAAATGCATATCATGCTTTAGTCATGCTTAAATATACAGTGGTCCTTCTGTATTTAAAAGGAGAGTATTCTTTCGATCTGAACATTTACTGTAGAATTAGGTGCCCACAAAATCGACAAAACATGGTAAACACTAATGAATTACACATGCAACACATTTGCACGTGATGGTTTTTGTAGTTATGCGGCATTGAGCATTCGGTGGCAGTTTACTTGAACAAGTTGAGTACGTATGGTAATCCTAATTTTGGGATAAATGACATGGCATTAAAATACTAGGTGAACAGTTCTAAGAAATTGTTTTCTTTAGCTCTACATGTCAAATTTTTTCCCAAACCTAAGTGCTTTCAAAAAATATTGATTGGTATAGAAACATTCCGGCTCAACCATATGCCGTGAAACATATATCGGCACTAGTGATACATTAAAACTCCCTAATAAAAGTTTGACGGTGTAGGCAAAACATTCAAGAAATTTATACATCGCTACGAATTTGAAGAAGTGCCGATTGTCGTGTATTTCAGGAAGGTTATCGCAAGATTACTTTGCGTTCTCTGGTAATCCTTCTCATATATTGTCCACTTTGTTTTTCCAATAGCGGCAGCTGGACAGCAGTTGAGGAATCAACATCCAGTTTAAACTTACCCTTTTTCACATCAAATTTCCAGCTGTAAGGTTTTATTAAAGTAATTAAAACGTGTGATAGATATGTCCAATACGTTGGTAACTCTGAGTTTATGTCGGAAATTGTGGGCAATTCATACACCATTGTTTTCCTTACTGAAACTTCGCTTGAGGACAGTATCACTAGCTCTCTATATTTTCTTCCGTCATATACAGTATTTCAGAAAGACCGTGATTATACCACTACGGGACAGAGATATGGAGGAGGTGTTTTAAACGCCATGGACGCGTCACTGTGTGCATGTAGAATATATGACCTGGAGACTTACCCTTAATGTGTATCGCTTGAGGTTACGTCCTGTGACGGGATTAATTATTCAATATGGAACTATTACTTTCCATTACATTCTGACTCAGAGGTTTTTGCACGTCATTTTCAAAATCTAGAACAGCTTTATATGACGAAGTTCCGTGTTCAGGTATGTGGAGATTTTAATTTACCAGAAATTGACTGGCTGGCAGGTTGTGATTTGTTGGCGAGCAACGTCACCAGCCTGAAGTATCAAGCCTGTTAGATTTTATTTATTTTAATGGATTTGTTCAAAGAAATTTATTTATTTATTTATTTATTGAAACACCTTAAAGGTCCTTCTGGGAAGGACATTACATAAGGGGGGGGGGGATAACTACATCATATATGAAACACACAAAAAATAATAAAATAAAACATGCACAGCAGTGCAAAACTTACAAGAAATCGGATATCAAACAACAAAATATTGCACAGCAGTGCAAACATACAAGAAAACGTAAGTCATGCAATACCTAAATGGCTGCTGTAAGAGAACGAAAACTATCAGGGTTAATCTTGGTGACGATGCGCTCTGTTAGATCATTCCACCACACTGCTGTTTTGGGAAAGAAGGAATACAAAAAAGAAGTGCGGCAGGTGAAACGGTCAATTTTACATGAGTGATTAAGACGAGGTGAAATGAAATGCGACTGTGTTAGGGTGCCTTGACTAAGAGAAGGTGCATAGTAAATGCGATGAAAAAGGCATAAGCAAGAAAGCATGCGTCTTAAAGGGTAACTGCAAAGAAAAAATGTGTATTTTTAAACAGCCTAAATGGGACAAGCATTTCACAAAACAATTTTTCCACCAAAAACAAAATTTTTTTACAGCAATATTTATTGCGCGAGATTGATTTTAGTTTGCGGCTATTTCGTCCGTTTTAAATCGCGCGCCACAAAGTTGGTATTATACGTCACGGAGTGACGTATAACAGCCACTTCGCGCGCGTTGAAAGAGCGGGAGTTTCAAATCTGGAGAAGTTGTGACTACGACTAAATTACGTCCTGTGGCGTAAATAATGCTATAAAAAATTCGTTTTTTCGTGGAATATTTGTTTTGTGACATGCTTGTCCTAATTAGGCTGTTCAAAAAACACTTTTTTTTTCTTTGCAGTTACCCTTTAAGGCCAGTTCTGGAAGGTCGGCTTTTTGTTTTAATAAGGTGACGCTGGAATGTCGAGAATACTCAGAAAAAATAAAGCGCGCGACACGGTTTTGAAAGGCTTCTTTTTCAGTGATCAAATATGCTTGGTGAGGATCCCAGATGCTCGATGCGTACTCAAGTTTCGGCCGAATCAATGAAAGATATGCAGTTTTCTTTAAGTGAGGAGGAGCACAATGAAGTGTATGTTTTAGGTAGCCCAAAGAACGATTGCACGATGATAACAACGACCGAATTTGTACCTTCCAGGAGAGATGCGAGTTGACGTGAACACCTAAGTATTTATAAGAGGAAACAGACTCAACAACGTTAAAATCAATAAAATAGTTATGAGAAAAAAAGGTATCTTTCCTAACAAATGAATGAGTTTGCATTTAGAAGCGTTAAGGTTCATGAGCCAGGTCGAGCACCACAATGATAGGTTAGTGAGGTCATGTTGTAGTTGCATGCTATCTTCTTCGTTAGAAATTTGTCTGTATGCAACGCAGTCGTCTGCAAAAATACAGATGCGGGAGGAAATACATGAAGGTAGGTCATTAATATATATTAAGAAAAGGAAGCTTCCAAGGACGGAGCCTTGATGTACACCCGAAGACACCGGAATAGAAGTTGAACTATGAGAGTTCACGATCGTGTACTGACTTCTGTCAGAAAGCCAGTCTTTGATCCACAGAATGATGTTACTATCTAATTTTAGATGGGTAAGTTTTTGCAACAGACGCTTCTGTGGGACCCGGTCGAACGCTTTGGCGAAATCAAGAAATATTACATCAATCTGGGAACCGAAGTAAAAGAAAAAAATGAATATCATAAATGAATCCTGCGAGCTGGGTCTCGCAGGAGTGCCCCTTCCGGAACCCATGTTAGTAATTGAAAATTAATTGATTTTCCTCTAAAAAGCGAATGAAGTTCGAATGTAATATATGTTCAAAAAATTTTGAGGGTATGCTTGTAATGGATATGGGCTGATAGTTTAAGGGGGAGCTGCGTTCACCTGATTTAAATAATGGGATAATTTTACCGACCTTCCAGTCACCAGGAACTGAATGAGTAAGCAAAGATTTTGAAAAAATTGCGGATAATATGACACTGGAAATTGTTTTAGTATTCATTAAAACCTTCGAATTAATTTCTTCTTCACCACTCGAAGAAGACACTTTCAAGTTACCAATTAGTTTTACAACACCAGATGAATTAATCGTTATACTTTCCATTTGAACATGTTCAACGGATTACATTTGATCATGTTCAGAATTCAGCGGGAAATATACTTGACCTTGTTTTAGATCCTCGCCAATTCTTTGTATCTTGCCAATTGTGGACCTCTTAACACGTGTTGATCATTTCCACCCACCTTTTGTTGTGTCCTTTCTCTTTCCGCTGCGTCAACGAGGCTCTTGCAGCAAAGAATATTTTTTTTTTGTACTGTAAGGGAGATTACCCTAATATGTACAAGCACTTGCAGAGCTATGACTGGCAACCGATCTTGGATGATAATTGCGCGGATTCGGCTGCTGAGGCTATTACAACGGTATTTTTGAGCGCCATAGGTAAATACGTGCCTAAGCGTTTTTCTCGGGCAAACAAGTACCCGTCATGGTTTTCAAGGGAGCTCTGGCGTTGCTTACGACGTAAGGTTTATTATCATCGTCTTTTTAAGAAATCTGGGCTGCATAAGTGGTACGCCGAATTGAGTGAATGTCGTGCTTTGGCAAAAAGGCTTTTTAAACAAGACGAAAGTATGCATATGGCTGTACTTGAGACCGATATGCACAAGAAGCCAAAAAACCTTTGGAAGTATGTACCATCAAAAAATGAAAGCCGTTTACAACTCCCTGTAACGCCGAATTAGAGTGCAGCTTTTGAGAAGGGGGGGAAGGCGCGGAGGGGGGGGGGTCACGTGACTTCGGGGGTGGGGGGGAGGGCCACGTGACCTGGGGGTCATATGACCTCGGAAGGGGGGGGGTCACGTGACCTGGGGGGCCACGTGACCTCGGGGGGTCACGTGACCTGGGGGGGGTCACGTGACCTTGGAGGGTCACGTGACCTTGGGGAGGGTCACGTGACCTTGCGGTTACGCCGACGCCGACGCCGCTCAAGCCGGAAACGGGCGCCTAAGAGCTGCGCTCTAAAAAGAAGCGAAATCATAATGTGGTCCCAATAAGAGATGATTATGGTTACACACGTGATCCAAGTAAAATTGCCAACCAGTGTGCAGTGCGTTTTAAATCCTGTTTTTCTTCTGCGGCAGTCAGTCACTGTCGGCTGCACGACGTGCCAAGGCACGATATGTGTTCTTTCTTTTACGCCATTTGACGAACTTGAAATTAAGGAAAGCATTTTTAAAATGAAACCTAAGCTGTCTTGTGGTACAGATGGCATTCCCAGTTTTACTGTGAAATGGTGTACGGAGCTTCTGTCTCCTGTTTTATTACACATATTTAATTTATCACTTCTTTCGGGAATATTTCCGTCTATCTGGAAAAGCGCCGTAGTTGTTCCGATTCATAAATCAGGCGATCCTAGTATTGTAAACAACTACCGTCCCGTTTTATTTTTGCGTAGTTTTTCCAGTGTTTTTGAGATTGTAATACACAAACGTATGTACAGTTACTTCAGTCTAAAATTCGTGATCTTGGAACTTTTGTTGATTCATCTTTAAATTTTAATAATCATGTTTCAGCTATATGTAATGCCTCTCTTAGGAATCCTGGGGTGATATCTCGTTTAACGAGTCAATTTTCTTCTCCTGATTGTCTCGTGCGTTTGTTTTGCTGCTTAGTGCGTACAAAGCTCGAGTTTTCTTCTATTGTTTGGAATTGAATCAACCACACCGCGTCATGCTTTATTTAGCGCGTTCAAAAACGCTTCATAGGCATAATCTATAACAGGCATTTCGGGCACAAGTGTTACTACAACTAGGGTTGCGCACCTTGCTTGATAGAAGGCGTTTACATGATTTTATGTTTTTTCATAAGGTTGAGAACTGAAGTATTGATTCATAAAATTTGTTAAGTACTGTTTGTTTACATGTTCTCTTGTGGTCTAGTTGGTTCCAGAGCCCGTTCTACCCCCGGACTTTATATGATACGTGTCCCTTAACGAAAATCCAACTGGAATTTAACAGGCTTGACCAAACTGCTATAGACATTTTTAGTGACGTGACAACATTTCGACGTACACTGGAGTTGATCATTTGTGTATAATATTGAATCTATGTGGCTGTCTGCATTTCATTTTCAATGACGAACTCTGTACCACTATTTAGGTTATGTGCTGTTTGTGGACAAAACAAATAAAGATTATTATTAATATATATTTCATACGCTAAAAGTAGATTAAAGGGAAACACTATTTAGTGGTTGTGAGCTTCGAAAACATAAAGAAAGAGTAGATATCGCTCTAGGTAATTAATTGGGTATGCGGATATTAGCATTAGCGATGATCGCCATAAAACGGAATTGAAGGGTTGACTGTGAACTGATTAGTTTATCCAGAAATTACTCGACAAGCAATGCATTAGTTATTTGATATCTAGGTTACTGGTCAAATTTCAGAGTCATGCTACTTTACATTCAGCATTAAAATTAAAAACAAGCAAACAAATGCTATAAGGACGAGTTGGGACATATTAGCAGTCATGAAGTACTCGACATTTCTTTCCGCTTTTAAAATTGGTTCGCATAAAAAAGGCCGGGAGCTTCTCGAATACGAATATATAGTGTCATATTCATATCAAAATGAATAATTTTTTGTGTTAGTACACATATAAGTGTTGATGAATTGGCATCCCTGGTGAAGCCATTAACACAGGATAAAAAAAAAAAAAAACAGGTGAGAGACTTTGAAATTCTTGTTCGGACGAGCGTTCAAAGAGGTACGACTAAGTGGATAAAGAACCACATGGAACTTTTCTAGAAGAATCGTTAAAAAGCCAGGATGCTCACAAAGTTTATTCTAAGTGTTTCCAAGCTCGCCGCAATTAGCATTAACAATACTAAACTTGAGACTGAACTCCTGCCTAAATGCCGTAATATTTTGTCTTTGTAGAACCTATATGACTGTACACAACTGATAAATATCACTGTTCCTCGCAATTTAGGACAGATAAAACACAAGAAAAAAAAAAGACAAGGCATATAAGTATACATTTTAAAAAAAGTACTCAATCACAAGCGAGGGGAACCTAGGTTTAATTTTCAAGATCCGTGTTTTTTTTTTTTTTTTTTTTTTTTCTAAACGACCTTAGGAGCGAAACTAATTCTTCAGAGACAGTTCGAGTGGGTACTTATAGTATATGGGAAATGGCGAATGGCTCGGCGCCTGATTGCATGTCTTAAAGCTTCAATGTGCTCATCGTTCAAGCTTTAACCTGTTCCGAATAAAATCTGTTGTATATTACCCTAGTATTCAACAATTTTAAATGGTTTGGTGAAAGGGCGTATGTCATGTCCAGTAATGCTAAGAAGGTTTACACAGGCTCGGAAAACAGATGAAACACAAATAATGAAGACGTTTTTCCAAGTAGATATCCCTCCCCTGCGCTTGATGTATGCATTTAAGAAAAATATTGAAACTTCAGTATAAAATTGCTGACAATATTTCATACTTCTGCACAATACAAACCTTCGCGATTGCATACTGTAGTTTTGAAATCATTTTTATTAGGTAGTGTTAGATCTAAGGTCGTTGGACAGACTTTCGGCAGACTGAGTCCGGGCTACACGATGATGATAGTTAATTAATGAAGCCTGAGTTTATTTTTTATGGACAATTACTGCCAGCCAAAAACAATGGGCCAAGGCAGCGCGGCAGGTATAAAAAAGTGCAGGCCCACTTGCAAAAAAAAACAACAACAACAACGGAAGAACGAAAAATTTTCAATTACAATTACAATTGTGCCATAGTGCTTATGAAACTCATTAATGTAGGGGCTTTCACAGCATCTCACTCAAGTTTATTCCAATCGTCTATATACCTTGGAAAATATTAAAATTTCTAGGGGTCAGGAAATACGGATATTGCTGAATATATATTTGTTATGCTATGTACGAGTTAGAATCTACGTGAGTTAGCTGGGACGCCCGAGGGGGGTATCTTGACCTATCAATATTATGAAATACATTTACTAATTAAAGAAAAGTATTTTAAACGATGTGTATACATGCGTGTCGTTACGTCAGGTAGCCCCGCCCTTAATGTGATCATTGTTACTGTGTCTGTGGAATAATGACGGCTATAGATAAACCTCACTGCCTTATTTTTGACTTATTCAAGCTTATTGATGTTGCTCCGAGCGAAAGGATCCCAGAGCATACTCGCGTAATCTATGATTGGTAAATCATAAATTATCTATGATTGCAGCGTTTGGCACTATGTCCGAATCTGTCTCGTTCGCTCTTGTCTTGATGCCCCTTTTATGGTCGGGTTCACATCATGATGATAGATTACCGGTGAAGTCCTTTTTTGATTGGTCGTGGCTGTCGGCGTAAATTACGTAGACTATCAAAAGCCACCACAAATGACTCAACGGCTGATATCCACGCATTAGCAGCTTCTCTTTATGTTAAAATAGCTGGGATGTAAAGAACTGTTGAGCTTAGAAAAGTCAACCTATGCCCAAAGCCTCGGCTTGGGAAATTCCGGGGATACTTCATCAAGAGATGGCGTTGCGGGCTGTTGTGTATCGTCAAGAGATGGCGTGAAGAGATGGCGTCGGGGTACAAACGTAACAGGGAGCCTTCGAGACAAAAGGTGTACTGCAGCCTTTCCTTGGAAGTTCGCGTTTATTCAGGTCACTTTCTTTGTTAGTGAAGTAAAATGAGACATTAATTATATGGTTGGGCTCAGAAGATAATATAAATTTTATGTCTGCAACCTTTTTTTTTTGTTGTTGGAAGATGTAGATATGTGTACCTATATGTTCTGGGAATATTATAGCAAAAGTCATGTTTTAATCTAACAATTACTGTTTATATTAAAGGTTAATCTTATATGAGGGCAATCAATACCACAGAGAAGTGAAGTTAGATCAGTGTTACCAAGAATAAATGCTCTTATAAAGTCAAGATTTATACAGAGCTTTTATTTTCAGAAGCTATGGCTCTATGGTAACCTGGGCTATTTCGTGTCTAGACATTTTGACTAGAACTTTATGCAATACAATTTTACTATTTCGTGTGATTCTTTATTGTTAATTGACATTCAAATTTATGAGTATCTATCCTTCAGCTCAAACGATTTCCGCTTGGAAATGCGGCAGGATTCTTTCGTAAATTTGAGTTTATCTTGTTTCTTCCTGTTAAGATCATATCGTGACTTAAGCATTACATCAAATGTAAGCACCGCAAGTGCGTACATAAAAGAACCGTTTATCCTAAGCGACGCTTGCTCAAGAATGTGTATAAAATATTTGTTACAAACAGCAAATATTTTGCGCTTTAAATCCGTCGTGCTGAATGTTTGAAAGGCAATCAATTTGCGCTCAGGAAAACGCAGATCGCCATCACGTTTAGGGACGAAGGAAAAAATACAGAGAAAGGCAATTTCAGCCTATCATTGAAAGCCTCTCAAGTCCTGTTAAAGTTCGCATTTTCGGCCGAAAACACATTATCTATCGATTTACAAAAATAAACACATAAAGTCATCTCGTCGTGCAACGAACGAACACCGTGAAACGGCCTTTGAAACCTAAGCGTGTCCCAGCACGCGTCTCTCCTGTCTTGAAAAAGTTTAAAGATTAAACTGGAAATAAGTAAGAAGTAAAAAAACACTCACGCCCATCCCTAAAATTTTATTATTATTATTATTTTCGGGGGGGGGGGGGGAGGGGAGAGGGAGTGGTTACGGTATGGCGTTGTGTATCTTGTTAAAAATATTTTTGCGGAGGAGAGGAGAGGTTGCCGGCTTTCGGTGTCGTCATATCACCAGAGTCATCTCCGCTTCCGGAGCCAAGTATTGATCGCCTTTCGCGCACTGGCGAGGGACTCTTAGGCTTCTTAGCCTTGACACTTAATTTATGGCGTGTCGAACACCGAAGGCGCACAGTGCCGATGAAATATTCAGTGCGCCGACACTGCTGTCAGAGAAGCTAGCTCCGCCGCCTTGGATTCTTTGAGACTTGTTGTTCTTAGGTGTAGCGCAATCCGTTAATATTTCCCGCTTTATTTTAATTGAAAAATGATTTATCATACCGATGATCTTAACGGGTGGATTTCGGAACTTTGATGATAACGCACACTAATATTGAAACATTCCCCTCTTATCTTAGTTTGTCATTATTAAATATGGTCAGGACTTAGATATTTGTAATGTTAACACTAATAAGAAGACCACTGATTTGGGTACCGTTTCATCTTCAACAAAATAACACCTACAGCCTCAATGAAGCCCCAGTTGAATTAGAAAAACAAATTTGATGTTTTAGGCCGAAGAGTGTCTTGCCTCTATTAGCATTTAAACGAATTTCTGAAATGCAGAAATTACGGATCGAGAAATGTCTCTAGCTTTCGGAGACCGAGGTTCATAATAATTAAATTTTGCATTCATAGCATTTTTGTTGAACATATGCAAAGACGCATTATTTTTCGATATGCTGCAACTCGAGGCGGGTACAAGAAAACGAATTACAGCAAGGTTCACTTTCCTTTGGGAAACAAGAGTGTGACACAATGGAATTACCTTTCTCTTATATGCGTGTTTCTTGCAAGGTAAGGCACGTTACAAAAGATAAGCAGCTGGAAATAGGCTACAAAAAAAGGCTGTTTAAAATTCACTATTCTTCCTTTCTGTAAGTGTTCTGTCATCGCTGAGCCAATCATAAACAGGCAAGGCCTTGTGACATGTGTTTTGACGATGCTTGACTTGTCCCATTAGCTCGTGGCGTTGGCTGCGTCTGTACTCAAAGGGAAGCTGAAGAGGTCCTTGACTCCGAACAAACAGAAAACGGTGTAATGTACACAAATTAAAAATGACGTCTTAAGTTTTATTTCTATTAGTTAGAGCGTCGTAATGATCAATTAAACTGTGTACGTCGTCCTTCCCATCGCCAACACCTCCAATATAACAAAGCTGTATTGCTGATAGAGATGACGTCATCAGCGAAGGCCAACCTTGGTCACAGAGTGGACACAACGATTGTGCCGACGTTCGTCTTAAACTTCACTTGAAGCCGAGTGTTGACCCTGCACTTGTTTGCTGTCTGTGTTCAGCGTTGGCCTTCACTGATTTATAGCGCTTCGTCCATTTCTTTTTTTTTAAACTATGAACGTCCGTTTCCTCTTCCTCTCATAAATATATCTTGCACGTCAGCGCTTGGGTGTGCTATCTGCATTTCTCCTGTTGCTCTGTAATTTCTGCGTTCTTTTTTTATCCTGTCGTTGCAATACCAACTGTCCAAACTCACCACATTGCTCCAACGTAGGTCCAGATATCACTGGTATTTTATAATCTAAGTTGAGCAACACCTAGCCTTTTCTTTCCTGCAGATAACGCAGAAAGCAAAATTCTTAACTCCCCGTTACCAAAAGAGATGGGTGATCGTGACGTTAAGAGAAACTTCCGACCACCCAGGGCTTGAGCCAAATACGAACTTGATGAAGGTGTGCCCACATAGGCTTATGTCATGCCCACAGTCACTGACGCCTTAAAAAAAAACACGTAAGTTGTGTGTTTATATGTCCATGCTACTTGATTTGGGATTTGTTCTACTTAGTTTTTAACGGCAAACTCCGTAATCACATTGGCTAAGGATAATTAATAATCTGCTACAGACTCGACACACCCTGCGGTTTTTAAGCTCTCAGTGACATGTTGTAAGTTCTTGAATGATTTTTTTATTTTATTATTTACCCAATTTTTTGTTTGTGGCATGATTTAGATTGATTGTCTGAGTACTCCTCAAAAATAGATACATGTAAGCGTGTTTTGTGTTTCTGTAAATCCGGAGTTCCGAAATTATTCGAGATGGATGCAATGACCTGGTTGCTTACACCAAGATATGAATAAATTGAACTGCAAAAATTACTTGCACACACAATGAAGCACTCATACGGAGGTGTAGAATGTTTTCTCTAAATAACATTAACAAAGACATGTGAAACTATATGCTGTGGGTTCTACTCAAGTGACCAGAAAATTGGCAGGCCTTCACGGCCGCTATGTTCTTGCCATTGAAAAGTTGCATAAAAAACAAGGAAATAGAGCCGTACTTCCTCCTGTTATCTTTTCATGTGTTTTAAGTATATTAAAACATCATTTTATCGTGTCCCGTTTGCATTATTTTGTTTTCCGATTCTTAAAATAAGCAGTGTCCAAGATTTTTCCACAAACACTTTTTTGTCTACACTGCGGTAAAAAACGAAGCCATTTTACTTGTGTATGTTAATTTTATGTAAAAAAAAAACAATAGTTTTGTGTGCATCAGATAAATGCACATGTGTGGTATTGTGCATGCGTAAATACAAAAAGTAGAAAAATAATAGAATGACGCTTTTTAACTTATCCTATCCTCACACAAGTTCATCTCTTTAAACGCAGGTGTCTACAGGTAGGCCGAAATTCGGATATCATATTCTCCAGTTTCAGGAGCCGTATATATATTCAGAATAGCCACAAAACATAAAAGAACTACACTACTGTTTTAGGTTATGGGCAGAAAACCGTCATTAAGTACACACAATATTTACTGGCTTCACAAGCGTATATAAGAAAAAAGTCCCATTATACGAAACGCGACGCTAAGGGGGGCTTCAGGAAACTTCAGACTTGAATATACAAACTTGGTTGCATGCGTGGTTACGTGAAAGGTTTAAACACGGAAAGTTACAAACTCACAGACAGACTCGCAATCACGGAAATGCCCGGAAGGGTTTCTCCGAAAGACTCGCAGCGTCTGCCCAGCGTTCCCAACACTATCACTTTTCATTTAGTCGTCTTACTCATTTCCTAGCGAATAAAATAAAGAAGGGAGTTGACGAGGCAGCCTTTAGCGAAGGCTGAACTCCGTGCCTGCAGGACCAGTGACTACGTCCAGGGACGGTACTAACAAGGCGCGCTCCGTGTCGTTCGTAGCAGAAATAACGGAACGACCAATTAGAGTAATCTACTCCCAGCACGATCTGCTGGGGCGACTGTTCCCCGAACCGCTGTACTGAGTCAGCAGAAATAATGATATGATCTACACGCTGCTCGGTCCTCTCACAAGTAAAGTAATCACAATTTTATCTGCGTCCTTTCGGAGGGTTGAGGTTATACTGATAAAGAGCCATAGAGGGAATAAGGACGAACATTGAGAAAAAAAAAACAGCTGTAGCTTCTTTAATCTATATAGCACAGGGAACCAATTTCAACACTGCTCGGTTATTTGTTTAGAGGCAAGATGAACAAAGATTTTCTATACTAATGAACAAAACATTTAAACGAGCCCGGCTAGCATCGCAATTTTCGCAGCTGACGTTTATTTCAATGCTATAAATTGAAGAGACGTTTAGGCCGTGTGACGTTCGCAATTTTAGCGCTGTTCAAAAACAATTTAAATAAAGTGTGTCTTCCATATCCAACAAACTAAAACTTCGTGAATCAATTTTACTGAAATCTTAGAGCCTTGGGGATGTATATCACCTCACGTCTGTGCGCCGTTATTTGTTTGTACGATTAGCTTTCTCCGGGAAAAAAGATGCATTTCAATTTATTGTTGATGAGGTTTTAGTCTAGAGCGTTCTTGATTCCTGCACTTTGTAGATTTCGAAGTATCGGTATAAAAAAATTATGTTATGGCAGGCATTTTGTTTCTTCACTTTAGTTTTTTTTCTAAAAATTGACGGCTATCAACGAGATACGTTACAGGATGTTGTATATGCAGCGTTCCTACGAGGCAGTATTGCCTTGGACTTTTGTTAGCCTTCCTGCTCAGCAAATGTAGTACAATTTTAGAGTCACGATGCGTCTTTGCATTACTTTCGGTTGCCACATTTTGATTACATTTGTGATAAAAATGTTAGAGTCTTTAATGGAAATTAGAGATTGATAAAAATTAATTTGATATTTAAAATGTATCTAAGCTTTTGTGTTCACGTTCGACAGTGGAAACAAATCTATATTGTCCTAGAAGCCTAGGAGCCTCGAAGATGGGAGTTCAAAGAACCGCTTTGGGGACCGTGGACCCAAATTTTGATAGTAAAAAACAATTGGGGGTAATCAAGACCAAGGCTTTTCGTCTCATGCTGCCGCTCTTTAGAATCATCTTTTTGACTCTTTTGAACTCCGGCTCGCTTAATCTTTCGGGCGTGAATAGGGAGCCCCTGTACAAAAGGGGCCCCCGATTTCCCGCATTCCCTTTACGCTGGTAATGATGTTCGGGCTGGAAGATCAACATCTCTTCTCATCCCCTTGTCATAGGGGTGATCGAACAGAGGCCCAAGAGAGTGGGCGTCCGAGAGCCCGACGGGCAAACCTCCACACTTCGAAAACCCAACCGCCAGTTGCAGACCTGATTGATGGCTTCGGTGAAGCCCTCTTTTTCTTCTCTTTTTTTTTTCGTCTAGGTCTTATTTCCTTGGGTTCATCTCAGTGCAACGACCCAACAAGAAAGGAAAGAAACACTGCGATGCATCGCAAACAGTTTTTTACATCCTTTCGGTCCCTGGTTTGCCGATGATAAACAATAGGGCATTTGTCACACTGCGTTTCATATTTTTATTGATGGTCGTCTTGCTTTTTGTTGCAAGCATTTAGGGCAGTTTATTTTGCTGGGAATGCGAATGATTGGTTTTCAGTACGAATGCACGTTCTGGAAAAATGGCGGTAGTGGATTATTCCCTGCATTGATTCTGCAATTCATAACAACCTGCTGGCTGGACTTTGTTGATTTAAACCTTGCCATTCTGGTTTTATTTACAGCTGCAAAGAGGATGTGACCTTTGCTCCTTTTCTTTTTCATTCTTTTTCTTAAATTTTATATAGCTAAACAAATATTTAGGTATATTAACAATATTCGGCTTTGCTTTTGCAAAATAGTGACTCAAAACTTAAAAGATAATTTTGTGGCTAAACACCCTACTGAAAATAACACTTCAGCCCATATGTGTTATGGGACCCTCTCTGCGCTTAACACTCACCACAAGCCCATTAAACCCCTCAGCCCTACAAATCCCTTTAGCCCGTCAGACCTTCAAATCCCTTCAACCCGTCTGACCCTCAGTCCTTCTGCTCTCTAGGAACATACATGTTTTTGAATCATAGAACAAAAATGCTGTTTAAAATCTTATCTGAACCTTATTTGAGACAGTGAGTTTTACATGCATTTTGTAACTGAAAAAGACGATTACAACCTACGTTTGCTCAAATCTTGGCTCAAGCAGTTGTAGACGAAAGCGATCAGACCAAAGAGGGACAGCCGATTTATTTCTCGTAAAGATATATCTCAACGCACTCACAATGCCACTGGGTAGATTCCTGTGATGTACGATAGTTCAAATAATAAAACCGAGCAGGTGCACCACACGGACACATACACACCGTCCGTAGCATGTTTGACGAAAACCACGAACGCGCTATTAACATCCGCCGCCGTTGAGAAAACCTGAGCACGGTCACAATATCGTCTGAGGCGTCTTTTAGTCAGCCGGGTGGACGAAGAGACGCACGAAACAAGGCACTGAGAGACCTTCTTAATGTGCACATCCAGCTGCTCTAAAAGATACATCCATCGGATGGGACGGGAAGCCGAGACTGAGCGTCCTTTCGTTGTTGTACCTTTAATTTGCGCTCACTGATGGAGATAAAACAAGACGACCAGCTTCTGGCGAAGGCTGTATTTTGAAAAAAAAGTCGTACAAAATTGTTTAATTACTTGAATAACGCTAGGAACCCTTGCATCTTCACAAAAATAAAACTTCGAACAAAACACCCATAAGCAACCAGTGAAAAATCTACTATGATATAGATTAATCCAATACGTGTCTGTACACAATACAACGTTTTCCATTGCTTATAATTTATACATTTTTAGTAAATTTGTAATAATTTATGACGACGCTTAAGCTGTGTCACCTAGCTTCAAAGTGCAAAGATAAACATCATTTATCATTTCAGCATATGCAGATTTTGTAAAGAATTATTTTTAATATATTCCTTTCTATTTGCATGCAATATTTAGTTTTTCTTTGCAACTTAGAGCAACGTTTATCCGATATTTCTCACAACTTGGCATCCCAGTTTTTAATTAGAAGTCACATGCATATGTATATTAATTTTAGAATAAGAAAATTTCTTGTGGTGTTACTTTTCCTGCATGCGCCTCCTCACATCCATCTCCCAAGGTTCAGGCGCTGTCGCCAAAATGAGGAATGCAAAACCAAGTGTTCTTTTTCTACTACCAGCTAAAAAATTGGGCAATCAATAAGGGTAGTTTCAGCACCTTTGAACAGTAAAATACAGTGCCCGTAAAATGTAAAAGAGATAGAATAAAACACTCACAAAAGACCAACTGCGTATTCTGGACGTCTCAGACAGAATATTTTTGCATATTCTGCCATTTAGCTATTTCAGAAGATAAGGGGCTTGGCATCCCAAATCGGTGAAGAGTAAAGAGATGAAATGATCTCCCTCGGACACATTTCAACACAAAGAGGATTATATAATGTCATCTACCTTCTCCGCCACTTTAGTGATGTAAATCTGGGAGGTATTGTGAAAAGGACTGTACATGTACTTTGCAAGACTCACGAAACAAGGGCAAAACCATCCCATCTGGATATTTTATGTCGTTGCAAAGTGAATATTTATGCAAAGCGTGCACAAAAGCCAGATGAAGGTGGTCATGAGAGTATCATTGTTGTCATTAGCCTATTTGTTTATGTTCACAAACACAAGGTACGCACGAGAAAACACGGAATCCAATTGCAAGCGCTCCGCGCAAAATCATTGGTTGTGAACAAGTCTTGGTCACACGACTGCTCGCGTAACCTGAGCTTCCTTGAAACTATCCTCTCGCTAGGAAATTCTAACCTAGTTTAGTCATTTGTTCGTCTTAAAAAAATAGTGCAATAGCATGCCCGACACAGTTACTTTTACGCGCATGTTAAACATGATGAGCGCATCCGGTATCTGCAAGGACTGTCATACTTGTACTTCTTTATTGATGACGTTTCCCTCCACAAATGGAGCTAAAGCAATTATCTACATTTTAAGCCATGTGCAGGAAAAGGTTTCGAATCAATCCAGAAATATGGTAGAAGTAGTGACGAGACGTTGAGGAAGATCGATAATTTGTATCACTGAAAGAAAATAATTACTTAAAGGAGCTGTGCAACAGTTTTTGTGCTTTGCTTAACTAAGTTGGGAGTTTGTGTCTCGACTTTTCTGAAGTAAAGAACGAAAAACCGCATTTGCCTGCATGCCCTAGTTTTTATTTTAAAAATGGACAAAGATTGAGGTCTTCGGCACCTCTCAACTCCTTCACCATCTTCCGAGTCACGTGCGCTGTGACGTCAATGGGGTTTGCGCGGGGTTCCGGTGAAGCTCTCTCTCTAGAGCCATCAGTGGGCAGTGAGAACTCATCCGCTCGCGACCACGTGACCACGTGCTGGCGGGCGCAGCGTGAACAATATCGTGAAAGGAGGAAAGTTTCATCCGGGTCCGGCTATACCCGTCCGGCTCTGTCCCCCTCCCCCTTTGACTTCTGGCGGCTGTTCGCGGTAGCAGATAGAGCTGACGGTTTTGTGGACCTAGGATAGATTGCGCCACTAAAACTCCTTATAATAAAAGTTTTCTCGATGATACCAGGTTTCTTACGCATTAATATTTATGTTGACACGACAGGATTTATAGAAAAGTTACCTATTATCGAGCAGGGATTCGCACAACTTGCTATCTTTCTACAAGACCCCCATTGACGTCATGCCGCGTGTTTCTCATGGCCGCCGCTCGCGGCTGCAGGTCGGGGAATATTCTAATCTGTGCCTCGCGATTACGCGGCGGAATCGCAACATTTCGATAGAAGGAGGTGTGTTTTCTGCCCTTTGTGACAATGTGAACAATGTCAAAAGTAGAATATGCCAATTTTTTCAACGTTAAAATCGTTGCACAGCTCCTTCAAATCAAATATGCTAGTATTGAAAATAATTAGAAAAGTGTAGTTTTTTTTCTTTTCAGTCTGGGTCGGTCCGCAAATGCAGGGAATTGCGGTAACGTGTTCATCTTGGTGACCGTGAGGTTGTACCCAAAATAAGTGCTGATGACATGTGGATCAGAGTGGTGGGACGTCGAGGTGCGGACCTTTCTTGTCTCGTCACGGTCCTTAAGCGAACAAAGCTTGCGCACTGCGCCAATAACGTGGCTCTTGGAAGCTGCCTTCTGGGAGCGTAGATGACGTGGCGTCCCGGTAGCCTGCACCCTGGTAGCCCAGTCCTGATTTGCAGCGTGTCCCGAACGCCCAATCCTGATTTCTTGCTTCTGGCCTTTCTGTCCTGACTCTTCTCCTCGTGCGCTCGTTCACGTTAACTTCTTCTGCGTCCTCTCTTTTCTAATAACATTCCCCTCATCTCACCGTGAGAGGAAGACAACATACAACTACGAACGCAATGAGCTGTCATACCCTTCTCAATTCTGATCGTGTGCATTATGTTCTGTCGTGATTCTTTTGGGAGTGTTTATCTCAGCGTGTAAACACACGTTTAAATAATTACACTGATCTTCAGTCTTAGAAAGGTACGTTCTTATACATTTACTTTATAACAAAAGATGATAAAAGTTTGAAATTACATCTTTTCTTCAAGGAAAACATGCGTGCAAGATATAACGTCCGGCGGAACACTTTCTTAAAATTGTAAAATAATCGCAGAAGTAGCCGTTACTTTTAGGAATGTGAGAAATATTGCTTCATATCGGTCATTCAAATATACAGTGTCCCAAATAACTTATATCAAACATAAAAAAACGGAGCATTTTAAGGGAGTGATTCTTTGTAGGCGTGGTAGGAATGTGCACGAATTATTTTATTGCGTCCTGTTATTTCATAAATTAGCACTAATTCAGAAACGGTTTGTTGTTCGCTTATTGGCCGAAGTGTGAGTTGGAAAGTTCTAGAGCCTATAATGAAACACAAAAAAAGTGTTTCCTATATGATACGTTTTTCTCGCTTCTTCTTACCAACATAAAAAGAAAGTTCATAAAATATAAAAGAAGAGCACGGGGCAACGCGGCAACGCGGCCCAGCGCCGCGCTCGTATCGCTCTAAGATGTACCCTGAAGGGACCAAGTCCTTATTACAGGCGCGCTCTTAAAGACAAGGCTTCGTGTTGGTGTATGCCGCGAAGATGGGCGTGAGCATCTGCTGTTCCAAAGCCCTATCTCGCACAGTACGCGAGTGATAAGGTGGACTTCATTCACTGAGAAGGACGTCTAAGAGCGCTGCATTCGCGACGCAGGGTCACGTTGGTACTTTTAATGCGAAATCATTAACTGTCTCATGGAGCGAACCGGCGTTATCAGGTTTTGAAGCCGCGGCAAACGACACCTAAATTCTCCTGTCCCATCGACCGAAGCGTGTTGTCTGTAGCAGCCCCCGATTAGCTGACGCGCGCCGTAGTTTCGAGGAACGCCACCCTACAGAGAAGCTCTCTCCATGGCACAGCGGCCCGTCAGCCGATAAGAGCGAACGGCCGGTCGCAGAGCCTGTCGAGCCCGCCCGGGCAGACTCTGTAGAAGCCGCATGGCCTAGCTCAGCGCGGAGCGCAGCTTGTAGGAATACGCTATGTGTACGAATGCTTTCGTATTCTGTCACGTTAGCGGTCTTAAGCGTCTTTGTAGTTTTGTTTTTGTATTTCGTGGGCTTTCTTTTGTGGCAAAAAAAACTAAACGCGCAAAACGTATCATGTAGCAAACACCTTATTTGGGTTTTTCTTACTGTGCCCCATAATACTCAATTTCACGCTTGGAACCTTAAAAGAATAATTAAAAATTTCGCTAATTAGTCTTAGTTAATTAAAGAAACAAGCGCACTAAAATACATGCACCTTCCCAAGACACGTCCTAACAACATACAGTTAGATTCCCTCCCGGAGAGCGCTCTTTTTCTGTAGATTTTAGTGCAATTCTTATTGGACACCCTGTAGCAATCAAATGCATTTAGTCCCGAACTTCTAACAATTACGCCTTTTGATAAGGTACATAAACGGGAAAGCGGAAAAACCTTTAGAAGATATAAAAAAATGGTGACACAAATAACGTCACAAACTGAGAATTTGAATGTTTCGTAAAAAAAAAAGTAACGAAGACAAATGAGTCTTAAGCACGTTTCAAGAACGGACGCCTAAGTTGCTCAATTGCACACTCGATTCTATTCACGCACCGCGAGCCCTTGCGGGATATAAAAAGCATCCCATAAATTATTGTTGAGCTGGGTAACGGGACCCCTAAAGTAATCCTGTGGCAAAATATGTTGCTCTTACTTGCGTATTCGCACCATGAATGCAAGGTTCACAGCAGTGTTTCTAGTATTCAATATTTGAAATACACATCACATTTTTGATGTTTAAAACATATGACGAATTATGCTCGTCTTTCTCAGACTATTCAACATCGGTCTGACGAATATGGAGATCTTAAAAGTGACAACGCGACGAATCTAAAAACGTGCGAGTTGCATCCAAGTTTTCTTCTTTAGTAATAAGTTTATTATTACAACATATTTTTGTAGTGGCTGTACATTCATGACTCAAGCCACAATTGAGCAAGTTATTTAATATGTATTTTAGCCATATTTAACATATTTTCCTCTTTTTGTAACCCTGTTAGTTTATACAGCTTCCGAAACATTCGAAACAAATACTATATTTCCTTCCAGTTTAAGTCATGGTGCAGCCGATACTACGACCCAACTGAGCTAATTAACGAGCGTCCAATCGCAATGTCAAGGCTTTGAACATTGTTCTATACGTGTTCTATTCACCGTTAAACAAATTAAGCAGTGAATGCGTAATGACCTTGCACATTTAGTAAGTATATCTGTGTTTTTACCTTCTCTCCAGTAACTGGGCACTTTTTTGTGAAAGAAAGGATATATCGTCTCTGTAGGAACTTGGGAAATGTTTCGCGATCCTTCAATTTCATCTTGAAAACCTTGACGACCAGATGTCTGTGTGAAAATTACCGTGCGAATTAGGAAGTTTGTTTATATACCTACATGTTTTACCAGACGCCCAAGTAAAAATTTTTGTCGCCTGTTTCGATCAGCTTCGCAAAGAACAGCTACTAATGCAATTCACAATCTTCACTTAAAGCTACTAAAGGACGGCCAATCTAAATAAGCGTTGTCTTAACTCCGAATTATTTCGGGCCTGTGTTAGCGGTAAGATACAAGTGTAGTTTTTTTTTCTTCTAAAGCGCTGTCCCGTTTGGTAAGGCTACTACTATTCAACGATAGTTTTTAAGTTGATTGGGGGCTTCTAAAAAAAACTCTAAGTTGATTAAACGCAGCGCATTCCACGTAAATTGAGCAATGGTTTAAAAATATTTTGCTGCATATTAGAAAAACAAAACCAAATGAATAAATTTGTTCATTGCTTGGAGCAAGTCAGGCTATTTTTGTTTTTTGTCCAATTAAATAATTAATTAGGATTAATTAATTAACTTAAAAAATATTCAATTTAGAGCTAACGTTTCAAAAACAAAGTTGTAGAGCGTCCTCAGAAACATCCAATTCAATGGTTTTTGACAAGAAAAAGTAACACTTTCTTTTATGTGCTTGGAAAAAAGTTTTGCGCATTGTGAAAGAAAAAAAGAGTGACTTTGCACACGAGTACCTTGTATTGCAGCGCTTTTAACCGTGGCTTGAATAAACCATACTTCGTTTCTGCTTAGGTCCGAGCGCGGCCGATGTTATGAGCCGAAGGGCCAATCAAACAGCGAAAGAGGCACGCCATGGCGTGCTCTGCCCAGTTGATAGGAGCAGCCTCTGTTCGCCATCTCTCAGTGCGTGCTCCTCCGCCGGCTAGTCCTATCAAGCGCAGAAAACACGCCATGACGCTGCGCTTTTTGCGCTGTTCGATTGGCCCTACGGCTCATAACATTGGCCGCGCTCGGACCTAAGGTGAAACGAAGTATAGGCCTGCATGCTGAATAGAGCGCTGCTAACTGGGCGCTGTTGACAAATTCCGCATTTTTTTCGGAATTTGGGCGTTTTTATTGATGCCCGGGAAAACGAAGGGTGTTAGAGGTTTCATAATAAAAGCAACTGAATGGGTTGTTTCTGAGGACGCTCCACATCTTTGTCATTGGAAGTTTTGCTCTAAATTGAACATTTCTAAAGTTCATTAAACAATCTCAATTAATAAGTTAATTGATCAAAGTACAAAAAATAGCCTGACTTGGTCCAAACAATGAACTAACTTATTCGTATATTTTTCTCTGCCTGAATTGCACCAAAATATTTTTAAGCCTTGGCTCAAAATTACGCGGCGTATCCTGTATGCTAGAATTAATTATTTAAGATAAAGTAAAATATCCCGCCCTTCGCCAAGTGAGCAACAAGCGGGAGTGGTGTTTTGCCTTCGGGGTGATAGCATTTCCAGTAGCTCCCGGGATAAAAAAAGTGAGTGCTTTATAAGTCCGGGGGCGGCTGCTGGCATAATGTTTCCCTATACACAACATACACAATTGAAGCGCTGATGAAATATTATAATCATAATTGGTAGCTAAAGCAGAGTACCTATTGTAAGGTTAAGCCGGCTCAAGGCCTCAAATTAAAAGCCAACGTTTTGATAACAAGTTTAGCGATGTTTCTTTCTGGAGGTTCCTGTTGGAATTGCTTTCTACGATGTTCAACCCGAAGACTTTTGAAGGATGAAGTTGTAGCTTCTTGAAAAGTATCTTTCAATCATATGTCAGATTCGTCAAAATTTTATAAATGCAAACAATGAGCGATATCAGTTTCAACTGTGGCTAATTAGCAATTTTCTTCCTTGTATGAACCTCATAAATTCTAGAGTCTCACAGAGTTCTATATATTTTTACTTATTTTATTAATGCAACGTAGATGAATACTGCGTTCCCTACGCTTCGTTGTTTGTTTTTTGTTTAGAAGTTTGGCAGGAAGAAATTATATTTATAGATGATCTCAAGTATTCAGCATAGCGTTTCTTGAGGCATGGACGGGCACGTGTGGTAGATAAATTAATTTATTTTATGAACCGTTCTTGTAGACAAAGCATTAAAAAAAAAAAAACCTATAATTACACGAGCCTCTATCGTTCACTCTGGAACTGCCATTTTGTGGGGCGCTCTATGTACTAGAGAGAGACAGAAAGAAAGCTTGTAAAACATTACTAAAATAAAACATGAAACATTACTAAATTTCTCCTCGATTCAGTCGTTGGGTTTTCGGAAACAAAGCTCGCCACAAGGTTTCCGCCTCAACGAACGGTATACCCGACGCTTTTAAATCGCACCGCACTCCGGTGGAATTCAAACCGGTCGATGTGAACGGAACCCGAACGCATTAGGCTTGAACGCTTCGGCACGGAACCGGTAATGCGTTCAAATGAAACCGGATACATCCATGCTGGGCGCCGATGTCAACAAGAAAGTTTACTTTCCTTCGAAAGACTTAAACAAACGTCATTGTAGCCCAAGAGCGTGAGCAGGTTCAGTAGAGACATGCCCAAGCAATAAATCAACTCGGCCGCATACTCACGTTGAAAGTTTTTTACAGTTAATGTTATGCTGAGCGCGGTGGTAAAAATTAACACGTCGAAATAATTAAAAAAGAACGGACAAGACGAGACAATATTTTTATTTGGTTTATGCGGAATTGTTTTTTTTTTTTTTTAACCGTCATATTTACAATACTACATTCAGCGTTTGGAGAGAAATTCTTCCCTGAAAAAAATCGGGGGATTAAAGTTTAGGTCTAGACCGTACAATTCTTATTACCGTAGCTAATTACATGTCTTTCGTCCCGGCTACTCTAAATCTACCCAGCTATTGGAATTGACTCACGACATTGTTTTTGACTTAGATAAAAAAGGGCAGCTAGATGCAATCTCTATTGACTATTCAAAGGCTTTCGATAAAGTGACACATTCTAAACTTCATCAAAAACTGCAAAACATATTACAAAAACGCATCACTAATAAATTGGGTCGCTTATTACCTAAAAAATATATCTAAGTTTGTCTCGTATTTAGTCTCGTATTAATAAATGTAATATTTATTCTAGCAACGTCTCAGTTGGTTCAGGTGTCCCGGAGGGTTCGGTTTTAGACCCTCTTGTTTTTGTTTTATAAGGATGACTTCGTTGACCATATTACTGTTAAGATTCGCCTTCATGCTGATGATTGCGTTTTATACAACATAATCAGTTCCGTAAATAATCACGTCATGCTAAATGACTCTTTTTTGTTAATTTCTTAATTGGAGACAGAAATGGTAGATGCAATTAACTTTGAAATATCTGTAGTCATGACTTTCACTCATAACAAGACGCCATCTCTTTTTAGTTATGGTACAGGTACTGCGAGTATCCACCATGTATGTAAATATAAGTATTTGGGTATTGTATTTACCCTACGTTTTAAGTGGGACAGGCACATTATTTCTATCTGCTCTCGCGCTTTGCGAAGATTAAGTTATGTTAAAAGAACTTTAAAATTTTCAACTAGGGAAATTAAAATAACCGCCTAAAGGACTATAATTATACTGAATATATAATATTGCCGCGTGATCCGGAACCCGTATATAAAAGGAGACATTCAGCTTCTCGACGCAATAGAAGCCAAGACAACACTATTTATTTTTAAGCGATATGATTTTACATTTCCTCCTGCATCGTCAATGAAAAACATTGGACTTAAAGCCGTAGGCTCGAGACGTGTAGTAGAACGACTACAGCTGCTACACAAACTCGTGAATAATAACTTTGTAGCTTTTCGTGAAACTTATACCGATATCATTACTCATTCACGTATTCGTAGCTTCCATCGTCTAAATACTGTACGGTATACATGTAGCCTCAATAGTTTGAAATAATACTTTTTTCCGAGGACCAACAATACTTGGAACATCATTCATGGAGCTATTTGTTAACCTGAACTGGATAACTTTATATTAGAAGTTCACTAGTTTATTGTAATTATGTCCTGTTGTTTTGTCAACTCATTTTAACTGTGTGTATTGTTTTTCTATAGAATGCGTCTTCATACATTTGTTTATATCTTATTGACACGCATTGTGTGTATTATTTTCCACTCCGGTAATGACCTGATTAAAGGTCGCTGTATTTTTAAATAAGTAAATAAATAAAAACTTCCAATCACCTCCTATTGAGCAACAATACAAAACAAAATAATTTCTGAAAATTGGCAATAATAAAGGCACGAGCGTTTTCTTGATTTAAGTAATGAAACTGCATTTAATATGTGGTTTTTGCTGTATGAAACCGAACTTACACATGTTAGTGACGGAAGATAATATTTTTTAATGTCATTATGCACGTTAAACGAACAATATAAAGTCGCTTGGCCGTCTTTCTTTTCGACAGATAACATCAGTGGCTAGCCCCCAGATCAACGTGATTTTTTTCCAGGATGTATTTTGATAAAAAAACAATGCTCGTAAAAAAATACTCTGCCAAATATATTTATGATTTCCGTTTAACATTACCTAAACAGCGTAAGAATATGCGGGAGAACGGAGCAGAGACAGAAATGTATTAAAAATTACAGCTGCCGTGTTCCATTCCAAGATAAAGTTTTGCTGATATTCTGTATTTGATGAATCAGTTCCTTCTGTTTATACAAATATAATCCCCTTGCAAATGCACTTCTTCTTTCGCACCGGCAAATAATATTCGAGTATGACTATGCAGTCTACTATTCGCTTGCATAAATCTTTTCGAGGACGTTTGAACAAATCATTTTTGAAATTAGAAAGCGTTTTGTTGCACATTTTTTTTAAACATTTATAAGAACATTTTACATCCTAATGGGTATCCTGAGGGTAGCCAGGATTTGTAAGGTAATTTTATCCTTTAAAAAATATAATGATTTATAAACTTGTATGTTTGGTGGCTGTGCCTACCATGCGTTGTACTCTTCAATTTGTAATTAAACGTAACTTATTATCATGAGAGCACATATTTTAATATTTTGTGCAGGGCCTTTTTGTGTGAACGTGATATGATATCAATTTTAATGTACATATAGGAAGCTCAGAAAATAATAGGCTAGACGTCGAAACTGCTTTAGGTTCGATAAATCACAAAGTTTTATGTACCGGCATTCACTAAAACGTGATTTCCAAATGAAGATGATGCCGTCAATTTTGTAGGCTATACGTCTGAAGGGGTTTACATTAAAGACCATAGGGTAGGGGATATTTTACTTTATTTTAAAGATAACCTTGAGTATTTAGTCCTGTCGGAGTTAACAGGACCACTCTGAATCCATTGTTGTAAAATCCCTAGCGTCACTAATTCATCAGTTTATCGTCTCCCGTTCGGCAATATTGATGAATTTCTTAGATACGTAAATGAAATAATATAATGTATATCCTCTCCCTATTTACCAGTTGTTTTATCGGTGATTTTAATATTGATTTCTCAATATCAAATTGTTCCCGTCGGCGTTTCCTTGAAGCCGCTGAGTCTTTCGGTAGGTCAAACGTTATTTACTCATCCACGAGAGTAACTCCTGAAGTGAAACACTAATTGGTCTGTGAGCTACTATCCACATCCAAATTACGTTATTGGAGGCATTCCTACATTTTATTTAGCGACCATTTAGAAATATACTGATTTTTAAAACTAATTAAAAAGCGAAATTGTCGTTATAGATATCTTTCAGTATTACGACAAATTTCGGTGTAAATGTCCTTGCCTCTTTCCGTGACATGATAGAAGATACGTGTTGGAACGACGTTTACAATGACGTAAAACCGAACTTTAAGCTATGGATTTTTTTGCAGAAGATAGATCATAATTACAACGAAGCATTTCAACTTGAACCAATAATTAATCACAAAAAGTCTAGGAAACCTTGTGTTAGACGGTAGTTGTATAAAATAATTAATGAACATAACAAATTATTCGACAAGTTAAACCGTAAGGCACCAGGTGATGTTACTTGAATATAAACAAAATAGAAAAATAAAGCTTGAGCCAATACCTTAAGAAAGCACGCGAAGAATACTATTAAAACAAGTTTGCAGCTATATCGAGTAAACCTAAGAAACTGGAATACGGTCGATCGGAAGCCTTTTTGGAAATTAGAAAAAAAGTAAGATACTTGAAAAAGATACTTGAAAAATAGCTTTGATGTTATTCAGTTCAAGTATACCTCTTTGGCGGGAAATAAAATTCCTATTTTATTAGGTGCGGGTTCATCACTGCAGTCACATGGCTAAAAAGAAAAGTATGTGTCGCATGCAGTCATATACTCTATTCTCCTGACCCCAACTGATGGACAAGGAACATTCTCAATCTTTAAATATAAACACAGCCGTCGAAGCATAGGACATGAAGGCCATACCAATTATGGGTGTCGCTCACCTTTTCTGTTCATCTCTGCACAAATATAAGTAACAATGGTTCAGCCGCTGGCACTTTTCCTGATGGTATGAAAATTGCCAGAGTTGCTGTTTTCCCAAAGGAGACCTTTTGACGTTAATAACGATATTTACATATCCGTACTTCCTTTGTTTTCAAAGGAACATCCCATACAAAAACAATTCAGCAAGTTTTTGAATGACAGAGATGTTTTTGTAATGCAACAGTACGGTTTTTAACAAAAAAAGTAAACCGAGCTAGCGCTAATCATTACTAACAATCAAATTAATCAATTTTGAAAATGAACTGTTTACCACTGGAATATTCATTGATTTTAGAAAGGCGTTTGATTTCATTAAATATGATATATAGTTTTATAAACTATCAGTACGTGGAATTTGAGGCGTTGCTTTAGGTTTGGTATGTAGCTACTTATCGAGTCGGTGTCTGTTACAATGTACGTCTTCGAATTGATACTGGTTCAAATGAGAGAAAATTTAATATGTGATTCTACTGGGGTCTGTTCGAGGTTCTTTGTTGTTTTTTTTTATTACTTAGCTTAACAATATTGTACGTATACCAAATATTTCTGAGATAGTTTTGTATGCCGATAATACGAGCGTATTTTTGTGGTCAATATTCTTATTTGCGGGATCTTGAAATCACGGCTAACAAGTGGCTCAACGAGTTATCCGAACGGCATGACTCTAATCAACTTCGGTTAAATGTTGCGAAAACAAAAAATGTCATTTTTAAGCCACGCACTAAACTTGCTCATTGTCCAATTATTCTATATTTCCAAGAGCCTGTGAGTGAGCATGTCAATGTCTAAAAATACTTAGATATGTTTGAAGAAAATCTAAGCTGGCTGCTCAATAAATAAGATTAATGCAAGCATCTCTAGATCTATTGTTATTTTATACGAAATTAGATTGCTGGTTCCGTGCTCGTTAAAACGTCAGTTGCACTAAACTCTAGTGCACTCTTATCTCCATTACTGCCTACGAGTTTGCGCATCAACGACTAAAACAAATATTGATAGGTTCTTTTTTTTCCTAATAAAGCAGTACGTTGTATAGAAAACCTTCAGCGTACTGACCACACAGCACAGTCGTTTTCTACATAGTGTCTGTACCTTTTATCATCTATTCCTCCTTAAAAATTCCATGCATGTACCCAGGCAGCACAAGACGTCGAGATGACGCCGAATTAAGGTCCTAGACGTTGGGCGACGTCGAAGTTCTTAACAAACTTTTTATCGACGGCAGTGGTACGTCCACATGAGAGGTTCCGACAACGTCAAACACGCGACGCAGTGACAACGTCATAAGCTCCACCTCGACGTCTTCAGCAGTAATCGAAGTCTGTTTGACGTCTTGTATGAGAAGTTCTTTGAACGTCGAGCAGGAGACGTCGCAACAATGTCTTGAGCAACACCTTAACATCTTCGACATTAATCGACGTCAGTTCTACGTTTTCTCTGGGAAGTTATTTGAACGCCGAGCACGAGACGTCCCAACAATGTCCTCAGAAACACCTTGACGTCATCGACATTATTCGACCTCAGTTCTACGTTTTTCTGGGAGGTTCTTTGAACGTTGAGCGCGAGACGTCCCAACAATGTCTGAGCAACACCTTGACGTCATTGGCAATAATAGAGGTCAGTTCTACGTTTTCTCCGGAAGTTCTTTAAACGTGGAGCACGAGACGTCCCAACAATGTCCCGAGCAACACCTTGACGTCATCGACATTATTCGACGTCATTTCTACGTTTTTTCGGGAGGTTCTTCGAACGTTAACCCGGGACGTCCCAACAATATCTGAGCAACACCTCGACGTCATTGGCCTTAATAGACGTCAGTTCTACGTTTTCTCCAGGAAGTTCTTTGAACGTAGAGCGCGAGACGTCCCAAGAATGTCTGAGCGAACATCTTGATCACCCTGAACAAGCGCCTTAAAGAGCCAAAGGTGCTGTCATATCACTTTTAAAATTTATCATCAATGTCAGCATTTTTGATACTGTGCATGCAATCCACCTTTCAACCTGGCTGAGCTGCAGAAATCTATAACAATAATATCATTCTTGTGATTGTTGTTTTAGCAGGAATGGCTTAAAAAGCCGAGAATTCACAACAGCAAAAACCAGGATTTAGCTCGAAGTCAGCGGGGCTATTTATAGCATTTTTAGCGTTTCTAACTTAATATCAGCGTCTTTGAAGCTGTACGAGAATGATAATAATGTAAGAGATTTCTGCAGCTGAGCCTGGTCGAAGGGTGGACAGCATGCACCGTGTCGAAAACGCTGTTGTTGACGAGAAATCTTAAAAGTGATATGGCAGGTCCTTGGGCACTACAGGACGCTTGTTTAGGGTGACTCCGAATTACACACAAGACTATCTACTTATGGAAGTGGCAGAAATTTCCGATCACTAGGGAGCTGAAGGAACACCGTTCCCATGATTCCTGGGGTGCGGGCCGGGGCGCTTGGGGGATTAAGCAAATGGTCTATTCCGTCCGATTATACATGCTTTCACGAACATACCTTCGAGCAACGAAGCCAGATCCGGTTGACTGCATTGTTCCATGGTGACCCAAATCGAGACCGTTATATATTGACATCCCGGTCAGTCTCGACGTATGCTCAGTGTTTTATGGTCATTAAATGGGACGTTATTTCAACGTTGACATAACGTTATCACAAACGTACGCTCCACATTTTCTGAAGTTAAATGGGACGTTATGATATCGTTAATATGATGTTCTCAATCGACATCCTGTTTAGTTTAGACGTAAAATCGACGTTTTATGGTCCATAAATAGGACATTGTTTCAATATTGATATAACGTTATCAGTTAACTTCCCGTCCTATTCAGACGTACACTCGACGTTCCAAGGTCGTTAAGTGGGACGTTATGTCGACGTAAAGTCCACGCTTTTTTCCAGACATTAGCCTTTCCATATTACGTCGAAGGGACCTGACGTTCAGACTTTCGACGTTCTTTCGACATGTGGTTCCTGACGTCATCGACTTTCTTTGGACGTGCTGCCTGGGTATCTAGTGAAATAATTAGTGGCCAGTTCCGTCTTTTTAGGCAATTCTTCCTAATAATAGACATTACGATTTTGGCATGACACTTATAGAACCCCTTGGTCGAAGACGAGTTATGAAAATTACCAATTATTATACTTAATACGAGATTTCTTAGACAAACATCCTGCCATTATGAAAAATTTCAGATTGTGCTTCAAAACACACCTTCAAAAATAGAATAAAACTGTACATTCTGTCATTTCACGTCGAGTCAATACTTTTGTTTGGTGTTTTCATTGTTTCCGAGTTTTATTACATGGTTCATGTTTAATTTCTAATGAGTTAAGACGAGCACGAAAGATTGTATAAACTCTATACAAACTATGCTGTTATGAATATTGATGTGCTACTGTATCTTTTTGCAGTTCTTTAGTGTGATTATTTTGGTTTTCGATTGCTGAGCAGTGTAAAGGTGTAGCGAGGAAACGTCAGCCAGAATCAATATTCCTTTTGCCCTGTTTCCCAGACCTAGCGCCTAAATAAATGAAACCAATTCACATTTAAATTGAAATGATATTGGTCTTCCTATTTAAATTTAAAAAAAAGCAGAAAACGTTCCATGCATCATTTCTATATTTCGTCAAACGCCATAAATTATTGGCGAATAATGTAACGACGCGGACATTGTTTACATTTGCTTGGGTTTGAGAAAAGTGCATTAAATTGTATTTCTACTTTCAACTCCATTGATATTCGTGTGTGTTTTAATTACCGAGACTATTTTTAGAAATATGAATGTATATAGACAACAAATCTAATGTAACATTCGCACAGTAAAGTGATTTGCATTTGAAACATATCTGGGTGCTTTAAATTGAGCACCGTTCAATGAAACTCGTGTTGATATTCTCTTGAAATGTAACCAAATGTGAATTATGCGTAAAAACACTTAACTCAACGAGCTCACTTCTTTCATTCAATGTGTATGATGAAGTTTTTCTATAATAGTCCTTTGGCGAACTTATTAGTAGAAAAAAAACCACGCATGATTCAAGTAAAAACATACAATTAAATTTAAACAACAATGCAGGAACGTTTACGAAATTAGGCGATATATAAAATTCATTTCCAATGAATCAGTGTAACATCACGTGGCCGCCTTCGTTTTCAAGGACCGATTTCCTTCGGATAATTATAGTTGTCTTTTTCAGCGTACTCGGGCGTATCTAGTTATTTGTATTGTTCATATTTAAAAATTATTTCTTCTTTGAAAGCACATTTCAGGCTACACAGGATATAATGTAGCCTATGCACGGAGAAAAGTGATTGTGCGCGCAAGAGAAGATCCCATGCAGCCGATACCATTTGGAACCACGTGCTTGGGTGCATGTTCAAGAAACTAAAGGAACCACCAAACATCTTTACAGGCGCTTTCTCTCTATTTCTCTCAAGGCATGCGCCGCGCAAAAGCACTTTTTATGTTTGGGTTCTTTTGGCGGGTATCTTGTGGGAGCCCAGTGTCCACGGCGAAGAGGTAGAAATTCACGCCTTCTTTAGAGCTCGGTTCATTTTTATGAAATATCAGGGAGTGTTCGTAGATGGTTTTCGCCGTCCCGCAACACCCTCCGCAACCCGCTACGAAACCCGGAACTCTACAGCCAAGGCCATTGGCGCGCAGGTGCAGTAGCGTCCTCTTCGTAGCGGAGGGCTTAGCGGAGGAGGAAACGCGGTCTATGAAAACTCCCTATTCTCTCCCCGTCTTAACATCTTGGTGTTAGCACTTCATATCATTGTGCACACAAGATCTTTAGCGGCATTAAGAGAAAGAGCTTCGTAAAATGTTACGCTCATTTCCCAGACCTCAGGCTTAAATGTTCATGTTAGTCCAAAACGTTTGAGGAAAAGAAATGCTAGAATATAAAATTTGTTGCAGAAACTTTCCAAATTGGAAATGCCTTTCTTATTTTACTTATGATTCTAGCTAGGCTGAAAACAGTCATCCCGGCCTTAAAAGCTAATGCCTGCAATGTAAATCACTCAGTAAAGTAACACTCAAGACAATGCACTCAGCACAAAAAGGTATTAACGCGTGTTTTAGAGCGCAGCTCTTAGGCGCCCGTTTCCGGCTTGCGCGGCGTCGCCGTCAGCGTCGGGGTCGGCGTGACCGTCCGGTGCATTATGGGAAATGTCCCATAACGCACCGTGCGAGCGCCCCCCCCCCCCCCGGGGTCACATGACCCCCCCCCCCCGGGGTCACATGACCCTCCCCCCCCCGGAGCAGATTGAAGATTGAGGGGAGGAGGAGGAGGGGTATACCCTCCCCTGAGTACCCTTCCCTCCTCCTCCTCAAGAGCTGCTCTCCAATTCGGCGTTACAGGGAGTTGTAAACGGCTTTCACTTTTTTTTCTTAAACCCGCACGAATGAGAATAGATGCAGTATCACTACTAAAGAAAATATTAAAAAAGATAAGAGTCTGTTTCACTTTATATCTATGATAGTTGTGAATCTTGTTCGAAATATCTGCCGCGAATTCGAGCATAAAATGAGGATCCCTTTAATTTACAGGATCAATCTATAATTTAGAGCCGTTGCCACAAGCTACAAATGGCAGACAAATTTAGAAGTAAACTTCACACGTTTAAAGAGGTGAACTTTACTTAAGAAAGCTACCCAAGGATCTTTCGCCGGCAACGAAGGACGAATGTCCCTAAACAGCGCGCTGCCGCTGCCGTCATCACGCGGAACGTTCGGGGATGTTCTGAACCGGAAAGCACGATCACAGCCGATAATGGGATGCAGTTTTCTAGAAGGGGGAAGTTTGATAAGAGTAAATACCGGACCGCGGGGTGTTCGAGATTACGGTCCTGTTCCTGCTCGTGGCAGCCGCCTGCGTAACCCACACTTCTACGCACGCAGCATTATGCATCTCACCAGCCGTCCTTCGCAGTAAAGAAGCTCGATGGCGCGCGCGTTCCAAACTATAGGAATCAGTAACTGCTTTATTTGCCTGTTTGTGTCGTCCAAAGAGATATCAAATCAATTCAAATGAGTTTATTTCCGCCTTGTAAAAATAAAGATGGAGGGGCTGTGGAAAAAAAGCTGTGCTGAGCAGCTTGACGAGCCCACAGTTCCTGTATAAATGGCAACTAAGCAGCACTATGGTGGGAAGAATGAACATGCATGAAAAGGATAATGACAACGAAAACGCGAAGGTATATAGGCATACAAAACAAAAATCATACTCCCATGGTTACAGACATTGCGCGCAGTTCACTGTACTTACAGGCGAATAAATCAAAATGCATAAGCTGATAAGCGTTTAATAATGACGGAAGTGTATTACACAGGCATTCTTTTCTGTATTTTAAACGAGGTGTAGGTACTACCCAATTCTCTCCATGTCTTGTAGTATATAGTTCAATTCTCTTATTTGTAGTTGTGCCAGATTACGTATATTATTCATATATGTATATATAGGTATATATAATGATCAGTGTAGGGATATACCACCCCGTTATGGCTTCTTTCATCTTAGGCCGCAGATGCGGGCTGACCAAAGCGCTACATCAGATTTCATTTTCGTATGATAAAGAAATGGCGTCTCTATGGCATTGAGTAGTTCAAGGTCCCTAAGCTCCATTGATAGGTTTTTTCTCTTTCTTATGTTTACCCGAAACTGCCTTTTCCTCCAAGAATAGCAATCTGGGTCAAGGACGCTTCATTCACGAACTGGGATGCCGCATCAAGAATGCAAAGCCCATTCTCGAGGCGTCCCGCAAAAGAACTAAAATTTCCGAAAGGCTGCATTACTGTACATGTTTACTTGCAACTTTATTTGTCTCGATGTGGAAGGCAATTTAAATTTGTTTTTGATCTTCACGTTTTTTTATTCCATTCGCCGCGTCATTTTTTTTTTTGTGTGTGTGTTTTTGAACAAATACATTAATTTGTTTTATACCTCATTTTTTGCAAGAGATTTTGCAATGTTTGGGTATTAAACAAGACAAGTACAGAGCAGCGCTAACAATTTTGAATGCTTATTTTCTTGTCAATGCTGTGCCCTTGAACTTCGCAGAAACGAGGAAAGTACTTCCGCTAAAGCTAGAGTCGGATGTTTGTGTGCAGATTGAGGAATATATCACGAACTGAAAAGACGCATCAAACAAGACTTGGGGATAGTAAATCTGTTTACCGCTTCCATTCTCCTGAGGCATGAAAGAGAGGACCATTCAAAATTTACTGTATTTCGCCTCATGGAACACGACAAAATGTCACAGTTCTCGCGCGTTCGCCCGTCAAGTTACGACGTAGTTTCCAGTTCACTGAGCCCGAAAGCGTGCCCCGGAAATTTCCCTTTTCTATTTTGTTTTATTTACGTAAGGAAGACCATGTACAAAAAGCCGAGGCGAACATTTAACTGGGCATGAAGATTTGTATTTGCCTTATCTGAGATCTGCGACCTGTTTTAAATGGCTATAATTAAAATCCCCATAACGCGACTTCCCTCCCGCAGACTTACGGTCTTAGTTATGTAGTTTTTGAATAATACCAGCGATTTTAGAGTTTTATTTTGGTTCTTCCTTGTACAATATAATCGCAAATATTTATCTTATTATGTATGTGTTCTGCATAAAAAAAAATTACTAACCTAAAAATCAGGTTGGTTGGTATTATTTGTGCATGTTAAAAAAAGCAAAAAAAAACTAGAAAAAGAAGAGAGCAAGGCGCACCTATAAAGTAATTCCGTAGTGTTTGTAGTTGTTTATTCATGTCACGTACTCTCTATAAATTTGTACACCAGTAAAAAGTTCAAGCAATTCAGGTGTAACGATTCCCAAGATGATCTTCCGACATTTTATAATAATATGGCTGGTTTAACACACCTAAAAATCATATTTCTTTTTAATGTAAAGATTCTTATGTAGAGAACATTTTACTTTGTCTCGTTCTCACATCAAAAATGTTACGTTAAAAGTACTTTATTTTAATAACTCAAACACTTAGCGTTGAACCTGACGATCGCTTGTCATTTTCCTAATACGTATTTCAAAATTATCCTGAGATGTAATTAAAGGAGATACATGATTCTTTACGAAGGAAGTAATAAAACCATAACAAATTAAACGTGAAGGTTAATAATTAATATAACCTTAATTATTCTACTTACCCAATTAAGTCAAGACCGGGCTAAATATGTAATAGAAACGCCATATTCAATTTCTTTTAGCTCTATTGTTTTGAGCATGCTATCACAGTTCCCTTAGCTTAGTGTTTATACTCATTCTTGCAATATTTATTAGGTGTTTATATTTACACATTCTGTAGTAAGGAACGCCTCGTTGCTGTGACGTATTAATCAACAGCTAGGTAAACCCCTAAAACGCGTAAGTTTAAACGCATTAATTAGAGGCAATAGAAAGAAAGCGTTACAAAAGAGTGGGAACGAAGAGTGGTAGCAAACACAAACTGTACTCGGCAGAGGATTTACAGATGCAGTATCGTCATGACAAGGACGGTGTTTATTGCTGAAATGTTTAGATGAACAACACAGTGACACTAACGTCGAGGGCAAGCGCTTCCCAATTGGTACCGCACGAGCCGACAATACAAAGGCCAACTAGAGTATTCTACGAGTATTTAACTTAAAAACGGTCATGACACTTACCATAAAAAACAAATCGATGCAAGTGACGGTTTCAAGTACACAATATAAAATGATCGGTTGTTCCTTCTTATACTCAATGTACCTCTTATTCTGGAAGGTAGTTCCTCTTCGAAAGAAAGGCCCACATAAACACAAAAAATACGACTGCTTATACGACCCCGGAGGAAAACGTTTGTCAATAAATTTTGTTTGATCATCCGAAGCTGGCGACGTGTAACGTCTTACTCATTCAAGCTCTAGACGGTTGTAAGAAAAGCGTACATCTTGTTTCGTATTTTATGGCTCACATTACGGCACCCAGTATAACATATTTCGAAACGCAGGTTGAGTGTCCTGAAAGAAGGTTATCTTTTGCGCAATTTGGCCGTTGCGTATGAGTTGTCTACGGTGTTTTGTTTCAAAAAATATGTTTACTGCTAGGATGAAGCATGCTCCAGCATCGCACACTCTACTCTTCACTGTGTTTGTACTTTCGGTCATTCACACCATGTAACAAAGTTATGACACACATCACTGCCCGTTGCGTATTTAAAGCGAATGCCCTCCTAAACTCAGGGGGTATTGCCCCCCCCCCTTTTTTATTTTAATCCCGGTTATTTTATGACGTACAGCTGTGACTTCGTTTAAAAGGTGTGAAAAATCTCCGTGACGTATGGCAGTTGTGAGTCCGCAAGTCTATCGCTTCGTCGCTGAAACGTTATAACTTCTGTCGATGCAGTCTGGAAACAAGTTGTAAATCAGTCATGTAGATAAAATATCCCAGATATTAAGATATTCCGAGAGGAGCAATAATGCGGAATATGTTTTCTGTAACTCTACACAGCTTGTAAATCTTGAGAGCAAAGCTTGGTTAGAGGTCCAGTCTGGAAAAACGAAAAAAAAAAAACAACTGCATATCGACTTGATAAAAGAGTCAGAAAAATTCAAACTGAATTATTAAACGCATCGCAAACATATGAGGGCTCATCGGTTGAACGCATTTGGTAATTTCTTCAAATGAATTTACAAATTATGGCAGAGGAAACACATTTTGCTCCTTGATGTTCTGTTTGTATATAGTATAACGTTTATTGATTTGCTTTTAAATAAACTAAGAGACTGTTCACTGAGGACACCTGACGGAAAACGAAACAGATACACCCACACCAATGGAATATTAATCAGAACACAAAATCCAACTAGAAGTAGTATTTCTAAACTCGTATGATCCGCCTATCTTGGCATCCTTCAAGACATTCTACTATTTGAGCATTTTGGTGGTTTCCAACAATTAGAAATAGGATAAACATAAGGCATGCTCAAAGCGCGGCTGCTTTTTTGACGACCTGCAAAGTAAACGTGCTTCCTAGATAAGGAATAATACGTCACGTGATTGCTAGAACAGACTCTATAGGTAATTGATTTAACTTACACTTACGTTTTCAAATCATGTTGTATTTAGGTGAATTAAAAAAAATCTACCACTAAATGTTGTGCCAGTTCGTCACCAAAACTTACGTTTAAGTAGGCGTCGGCGAGGCGGCTGTCTTCACCTTCTTTGCCGTTGGTGCAGACACGAATACGTTTTTGTACCGTATGCATCGTACTTTAGTGGGTAGCAATATTTTGCCAGAGATTAGGCACTACACATCAGGAATGTAAAAATTAGCTTAAGGCATTTTGCGATCCACGAAGCCTGCCTACTCTATCTGCACTTACGGCGTCGAGGAGCACCCACGTCGGGCATCAGTATATTGACGAGAAAAATACATCCAAATATCATGCTGCAAAAGAAATGGGCTACCTGACCGGGGAAATCTGATGGCCGGGAATGGAGTTTCCTGGCCACAATGAACGATTATAAAGCCCCCGTTACACGACTAAATTCACGGTAGCATCCGTTAAAGTATGTTTTCTGAAACAAGCTCCATCTTTTCCTTAAATTGTTAAATGCTGAAAAATGTTTTAAAAAATCGGAACCTGTCTAAAATGTCCTATCCGACAGTAAGGCTTGCAGAGTAGGTAAAGAATGCACGTAGCCCGTGTCTGTTTTGACACGGCTCTGAGCCAATAAAGATTACGATTACGAAAGGTTACGACAACTATCTTCTCCCAAATTGAACACACGTTGCTGCAGTTCGTCTTCGCTTAAATAACACAAGCTGCTGTTCCATCGTTACAACAGTAACTTGTGCAGCAGTGGTTTTGCCAATATTGGCGTCTTAATGTGTTTGACATTATGGTGAGAGTCGATCAAATACTGTCCATAATTATGTTGTCATGAAGCCGGATATTACGCCGATTCACTGGTTCATTACTTTCGGGAAACAGTGGAGATCAGCTAATAAAAATGTTTTTTTTTTTAAATTTTGCAACCGACCATACAACTTATATTGGTGACATCAGGTCTAAAGAATGCATGCATCGAGCTTGAAAAAGAATCATATATTGTTTTGATATGTTAGTTAATCATTATATGTTGAGATGGGTCATGATAGAGTCACTCCACCATGACATCAGGAAGATGCTGTTGACTTCGTAGAGTTTGTGATACCGATTGAAGTTTTTATTACGGACGTTGAACGAATATAATTTAACGTTTGTTTGTATATCCGCAAATGCAGGTATTTTTATTTGGAGCTGGTATATGTGATATGCCATCGAGCTCCGGTTTACATTTTTTAGTGTATTAACAAATTTAGCGGTATATGCTTTTAATTCGTATTTATTTACAATAGTTGAAGTACATACTTCATTTTGCTCGGACTTGCGATGAATTGTATTAGTTAGTTGCAATTGTCACCGACTAGCTGAAGTTCTTGGAATTCTTACCATTCTGTAATATCTGTCAGATGCGCGAAGTAGTAATTCCTTATTTACTACTGATCAACATTACATGCTTGTTAGAAGGCAGGGAGTGATTTCTACCATTAGTATTTAAGGTTACATTATATTGTAACTATCCATATAAAGACCAATAAAAAAATTTAAAAAATGCTCCATAGATGTTACCATTTGTGTTGGAGCTGTCATTTGACAAATTGTCCAGATTTGGGAACTGCAGTGCTTCACCTTATCAGCTTGCTGGTTTTAGTGAAACTTTCATGGGATGGCATTTATCAAACTATCAGTTGCGAAGAGGACTCAGGCGCTTATAACAGAATGATATTTGGGGCAACTATAGTGTGCATTAGCTATAATTACTTAACTTATGCTCGGGGCGGATGCCCAGTCAAATTCAAGGTATATTGTTAAGTCAAATCTATGTATTCTATATCGACATCTGTTATCATTTGTATTGATGTTGTTCTGATATTTCAGGCTAATGTACTTAGTGGCCGTCTAAATTAACCTTCATGTGGCGGTTCTACAATTTCTTGTGATAATGACCCCATAAAACCCAGTTTATTATTTGGTAATTATTAAATAAGTCAGCCTGTGCTCTAAGGAAAAAAAAAAACTACTGGTTGGGGCTGAGTGGAAATACGTTATATTAAAAAAAACGCACAAAATAATATTTTCTAAAGAAACGAATAAACACGGTTTATTAAAAAAAAATAAAGAAACCACCGAACTTCGATCCTATTAGATAATTAAGATCTTCGGATCAGGATGTTTATTTTGTTATATATTTATTCACGCTCGTTGATTACTGATGCTCTTATTATTTTATGTGCGTTTTACTAGTACAAAAGCATAATATTTTTTGTAACTATGTACTTCATAATAATTTGATCAGCTATATTTTATTTTATTTGGATTGGTATCATTTCAATCAGATTTGTTTGATTTTAAGTCACTGTAGCTAAAAAATAACAATGCCTTTCAACTCGATGCATTCTTCAACATCGCAAATGGGTCATTCCACGTGAAACTATCGAGGCCTAAATTCGGCCCCACGGATTCGGCGTAAAATATTGTATCCGTTTGTAGTGATGTAAAAGTACATTTTCCAAAATATTGCTATAACTATTTTATAGTATTTTTTCTTCGCCTATACCTTGAATTCGGCGAAAAGAAGAGAGCCCAAAAACTAAAAAAACACCTTTTTTAAGGTATAATAAAAACGAGTTTGAGAAAAACAATCGTTTTAGAAGGACCATATATTCTTTTAAATTATCCAATAGGGTTTGTGAGGCTTGTTGAGTATTTTAAGGGCGAATAATAACCGACTTAATATACCCAAAGGTGCTCTGAAGGGCATTGCATGAGGGGGCGGAAGGGGGGAGGGGTACAACGATAAGCAAGTGATACAGGTAATGAATCGCTTCGTGCACATTTAATTATATTGAAAAACTGCGCGAAAACCACACGGACAAAGAGAAGAGAACACACTGGACGAGGCGCTGTCCTGTGTGTTCTCTTCTCTTTGTCCGTGTGGTTTTCGCGCTGTTTTTCAATATGAATTCATACCAACAAGCCCAACTTTCCATTCTAGTAAACATTTAATTACATTGTCATAAAATGCTGATACTAATATTTTGCTTCCAGCGACAGGCTGCCATATCTTCAAATTTGTACCTGTAGTAGTAAAGGAAGCAAAGTATGTTAAAATATAATTTGATCAACAATTAGGTATTGTGTTTACTACACTATGTGGACAATATTGAACAAATACCAAAGTGTTCAGTATACACATATATAAAACTCATCAATGTCGTCGGCCTAAAATATATACTCAGCAGTTATAGAGAGTTGAGATATCACATAAACGAGAAAATTAGTGTTAAATGCGGTCAATTCCCTAGTGGTATTGAAAATATTTCGAAATATTTGTTTTCAAACCCTAAACCAAAAAAGTGTTCGATCTAAGAACACATGCATCACGGTTATATAGAGTTAATAACTAAGAAAACAAACGAAAAAAGCTTTAAAAAGTGATATGTATTAAAATAATGTTTTTAAATATGGTTTGTTGCCGAAATTTACCAAATTGCAAAATGCGCTGATGAAAAACAACCAGGTGTTTGGTCTAAAGTTAGCATAGTTTGGAATTGAAACGAAAACACAAGCAAATTTCGGAATAATGTATTTGCTTTAAGAATATATATATATATATATATATATATATATATATATATATATATATATTTATTGTTGGTCCATTATATCGTGCGTCTCTGCCTTGAGGCAGACATGCACAGTATTGAATACGTTAGCAAACGGTGCTAGTGAACTACAGTGAACACAGCGCCAGCAATAGTAATAAAGAAATGAGAACAGTAGGGCCTGTCAACCGAGCACGAGACCTCTAGAACGCGCTACTTGCCTTCCGCCGTGCTTTGATTGCTGCCGTTCTTATCTTCTCAATGACTACAGTCTAATTATTAAAGGAGATGATGATAGCAGGTGATAGTGCAGCCATATGCATCTTCATAAGTGCAACGTCATACCGGCGTCGTTCACTTTTTAATGCGAAAGCATTAACTGTCCCATGAAACGAAGCCGGCGTCATCTTGTGTCTGTAGCAGCGAGAAACTGCACCTAAATACCCATTGGCAGAGCGAAACGGCACATAAATACCCGTCGGCTGCAAAGCTGACGCGCCTCAGGAGTAAAACCCAAAGAAAAGCAGAGCGAAGAAAATGCCTCCTCACATAAACCGGCGTGGCGCCAATGGTCAAAGCAGACGCGCCTCGGAAATAGCACACAAAGAAGAGCACAGCAACGCGTATGCTTCGTCCCGCAAGTCGTCATGAAGTCGGCGAGGTTCGCCGTGCCTGCGTAGTGGGGAGCGTGACGTCATCACCGGATCGCCATGTGAAAAACGAAGACCTGGCGCGCTGCTTGTAGGAATGCGTTGCGTGCTGGAAGGGTTTCGCATTCCTACATGTAAGCTGTTTTAGTTGTCTCTGCCGAAGTTTTGTTAATAAGGTTTTCGGGGAACCTTCACCCATCTCAGGAACCGGATACTCACCTTGCCCAATAGTTTCAAGTTATATTTTACCCTGCTTTCGCTATATTTTGATACCTTTAATAAGCGAATTGAGAGAGCCACCACTTAAGGGGATAAGACTTCTTGTAGTTGCCTATTACCTTCGTCCAAGACTTTTATCAAAGTTCAAATAGTTTTTTTTAGAAGTTGAGTTATTTGAAAGTGCACAAAATAACTTTAGAAAATCACTGTTAAATTTTGATTTAGAGCAAGCTTGCTGAACATATTTTTGTTCCAGAAGACCATATTGAGACGTGCTACTAGAGGACCATGTGCAATGAAGTTGCAATGGGCCAGCATAGTTTTCTCGCTTTTTAAAAATATTTATTCATTCAAACTTTGCTCGTTTGTTGTGTTAGATACAAGCTACACATAGGTGAAGAATATGCACCTTTAGACCGAACACTCCTTGGTTTTCACTTTGTATACTGAGTATTTTGCGATCATTTTAAATAACGGCAACAGACAAAATTAAAAACAAAAGGCGCCTTTAAAAAAATAACTTTTTTTCTCGTTTTGTTGTGTGTATTCTAGACTATCTATAACCGTTGTATATATAATTTTGGTCTCACCACATGCTTTTTAAAATGAATGTAGTGCGATGTGTTCAAAATTGTCAGTTTATTTAAAGAATCGGTAACACATTTTTTATCAAAATACACGCACTTTTAAATGCGTATCTTGGATTGTTGATTATTGACCATTGCGTTTTGTTTTTCACTTTCATTTGAAACGTTTTTTTGTTTTATTGTTTCAGTTTCCGAGAAAGAGGTCAAGCAATGGTGAGTACTCCAGCAATTTATAAATCCTTACTTTTTCAGAAACATCTTCTAAGGATTTGCATCCTGGTTAAAGCTCGCTTTTCAGACTTCCATTTATGAATCAACGAGATCAATCAAATTCGCCTCTGCTGAAACCAATTCTTGACGCGACAAAATAGGTTTGACTGTATGTTGTAAACAGATTTCCGGGTACGGAAAAGCGGACTTTGTGAAACAAACGACGAAGCGCGTTAGGTCAATGTAATCATATACCAGGGAGTTTTCCGACGCATAAAATAAGTGCCAGAATTTAGCGGCAGGATGCAGGATCGTAAAATAAAAGTCGAAGCCTCTCCTTGTTCTGCTATAAACTCGTCGTTTTACATGTTCGCTTTCATCGCGCGGCAATATTTAGTCATAAAAAATGGAATGAATCATTACATCAATATAATAAAATTCCATTCGCCCCAAAAATATATAACCCCCTCAGAGACGCAATAAGTTGAATTGTAATTCTAGGTGAAGAATATAGTAGCTTCTGGAGTTGTCTGTTGCCGGCGCAAGTAGCAACATAGACTAACATAGTGATACGTATAAATAGTGACCACTACATGTCCTTAAATTGGACCAGCCGTGATACTTCACAACATCCTCTAGATGGCTCAGTGATGCCGAATTATTAAATATGTATTCATTCGTCATATTTCTGACATTATTAGTTAGTTTTACTTTAACTAAAATGTTTTTAAAAATGTTTAGTTGTTTCGAATGTTTTCAAAAATATTACTACTGCGACTTGGCAACACGCTCAACTTGGAAGCTGCCATTACAGTATCCATGGTGGCGGAGGGTGGATGCAGCGTGTGGATTTCTAGTCGTTCTTTATTTCTGGGAAAGGTGAGACGGTTAAATCTCAACCACGTGAAGAGTGTTTTAAGCGCATGCTGAGCGTCAGTTTCGTCACCGAAAGGCGCTTTCTTGTTTGCCATAAATTAAAGTGAGCTGACGCTATAAACACAAACGCGCGGACTTGAATAACTCGTTCACGAGCGTGCTTGCCTTACAGGTTCGCTTAAAGTGTGAAGCTCGTTTTCATAGTTCCTCCTTCGCTCGAACGTAGGGTAAAATGAATATTACCGTTCTACGGATTCCTACAAAACAGTTATTTTTGTTATGGTTGTCGTTTTGATTACGATAAATACTTTTGCATTACTCAAATATATCTTTTTTAGTTGTCGCCTTTATAATTTTTGTTAAAGGGTTTTATTTTTAAATTGCCCATGGTTTATGGCTCTCCGTCTTCTCTGAAATATATCATTTACGCGTGCGTTTGAGCAATGATTCTTACATATATCTAATATTTTTGCAAATCTCGGCAAAGTAGGTGGCGCAAGGTACCACCTAATACTAATGGAATCACTGATATTAGTTATCCACCAATTCAGTTAGCAGCCATCTATGTCTCTAGCCATGCAATGAACGGAAGCGACCAAACAGGAAGCCCATACCAAATTCACAACAGCTGCCACTTGCGCTGAGAGTCGATTGAACCTCTGAAGCCAATGGGAGTTGCCACTCTTTACGTTATACTTTATTACTCTATAATAGCGACATTAAATCGTGATAAACTGAGGACCTAAATGTCAAAACTCTATCATAAGATAAATATAAAACCTTTTTTAAACAAGATATATAAACGAAAACATACACAAATTACGCGAAGATGAATTACAACTTTATTTTCAGAATGTTGACATTTTTAAACACGGTTGATACTTCAAATATTTAGACTTCATTTTAAACTTACTGAACACCTTAAGAAGTGTACTCTGCATTTTAAAGTTACTGTGCTCTTTAAAATGTTTACTCTTCATTTGAAACTTTGTGTAGACTTTTAATGTTTTGCCCTTCATTTGTAAACAAAAATTTATCTGTTTTTTTTTATAATCTTGCAGATATACCAGCTAAAGCTTAACAAATTTAATTTCAAAGAATAATTGATGGCGGTCAGAGGTCACGCACGCTCATATAAAAATTTTTATTTCTTATTTTTCTTGACCGTTATTTTTCAAAGCACCTTGGGTTAATCGTATGGGTGTGGCGACCTTGGCATTTTTCGGAATATCCTAAATACTTTTTTATACTCGGTCACATGGGCGCAGCCATCTTGTTATCACGCAGAGCGGCCGCCAAAAAGTGGCATCAACTTGTCGCTTAGATCTCGCTTGCTTTCGCGCCTTGTCGAATGCGTTGCAGTCATTTTTTTCGTCGCGCTTCACCGCGCTTCTTGCCTTACTCAGTAAAGTGTTTTCTGTTGATTATCCTTGCTACCTATTAACATGGCAGTATAATGTGCAGAACATATGCGGTTCATTTTGTAGCACATCTTGTTTATTTAAACCGTCGGCGTATCGAATACATTTCACGGAGGAACGAGCACAGAAATCAACGATAGCGCTGGCACACTTCGATTATGCAAACATATAAAAAACAGGAGTGACGGTACGATGATTTTGAGGCCAATTATTTATGCCAAGTCAGGTTTGCTCAGTGACCGTTGTGTAAGTTTCGCAATAAATAGAGCAATACATATTTATGGTCGCGCGTGTAGGAGCGTGACAAGAATAGCTATCGAAAGGAGCCAATATGTGTGTTTTTTAAAAGTTGGAAGAATCGTCTTTTTTCTTCATAACAAATACATACATGGTTACCTTTTATTATGTTTAAGAAATAGAGCCAAGGAATGTTTCTCTTGACCATTTTTTTATCTTCGAAGATTGCAACGTCAGCATTACGCGATTTGTTTTTTTCATGATATAACGACTAAATGTGTGACGTATCGGAACTCATTCAAGTGTTTTAATTTTATTTAGAGATATACAATGCAGTTAAATTAATTTAATAATTTTTACAAAAACGTTAGGGCTACCCGGATGAAAAGCCGTCTCAGCTAGCTTGAATGCTTGGGGCCCCTAATACGTCACTGTAAAACGGAGCCGGCGGAATGGAAATCTCGCGAGTGCGGCTTTGTCGGCGCCAGAAACGGGTTTACTTTATAATTTGATTGGCGAAGCCGAATAGTGCAAAGCGCATATGTTCCAGTGAATGAAGACCTGCACGCGCAAGTTCATAAAGTGGTGCCTGGTACTCGACTTCAACCAAACTGAATGGAAGTCACTTCTCAAGCACCCTTTATTTAATTTGTAAAATTTCACAGAGGGAAGCTGTCAGACTTCATTTGATGTTTGTGTTTTCTTATTCCTTGATTTAGTCCTTGATAAATGTCCATGTGACAAAGAGTTTCTTTCCTAAGACCAAGATTATTAAATGTTGGTAATGAGCATTTTACCAGAGTCGATAGTCAAACAAATTTGCTGCCCGGCCTGAACTAGCAAAATATTTATAAAGTACTTAATTTGATTAGAGAAAAGATATTGAGCCAATCTCACTCCGTATTTAGATGCTTCAGCTTCATTACAGGAGGCTTTTCTCGCCGCCGAAGCTCACGAAATGTCTACGTATGCGATAATGAAAGATTGTGTAAGATAGTGCGGTCGTCAGTTCTAGATTTTGCACATAGTTAAAGGGGCCATGAAATGACCTGTTTACATTTGCCAAATAACTTCTACATTAAACCGTCAATCTTCACTGAACGCCGAACAGCCATCCGGTTTCGTGCCGGTTTATTTATTTCTACACGAAAAATTAATGATATATTGAGTTTTTCTTCCTTTCCAACTCACCACAAAACAAGCCGCTGCGTAATTTTGACGATCGTGACGTATTGTGGCACCTGAACTGGACGTTTTCTCAGCAGTAGGAGAACGGGAGCTTTAGCAGCATTCTGGTGGTGTGCCGGTAGGTTTTACCAGTGTTTTACTCCGCTGATGGCGCCGATGCCATCGGCAGATTTTCAGAATCGGCGCCTCTCATCTCCGCGATAGGAATAGACACATTGCAGCTGAGCGAATTTCGTTTAGATATGTTGCGCTACAGCGACAGCATGGGACTGGTCCCTTACGCCTGAACGCCTGCTGTAAAATACGGCGAGTCTTCCGATGAAGACTCCAGTTCATCGCCGGAATCGGACAATAAGGAGTGGTGAATCCAATTAACAAAATTTTCCGAGCATACACTGAAGACCTTAGACCTGGGGTCCCCCAAACCGATGAGCCTGCACCAAGTGCTACAGTGGTAAGCGGTGAAACAGCGTCCGTTTCTTTTTAAGCTCCGGACTACGCAAACTGTAATTTGGGCACTTGCAACGAGCGCGATAGCTACGACTGCGTCTGGTGTAACTGGAGTTACCGAACAACCTCTCTGCGCTGTGCCTACATACTCCTGAAACCACTGCAACAAGCGCAGCAGGTCGTTAGCACGCGGGCCGCTTCTCCGCCGCCGTCAGTTGCTTCGCGGTGCCTCTAAAAAGAAGGGGGAGCGCTGGCACACGCTGCCATAGCAGAAAATGGACAGATGTTTTCTATGAGCTCAAGCTTTATTAATTTCTAATTTGTCAGGATAGGCTCTCAGGGCCGAGTCGATGAAAAAAGAAAAGAAAAAGATGCAGTACGCCGTCTTCGACGCTCACGACTTTAATACGCTTTACCGATAGTTCAAATCGCGCCACAATCCATTTCTACAATTGCAAAAGAAAATGTAATCTTAGAAGCCATATAGCAACGTAGAAATTGATATGGTTATCACATAGACGTTGCGAGAGTTGAGGAATGCTAACACTAATCACTTTTCTCGGATAACGAAATCGCGTCAAAATTCGCATCATTCATAACGCGTTTCAAATGAGTACGCACCAGTAATACCTTGGACTTCGGCACAAGCATGGAACACGCAAAATAAGAAATCCGGGCGATGTCCGAAGACACAAATCCTAAAACAGCACTACTGTAGTCGAAGTAAACAAACACGACGGCACGAGCGTTTCTGCTGTCTTGAGGGGCCTCCACAACATCGCGACACACGGCGAGAATTCAGTCAAGATTAGCGCTCTACGCGGAACAACGAGCTTCCACCACGCTGACCACGTCGACAATCACCACCGACGCCATGTTTTTCAGCAGATAGCAGGAAGTTAGGAACCACGATCGGCGCAGGCGCAGTCGGATCTTTCTCTTGCTTCCTTTACCACGCGATAAATGATCCATGGCTCCGAGCATTATGAAATTCGGAAATGTCCGTCACATCGCTAATTATGCGACAAAATACAGATGAGAAAATTTTTTAAACAAAACTTTCAAGAAACATTCACCGGCTATTTATTGTTTATGATCGCGGTGCTGGTGAGGTAGGCTCTTATTCATTAGGCTACGTGGATTTGGCTGACGTGATTTTGCACCGCGGATGCATCGCATTAGTGAAAAAGCAAAGAGCTTTCGAAGTAAATATTATAAAGAGCTCGGTTTGCTTTTAAAAGTTCTATGGCGAAATGTTTCTTTGGCTCTGTACTTGTTGTGTTTTGGTTTTCTTTTCACACCTCTTACGACGTGCGGTGGATAAAATTCGATTTCAAAATTGTTTTATTGTCCCTTCAATCAGATTTTGAATCTGCCTTTTTGAGCACACATCCATGCATTTGTCGTTTCATTAGTTTATTTTCCAGGGGTATCGGAGGCCGAATGGGCTAAAGCGCACACCCAGCTCGACGCGCGTGGAGCGAAAGCTCGCGCTGCGCTCGAACCCAGGTATACTGGGTTCGAGCCCCACCCCTGCCCGTTTCGATCTGGATGAGAATCGTACCGGCGTGCGGTCGTGTACCATCCCTACGTGAACACGTAAAACGACCCCAGGCAAGCGGTCGTACTGCACTGGAAAAATTGCTCATCTGCAGTGTAAACCAGTATCTCCCCATTCTGACAGACCGACCTTAAGCTGTATAAACACTAAAACGTCCAATTTGAGTTTTTTTTTTGTTTATTTTTTGGTGATTAGAATGGTTGGGTGCTGCGATAGACGACGGTAATCTCCTTGTGTAATAGTTCAGTCATTTCGTCACCAAACTTGGTCAAAAACAACAAAAAACATGGCTGCAGATGCGTTATAAGGTACTCGTACAACAACAAAACAATATTTATTTTTAAAACCGCTAAGCAACTTTTAAAGTGACTGTGTAGCATTGTTTTATTGGTTGTGTGGTACAACATACAGATGTGTTTAAAAAAAATTAAGCAAAAGTGCCAAAATTTTACTACAAGAGTAGCGATCACGCTGAAACTTAAACGTACTAAATTGAAGCCACCCATTGGTGGCGAGTGCGTCAGCGTCCTCTTTTCGCACGTCGAATAACTACTGAGATGCAAAGATCCATACTCTTGCGGGCCCTTCTTAACATTGATTTTTAAAATCATATTGTGTGTTCTCAAGTGATTTTTAGTACTACACTAATCGCATTGAGGTCCTCTCCTTGTCGTTTATAAGGAGGGTAGAAAATGGGCTAGCGTGGTGTCGTGTGGGCAAAAGAACCCCCGTTTTATTCCGCTCGCTTGTTTTATAGCTATCGTCGTACACACGCCAGAAGCTCTATCTACCAAGTCGAAGTTCTTTGCATCGTCAGCGAACAGGTCGCAGGTTCAAAATATTTCCCTTGCCTGCCGGCCCATCGTGAAACAACAGCATGCGGACTTGTTCCTCCTCGGTTCTTTCATTGAACCCCGTAGCGAAGCGATAATCGTCGAAATGCTCGATCCACACTGGCCATTCCGATATGCTGTCAAATTCCAGCTGTGGTGACTGGGGCAGCTCGAACGTTCCCGTCCGCGTGGGTGTTTTTTCAGACGCGATCGTCTACAGTGACTAGTTTCTCCGTTCCTTGACGACCGCTGGTACGCCCACATCTGGCACCATGTCGTGTGGGCAAAATAACCCTTTTTTCCGTTCCCTGCTTTTATAGATACCGTCGTACACACGCCACAATCTGGGTAGATTGTCATAGTGTGGCCAGCGCGCTCTTATGAGGCTTATACCAAAGATGGCGAAACTATCTCAGACGATTCTATTGGGTATCTTTATTCCCGTTACTAATTTCGGCATTTTGATATGCAAAACAAGGTACCTGATATTAAAAAAACATGAGACCAAATAACAAGCAAAATAAGTATTCCTGTTTTAAGGAATTCAAAAATAGCATAAAATACGAAGAACAAATGCTTCAAGCAAGAACTGCTAAATTTATTGTTAACCAATCCTCGGAAATTTTGGAGTACGTATGTCCAAAGAAAGAGGACTCTCTCCCTAAGTTGAGCAACGATCTCAACGAAGTATTAACAAACCTTGAATCAGCTACCGTATTTAACAACTATTTTTTGTCCGTGTTCATCGTAGAAGACTTACCAGTACCCTGTGATCCAATCTGTAGACTACTTAACACTTCTCGCGAACCTATTGTCATTGACCGAAATGGTATCCTGAATGTAATCAAAAAACTCTCCCGCAGTTCAGCCCCTGGCGTCAACAATATTTGCCCTAAACTTGTGAAAGTAACAAAGCACATATCATCTTACCTTTTCTGTAGACTATTTCAACAATCCCTTGACTCGGCTACCCTCCCGGGGGACTGGAGATTCTGGAGAGTTCTACCTATTTTTAAATCCCGAAACAAGGAGTACTCGAATTATAGACCTATATCGCGGACAAATGTCCCATGCAAAATTTTTGAACATGTCGTCTACTCCCACATTATGAACTATTTGTCAGAAAATAAATTAATATGTAACAACTAACATGGTTTCAGGTCGGGATACTCACGCGAAACCCAGCTTTTTGAGTTTGTAACCGATTTGCATAACAACTTTCATTCGCATAAACCTACTCATGCTATCTTTATAGATTTCTCTAAAGCATTTGACACGGTTCCTCATCAGCGACTTCTATACAAACTTTTTGAACTTAACGTCCATCCATCTATTATACTCTGGATAGCTGAATTCTTAGCTAACCGTAAGCAAGCTGTTAACCCAGGGCATGCCAGATCACCAAGCCTGCTTGTACTGTCGGGCGTCCCCCAGGGCAGCGTTCTCGGTCCGCTTTTATTTCTGATATATATTAACGATCTTCCTCACCAGATAACATAATCTATTAGGCTTTTCGCGGATGATTGCGTAATTTACATTCGCATCACTAACCATGAAGATTCAATACTATTACAGCAGGATCTAACTGCTCTCTCTCATTGGTCTAACACATGGCAAATGAAGGTCAAAATAACCAAGAGCAAACTTTTAGCATTCACTGGTCAGTGATCTCCTATTGTACGTAACTACACTTTACTAACACTGCCTCTCGAAAAAGTACCAACTTACAAATATTTAGGCGTAACATTTTCTGAAGGCCTAACTTGGAATACTCATATTGACAATATAGTGGCTAGTGCATGCAGATCTCTAGGATACATAAAACGTAACCTATACCTCACTCCCCGTTGTGTTAAACTAACTGCCTATAAGACTTTTGTCCGAACGAAATTGAACTCCGCAAACTTTATTTGGTGGCCTCATCAATCATATCTCATCACTAAACTCGAATCGGTGCAAAACAATTCATCACGGTTTATTTCACATGACTGCTCACGATCGTCAGGCGTATTTGCACTAAAATTGAACCTCGACCTAAGCCCTTTATCTCAAAGAACTCAACTTGCTCGTCTTGTCCTTTTTCAGAAAACTTACTATTCCTCTTCTGATTTTCGAAACACCAACTGTCACCCACCACCTCACATTTCCTTGCGTCACGACCACAGTCTAAAAATTAAATCTCTATTCGCCAGAACTAATAAATTCCAAAATTCCCCACGTTCTCTCTCTATTGATAACTGAAATTTCCTTTCTGAAACTATAGTACGTGAATCTAACCCCAAGACATTCCGTGAACTCTGCAAGGCACACCTGAAAAGTGTTGATCTTTAACATGTTTATCTGTTAATTACTTTTTCTACGTGTTATGTTTTGATATCTGTTCTATTGGTTGGTAGGTTTTTTACGTTTTTTATTATTTACCTTGTCATCACCGTTCTGCTATCTGTATATGTCATTTGATACCCCCTCATGTAATGCATTTCATCTGAAATGCCTTTGAGGTATAATAAACTGAACTGAAATAAATCGCAAAACAAAACTTGCAGAATGTTGGATACTTTGAAATGCATTCATTATTTCAAGCAAAACGAGAAACTATATAATAAACTCAACTACTAAATGTGCTTCAAGCGACCATATCTGCGAACAATGTTGATAAGCACGATAAGCATGATCAGTATGGTCCAGTGACCATATCTGCGAACATCGGTATGGAAAGTTTGTGGGGGTAAAAACCTAGGTAGCACAAAGCTTTGTGCCAAAATTTTGCAATTTTCTTGTAGTTTTGGGCCTTGAAAAGCCCGAATTACCCAGAGAAGCGCAAAATCCAACCTTCTTTGGAAAAAGTCTTGGTATTTTGGCCCCAATTCACCAAAGAAGTGCCAGAGTTAGGCTTCACTTATATTTCGGCTCTCGTCTGGTAGCTATGGGCCAAAGTCGCCAAACAAGTACCATAGTTAGTATTACTGCATGGGAGTTCGGCTCCCGTCTGGCATCTTTGGGATCAAATCGCCAAACAAGTGGCAAAACCAGGCTTCATTTCCTGATGATTTAGCTGTCTTCTGGCATTTCTAGGCCTAAATTGCCTAAAAAGTGCCAGCGCTATAGGCTTCCTGTGTGAACATTCGGTGGTGATCTTGCGTTTTTGGTCCCAAATCATCAAGCAAGTATCAGAGTTACACTTTACTCTCGATTAGCACGACGAAGGTTCTGTTATAGATCGACATTGAGTGCAGTGAACGCAGCGCAGCGCATAACGTGCGCCTTTCATTGGCCGGCGAGCAGGGGCCCTAATCTGGACATTTGGCGAGAAAGCCGGCGATAAATCTGGCGCCCGTGATTGGCCGACGCCGCACTTGACCTTGGCGCCGGCCTATCATAGCCGCCAGATTTCTCGCCGACTTTTCCGCTAAGTGTCCAGATTAGGGCCCCAGGACTCGATATCTCCGGCCAACCAGTATCTTTGTGCGCTGCGCTACGGCGCTTTTGCTACGCTCGACATCGGAGTGTGACGGCCTTTAGCATTTGTCATCTTGGGACCTCGATTCTTTAACAAATGCCAGAGTTAAATGAGGGAAGGCCCCTTTGACGAGGGTTTATTTATGTTTGAAGGTAGTTGACGGATGAGGCATTGGTGGTATGCGAGTGGTCTGCAACTTAAGTAAAAACAAAATGAAGTTTCATTCCGATCGCGACGTTTTATTTCACTTTGGTTGTAACTTGATTTCTCCAGTCCAAAAGTAGACTAAATGTTTTTTCGCAGCTGGACCAAACAACGGCGTTTTGAAAAACGCAGATTGCGGTGGGTTATTGAAGTCGCACATACTATGTACACACGCCAATATGCGGGCGTGCCGTGGGACTGGTTCGAGGTTGCCGCAACGGCTGCCATCGAGCGGGAGCTGCGCGAGACTTGTGTGCGCACATCTCTTCAACACTTGCCATTATTAGGCGAAGTGTTGCAAAAGTGAGTGGAGCTTGGTGTGTGTCTCGCATTGTGATTGACAACTGTCAAAGTCTAGCGATAACAAAAAGCAGAGGCGGCCGTAGCTCTGCAGTACCGCGCCCGATTGACACCCGCAGGAATGTCTGAGCTTTTTTTTTTTAGATAGAATCATGCCGGCGACGTTTTTGTTTAGGTTTATCTTGAAGTATTTGAAACAATCAACCCGGCAGTTCTTGTTCTCACAATATATTAAAAAAATGGTGAGTTGAGCCAGTTGGTTCATTATGGGAAAAGACAAGCGCCAAAAGACTAGGACATAGTAAGGAAACGACGACACAAGGCGATATATATCACCCCCCCCCCCCCCCCCACCGGGGCCAAAAAAACATAAAAAAACTAATTGTGACATTTTAAGCCTCGGCAGCGAAACACTTGTTTTTCTTTCCTTTTATTTCAGTTTCAGTCAGTCGAAAATGCAGAGGGAGCTTATCTGCACTGTCCAACTCCTTTTAATCTCCCCTTTTGATGAGGCTCCCCACCTGCTTGTCTTTCTTCGTGAGGTTGCGAGCGAGCGCGAAGGCCGCTTTAACCAAATCAGAGGGGTGGAACGAAACCCGTGACGTTTCTACATAGGACGTGTAGGACAAAAACGCTTGGACAAAAATTTGGCACGTGACGCGCACTGACGCGCTTATATTATCACTGGGGCCGTAGTCTTCACCGTTTGCCAAGTTATGGAGATGGGTAGGGGGCCACGTACGTACATTTTTTCCGAAATACGCTCCACGGTGTTCTGCAGCTTTTTGTGCGGTCGCAGTCGTGTGTTTTCATCGTAAACATCCGGAATACGTTCGTGTCAACTTTTCGCTTATGGCCGCTTTTTTTGCCATAGTCTATGAAATTGTACAGTCTTTGTTGGACGCGCTTCTATAAAAAACTGCTTTTTGGCGACAGCGAGATATTTCTTAGATATGGGCGACCTTCTTCTTTCTCGACTTTGTGTTTGTGTTGCTCCGCGCTGCCCGATTCGGATTATGCATCTATAACAAATTACATGGTATCACTCTTTTTGTTTTGCTAAGCACACTGCAAGCATGCTTATAATAGTTGACCTGCTGCCTCTCAAGCCCCCATTTATTCGTGTTTGATTTATGAGATTTACTTGGCATAAACACAGTGCAAAGTATATTTAATAATTTGCATTTGTTCTTACAGAGAAGTATAACTTTCTGTGTGTAATGATAGTGGATTAACAAACTACCTGGAGCGATCAAGAACGATTTTGTTTGTCCATGTGTTATTCGCACGGCATTGCGCCAATACTAGACCGGTGGCAAAACGACGGTACGTCAATGCTGGTATGACACTGCCAAGTATCGCCATGCTGCTTGGGAAGGGAGAGGATAATGTCTCACCATAGTGCTTTGAACGATTATTTAATTTAATTTTGTTCGAGTGCACGAAAGAGCAGTTTTGTTGCACACCGGAAAAATCTCAAACTTCGGCATATATATCTGCCTTCTTGGCACTTTAGGTGCATATTTGGATCTCCAGTGGCCAGGCAGAAATAAGCCGAACTTTGGCGCGGCCCGAATCCCCAAATTAGAATTTACTTTGGCAGTGATGGCTCAAATATCGCACTTACTTTGTCACTCCTGCGGCAAACCAGAGAAAAGCCAAGCATTGGCGTCTACAGTATCCCTGAATTAGGATTTATTTTGGCAGTTTTGATTCAAGTATGACACTTACCTCGGCACTCCTGTGGAGGACCGGAGAAAAGCCAAACCTTGGCACGTCCGGAACCCCCAAATTGAGATTTACTTTGGCACTCCTGTGGCTGACAGTGACAGGAGAATTGCCAAACGTTTGCATGTCCGGAATCCCCAAATTTGAATTTACTTTGGCAGGTATGGCTCAAGTATGGCACTTTCTTTGGCACCCGTGCGCCGGACCAGAGAAACGCCAAAACTTGGCACGTCCGTAATCCCCCAAATATGGTTTACTCCGGCAGTTATGGCTTTAGTATGGCACTTACTTTGGCACTTCTCTGACGGACCAGGGAAATGCCAAACTTTCGCATGCCCTAGGATCACCCAAGTAGGGCTATAGTTAGGCAACGTACATTGGCACTGACAAGCGCCATGGACCAAGACCTAACTGAGCCAAAGTTAGGCATTTAGGTTTGCCACACGTTTGTTGGTGCGTTTCTCTGACTTGCTACCCGGGTATATTGCCGCGTGCGATAAGCTGAGTTAGCAGAGTGCTCGACTCACACGCCACTGACTGGAGCGTGGGAGTTGTTGTTTGTTGTTTGTTCGAGCTCAGGAATCTTCTAGATACCAATGCGGTCACAAAACAAGCTTCGCATTGCGGCTTGAGTCAGTGGTCCTTCCTTCGCTGTCAACGTATGTACGGTATTTGTTACTTTATGTTCCTCGCCACAAGTCCGCGCCTTAAACGCTCATTTTAAGTTTTATAAAAAAAAAATGTTTTTATTCGTGACATCTTTTTGGACGTGCGGGGTAACGCAATATTTGCCCACGATGCGTAGAACCTGCGAACACCATAACATCGAAAACCACGACCGTGAGCGCGAAGTCCGCGAAAAAATCATAAGATGACTCCAACTGTGACATCAATTACGACCTAAACTATGTCATTCAAAACGGCCCGGGCTCTGAGTTTGACAAAGCCCCTGGCGTCGACCTCGACGATAACATGATGACGTCTTTGACGAAGACGCCGACAATGAAACGGACAACAACTCGAAAAACCAACCCCGGCTACGACGTCAAGAACCTAACCGGCAACAGCGTCGAGGACATACAGTGTCTTCGAGAAGAAAGTTAAAAAACGCAGTCGAGCTGGTGAATAACATCCATAGTAACCCTGAGACGTAGGGTTACTATAAAAATAAAAAGAAACTGACAGAAGAACGAAGTCTTTAACACAACACAGCTGTGTTAGAGACGTCGTTGGTCTGTTCGTTTTTTTATTGTTCCTACATCTCAAGGTTACTATCGATGTCTTCGACCACGACGACGAGACTGACGACGACACTCATGACGATGACACAGGCGACGTTTCGAGCGACGACATCGACGATCCCGACTCGGATGTTGGCGGCAAACCTGGTGACGAATACGACGGCGGCCCAAGCACGAACCGGATGATGACTCCAACGACAACCCCGACCACAAATTTGACGACGACCTTGATGAGTAACCGGATAATGATACCGACGGCGAGTGTGATATCGAACACTAATAGTAGGACGAAGACACTCGGTTCCGCAATCAGCGAGTGGAGGAGGTCTACCAGCTCGGTCGCATTTTCATCTAAGCTGCACAACTTGCTGATGATGGTCGGTACACGTTTGGTCGCCACGATGTCCAGTTCCAGCCCGGCTACCAAGTGTGGATCTGAACACCAATTCGTCGTCACAGCGACGATTTGTTAAAGTGGTGCTTCGGTCTCAAGGTTATGCGCTTCCTGACGGACCTAAACTGCAAGCCGTTACCCGACGGAACATGAACATTGTCAGGCCTCCCCCTGCGACGCGATGGTGATTCATGTCGTCCGACTCGAAGTAAACTAAGCTCGCAATGACTGTGGAAATTTGTGTTTTATGTGACTCTGCAGTTTGCCACTGTAATGTTTTGAATTGTTAATTTCATATAGTGTTGCATCGGGGCGATGTGTTTTTTCAAGAAGGAAGTAATTCCGCGTGCGAATAGCTGAGTCAGCAGCATGCTCGACTCCCGCGCCGCTGGCTGTGGCTGATTCTCGCCAGTGCTTTTCCTTTTTATCTTTCCTTTGTTTGCATGACCGGAATGTTTAAGGTGATTCAAGATTCGGGTTGTTTGTTCGAGGTGGGAAACTTCCGGATACCCACGCGTTTACGAAAGGAGATTCGCATGGCTGCTTTATTCAGTCGTCCTTCCGTCGCCATCAAATTATGTACGATCTTCGTTACTTTCTGTTTTTCGACACAAATTTGCGGCATTAAACGTTCATTTGAAGTTTTATAGAAGAAGTTTGTTTTTAATCATTAAAACACGTTGACATTCGACGGTTTCGTAAAACATTGATTTATTCGATCAAGTACGGTTCATTTATTTGCACATATATATATATATAATCACCGTGAAAACAGGAGCACGTAGTACAATAGCCCGGGGGGACGACTTTTTATATCGTTCATTGACAATTAAATTATGTATTGTGAAAGGGTACCTTAAGAGGAGTAAGGCGAGAAATATTATTTGACTGAATTATTGCGTACAATTTCCGCCAGATATTGTTTTACATGTGACCAGTCAAAGGGATATATTATTTTTATTTAAATGATGCTGTAACCGTAAAAAATGATTACCTGTTGAAGTGCTCATTGAGATATCTGCAATGGCCACAGGTATATGTCCTAAGAGGGAAAAATTGCATTATCACAACATGTTGCTTTCGTGTTCTTAACCAACATTTAATGTGAACGGTAATGTCAAAACACCCAAAGTCTAGATTTTCTTAAAGTTGCGTATACTCAAGGAGCCCAATCATATAACGTAGCTCATATTAAATAGCTCTCTATGTTAGAAACACGCAAAAAAATTGCACTTAGCGCGTTAGATACTACAAGGTTTGGCATACTAGTCAGGGGTGAGTTCACATACTGCTGCACAATATTTCGGCAAGCAGACTTGTGAAGCAATCCGTTACAAGAAACATATTATTTGTAATCCGTTACTTTTGAAGCAATTTTGTAATTCCTACGTTACATTTTGCGGCAGTATTTTGTGATGTAATTTCGTTGCCAAATATTCGGAACCAATTACTTCATTACGCGTCACTTTTAAAAATTATGTACAAAATACAAAAACAAACTGGAGCAATATGGGCAGGAAATTTAGCAGAATAGAGGTTGCAAGTTCAACCAAATATAAAACATCCTGGAGAGGATAATAACAAAAACAAACATGATTTGTTTACATGGCCGGCCACTAGAGCCACCAGAAAAACGACCAAGGAATATACAAATGAACGAAAAACAAATATAAAAAAGACAACACCGAGCGGGCGTTGTCTCCTTGATCTCCTAGCGGAGGCAGACGCTTCTTCTGGGCATGCGCGCCGCTAGCTTTGTCTACTGAATTACAGGGATCATTCGCGGTCGTCGTAAGATAGCGGGATGGCGGGCGTACTTGCAGCTTTCACTGCCTTGTCAGCTTACAGGTGAACGGAGTGCACCTACATTCTTTCTCATAAACACAATGTTTTATTTTACGAGGACTACCATAATGCGGGTGTATGAGAAATGAAAATTAGTTTTACTGAACATTTTTGAAAACATCAAAATTGTTTCTATTGTTTTTGCTAATAAGTGTAGGGGAAAAGTAACGTGAAAGTAATTCGCAAGGTAATGAGTAAAGTAATTCGTTACTTTCCAGCGAATAAAGTAATTTTAAGAGTAATCCATTACATGTAGGGCTCGGTAATTTGTAATTGTAATCTATTACATTTTTAAAGTAACGGCCACAAATCTGATGACAAGCCATGGAAGTAACGCTTGGTTTATGAATGCTAGCAATCATTTTTTCCACGTTATACACCGCCATATATTCAAACGCGTTGTCATACGGTATCTGTGAAAGGGTCTTTTCACGGATTATGGAAATGCTCACAGCCAGTGTATTGCGCATGCTATTTCATCATCCCTATTGAAAAATCCTATTTGTATGAGAAAGTTATGTGTCTACTAAACACATTTGAATCATACAAGATATAAAAGAACCATATAAGTACTACATAAGAACTATATATGATATATAACAACATATAAGAAACTTGTGCGTCGTTTCTTATAAGTTTCTTATATAGTTCTTGTATATCCTATATACTTCTTCATAGTTCTTATATGGTTCTTGTTTCTTCTTATATATCTTGAATGATACATATGTATTTATTGGACACCAGACATATCTCATACAAATGGCTTTTCACTAGGGATATTTATGAAGGCAAATATTGTTTTAAATAAGTTGAAAACCCTGCACCTTTACCTAAAGACGTAATCACATTAATGTATCGCCAGTTCAAAATGGCGAACAGTAAAAATGCATACGTCGCGATTTCTTTATGTATATTACTAAAATTAATAAATGTGTTTATGGTGAACCGAATTTTTTTTATCTCAAGGTTCTGGTCTTCAGGTCAACTGGAGGGGTGTATAAAAATTTTGCAATTCTATTATCAAAAGATTTTTGTGCACACAAAGAAAAAAGTGCTATGCTCCTTCTACATGCGTAGAAGAATTGGTCTTGTAAAATAAAAAAGGGCGGCCTCTGACGGCAACAGTTAGAGTCCTGTCGGTGTGCTCACGTAAAGCGTCGAAAGTAATATTAAAATTAATTTCTTTATCGCGAGCTTCTCTGAACCCTCCGCTAACCTCCGTGCTCAAAAATCCCCAGAATTGTTTTTTTTTTCATTTTTTTTAGCGCGAGGATAGCGGCACCAACGGCGAGCCAGCTTTCTAATTTGAATATTCCACGCACGTCCTTTGTGTACTCGGCTGAGAAGTTATGCGATTCAAGACGATGTAATCCCGCGCTTTGGGCGTTTCAATGTTCGCAAGCGCCATCCACTCTGGATCCGGTCTAATGAGGCGCCAAATAATTAGCGCTACGCGTGTAAGCGGCAGAGCCATTATTTCGGCTTATTTCCTGCTTCACCGTCTCCCCACGCCATCCCTACCCATTCTCTGCAAGCGCTTATCATCGCCTTTTTCGACCCTTTTTTCGGGACCGTCTTTTTGGTATTCATGAACTCGCGCTGAAAGGCGCGCGAAGGACCGGCCGGGATCACTGTTGTTTGCTTGGTCAAGCGTTCGATCAGCGGCATATCAAGGGAAAAAGAAGAGAAAAAGGACTAAGGCAACGAGAACGAGTGTCGAAACTCGGGACAAAAGAATGACGTTACGCTCTCCGTATGTCGATGGAATAACGGTCCGCTCCTCTGGCTTTTTATTGCCGTCAGGAGACACGGAAGTCACAAGTAGCAGCATTCGGATGTTGATTTATTGGATAGATGGTTTTGTTGCCTGGTGCTCTTCGTTGATTAATAATGAGCAAACATGGATATAATCAAATTGCTTCGTTTGCTTGTCTGGCTTCACTCCGACAGCCGGTTGAGCGCAGGCGTGCCGCGGTTATTCGAAGTTTCCTTTTTTTGCTCGTAGCTACGTTGCTAGGCGCTCCAACCATTAGAATCAGCGAGCATCTGGTGAAAGCAGAGGCTTTTCTGCTGATATAGCACCGCGTTTGTATAGCAAAAATCAGTGTCTTCTTGAAAGTTCGAGATACGGAAATTGAATATATTCTACCGCATTACTCCAAAAGTTAATATTTATACTAGAGTCTGTTAAGAACATATTGTGAAACAAAAATATAAGAAACAGGAAAATGTATGACAGAAATACGGACATTCACCAACCAATTCTTACACAGTTATGAGCCCGACGTTTCAGAACAGATTCGGTTTTGTCATCGGAGTGACTATTTGCACCTGGAGAGCAGCAGCTTATTTTCCATCTGCTGCGGTGTAGTTTGCTTCACTCACTTTATCTTACTCAAGTGCCATATCCTTTTTTCATACGCCGACGGTAAAGTTCCTGTCGACCTATTGATATTTTCTGGCGTAGTCTGAATATGCCATGATTCTATGAGAAGTCGCTTGCGGATGTTGGTTACAACGCTCATTATTCTGGTGTCGTCAAAATCGATATGCTGGTCGTTGTCGTCAGAGAGTTCTGCAACAGCACACCGCTCCCGGTCAAATTTTCGCACATCATTCTCGTGTTGCATAATTTTTTGATGGAGGTTCTTTGTCTCGCCAATGTTAGTGGCGCAGCATTCAGAACACGAAATTTGTTGTACAACCCCTTGTGCTTTTTGTTTAGGAGTGCTCTCTATGGATCGTGGCATCAGGCGCCCAAGCGTTGATACTGTCTTGTGGGCCACCCGAATACCTTATTTTGCAAGTTTACGCGCCAACGCTTTGCTGGTCCCCTTTCTGTAAGTTACGCAGATGTGGGTGTTACGGCGAGACTGCTTACCACATAGAGTATGCAGGTTCCGATGACCCGATTTTGACGGCGGGCCACACGACCCATGAAGCTGCGTGTGTTGCCGCTCTTTTAGGTCGGCGGTGACTCTTTCCTCTTGGTTTTAATGCGGAAGCACTACGCGAAAATCCGGCGTCGTCGGCAGCGTGACTATGCGACAGTACCAAAAATGGCCGACGGCGCAGACAGTAAAAACGCGTCAAAATGCTCGGATTCACGTCAAATGTCTCAGGGAGGTTCCTGTAAACAAATTTCATTCATGGCTTTGAAACTTAAATTCGGTGAATTTCCGCCTGGGTTGGAATCGAACCAAGGCCTCTTGGGTGCGAGGCGAGCTCACTTCCCCGACGCCACGGCGGCTCCACGGTTTTCTGGCTGACTAAAGGTGTGCCTAGTGCGTGCGTCATGCAGTGGCGTCACAAGGGGTGGGGGGGCGGGGGGGGGGGGGGGGGCGGACCGCCCCGGGTGCAGCGCTCCGGGGGATGTCGCCACGGGCCGGTGGGGGGGGGGGGGGGGGTGGAGAGGGCGACCAGCGGGGAGGGGGGGGGGGGGGGGTGTCGCCGCGGGCCACCGCCCCGGGTGCCGGTGACCCTAGTGACGCCACTGGCGTCATGCTTTCGAATTTCCACACGCAAGCAGCCTTAAGTGTCTCTGTCGAAAATGTAATGTCTGTCTCTGACGTGCAGATGTTCTTAGCTCTTAACAGGATGGTCGTAACCACCGATGCTTTGTGACTCGTAGGGTGGTAGGAGTCAAAACGGAGGTAACGTCCAGTGTAGGTTTGTTTTTTGTATACTGCGACCGTCAGATCTTCTCTTTGTCGCTTGACAAGCACATCCAGCAACGGCAAGGCATGGTCTTTTTCCAGTTCTGCTGTGAACTGGATGGCCGGTTGGACGGAGTTTCGATGTTTTAGAAACATCCTGACCTCTGACGTTTTGGTGATACAGAAGCAATTATCCACATAGCGCACAAAAACTTAGTTGACTTACTACAAATGACTGCAGTGCCCTTTGTTCAATGGCTTCCATTGTCAGATTAGCTGTTGTGACCGAGACGGACACTCCCATTGCGGTTCCGCTGGCCTGGCTGAAGAATTCTACTTGAAACGACAGGCACTTTACCATCGGCGTATCTCGCCGGGCTAGGGCACTTGAAGAAAAATTGAGTAAAGGAAACGAAACGACTCAAGATAGAAAATTACCTGCTGCTCTCCACGTGCAAATAGTTGCCCCTAATAAAAATCGAAAAAAAACGAATTGGTTTTGAAACGTCGGGCGCCTAAATGTTTAGGACGTATTAGGGAAGGTTCGTATTTCACTTATTTTCGACCCAACCCGACGGAGTTCCATCAAACATTTTTTTTTTTTTTTACGTTTAAATAGTATTGTACAGCTTCAGAGAGTTGTTGCCAACTGCATTTTTTCATAACGTCCCACGAAGTAGGAAGTTTGATCAAGATTTTTAGCCTAACAGAACATTTTTGTTTTCTTGAATACATTGGTGTGTTGAGCAACTAATACTTTACTGGAACATGTGCCACGTAATATTCAATCAGGAGAGCAACTTAATTCTAAGTAATATTTTCATTTGATCGAGGTGATCAAATAACGCATAGGGCCTTAACTTGCTGTATACTTCAAGGCTACGAAAACCTATAGCAGTAAAGCAAAGCTTCAAAGCTAGAACAAAGCAAGCGTTAGCGTCATAAGAAAATTGTCTGGAACACTAGACAAAGTGTAACATGGTATCTACGCTGATCAATCCTTTGTCGAATCGTTCCACCCTAGATCATTCAATTTGTCTATTAATCGGCTGTCCTCACCTATCCACTAGGTGATGTATGCAGTGGGATGCAATTGCATGTTCCAAGCCAAAAAAAAAGAAACACGTCAGAAAGACTTTGCGAAAAAGGAGGCAAGGAGCCTGTCACTCGTTGAACTGCCTCACATGGGGATTTTCTTGTGTATTGGTAATTACCTTGCAGTATATTCGCGCATGTTCCTGGGGTTTGTTCAGAAAGAGTATACGTCGTCCAAGCTATCAGGATCACTATCAAGGTTGATTCCCGAGACTGAGCTCTTCTCCAGCCGCCAGGTGCTTTGCCGAGATTGACGCTCAACCTTGATCGATTTTCGAAATTAGAAGCTCACGCTACACTATGCAAACAACAGTAAGCTTCTTTTCTCGACGCCCAGAATAAATGACGTTATGAAAATGGTAATGTTCCTTTTCCGTGTGCAGCGTACCGGGAGAGCAAGATTCAATGTGGCGTGAGAAATGGACGTGCTGTTCAGACGTCGAGGCTTGAGAAATTGCGTCTTTAGTATTCGCAGATGTTCCCGGATTTCTCGCTACTTTATTTGTGGGTTGCTTTGCTATATCTCTTATATATTGCTCCCCTCTTTTAGTTCTATTCTCGACTACACATCAAGTCTGCACACATCCAGCATCACTATTTAAACGTTTCATGTTTTATTTTATTTTTTTATTTCCGGCACCTTGATATTTAAAATGATCTATTCTATCTCCTTGTGCGCTATTTTGGTTTATATCGAAAGACCTTAAATCACCTAGTTAAACAAAATATTGTACAACGATAAAGTAACAGCATTACCTGAAAGCGTGAACTTGAGAAGTGACTACAATCCGTTGACGAAACTTTTTCAAGATAGGCATTCATTTGTAATGAAGACGAGAGTGCCGTCTGAGTTTTTTATGAGGATATTAAAAATGATAATATTTTTAATTGAATTGTATTACCACACTTGTAAACTGAAGCGTTTGTCGGGGTGATGGAACTGCATACATCTTGTGCATATATATATATATATATATATATATATATATATATATATATATAGGGTGTTTTTTTTAAGCTTAACAGATTTGTTTAAAAAAAGCCGTGAAAGTTACACTTATGCCGCTTGTGGAGGTGAGTTATACGGCCCGGGGGACATATTATAGGGGGCTAATCGTAACGATCAGTCGGCTAATTACTTAAAATTTGTTAATTAACTTTCTTATTAATAAAAATAGACTTATGGTTTCAATTAGAAATTTGCTCAGGGTCATCGAAAACCCCTAAATCAGTCATTTTCAGAAAGACTTTGCGAGCGTGAGAAGCGTAGTAGTGAACTGAACCGCTCGTGGAGCAGGTACAAAGCTAGAGGTTGCGATAAGGGGCCCCCGCGATTTTTCCGTCTCTTATCTAGCCCCAGCCTTGTACCTGCTCCACGAGTGGTAACTTTAGTGCACTACTACGTTTCTCACGCACTCAAAGTCTTTTAAAAATGGCAGATTTAGGGGTTTTCGATGACGCTGAGCAAGTTTCTAATTGGAACCATATGTCTATTTTCATTAATTAAAAGTTAATTAACGAGTTTAATTAATTATCCGACTTATCATTACGATTAGCTTCCTATAATATGTCCCCCTGGCCGTATAACTCACCTGCACAAGCGGCATAAGTGTAACTTTCACGGATTTTTTTAAACAAATCTGTTAATCTTAAAAAAAAAAAAAACACCCTTTATATATACATATAGCGTTAGCGGACACGGATATTTTGCCACGGCCAGGGAGATGGACACCGCGAACATTTCCGCTTTTGTGGATCCTTCTTGGTAGAGGGCCTAGACACACAACAATAATCATGGAAGACAGCAGACAGCCCTGTCGTACCCCTCTAGTAACTGAAAATCTTGTCGTCAAAAGCCCATGCATTAACAATGAGCTCGCTGAACATGTCTTCGTAAAGGTTTTCTGAAAGTCTAACCAATGATCGAGAGAAACAATGGCTGTTAAGACCCATCTAGATGACTGTGTTTGACCTGATCAAAAACTTTCGGTTGGTCGCAGGAAACAAAGTCCCAGTTCAGCTGATGGAATGATGTGTACGCGAACAAATAACGCGTCAACGACAAAGAAAAACAAACATGCTCTGTCTGGGGACACTACATGTCTGGAAGGGAACTACGACTAGAGCATGACGTTTCGAAGTCGATTATTTAAATGAAAATCAAGTATTTTACGATCGGCATTTAGGAATGTGATGGGCCGCCACACCAGCGGTGCCGACACGTTACTTTCATTTTAGGGAATCATGAATATCTTTTCTAGATTAAAGGATACGAGTACTTAGAAAAAAATATAATCGCACTCTCTAAGGGCGTTTTTGAGTGCGTACCAAAAAGTCACATAAAAGTTTGTAAGTAGGCCTTCCGGACTTGGTGGAGAGGTCTTCATTGCACTGAACACTTCCCAGACCTCCATACCTGTCGCTGGACGCAAGAGCTCTTCATTCCTTTCATCATGGGTGAGTGGAAGTTCTCCACGAAGCTGGTGAACGGAAGCAAAAGGGTCACTCGCGCCCCCAACTTGACTTGACGTCAAAAAACGAGAAACTCACCCCTCGAAGACGGCAGTGATGTCCTCTTCCCGTGAGTACTCTCGGCCGTCCGGTAGATTTACGCCCGCTATCCGCGTCGAGACCTCGCCTCTTACTCCAGATCCGCGGAGGCACCTCAGCACCTCGTGGTTCGAAAACGGTGTACTACTCAGAAACTGTGCATTGGGAGTTCTCGAGTAAAGCCGGAGCAAACGACTGTAACGGTCGCGTTGTTCTTCAATGTACACTTACAAGACCAAAGCCCCCGCCCACCGCGCTTTACAGCGCGCATTCGTCTAACGATGTCGTTCAGCATTTACGCTTGCTGTACCTTTCGGTGCTTTCCCCCGGATGCTAGCAGCGACTACCATTTGACTTTCAGTCCGTCCAATTGGGAGGCATCAAGGGGCTGTGAAGCCAACGTTGCTGCTATGCTGCCGCGCAGCTCTTTCGCTGTAGCGACGTCCTGCTGGTGTGCCACGCCCATGCGCAACAACGGGCTCCGTTCACTCAGGAACTCGGAAACTGCCAATGTCACAAAGAATGCGTGATGATCCGAAATGTATAGTGGGACCGGCAAAAGTGGCAGTATCTCGCAGCAAGACACAGGACATGAAAAATTTGAGGAGCAATATGCCCTGTCTAAACGGCAGTAAGAGCCGCCGCGTGACCACGTGTAGCCAAAAGCATTAAGATATGGTTATTTTCCCAGCGTCCTGTAATTGAAAATTACGAATAAGGCGCCCTAGCTCTCTGGACCGCCCGTACCAGGTCCTTCAACGTCCTTAAAGGAATCCATCTCCCAGTTACAATCACCAACAAGAAAAGACGGATTTGTCCTGAGAAGATTTGTGTCTAATGACGTAAAAATGAATTCGAATACTCCCACCGTGCATTCGCATGAACGTTAATTGCGCGAATAAGCTGACTTCCTAGATAAAATTAAAACGTGATAACCCGGCTGTTTGGATTGTAAGTGCAAAAACTGCACGTCATAAAATACCGCTGAAAATAAGGACAACACCCACGCCCGTATAAAGTGACTAACTACAAGGGAAAAAACATGTAATAAAAAAGCGAGCTTTAAACGCTTTTACGCGGTGAGTACAGAAACAATTTGTCTATTGAACAAAATACAAATCTAAATTCAAACAATGGGTTGAATGAAACAGTCATTTTTGTTTGTACTCGTTAAGAAAGCCTTTCACTTTTAAGGATAAAATGCGAAGGGTCATACCAATAAAAAAAAAGGACCAATAGTGTAAACATCGCTAATTAAAAAAAAAAAAAACACAACCGGGACAAAACCTGATGTTCGAGACGTCTGCGAATCGGACGCATGTCTATGGGACGCACCTTTTTTACGTCCTGTGTACGTGAAGACCGTTCGGAGGAGTCCGAGTACATCGTGTTCGTTGCAGCGCCTTATTTGTCGCGTCCACACGGTCTGACCCGAAGACGCCGTCGCTATCGTTCGCAGACGCCGAAGACCTGATGCTGTCCATAAGTTCTTCAAGCTTCTCAAGAGTAATCCGACGCACCACACCTACGACACTGCTCGACAAAGGGACCGTCGAGCTTGCCAGCGATTCCGGATTGGTCGGCGACTCCTCTAGACCTGGCTCGTCGTTGAAAGGCGAGCTAGTGGGCCCGCCGTTTATCTGTCTTCGGCGTTCCCACCAGTGGTCGCAGGGGCGTTGTTGGGCGAGCCGGGTAAACTATTTGGGGAAAGGCCGGGGCCGAGAGGACTGACGGCCTGGTTCACTGTCGAGTAAATTCGTCACTATGTTCAGTATGTTGTGGCCTGGTCATGACCACAGCTGTTGCTTGGAGAGGTGCAGCCGTCGGTGCAGTGGCCAAAGACTTCACACCGGGAGCAGCGAGGTGCTCGGCACGCCGATCCGAAGTGGCCCTTTTGGACGCAGTGGGTCCACACCCTCTCGCCTGATACTCGGACATAACGCGGTTTCCAGCGACGTTGATGAAGTTGGGAACCGCCTTCATTTCGATGTGGACAACCCTCGTTCATGGTGTACAGAGTGGGACGGCCTTTATACATCGGGTGCGAGACACCCAAGATCTTGCCGTACGGTCCCAGCACCGCTTGAAGGGCTTCGCCCGGAACGTATGACGGGAGTTGGAACACCGACTCAAAAACCGTTCGTCGCCCCACCTGTTCCAGTAAGACCGCGACGTTGCCAAGCAGCAGGCTGTCCTGCGCTACCAAATTATTGGCTATCTCCGCTGAGTTTACAGCGTCGAGAAACGCTGTCACCTCAAACCACCACTTTCTAAACGCTGTCAACAACAAACCATCACTGCCAACTATGGTATACAGAGCGTTGATGACGTGGTCAACCGGAACCTCAGACGGCGCTGAAACACGAAGGGCTGGGCCTTCGACGGGGGCTTCCTAGCCGTGTGATGATGGTGGACGCGTAATGCAGGGAGAGGTTTCAATCGAAGAATGAACAAATAATGAACAAAGCCCTCCTTAAAACCGTTTTTAGAATTCCAATGAAACCTTAAACCACCAGTTCTCCAGGTGAACGCTAGAATAATTAACGCGACATCTGTTCAAAGTTTTCGAATATCCTTATAAGCCAACTTGTCTCCTCCAAGACACTAAATTGTATAGCCGAAGGCCCTCGATAAATCTCTGAACTTTTTTGAACGTGTAGCTTTCGTACTTTCTAGCAGTCGTCACATAAGGTTGGGACGCAAGCGGCGGTTCATGCTTGTAAACAGTAAAAGAGTATATTACATGGTTCAACACTAGGTCCGCATAGCCAAAAACAGGGTGAATTACTATACTATTATGTGCACGCTTGTCTTTGGTGTACCGTGCTTCAGCTTGCTTTCCATTTCACAACGCTTATTGGTGGTCGTTTTGACACTCAATGTTTGATGACAGTTCTAGCTCAGCTTCAAAGTAATTATGAAACTTAAATTCTTTAATTTGTAAAAATTGTGTAGTATGGCTTTATTTATATAATATTTTGTCATACGTGAGGTTCTTTCATCAGCAGCGTTTTCAGTTCCTTACCACTATTTGCGGTCATAGGCCATTGCGAAATAGTGGGCACACACTTTCTTCATTGACTCATTTGTACATGCCATTTCTGTAAACCGTACGCCATCATCCGTTTACTAGCAGCATGGAATACACCCAACAATCTTCAAATTAATTATAAAAAAACAAGACAGAGCAAGGGTCTAAGCACAGACCCTTGGGGTACCTTCAGTGACACTGTTCACCGCTTCTATCAGGAAGCTAACATCGTCCACTTTAACAAACTTCTGACGATTGTTGAAATGGGGATCTCGCCATCGCATTAGAAGCTTATTACCCTAATGTTTTTTTTTTTATTTTGCGAAGCGGTTTGTGGGGCGACGCACAACCAAAAGCCTCAGCAAAATCTTGAAATGTAAAGCCTATCTCCCTACCCTTATCCTCTCTTCATCTTTTGATTTCTTTATATAATACGCTTATAAAATGATAGTCAACAATAATGTTTCAGACAATAAAAAAATAGCCACATTGTGTCGTATGATATTATTTAAAGGGATACTGACAGGGTATTTATGCTCGCCAAGGCTTTTACATGACATATGAGAGCCCAACTATCCAGAACACAATTCGCGGCTCGAAATTTGTTTCCTTTCCGCCATAAAACCGCCGATCGATGACTGGCCGGTTTGAGTCACGCTCACTCACTTCTCTGTGGTCAGGTGCAGTTTTTTATGGTATAGACACAACCGCCAAAGATACTCAAAGTTATAGGTCATCGAAGGAACATGCTCAGTACTAGAAATTAACAAAAAAAATATTATTCAAGTTTGTGGCTACTAAAACGCTGCAAATACGTTGATTGAAAAATATGTTTCATAGCCAGGTGACTTCCGATGTCATTCCTCGCCTCTATATGTCTTCTTCCTCCACAGTCCAGTTTCAGTTTCGGTTTCAAGCCGTTGCGTGTTTTGACCTTACTAAAAATATGACACTTTAGCAATATATTGATTGGATAGACCCCTGACACCATAATAGATCACCTAGAAATAAAAAAAATAAAAACTTTTGGGGGGTGTAAGTGTCCCTTTAAGATAAACGCATCCATACCACATAATATCACCAGAAAAGCATATTAGCTCGAGGTGTATACGTTGGTGGCTACATTATTTAGACATATCTGAAAACGAAAGTGCCAACGAATTATCTCTGAACATTAGGGGAAGTGGAAACGCTTCAGTTTCATATCCTTTTATCATTGAGGGGGTCTTAAAGGGGCACTGACACGCCAAACTAATTTTTTATGATGCGAAACAATTGAAAATGATGCTTGGACATTACACTCAAAATTCAAGACTTGGGAATTCAGTATTTGTGAAGTAAAGAAAAACAATTCCCAAATGCCGAATTTGAAGTTCCCTTGCGATCCGCGCCAGTGGACTGACGTCAAATATTGAGGTGTCCTGCGAGTCGAGTTTCTTTCGAGCCTCCGCTCCGAAACGTGTCGCCGCAACCAGAAGCGATGAGGTGAGGACCGGGAAAGAAGGGGGCCGGCGTAACGGGAAATCGGTTTCCTGCGTGCGTGCCGTGCTGCCTATCGCTTCGAGCAGACGACGCTGCCCCGGCGGAGTATCAACCGAAACTACGATACACAGACACCAAACCCAGTTGTTTTGACCGTTTGACGATTTCCTTTTCGAAATCTGAGAGGTCGTCGGGCACCTAAAAAAAACACTTTGTCCGATTCCCCGACTCAGCGATCACCCTCTGCTACTTGAGTTAAGCGCCGCCACGTTTTCCGAGGGAGGATACAAATCCAGGAGGTGACATCACAACGGTCTCTGATCTTTGGTATTTCAAACAGAAGGGCTGTAGTGCGTTCGCAACTGCGTTAAAAAACATGTTTTACGATTGCCGTTATTAAATCTTATAGAAATGTCGCCTACATAGCTTCTAAATTTCACGATTGTTTACGTCAGACATCAAAAGAAGCGAGGAGATGAGGAGCGGGAGAGAAGAGCGCCAAAATTAAAAAGGCCGCTTGGGAAAATTTTTTTACGCTATGCGGTATTTGTTTGAGGGTCTATGACTCCAACTTGCATCGTTTTAGACAATAAACATTTACGACCTTTGGGGTGTCGGTTCCCCTTTAGGCGTTTCAAGTTCGTACGGTGTAAAACTCTTGTCTTCCTAAACATACAATATGAGTAGTTAAACACGTAGAGTGAAATGCTTTGAAGGTGGAGGTTGAGGCTCGTCAAGAACTATTTAGAGAAGAATGAGAACAGGCGACATTGCGTTCTTGCAATCAAGTTCCCAGACCAATGATAACACTATCAAATAAGTTACAAACTCTCAGCTATTAGTTGTTAAAATTGGTACTTATTAAAACTTGCGCCGGGAAGTAAACAAATTGTTTTTTTAATATCACTTAGTCTCTAGACATACAACATCGTTGTATATGTAAAGTGTGAACGAGCCATATTTCCATCAGCTTTGCAGACATTGTTATTTCCTTGGGAATCATTTGCGCCCTTATAGAGCCAATGAAACACTTATTATTGTGACTGGTGCTGTAGCATGAGGAGACCAGATTTTATACTGTGCTTCTAGGACACCTCTCTGCCCTCAGTTGCTCTTTATAGTCGTCTACTTTAAGTTCTGAACTGCTCTCTCTTTATTTTGTTTTACGTTTTTGTCAAGAGTTGCATCTAAGCCAGTTCTGTCATTTGTACTCGCTGTATCACATCTTCAAGAAGCAAAGGAATGGAGCCCGGAAATACAATTAGCGCGCGCACGCAGATCGTCTCGTTGACGTCGTGCCATGTCCGTCGGTATTCACTGCGCCTAGGAAGCCACTCGTCGTCATCGTTCGTGCTGCTGCCGGAAGAAGCGTTTCGACGGGGGCTCTGGTACATGCCTCGGCGTCGCTGTGCTTCCGGCCTGACTTGTAGACCACAGTCATGTTGAACTCCTGCAATCGGAGACTCCATCGAGCGAGGCGTCCTGACGGGTCCTTGAGGTTCGCGAGCCAGCCGAGCGAGTGATGATCGGTGACTACACGAGACGGGCTCCCGTACAAGTACGGACGAAACTTTGTGATTGCCCAAACGACCGCAAGGCATTCTTTCTCGGTCGTGGAGTAATTTTTGTCCGTCCCTGGACAGTGTCCGACTCGCGTAGGCGATAACTCGCTCGGTGCCTTCTTGCATTTGAACCAGTACCGCGCCAAGTCCAGCGTTACTTGCGTCCGTGTGAATTTCGGTTTCCGCATCCTGATCGAAATGTCCAAGAACAGGAGGAGTCTGCAGTCGTCGCTTCAGTTCGTCGAATGCCTGCTGCTGCTCTTCGGCCCATTCGAACTTCTCGGCGTCCGGAAGCTTAGGGTCGATGTCGCGCTGCGCTGGCGACGTACTGTCTTGCTGAGGTGGCGAGGATTCGTCAGTAATGGCGGCGATTTCGGCGGAGTTTCGGAGTTCCTCGACGTGGCCAACGGCAACACCTTTTGTGAGGTGCTGCGTTTCATTCGAAAGTTCGTCGCGAGGACCACAGTGCGGCCATCCTGAAGTTCAGCTACTCCTCGTGCGACGCCTATCCCTCTTCCTAGAAGCAACTGGAGGTTGCCTTCCAGAACAACTTCGCCGCAGGTAGCTGCATCAGTCACGACGGTTACGACAACACTTGATCGCGGCGGAAGGTTCACGTGGTCGGTAGCGACTCGGACGGCGGCTGACGCTGTTTGGGTTTCTTTGAAGGCAGAGCAGGCCTGCGTAGCGTCAATCTGTTCTCACCAAGGTCGATGACGGCGCCGTATTCACACAAGAAGTCCATTCCGAGAATGACGTCCCTCGAACAGTCTTGCAGAACGACGAACTTCACAGGGCAGGTTTCACCGTGGATCTCAACGCGAGCGGTGCACCTGCCAACAGGTGTGATGAGATGTCCGCCGGCGGTTCGTATCTGCGGTCCGTCCCACGACGTCGTAACTTTCCGAAGGCGGCGAGTGAGCCTCCCACTCAAGACTGAGTAGTCTGCTCCGGTGTCCACGAGTGCCGATGCGTCGAGGCCGTCGATAACAACGTTTAGGTTGTTGGACACCGTTGCATGGGCGTCGGTGCGATGCGGGGCGTCAGGAGAGTGGGAGCGCTCCGGCGTTCTTGGAGGCTGTTTGCTTCCGTCGTTTTCGGCAACGTCACCTCCAGGCGTTGCCGCACTTAGTTTTCCCGGCGACGCAGGGGAGACAGACCCTCTCGGCGGGGTCGGCGCGCTGGGGACGCTGAACGCCGTGGCGATGGGGAGCGAGATTCACGTCGGAGAGATGGCACTGAGGGGGGCGAGCGTCGGAGGTACTCCTCGATGTCGCGAGGGCGTTCGCCGTACCTCGGGCGTGGGTCGTTCGGGTGAAAACCACGCAACCCAAGTCGACGGTAGGGGCAGCCACGGTAGATGTGGTCGGCTTCCCCGCAGTGGTAGCAAAGCGGGCGTCGGTCGGCCGTTCGCCACACGTCTGTCTTCCTCGTTGAGGGTCGCTCCGGGCGGACGTACTGGGTTTGCTCCTCTTGACGCTGAGGATACCGCGGCGTTTGGGCGTCTCTTCGGGGTGGCGCCGGGGCCTGGCGAGGAGCTTGCGGTGGTCTTTGGGCCACGGCGGCGTAGCTCAACGTCGGCTCTTCTGTCGGCTCTTCTACAATACGGCGGTTCAAGAGACCACTGCGACGAAGGTTGTACGGCGGTTCAAGAGACCCTGCGACGAAGGTTGTAGCGGCCCGCGTCGACGCGTTGCTGGTCTTGAATCATGAGTCGGACGAGTTGGCGGACTTCCTCGGCCCGTTGAGCAACCGCCTGGGCGTCGTCGCTCTCATTGTCAGATGGTACCTTTCCAGCTGGTACACGGTCGGAAGGTAACGACCATACTGGACGCCATGCTACCCTATGAGCCATCTGACAATGAGAGCGACGACGCCCAGGCGGTTGCTCAACGGGCCGAGGAAGTCCGCCAACTCGTCCGACTCATGATTCAAGACCAGCAACGCGTCGACGCGGGCCGCTACAACCTTCGTCGCAGGGACGTCCGCTTCCAGCCCGGCAACAGGGTGTGGGTGTGGACGCCCATCCGTCGCCACGGCCTCAGTGAGAAACTGCTGAAACGGTATTTTGGACCATACAAGGTACTTCGTCGCCTCGGCGAGCTGAACTACGAGGTGATGCCCGACGGAACACGAACATCGTCGCGCCGCCCACCACGGCCTGAGGTCGTCCACGTCGTGCGCATGAAGCCGTACTACGCTCGATAGGACTGTGGACCTTATGTGCTCCAAAGGACTCTTCTGTTTATCGTTCTTTTTATTTTTGTTTTGTGTTGCATCGGGGCAATGCACTTTTTATAGGGGGGAGTAATGCCGCGCGCGCAGCTGGCCAAGTAGGCAGCGCGCGCGTGGCCTAACGGTTATCGTACCTGCCTCCCACGCGAAAAGCCAGGGTTCGATTCCTGGGAGCGACGTGTCTTTTGTTTATCCTGCATTTAGTGTTCTGGCGAATTCGAGAATCCTGGTGCTTGTTCGAGGTGCGAATGTTCTACGCGTCGAACTTTCTACGCCGATTATTCTAGAAGCCCACGCATGTACATAAGGGGCTCCGCGTAACGAGCCGAAGTCTGTTTCGCCTCAGCGTTCGATCTTGCTGCTTCGCCGCCTTCGACGCCCGCGACGCTCTGTTGTTATCTTTCTTTTTCCTTTCATTTTTGGGCACAAGTTCGCCCCCATTAAACGTTCAGTTTACTCAGTCATTCGCCGCCTCATCACTTGTCATTCGTGACAATACAACGTCGTTGTATATGTAAAGTGTGAACGAGCCATATTTCCATCAGCTTTGCAGACATTGTTATTTCCTTGGGAATCATTTGCGCCCTTATAGAGCTAATGAAACACTTATTATTGTGACTGGTGCTGTAGCATGCGGAGACCAGATTTTATACTGTGCTTCTAGGACACCTCTCTGCCCTCAGTTGCTCTTTATAGTCGTCTACTTTAAGTTCTGAACCGCTCTTTCTTCATTTTGTTTTACGTTTTGTCAAGAGTTGCATCTAAGCCAGTTCTGTCATTTGTACTCGCTGTATCACATCTTCAAGAAGCAAAGGAATGGAGCCCGGAAATACAATTCGTGTCGCGCTGACTCAGGTTATACGGGAACAGGGGAACGGCTTCATCTCCCCGCTATCATGAAATGAAGCACGGAAAGGGATGCGCACGATGGACTATTTTCTTTCTATCCTTCTGATTTGTTGAAAGCTACGACAAATATCAACTGAACGTGAACTGATTCCTTTTTTTTTATTCTCCTGCAATTTTATTTATCTATTTGAAATGTAGGAGCGCCATAAAAAATAACGTTGTAATAAAACGGGACTGCTCCCAAAGAGATTCTCGGAAGAATATGCTAAGCGTGTGCGCTGCGAATTCGGAAACCTGAGAAAGAACTTGCGCTAGATTAGGGAGAGCTGTCAAGTTCAGAGCATTGGGACGAGCTAGAAAACAGATGGCCTCAGGGCGTCGACTGGGCGTCATGCCAAACTATGTATTGGAGAATTGCTTAGGGTGATATGCAACCTTCAACGTGACGCACTCGGTTTTTGTCTTTCAATCTAGGGTTATTTCTTATGGCACAAAGATATGACATTTGGTTTTTGGGTAATTTTATTTGTAAAACAATGGCACTTGTAGAAAGCGCGGCTCCTTTTTACGAATCAGGCTGAATGTAGACTTCGAAGTTTACTTAGAGATTAATGTTCTGCTAAGTTGTACAACAACGCAGAAGACATGACTGTAAAAAATTACGTCGTAAACTATTCATAAAACACAAATGAAAGCCGTTTACAACTCCCTGTAACGCCGAATTAGAGCGCAGCTCTTGAGGGAGGAGGGGAAGGTACGTAGAGGGGGCAATGCCCCTCCTGCTCTCCTGCTTTCCCGCATTTAGGGGAAACTTTTCCAGCTAGATTTAGCGGGGAAAATTTTTTGCTAGATTTAGCCGGAAAAATTTTCCGCTAGATTTAGCGGGGAAAATTTTCCGCTAAATTTTGCGGAATTGTTTCCACTAAATTTAGCGGACAAAATTTTCCGCTAAATTTAGCGGGGGAAATTTTCTGCTAGGTTTAGCGGGTAACCTTTTCCGCTAGATGTAGCGGGGAAAATTTTCCGCTAGATTTAGCGGGAAAATATTTCCGCTAGATTTAGCGGGTAAAATTTTCCGCTAAATTTAGCGGGAAAAAGTTTCCGCTAGATTTAGCGGGGAAATTTTTCCGCTAAATTTAGCGGGGACATTTACCCATGATTCACCGCGCTGGTTACGCCGACGCCGACGCCGACCGACGCCGACGCGACGCGACGGCGACGGCGACGGCGACGCCGACGCCGCTCAAGCCGGAAACGGGCGCCTAAGAGCTGCGCTCTAAAAATTTGTTCCACAGAAAGCAGAAATGCAAATGCGATTCGTATTCCTGTCGTCTTTCTTACCGATTCGATAGAGCTCTTCAATCTTGGTAAAAAGATCAGTTCTCTAAAACCCAAGATTCAATCATGCTTCTTGTCCCAAAAATCGTCAGGAGGTTGTGTTGGGAGTAAAACATGCGAAGGATTTTTGTTAGTAGAATAATTAAGAGAAGTATCTTATAATGCATTAATATTTTTTATACTTCTCCGAGCAAAGGTAAACGCCAAGCAGTCTGTTAGCTCTCCCGCGTCGGTACCGGATTGTTTCCTGCGGTTTCCTTCCTTTCCAAGCCACTACCCAATTCATTCTCAAATACTGCATCTTTGAAAAAGTCCCCAGTTGGTTTTTTTCACATTTGTTTTCCCACGGGAAATCAGAAACCAATTTAAAAGCACCATCTCAACCAGCAAAATGCAAAGAAAAACGAAAGCACGCTATTTTTCAATTCTAGCACAAAACACTGCAAATGACGTTTAAAGGGCCCCTGAAAAGAAAAAAAAGTTTTTTTTTAACAGTCTGGTTGGGACACGCGTGTCGAAAAATGAATTTACGCGAAAAAAATTAATTTTTAGAGCCGTGCTGCCTATCGCTTCGAGCAGACGACGCTGCCCCGGCGGAGTATCAACCGAAACTACGATACACAGACACCAAACCCAGTTGTTTTGACCGTTTGACGATTTCCTTTTCGAAATCTGAGAGGTCGTCGGGCACCTAAAAAAAACACTTTGTCCGATTCCCCGACTCAGCGATCACCCTCTGCTACTTGAGTTAAGCGCCGCCACGTTTTCCGAGGGAGGATACAAATCCAGGAGGTGACATCACAACGGTCTCTGATCTTTGGTATTTCAAACAGAAGGGCTGTAGTGCGTTCGCAACTGCGTTAAAAAACATGTTTTACGATTGCCGTTATTAAATCTTATAGAAATGTCGCCTACATAGCTTCTAAATTTCACGATTGTTTACGTCAGACATCAAAAGAAGCGAGGAGATGAGGAGCGGGAGAGAAGAGCGCCAAAATTAAAAAGGCCGCTTGGGAAAATTTTTTTACGCTATGCGGTATTTGTTTGAGGGTCTATGACTCCAACTTGCATCGTTTTAGACAATAAACATTTACGACCTTTGGGGTGTCGGTTCCCCTTTAGGCGTTTCAAGTTCGTACGGTGTAAAACTCTTGTCTTCCTAAACATACAATATGAGTAGTTAAACACGTAGAGTGAAATGCTTTGAAGGTGGAGGTTGAGGCTCGTCAAGAACTATTTAGAGAAGAATGAGAACAGGCGACATTGCGTTCTTGCAATCAAGTTCCCAGACCAATGATAACACTATCAAATAAGTTACAAACTCTCAGCTATTAGTTGTTAAAATTGGTACTTATTAAAACTTGCGCCGGGAAGTAAACAAATTGTTTTTTTAATATCACTTAGTCTCTAGACATACAACATCGTTGTATATGTAAAGTGTGAACGAGCCATATTTCCATCAGCTTTGCAGACATTGTTATTTCCTTGGGAATCATTTGCGCCCTTATAGAGCCAATGAAACACTTATTATTGTGACTGGTGCTGTAGCATGAGGAGACCAGATTTTATACTGTGCTTCTAGGACACCTCTCTGCCCTCAGTTGCTCTTTATAGTCGTCTACTTTAAGTTCTGAACTGCTCTCTCTTTATTTTGTTTTACGTTTTTGTCAAGAGTTGCATCTAAGCCAGTTCTGTCATTTGTACTCGCTGTATCACATCTTCAAGAAGCAAAGGAATGGAGCCCGGAAATACAATTCGTGTCGCGCAGACTCAGGTTATACGGGAACAGGGGAACGGCTTCATCTCCCCGCTATCATGAAATGAAGCACGGAAAGGGATGCGCACGATGGACTATTTTCTTTCTATCCTTCTGATTTGTTGAAAGCTACGACAAATATCAACTGAACGTGAACTGATTCCTTTTTTTTTATTCTCCTGCAATTTTATTTATCTATTTGAAATGTAGGAGCGCCATAAAAAATAACGTTGTAATAAAACGGGACTGCTCCCAAAGTGAGATTTCTCGGAAGAATATGCTAAGCGTGTGCGCTGCGAATTCGGAAACCTGAGAAAGAGCTTGCGCTAGATTAGGGAGAGCTGTCAAGTTCAGAGCATTGGGACGAGCTAGAAAACAGATGGCCTCAGGGCGTCGACTGGGCGTCATGCCAAACTATGTATTGGAGAATTGCTTAGGGTGATATGCAACCTTCAACGTGACGCACTCGGTGTTTTGTCTTTCAATCTAGAGTTATTTCTTATGGCACAAAGATATGGCATTTGGTTTTTGGGTAATTTTATTTGTAAAACAATGGCACTTGTAGAAAGCGCAGCTCCTTTTTACGAATGAGGCTGAATGCAGACTTCAAAGTTTACTTAGAGATTAATGTCGTGCTAAGCTGTACAACAACGCAGTAGACATGACTGTAAGCAATTTGTTCCACAGAAACCGAAATGAAGATGCGCTTCGTATTCCTGTGGTCTTTCTTACCGATTTGATAGAGCTCTTCAATCTTGGTTAAAAGATCAGTTCTCTAAAACCCAATTTTCAATCATGCTTCTTGTACAAAAAAATCGTCAGGAGGTTGTGTTGGGAGTAAAACATGCGAAGGATTTTTGTTAGTAGAATAATTGGGAGAAGTATCTTATAATGTATTATTATTTTTTTATACTTCTCCGAGCAAAGGTAAACGCCAAGCAGTCTGTTAGCTCTCCCGCGTAGGTACCGGATTGTTTCATGCGGTTTCCTTCCTTTCCACGCCACTACCCAATTCATTCTCAAATACTGCATCTTTGAAAAAAGTCTCCAGTTAGTTTTTTCTCATATTTTTTCCCCACGGAAATCAGAAACCAATTTAAAAGCACCATCTCAACCAGCAAAATACAAAGAAAAATGAAAGCACGCTATTTTTCAATTCTAGCACAAAACACTGCAAATGACGTTTAAGGCCTAGCGCACAATTGAAGAGTGCCGTGCACACAAGCTTTAGAGAAGATTCTGCATTTTGTTGCGTCCTTTGGGTGAGATGTATGCACGTAATGTGCAAGTGTTTCTGACCGGGGCGGGGGGAGGGGGGTTGGGGGCAAACCCTTTTTGAAAGGCGCGCACTCTTTGGTTTCTGACACAAAAAGATGTCAGTTTTCGGCACTAATAGCACGGTTACCCAGCCCCACTTGAATTCACGCTTCCAGACGCACCTACGGGTATAGATTCAACAGTCGTTCAGGCCCTTAAATAATCGCTTTCTCTCTTGATTGTCTTGACTTTAAGTCCTCCACGCTTTTAACATTATCAGCCGACCTTCTAATACCTTTCTTTTTGTTGTTGCTCGCAAACAATATAAAATGCAAGTAATTTAGAAAGTAATTTGTAATTTGAGTTGACACTACTAGGCAAAACTATTCAAAGTAAACTACTAATTAGCGAAAGAGATATGTAATAGAATGTTGTACATCCCAAAAAGTAGTTAAATAACAGCAACTATTGTAGAGTAATTGATTACGTACAAATATGTGACAAGCAGAAACGAAACCTAATATAAAGTGTTTTGTGAACTACCCAACACAAAAGTAATGTTGTTTTAATTAATGGAGACCAAGTTTTATATCTGTATTGAATACTTGACGAGTTTCGCTTTGACATGATTTTTCGAGGTTTCGAGTATCTATATCTATAATTTTTAGAAATTTATTTAGAACTGTTATTTGCTAGCAACAACACTTGCGTTGGCACTTATTTAGGAATTTTTTTACTTACTTACACTTACTTATTATTTGCTTTATCTTACTTACTTACATTACTTACTTAAATAGTTACTACTTACTAACCTGATTGTTTGTTTGTTTGTTTGAGTATCCTCATGGCCCAGAGGACATTAAGGAGTAAAGTGGGTAATTAGCAACATTAAGATAGACAAATATGTGAGAAATACGGTCATGACAAACTGACGCAAAAATAATTGTAAACAGTATCTTTAAACGAATGTAACGAGGGTATTGATAATATTTATGCTGGTAGTTTAATCACTTCTGGCGTGTTTTATGCGTAAAAAACCGTTATAGGCTTCCTACCGAAAAAAACAACAGTATACAGGGTGTATTTTTAAAGCTTTACAGGTTTGTTTAAAAAAAAAGCCATGAAAGGCTCATGCGGTTTGTGCAGGTGAGTTATACAGCCAGCAGGACATATTATAGGGTGATAATCATAATGATTAGTCAAATAATTAAGTATAATTTCTTAACTGACTCTTAATTTAGTGAATATAAGCAGATGGTTTCAAAAAGAAACTAGCTAAGCACGATCGAAAACCACTAAATCAACTCTTTGTCGGAAGATATAAGAAAGGGCCAGCATTTTACAGCGTTCTGAAATAATGCTCAGTTTGGACGCGTTTCTAGGTTTCGGTTTCTTATCGGAGTGCATCGTTGCGCCCGCAGTCCTGCTCCCGTGGGGTCGCGGCGCGAAGCCAGCCCCTCGGTACCCTTGTAGGAGGGGGGGAAGTAGGGCGTACGTGTGTTGCGCGTCTCAGCCACTAGGGAGCAGGACCGCGGGTGCAGAGATGCGCTGCAATAAGAGGCCAAAACTGTCTTATATCTTTCTCAAAAAAGTTGATTTAGTGGTTTTCATTGCCGCCCAGCAAGTTTATAATTTGAACCATTTGTCTCATTTTACTAATTAAAGAGTGAATCAACAAATTTTAATTAACTAGCGGACTGATCGTTTCGATTGACTCCTTCTACTATGTCCCCCTGACCGGATAACTCACCTGCACAAACCACATAAGTGTTGCTTTTACGGTTTTCTTTCAAGGAATCTTTAAAGCTTAAAAAATACCCTATATATTTTTGCTATCTGGATTATGTAACTGAAAATATATCTGAATTCTATATCGATATCAGGATTTCAAAAATTATTCTTCTGCCTGCAATTTGCAGGTAAAGGTACAAAACATTTTTTGTTAACTCTACATAAAACCGTGGAAACGTAAAATTAAATATAATGTCTCAGAATTTCATATTTCTAGCTAAGTCATGACGCCTCAAAGCACACTTTTAAGTTCTGTGACTGATCAGCTTATAAGTGAATTTCTGACGCGTTGCAGTAATTTCCGCAATGCACTGTTTGTAGAATAAAACAGGAACAAGAAATCCGGAAATGTAAATGTTGTTCTAAAGACAAAAATCCTACATGAGATGCGGAAATGTATATGTTGTTCCAACGACGAAAATTCTACAAAAGCCTCCGGGCGGAACGAAGAAGCTAGCTCGACGACCTAAACATCCGGGAAGTTTTATGTTGGGTGCCTGCAGTTAGACTTTAATGGGTGAGGCGGTCTTGTTTATGTATGGATAGTAAACCCACTTTCACATTGTGACGCAGAGCGCTCTAACATTAGGATACAATGTCTGTGTTCAAGGGCATTACAACTCTCCTGAGAGCTGAAGGGTCTTCCTGAGGGATCGTTATCATTTATTGCGTTTTTATGGGTCGTTCTCAGTTACACTAGTAGTAACGAGAATAAATACATTATTCTCGCAGTTTTTAGATTACGTTCTTTTTAAATTTAGGATATAACAATCAATTTAAAAGTAACTGATAGGAGTCGGCGTTCATACCATCTGGTCTATTGCGCAACGTCTATAGCCCAAGCAGCGGAGGTTATTGCGCCAATATTGGGAATATATTGGAAAAAGATATACATCATCGGCCCATTTTGTCCTCTTTGTAACCAATATCTGAGATGTCTTGGAAGAATAGGGCCCTGATTGGCCCCATTTATCTTCTATTTCACTAATATTGCGAAATAATTGGATAATTATAGACGGCTTCCAATATGGTGCCAGTGGGCTTCAAATGTCGCCCAATATTGGTCGGTCAATGGCACCCCAAAGAATAAATTGCATACCACTTCCAACTTAGTGCCAATGGGATTCCACTATTCTCTGAAATTGGGCAGTCATTGGCATATCATATGATAAATTGAATATAATTTCAAATAAAGCCCCAATGATATTTTAATGTTGTCCAATATCGATTAGGCATTGGAAAAACTGGATACCATTTCAAGTGGTGATCATGGGCCTCCAATGTTTTTCAATATTGGGCAGTCGTTGGCAATTCATTGGATACATCTGGTCCTTTTTCTATTCGAGTGCTAACAAGCTTCTAAAGTTGTCAAATATTAGGTTGTCATTGGCAACTTATTGGATAAAATTAATAGTACTTCCAACGAAGTCCAAAGCAGCGCACAATTGTTGGACCAACATCGGCCCACCACTGGCAAAAATCGGCTGCAATATTGGCCTAACGTTTGTTTTCTCGAACACGCTACCCGGTCCAATGTTGGACCATTCACTATGCCAATGTTTGATCACGATTCAACAGAAATTTAAACCAACATTGGGCCATCATTCATGCCATTGTTGGACCGCCTTTAAACCAACGTTTAAGTCAAATTTGGGCCGCAATTCAACAAATACCTAAGGCATCATTGGACAACCTTTGGCTGTGCGACTTACAACCAATATTGGCGTCCAAGTTTTACCATTGGCTTATACAATTTTGGCGCCCAACCTTATGCTCTGCGTGTTTCACTTTTGGAATCCGATGTTAACCGTAGGCTGTACGATTTTCGGCAGCAATTTTAGCAAGCATGTTAAGTGCCGTTCACACTATTGCAACCGAGTAAGACTGAGAGAGACCAGACCGGTTTTTAAGCCTCTTGCGACTTCTTCGGACCGGATGCGCTGCAGCGGAGCTGGTCCTAAGACATCGCAAGAGGCTTAAAAACCGGTCTGGTCTCTCTCGGTCTTACTCGGTCGCTAGAGTGTGAACGGGCCTTTACTGAACACTATAAATACATTTGAAAAAAAACAAAATTCAGTGGACAAGCCACATTCACAGTGTACAATCTTAAGTCAGTATTACATGCACGTAAGTATAAAAGTAGGCAATGCAAATTGTACCGTCAATACAATTCGTTAAGATTTTTGATTGAAGAAACATTAAAACAAAAATGAGTGCAAGGGTCCATCACTGGATGGGATTCCGTGCGGGGGGCAGGGCACAGGGTTCCGAAAAAGACAGAAGTGAGGGCCTGAATTCATGCGGATGGCTTCAGAGGTCACATCTCTACCAGTACCTGCTACGCCACCTCATACCACTGTAATTTGAAACATTCCTTTACCTTTTATTCGGTCACTGTCAGTTCTCTCTTGAGCTTGCCAATAATGAATATAAAAATCAAATATAGCTTACTTATTCCGCGCCTTTTTATTAACTAGTCGATTGGTCGGTTAAGTTACTCTCCAAATATAAAATCGCAAAAGGCCTCCCGACTTCGTTTATATTTACTTTTTTATAATGGTGCTCCACCAATAATACCAGAACGTGAGAAACTATCTTTTCCAGCGAAATATTTTTGTTATTGTGTATAATATAAACTCGAGTATTCTATAATACAACAAATGAACTGCCTTCTGAAATAAATACATGCGTAGTTAAGACACTTCGGCCGGCTTGCTAACATCAGCGTCTTAGCTGAGACTGTGTGAAAAAAAAGCACTGCAGAAGCCAGTGCAGGAGCGGAGTGGAACGTGCAGCCTAGCCTTAAGCGCTCGCGCACCACACGCTTGGCAGGCTTTCTTTCATACAGTTCGAGTTAAGACGCTGATTTTAGCAAGCCGGTCCTGGGCCGGCTTGATAGAAGAGCGTCTCAGCTGAGACTGGATAAAGAAAAAAAAAACACTAAGTGCTTGGCCGCGCGAGCGTCTTGAGAAACTTTTTGAGTGCCGTTCAGCTCGTTCGCTGGCTCTGGCTGTGCTTTTTTCACCCAGTCTCAGCTGATACGCTGTTGCTATCAAGCTGGCCCAGGTGTTTACTGTTGTTTTGTTCACTTGGCTTGTGCTAACTCAGAACTCAACTGATTTAGATTAAACTATTAATAATGATTAAATATATTAATCATAGAGTAGGAAGGCTAATCCATAATAATTGCTTAGCCATACTCTTGCGAAATAAGAGAGGCACTCAACCTGTCATCTATCCTTAAGACCTATTACCTACAGTGTCGTCATTTAAGTTCATACCTATACCATCAATTGCTTAGCCCTACTCTCGCGAAATAAAAGGGCGCTCAACTTGTCATCTATCCTTAAGACCTATTACCTAAAGTCTTGCCATTTAAGTTCAGACCTATGTTTCTATGTTGATCTGAAAAGAAAAAAATCAAGGCTTATTGCATTTGCGGCACAAAAAAAAATGTAGCTAGAAATGTGCTCATATTGTATCCATATTAATTACAAACAGCTGGCCTTCTTCTTCAGCTCACCAGTGTCAAATGTACTACTAAATTAACAGTGCAATAAAAAAAAAACTGTCATACCAAAGGAAAATGAGAGTTGAATAGAAGATGACACTTGAATCACCGAAGAATTTAAAATAAATCACGCATATAAAGAAATGGTGTGTCGAGCAAAGATAATTACTTGCAAATACACTTACATAACGCGGTGACATAACTGACACTCCACTCCCACCCAAAAAATCGAATCTTGGCGAATAACGACTGCTCAATATTTGTGTGGTATTCGGCATTAGACATATTGGGAGGACATTACTACAGCACACATCTCCCGCCAAGAAGGCAGCCATAATGTAGCAGGAAAAATGAAATTAAAAACATTTTGAACACAAAACAAACCTGTCAGAACGTCTATCATGGTCTATTATAATAAAAATTATTTACAAATAGCGCTGTACGGGGCCTTTCGTGCCAATCGCTGTAGATTACACGATGAACTTGTAGAAGATTCCTGGCCCAGATTTCGACATGGTCCAAACTCATCGGATCATGACAAAACGTACATTGCGTAGCAAAAACACCTGTCTCCGATAGCCAAGAGGAACTCTGTTTGTCACTCACATGAAAGAGAAGGCGGTCCATCGTGTTTTAAGTTCGTCGAAGTTAGTGGTCATACGTACGCCCAAAACAAAGAAAGACCACCGGAGTGTAGGCACTAGCGACAGAATATTCATGGTTTCGGCAATCCCTATGTTGAAGATCGCGCTTGGACAAAATGCTCGGCTGTTTATCGGAGCTCTAGAACCAGTTTTTGCCGGTTTCAGTAGTAGTAGTGGGGATGGCGGAATGGCCGAGCCGCTTCGCCCGATAGAAACAATCCGCTAAGAAGTAAAATGCACTCAAACTACTCAAAAACAGACACCACGGTGTCCTAAGATGGGCATGTTGATCTTGCCATTCTTTTCCCTGGAAGACAAGAGCTCTTTCTGCCAAAAAATTGCATAAATTGCGAAGCGCATTTACCCGTTTGCATGTCGCGGCTGCGCGACCGTTCCCACTGCCTCCCAACCTTGTCATCTGGCCTTGGTTCACGCGACCCCACTTTCTCTTTCTCTCTCTCTCTCTCTCTGTCTCTGTTTGAATGTTTCGCGGGCTGCATCCCGTCATCCCTAAGGTGTGAGTGTAGTGATTCTAAGGCGTTAGGTGAACCAATCGTGTGTTTGTCTTTAATGACATGACCACGCTCTCTCCTGTAACCGCTCGCAGAGAGCGGGGCAGGTGATAAAGAGGAGGCGATTGACTGGTCCGGCGGGCACGTAGCTCTCCTGGCACTGTCAGTTTGCGAATTAACGAAGTGTACGGCGATCAAGAACGACACGTCCTCTTCTCTCACAAAGGAGAGATTTTGAGATTTGATGTCTAGGGAAAACGGGCGGGGGGTCTGTCCTCACGCTTGCTCGTCCTTTCTGAAGAAGGGATAGGGTTCTAGCACCAGGAGTTTGACAGAGCAACCTCCGTAAGCAACTCGTTTCGAGGCCGTTGGCCGCGCCCCCCCCTGTACTCTTCCCTCTCTCAAAGTCTTCCGTCTGTCTCTGCTCGTATTTGCTATCGGGGTGTCGAAAACCAATTTGGTAGAAACTGATTAGAAATGGTATCTCTAGGAGAAAAAGACGGACGGAAACGATGCTCCAAACTCAGCTTGAAGCCTGATGTCAAAACTAGAAAGAGTCAATGATGAATAAGCAAGAAAAAATAAAGTAACGATCTACATCTTAAGTAAATTGTAAGCCCCTTTGGCGTTTTCGTTGTATCTAGAGCACCATTGAAGTCAACTAGATTATGCTTCAAAATAAACGAAATTCAGTGAGGTAAATGCAAGAAAAAAAACACATAAGGACGAACAAAACAACATATATTGTTTTATTATTTCTTGTATTTGACTTCATCACAAACGCGCTCAACTTAAGTGTAAAGAGGAGAGCATGTGCTCAAAAAATAACATGCACACAAATGTGTCGAATGCGGCACATGGGTAGTCTAAATACCAACGACATGTGGGCGATCGTACGGGTTTACCATGATTGCCCCACGTTGTTATGGACGGCCAACGCAAGCCTTTGAAGACGTTCAACTATCGTTTTCAAAAGGGCTGACACCTCAATACCTGGACTTCTCTCCGGCATTAATGTTCATTTATCGTCTTCAAAACGGGGGACATTTCGACACCTGAACTTTTCTCACTCAGCAATACTGGGATCGGTGGCTCCAACAGCTTCTGGATGTAGCTGATCCCTTCGATGGAGCGAAGACCCCAGAGCCTTCGGCATTGTCTGGACAACTTAGCGGCTTACCACGTCATTTCCGTCCCGGAATCGGACAAAGGTGTCTCGCTTCCTGGCAGACGCGGGCGCCAAATAGTTCGCCTCGTCTCGGTAACACAATAAACTGGCGATCGCCTCGGCGTCTCGTCGCTTCCCCGGACCACGAGATGTTCAAGGTTGCCTAGCGAGCGTCTGGCCAGCGATTTTCGAGGTATCAACTTCGGTACTGGCACCAGACATGCCCTCAAGGCGTCCTGACGACTTGAACCTTCGTGTGTTTGTGTGCGTGCGGTGGGGGGGGGGGGGGGGGGCGCGGCGGGGCGACGGAGGCGGAGCCTCATGGTTTTTTGAACTTCCAGTGACGGGATCGGCTTCAGACACAGCTGTTTTAGTTCCCTATCTGGGGAAGTAGGAAAAACAGACCCGTTAAAGGGAGAATCTAGCGCCTTCAAGGCGTTTTCTGACTTTGTCTTTGTGCTGTAAATATGAATTAAACAGTGTACAGTGACCCATTTTTTTAATAATATTAAGCGAGCGTCAACCGCCGGGACAGCCAGTGCCGTGTTGCGGAGGCGTGCGGCGATACGGGAGAGACTAAGCGCGTGCGCACAAAGCCCTTTCTGGTGGGAGCGGCGTCGTCTAGGCTATTCCCTTGATCGCACACAGCCCCTGCAACGTAACAAAGGAGGGCAGTGCGGTTGCAATGTCGAAGGGCATCCCCGATACGCCCCTACTCTTGGAATGCTTTCACAATCCTCTTGACTGTAGCCTGTATAACGCCAAGTGCTGTTGCTATATCCCTTTGCGTCATGCTGCCCATCGACATTCTCACAACACGGTCCCGGGTTTCCATAGGCACTCGAGGAGGCATAAAATGTGCGCGCGCCCACTGGTCAAAGAAAAGTGTGACTATCCGGCTACATAGGCTAGATGACAACAGCAAAAACGCAGTTGATAATGCAAAACACCAGGTGGAAACCCTGTCTATACTCCGTTTTAATTTGTGTTGTGGCGCAGCCGACGCTACGAGCCATGTTGGACAGTCCATTGCTAGAAGTGTGTCACGTGGCCTTCCCGTTGGGTGCAACTGTACGGGGAAGTACGATGTCACGTGGCAGGGTGAAAGCACTGGACTGGTTTTGATGGCTCGTACCATCGTCTGCGGTATATAGTTTAATGCATCGTCGCATTCAGTTTGTCGTGTCACCGTATTTGTCATTTTTGTTGGTGTTCACATATTTAAACGCAAACATGAAATGAAAAAAAAGTAAATTAAACTCGAGATGACGCGGGGTATATGCCACACTTAAATCGTACAAAAAATAAATAACATAAAAAAGCAAGCGCTGTTAAGATTTTTGCTTAAAGGCGGTTAGCTATGCCAGCAGATAACGAACAGGGGCTGTGTGCGGCCAACAGAACAGACTAGCAGACGACGCTCGCAACGGAAAGAGCTTTGTGCGCATGCGCTTAATTTCTCCCGTGTCGCCGCATTACTCCGCGGCACAGCGCTGGCCGTCCCGGCGGTCGACGCTCGCTTGATTTTATTAAACAATTGGGCCACTGTACATATCGAGGAACCCCGGTGCCTTGGAGTTTCCTGCTTCCGTCTTGCCCGGAGATGGTCCGACAGTCTGCTTCACTACGGGAGCGACGACCCATTCGTAACAATGCGCAGAATCACTGTGCGCGCATCAACCAGCATTGTTCCATGTCTCAACCTAATATGTTGAGGGTCTACAAATGACAGAATGATTACGTTACACACCTCGCGTACACACTTACTGTATCTTCATTAAAAGCAGAATGCTCCGCCGTCACGGTGAAAACCCGGCCGCCTGATCTGGGGATTCACGTCGTGGACTTCTGAAACTACCTTTTGAATGCAGGTCATAAGGGCGGGGTGTTAGTCGCGGGGCATTTGACACGGGGCTTTTGACATCGGGTGCTTTCGTGCACCACCCTGTCGCACATAGGGCATCAGCTTTATGTAAAGCGGTTCCCTTCCGGGCACTTGGCTGTCGACTGCAATAGGTGTTCCTGGAATCTTTTGTTGGATAAAACACAGATTCAGGGCGAATATAAAACCAAAGCTGAGAGGAAAGGTTTTGAGGCGTTCAAAATCAGGGTAAAGGAAGATGACGGCTGCATCAGTGCGTCGTCACTCGTTTCGTCAAATAAGACATTTAGATTCATTTGGCGTAAGGTAAAATGAAGTGTGTATAAATGTTCGTGATTTCCACATAAAATTAAGTGGCCGGTAGCGCTCCGCTTGTTCACTCCTACTTCTTTGTGCGTTTTTTGTTTTTTTTTTGCGCTTTTAAGTATAGGCTTCTGATACCTTACGTCATTTCCGATCACACCCGAAATCCAAACCAACGTTGTCGTGTGCTATCAGTGCCTTGGAGTCATGTTGGACTAATTCGGCGTCTTAGAGTGGCAGCGGTAGTGCTGTAGAGTCATATAGCCGTCTTGGTATAACCACATTTCAGAAAGTTTCTCCTCCTAGTCATTGGAAAAGAGGTTCCTCACCTGACACGAAGTGCAGTCCAGAAACCCTTAGTTCGTATACTAAGTTTTTCTGTCGAGATCGCAGAGTTAATATAATAATCTAGAGCGAAAAGTCACATGCATTTGGCCGCGTAGAAACACGGGAAAAAGATGCGGATGTCGGCGGTCGCTGTTGGCGGTCCTGGAAAGCGCATTAATATGACCAGAGAAACAGCGAAACGTCACCTGTAAGGCTTGTACCTTAGTTTTAAAGAAATTGGAGTGAAGTCGCAGGCGAGCTGGTGACGAATCATAGTTCTGTGGCAGAAGCATATAGTGAATACATAGTTGTCACTATGCTCATGAGAGTGTGTACTTTTCAAGTGTCACCACTGGTTGCTTTAGGTTATAGCTCGTCACTCCAGTTGAGTGTGTTGAGGAGTGTTCTCTTTAATTTCGGTTCCGTCACGGTTCCCCGCGAGAAACCTGAAAAGTGGGTGTGCTGTTCCTTTTCTCACAATTTCAAGGCATTGGCAGAGAGAGGCATGGTGTAAACTTTGTTTTCAAAGATGATTTTAAGTTAAGTAAGCTCACTCCTTTTTTGGGGAACAAGCATGGTTGCCAGAAAATCATAGAGATCCGGCAAGTAATTGTGAGATGGCAATAGAGTATGAAATTCCTTTGGCATGTGGGTTCTCGTATGTAGGTCAAACTGGTTGCTACCTTAACAACCGGCTTTTCGAACATAAAAGAGCAGTTAACTCCTCTTCGGTCAATTCTGATATTGTAAACCATCTGAGTGAGTGCAATAATTGTTACCTAGACTGGGCTGAGACGGCTGTTGTTCTATCAAGAAATATCTATTTAAGGGGGTTATGAAGAAGGCAATGAAGATTACGAGCGCCCGAAATAATATTAGAAAACCCTCTGACTTTGGATGAGGAAACACGGACGATCTTGTCTTTCTAGTCTGTTTTCGTTGTCCAGCGAGATTATTTGTTATAATATTCTTCTTTATTTTCCTGTATCACAAACATTGCACCAAACTTTTGTTTGGGAGCTAAGGTATGTTTTGAACAATGAGACACCGCCATTTTCGCGGGTCTAGTGTTGATGTATTCACTGAACGCTTAAGACTGCAGTCGTGCACGTGTCTTTTTGTTTGAGACCTTTAAATGTGGTGCCTGCGGATGAACAGGGGTTTTTCTCGTGATATATGAAGAAAAGAAGGAAGACTGTGTCAAATTAAATCATCGTTGTGCTGGTTCTGAGACGGTGTTGCTCTTGTCCTTTTTAGCGCAATGTCTCTAGGTTTTCTGCTATGGCTGTGCCCTGGTCTTTACTGTTTTATTTTGCAGAGAGAAAAAAACGGAATCGCTTGTAGATAAAATTAAATAAAGTTGACAAGGGCTCAAGAAACTTCAAATTGTCGTGCAAAACGAAAACGCCTAAGCCAGTCTATTCCTACAGGCTTTCAATAATAATATTAATAATAATAATCTGTGTCTTTGTGTCCACAAACCGCCCATGGTCGTTTGTGTGGTGCACAACTTATATTCGACATCACACAAGAAAGCAAACACATCAAAATAAAAATACACAAAAGAAAATGTGCTGAATGATAAAAGCATGCACACGCACAAGTTGACTTCACCGAACTATGAAGTGATATGCCATTAAAATTACAATTAATGTTGATATGTCACTAAGTGTATCTAGCCGTGAAAACTCGATCTTGTTAAAATCCGCTTGCATTCTTATAAACGGTGATGTGACGAAAATTGTAAGCGGGTAAAAAAAGGCTGTGACAACGGCTTCAACGTGATTTGGCATGAAAACAAATCGAGCTTAACAACACAGGGGGTCGACTATCTCATTCGTAACATAATACAACAATAAGATATCCCGACAACGTCGTGTATCAAACAGAGAAGATTAACCGAGGTTCATAAGCAGTCCTTCGTAACTATAGTACCAATTACGTCTAAGCTAAGGATTCGATCTTAAACAATAGCGATAAACACGATTTTGAACTTCTTCGATTGAACATGATGCATTATGACTTAAAGAATTCCAAACACAAGGTCCCATCTGATGTTCTGATCGGACAAGACAGCAAACAAATTGACGGTATCATGTATGCAAAGAAAATCGTCTGGTGAAACGAAAAAGTGCTCCCAAGGTTCTAAGGGAGGTACTACAAGTGACAACCACATGGCGATGAAAGTTCAACGCAGGATATATAATGTCACCAATGACAAATGATGAGGCGGCAAATGACTGAGGAAACTGAAACGTTTAATGGGGCGAACGTGTGCCCAAAACAATAAGGAAAGAGAAAATAACAGAGCATCGCAGGCGCTGAGGTCGGCGTAACAGCAGGACCGAGCGCTGGAGCGAGACTCACCGCGTTGTGCTTACTAGAGTCCCTTTTGTACACGCGTGGGCTTCTGGAACAACCGACGTAGGTTTGCGCGTAGAACTTTCTAAACTGGAATCAAAACACGGTTCTCAAATTTACCAGAATCACATTACAGACTTAACAAAAATGTGTATCCGCGGCCAGGAATCGAACCTTGGGTATTTTCGTGGAAGGCAAGCGCGATAACCCTTAGGCCACGAGCGCGCTGCCGGCTTGGTCAGCTGCGTTCGCGGCATTAGTGCCCCCTTTAAAAAAAGTGCAACGTCCCAATGCAGCACAAAACAGAAACCAACAACAACAGGATAGCAGAGTCGCGAGCCACAGTTCATAGTTCCCTTTTTGACGAAACTCCAAACATTATATCGTTCGTAATACGGCTTGAGCCGGACGACGTGCACCACCTGGGGTCGTGGCTGGCGTCTTGCAGACGTGCGCGTTTCGTCGGGAAGAACTTCGTAGTATGATCGCCGAGGCGTCGGATGATCTTGTACGGTTCGAAATAGCGCTTCAGAAGCTTCTCGTTGCGAATGCTTCGCCGTATTGGTGTCGAAACTCATACCCGGTCTCCGAGTTGAAAGCGGACGTCCTAGCGACGAAGGTTATACCGGCGTGCGTCGACTCGCTGTTGGTCTTGAATCTTGATTCTTGCCAGTTGACGGGCTTCCTCGGCGCGTTGAGAGATTGGTCTAGCGTCGTCGTTGCCATTTTCGGTTGGCACGTGAGGCAGCATGGCGTCGAGCATCAGGGTAACCGCCCGGTCTTGTACACCCTGAAGCGGCGTCACTCCCGTTGTTTCTTGAACAGCTGTTCTTTGTACGCAAACGTAACGTACGGAAACACCTCATTCCACGTCTTCTGCTCCACGTCGACGTACATGTAGATCTTGTCGGCGATCGTCTTGTTGAGCCGCTCCGTTAGTCCGTTGGTCTGCGGACGATAAGCGGTGGTTCGTCGATGGATGGTGTGACTGAGCCGAATAACTTCTCGAGTCAGTTGTACCATGAAAGATGATCCT